>OZ012626.1:26907163-28137830 GCA_963942485.1 Pediacus dermestoides
TATGGTTATGACGTGGAAACCAAAGCTCAATCATCTCAATGGAAGCTGCCGCACGAACCAAGACCGAAAAAAGCGCGCCAAGTTCGGTCGAATGTGAAAGTTTTGCTGACAGTTTTTTTCGATTGCAGGGGCGTGGTGCATCATGAGTTCTTGCCACAGGGAAGAACGGTCAATAAGGAATATTACCTGCAAGTTATGCGCAATTTGCGCGAAGCAATCCGCCAGAAACGCCCGGATTTGTGGAAGAACAAAAATTGGCTTTTGCACCACGATAACGCCCCTGCTGACACATCGTTGCTTGTGCGCGACTTTTTGGCCAAAAACAACACACTAATGATGCCGCAGCCACCGTATTCCCCAGATCTGGCCCCCTGTGACTTTTTCTTGTTCCCTAAACTGAAGAGGCCCATGAAAGGACGACGTTACGCTACGCTTGACGAGATAAAGACGGCATCGAAGGAGGAGCTGAACAAGATTAAAAAAAATGATTTTTTGAAGTGCTTCGAAGATTGGAAAAACCGTTGGCACAAGTGTATAATATCTCATGGGGATTACTTTGAAGGGGACAAAATAGATATTCATGAATAAATAAATAATTTTTGAAAAAACACAAAATTCGCGATACTTTTTGAACACACCTCGTATAAAAGTATTAAGGTTGTATGGTCCTAACATTAACGGTATTATAATTATTTACACTTTTTAATTTTTTTTTAATAAAAACATAGATGTAAATAAAAATTCAAATCTTGACAATGACACGTTTTTAGAAATAAGCTGATGTAGTTTTGGAAAACTTGCTTTATACAGGGTGTTGGTGGTTGTCCGTTCATTTTTAAAAACTTTAATCAATTATAAATTAATTTTTTTAAATGGAACACCCTATATATTTCTAGATTTTCGAATTCTACACTTAATTCGAGACAAAAAAGTATTAAGGTTGTAAGGTCTTAAAATTAACGGTATTATAATTAATTACGTTTTTTAAAAATTAACGGTCAATCACAAGCACCCTGTATAAAATAAGTTTTTTAAAACAATATTACCATGTTTGTTGTACATTTCTGCGTCCAGTAAAGTTTGGTTTGTTTTTTGAAAGAACGTGTCATTAGTAAAATATGAAAATGTTTGACTCTAAGTTTTTGTATGAAAAAATTGGAAGAAACATAATTACTTAATTATAATAAATAAATAAAAATAAAAAACATTAAATTAAATATAATAAAAACAAATTTTAGTGGACGTAGAAATGTACAAGAAACAAGGTAATATGGTTTTGAAAAATTTATTTTATATCTACAGGGTGCTTATGGTTGATCGTTAATTTTTAAAAACCTTGAAAATTGGAAAAAACGTAATTAATTATATTACCGTTAATTTTAAGACTTTACAACCTTAATACTTTTATGTCTAGAATTAAGTGTAAAATTCGAAAAAGTGGAAATATATAGGGTGTTCCATTTAAAAAAATAAAGTTATCATTGATCAAAGTTTTCAAAAATGAACGGACAACCACCAACACCCTGTATAAAGCAAGTTTTTCAAAACTCTATCAGCTTATTACTTGTATATTCCTACATCAAACGTAAGAAAAAAACTTTGGAAAAAATGTGTCATTGTCAAGATTCGAATTTTTATTTATATCTATGTTTTTGTAAAAAAAAATGAAAAAGTGTAAATAATTTTAATACCGTTAATGTTAGGACCACACAACCTTAATACTTTTATGTCTAAAATGAAATGTAGAATCTAAAAATTGAAAAATATACAGGGTGTTTCATTTAAAATAACAAAGTTTGTGTATACTTCCGGTATAACCGGAAGTACCAGAAAGGTGGCAATATTTTCGTTAAATAGAGCACATTGTATAATGGGTGTGTACCAATTTTTAGAACCAAGTTGTGTTTAGTAATAGAGTTATGTCTACTGTCAACTCGTCGTGACACACCCTGTATATTCTACAGTAAATTTGTATACAAGTGTACAAGTTGTACTACGTTTAAATTATAAATAAAAACTTAAAAGGTTAGTTCTATAATCACATAATATATCGGGTGTTCATTTAAAATTCACCTCTAGTAGGCGTTGAAAGTGTCGTTTAAGAATGAAATTTCATTCATAAATGACACTTCAACGCCAACTACACGTGAAATTTAAATGAACACCCGATATTAGTTACTATTTTTAAACCAAATAATATACATTCATAATATTGTTCAGATTTCATTCTGTTACTGAAATCCATAAAAGTTAATACGACTTGTATATTGAATTTTATATACCTAATATTTTTGGAACCCACTCAATCATAATAATTATTATACTACCTAGTGTAAATTTTTAAATTGTAATCAAAAACTAAAATAGATTTATCAATTTTCAGCATTAACTAAAAATAAATTTAATTTTTTAGTAGAGAGAATTGGAACTAAAAGTATCAAGCTATCCAGTGGAATGAAACTTTGTCTTTTATCGTTAATTGGTATAGGTAGGTTCGACTAGAGAAAATAATATTTTAACATATAGGAATAATATATAATTTATCGAAAATCATATATTAATTTCCAAATAAAGAAAATTAAAGAATAAGTTCTTTATTTTATAACAGGGTATAAGTACTTTTAGTAAAGAAAATTAATTCCAAGATAATACTTAAAAATTGGAGAATAAACCCTAAATGTAGCTGAAAGGAAAACGTTCTTTTCCACTAGTGTGAAGTTAAAATTTAGTAAGAGGTACTAATTACTTGTTTCTGTTTGACTAACAGCCTGTTTACAACATCTTGTACCTACTTAGAAAGAAGAAAGGAATATCTTTTATTTAATGTTTATAAAATAAACTATATTGCTATAAAATTTACAGTATAAAAAAGACAAATGTGTCTGCATCTTTATTACACCGAAGAGAAAAATTGTATGCGGAAATTGTTTATCTCCTACTTTTGTGAAGTCCTATTTAAATATATTCTTTAAATATAAATAGAGACTTTGCATGATTTTAAAAATTTTTTTTGAAAAGCTCATACCAAATTATACTATTAATATCCGTGAAAAAATTTTGATTCGTACTTTTCGAGTAAATAAATAAAAAGTGTTATAAAATTTGAAATTTCCACGCATTGTCGGAAACACCCGAATCGGCCCAAAATGCTGCTGACATCACGAATCTAGTTCCACAGTGATAACAGTACGCATTTTGATTTATTTCGAATAATAGTCCAAGAGGCGGCTACAAAAAGTTAGTCGTCATAAGGTGGACGAACGGAAAAAATAGGAATGATAGTTCAGACCTTTATTAAGAAGGAACGCTAATGTTGCCTGCGAAAATTTCGCCGTAACGAGGTTAAAAGAAAATTAATTAAATAAATAATTTCAAAAATAATCATTGTGGTGGACAAAAAGGAGTCACCACATTGTAGGGGAGAGCGAAACGAACAAAAATAAATAGGATTGCCTACACCCATCCTGTCGGAACACCCCGGCAGCCCCGCTAATGGATGTTTTTTTATTAAAAACTGACGTCATAAGGCGGAAGCAAAATGAAGCGTACTTTTAATTTATGTCACTTTTGTAATTTAATTGATAACTTCACAATACCCAAACATTTCACTAGTTTTTCGCCAAATTTCTAAAATTTAGACTCAATTTACACAAATTGCGTTGTTTGACGGGAGAAGCATGCTGGTTCAAATTGTTATCCTTGATAAATAATCTAAATACATGAATGATAGAGATCTAAATCGTGATTCCAGTCTATGAAGTTTGTTGAAGTTGTAAATAAATTTTTTTTAACCCTGTTTCGGCAGGATTTTCGCAGGCAACCTTAGCGTTCCTTCTTAATAAGGGTCTAAACTATCATTCCTATTTTTCTCGTTCGTCCACCTTATGACGACTAACTTTTTGCAGTCGCCTCTTCTACTATAATTTCAAGCGTGTAAAAAATATTTTTTCCAATACCTACACGAAAATGGCCACTTTATTTGCGTGAAATGCGGGTACAAAGTCGCCTTTTTAGGGTAGTCGCGGAAATAAGGAGTCGGGGTAACATTTCTCACTTGGGTAGCCATTCCCTGACTGATATGCGGGAGTTATTTGTGTTTGTTTATGGTTGTCAAGGTAATTTGCTCACCGCACAGTGTCAAGCAAAATGTCAGTGTTATGCTGTTTTAATTTGTTCGCACGTTTCACGCAAAAGAAGTGGCCATTTTCGTACAGGTATGATAAAAAATAGAGTATGCTAGACGGTAGGAATTGATTCTGCCTCGTGTTCTTGCGCCCTCGCTTCGCTCTGGCGCAATTTTCACACTCGTCAGAATCTCTCAATTCCTACCTTGTTACATAAACTACTATTTTCAACCCTGTTTGGGCAGGATTTTCGCGGGCAACAGGCAGCATTAGCGTTAATTCCTTCTTAATAAAGGTCTCAACTATCATTCCTATTTTTCCCGTTCGTCCACCTTATAACGACTAACTTTTTGCAGCCGCCTCTTCAACTATAATGTCAAGCGCGTAAAAAATATTTAGACGTGACAATATCAACTAGATTCGTGACGTCACACGGCACTGACCAATCTGAAAGCGTTTTTGGGCGGTAATAATATATTTGAATTACGCTCAATTTGGAATCGTTTCTTTATGTACAAATATTGAGAAAAAAAAATTATTTTTGCTGTAGATTATTATTAATATAGTAGGTTTACATCCCTATTCAAGTTTATTATTCTAAGAAATCATACGATGTAACATATGTCAAAATAATATAATATATATCCTAAGAAAGACTAAACCATCAGTATAAAAAAATAAAATAGTAGAAAACAGAGTAAATAATATAAAGACAGTGCAAGAACAATACAAAATACTGATTAAGAAAATGCAAAAATCCCCTTAAAAAATAAATTAATTTACAAAATTCATCGACGCTGTAAATATATCGACTACGGAATGATCCTTCGCATTATAAATGTTTGTAGCTACATCCTAACAAATTTAAAAATATATATGTTGTCAAAATTTCTACATCGGCATTAGATAAGTCTTATAGAATCTAGATTACGTTTTTGTGCTATTAGAAGTATTAGAACTCTATTCAGATGGGAGGAAGAGCTCCAAAGCTCCCAGGAACTAGATACTTTTCATCACATTCATCAGTTTACCAATAACGTCTTCACAATACTGGTACCAGACAGATTTTCACCAAATTGAAATCGAAGGAATTTAGCACCAATTGAAATTTGAAGTGAAACATTCTTGATATGAATATTGTGACTTGTGACCTTTTTTTCAAACGACCAAACACCGTATAGGTAATATGTTTTTTGTCTATATTCAAATACCAAATATTTTGCACAGAACAAGACGAATGTGTATCATTGCAAGTAGTTATTGCATTTTTCTAGTCTTCAGAATAGAACTATAGTTGGATCCTTCCAATAAACTATATAGAGGTATCATATCAACAGTCTAAATTCTGATGTTCAAACGAAGTAAAAGCAAGAACGTAACTGGATCTAAAATGTAACTGTGTGGTACCTACTCCTAAATACTATTTTTAATCGAATTAAAAATAAATTTATATCAATGATGCAGATGTTTACAATGAGATCGATTTTTTATTGGTAAGAACTCAGTAATTTTTTGCGGATTAAGGAGTTGATGATGCTTTATATTTATCCCCCTTAACACCTCGAAAAAAAAGTTTTGAGAAATTTTCTGTCATACTTTTTCTGGGAAACTGTCTAATCACTAATTCACTTTTTAGGTATAGAATCTCTTACAAATGATATAGAAATTTATTTGGAAGCTTTTTAATTCAATTTATTCTCAATATGAACCAAACTTGTTTCCAGTTCATGCAAAAATTTAAATCCGATTGAATAATTAGAAAACAAAACACGTGTAAAGGTATTCAATATCAAACTATATAATATAGGGACTATAAATATAAACACATGCACTAACTCTCTTTATATGTATGTATGTAACGACACGAGCGTGGTGTATAGCGTGTTCTTAGGGATCATACATATTTATAGACCGATCCTAACCTATAATAATAGCCGTCTGAGCCTGTCTGATAATCTGGGCCTTTACACGGTATTTCCATTGGCTCTTTTACCAATCTAGAGGTGGGGCATCAGTATTTTTATGCATTAATTTCCAATTCAACATTATAATAAAAGTTTAAAACAACCAAGAACCCAAGAAATGTTGCAAAGTTCATAATAGAAGACCAATAATTATAAAGCAGCTTTAATAAGCATTTTTCTCTTTATAGTATACGTACCATGTTTTAATCAAATTTAATGCAAATTCCGAAACATTGTATATAAAAATTAATGATCGGTAATGCTGTTGTTAAAAGGATGTTGCAAAATAAATTGCGCCGGGTCATCATTCTCATGTTCAGAAGACGACTGAAAGTTTCATTAAAATATATAATGTCTGATACAGATGATTATGTGTATCAGGAGTATTTTTTAATAAAAGTTTGAAAAATATTGATCTAATATCATCTTGAGAAAACAGCTTTTAAGGAACATAAAAACGCTAATAGCTCTTTATATTATAAATGAATTTTTATTGATAATTACACAACAGGAAAGAACAACAATATTTTTATGAAATATACACCTTATAACTACGTTGCATTATAAGCAAACTTGCCATTAGACTGGTAAATCTCTATTATTACCGAAGTACGTTTATTAGAATTACTGTATTGCTTTCCTATTAATTTTCTCATCGTATTGGTTCCAGGAATATGGAATACTTTCGGGATTAAATTGCGGCTGTTGTAATTAATGTATATTTCCTGGAAATTATATATTGTTAATAATTTAATAAATGGTATTAACTATTCAGTACAATAATGCCGTTTGTCATCTTTAATTTTTTATTTTAAATTAGTAACTATAAATCGTAAAAGAACTGTGTTTTAGATTCGGAGTTCGGAAAAAGTGTGTATAATGTATTTATGAGAAATCCAAAGGACGTTATGAAAATTATGTCGTTAATTTAGTGTTATTATATTTCTTATTTTAGGTTCACAGAAGTGTGGAATAAAATAGTACATTTTAACAACTGCAGTTTTTACTTTGACATCTTTATAGACAGAATCATTCATTGTTACTGTTTTGAAATTGTGCTAGATTAAAAATATTCCCGCAAGAAAAGTGAACTATTGGATTGCAAATATTAACGAGAAAGAGAGAGAGTTCTGATTTTCGCTATCACTTTAAATCATACTCATTATGAATTTAATCAAACTATCTGTAACTTTTGACAAATTTTCGAACCAACCAAAAGTGTATAGAAGGAGTAAATAAATAATAAAATAAATTTGGTCAGAAATATAAAAAAAATTGCAGGTAATTACCTATATTCAGAGTGAGTGAAATTTTAGGGTATAGAGTTTTTGGTTATTTAAAGCTATAGAATATCATTCAAATTTAATTAAATGACCTGATGACACAATAAACTTTCTCACATAAATATATTTTAAGTGCAACAGAGTATTAAATAAGAACAAAAAATATTGAATGCCAACAATTTGAGAAAAGTTTACTTTATTCGTTGTTAAAATATTATAATCATTAATTTGGAATGTAAATTATTTTAAACTTAACATAAAGAGGAATTAATAATCTTGTATAGATACGATATATTTTCGAAATATTCCATTATTTAATTTATTCATTTTTTCATTGTTTTCCTATTTTTTAAACATGAAGTGCATCTCACTTTCGCGGTGAGTATGTATGTTAGAACGTATACTAAAATTAATTGTTGTTACTTTTCAGAACTAATTTTAATTTGTTTTGTGGACAATATAACAGAAAATAAGCAAAGTTTACGTAAAAAATCTCATATAACATTAGCTTCCTTTATCGAATTTTGGATTTAGTAAATGAAACCAAATCGTTCAATCACTTGACGTTTCGCTCACAAAATTTCTTCAGGTCATCAATGAACATTAACTTAATGTACAAACACAAATTGGCTTGAAATTGAATTTTTTGTGTAGTATATTAAAAGTGGATGAATAAAAGATTTGCTCTTACTTGATTAAATGTTTGTTTTCATAGTATTTCATTCAGTGTTTACTTTTACATTAAGCAAAAATACTGCTCATATAATAGTATAATTGTACTACATAGCGACTGCTTCTGAATCCTAATATGAGTACAATTCATAGTCCCTATTATTGCGCCAGGCACACACGACGATTTAATTTCGGTCAATGTTGAAATAAACGAAATTCAGACATTCTTCTTCCTAATAATTTGTTATAAAACTTCTTTTATGATTTTTTCATTCCAAAAATATTTGAATTTTTGAAGTAGATACCTATACAAATGAGCGTTTTCTCTAACGATTTCGTTTCCATAGATAATAATCCGCCGACCAATCAATTTTCCTTTATATTGCAAAAACTTGAAGAAAATATTTAAAACTATCATTTCGTCTATCTACCGGAAAAAGTTTCTGTTTTGGTCATGGTCTCCTTCGGAACTGTCTTTCTTTACTGTCTTTCTAAATCCATTAAAATCGACATATTTACTACATACTTAAAAAATTTTTTTACAAGATGATGTATTAGTTTTATGGCATCGGTACCTTTTATCTATATCCTTGCGTAGATATTAGCAATACATTAGCAACCTGTGTAATATTTGCTTCATACATAAAGTAAAAGCTGCATAAACCTTCATATTTTAGATACTTCGAATACAAAAATTTAGGTAGTAAATGTTCTAGTAAATACTGCAAGATAGAAGCAAAAGCTTGAAAAGAAAATGATTCCATTATAATTACGTCGTACAATTCATTCGTTTTCCAAAATATCTAATAGACAAATTGTGAAATGATTTCTAAATATTCTAAGTCATCCAAATTTAGAAAGTTTTTTAATATTTTCCTTAAAATCTTAAAAATATCATTTTTCAAACATCAATATTGGTTAGTCCGTTAGTCAATCTCCGTCGTAACTTATATAACTTTTGTAGTTCTTTCGAAAACCACAATTAGACTTCTTTACCCAAAATTCATAATTAATCATGATCAGTTCAAATACACAATCAAAATCAATCTACAAATTATTCTTTATTTATTTAGAAACTGTGAAAGTATAAGCACTTATAATTTATCGGACAATCATTTTAACATTTTTCAGTAAAACTGTAAATGTTTGAGTTTACTTATACATTCTTTGAAATTGTGGTTTGTCTTGTGTAAGCAAATTGTAACACCAAAATATAGGTTTTATATAACATTTGGCGAATACCAATTTCAATTAAATACCTGTTAGTTTTGATGTTCGCATTAAAAAAATTATATTCCTAGCCCAAAAATTACAAGATCTACATAATTTCCAAGTCTATAATTTTTTATAATACTAATTTCAAAGTAGCTTAAACGAAAACAGCATTTTTTTCATATAAAACCCATTCTTTTCCTCCCCAACATCATTGATTATAATCCACTCAATTTTTACGAACCACCAAACAACCAAAGCAGTAATTTTCTCTAAAAATATTTTTGCTTAAACGTGACATTGTCCAACAGTATACATTATCGATAATAAAATTTAATCATTTCAAATAAGCGGTGGTGGCATTACACGACATTAAACAAAGAAATATCGAGCAACCGCTCGACAGAAACCCTGATTCCTCGTCGTTTGCTGTATATTATAGTGAAAAAATTTAAAACAAGCGCACGTTTATTTCCAAAATTACCATAATTTAGCTAAAATCGATTACAAAAGCATAGTGTTTGATATCAAAGGTGCGCAATTAATATAAAGCCGTGTGTTTACGATATACTGGCGGACAACCAAGCACACCAACAGCAGACTCTAGTATTATGCAGTTTATAACTTTTTGTTTGAAAGTCTATTTTGCACATAATTGTAGGTATTTTGCAACATTTTTGTACTGGTGTCGTGTTAGGTAGACCGGAAATTTTGTTTCAGTCTCACACATTTTCGTCCTGGATATCCTTCATATTAGAAAAATAAAATATGATACCTGGCAGACACCATCAGATATTCTAGAGGAAATAGAATCGGAATTTAGAATCTATCGCCAAAACATATTTTTTGCGGGTTAATTAGCTATATTGTTTTTACCTATAATAAAGTTGTAAAAAATATTCAAATTGATTTTAGTATTAACCCGATTTTATAATTTATACCTGTTTTTGTAATAACCATACGAATATGCACAATTTACATTATCAAATATCGACATCTCCATTGAGTAATGTTATAAGCTGCCGGTGTTGCTGGATTAATAGTGTTGGTGGTAGCTGCACATAACATTAACATTTTTAATTTTATTTCTTTCAGAAAACTCACCGAACAGTATACAAAAGCGTCAGAAGCCCGATAATAACAGGCAAGCATTTTTTCCAGTAAAAATCAACGTTTAAGGTATGATAATGAATGCAAATGGTTTTACTTCAGGACAGAAAAGTTCATATTTTAATAAACATGAGTCGCTAAGTAGCATGTTAAAAAATTATATTGGTATTTTCTTATTTTATTTTTTCGTAAACTTTTTGAATATTTTAATGATAATAATACATCAGTGTACCTGGCGCCAACCAAATAACAAGACTTTGGTTGAGTCATTGTCTAGACAAAAAATTAACAAAGCAAAAAGATTTTTACAATAACAATAATAAAGGATTATAATAATAATGGTTGGTAATTGTTGAAAAGTAGCCCAGGTGGAGGAGTTTATATTTGCACCTCTGCAATAAAATATAAATAGAAATTTTCGGTAATAAATTTATATAAAAAAGTTCAATAATAATATAGTGTGATACAAAGAATTAAAAATAGATAAATAGTGACAAATCAGCTTATTTTAGGATACTATTAAAATTTCGATAAATTGTCACCGTTTTCCCTTTTAATCGAAGTAATTGCACACATGATTTTCTCTAAGAGAGTTTTTTAGTGTGCAAATTTGCCAATCTCAAATATAAAAATCAAGATTATTACTTATATAACCTTGTTAGTATTCTCTTCGAATAGAAAAATAAAAATCGCAAAATACTCTATGTAAACTACTTTCTATACTTCAGCTAAAAATTTTAATGAAATTATTTTTTTACTTTTAAAATAGGAAATAGGAATATAAGATAATAAAGTTTTTTATTTTGGTAGGTACATAAAGTTTTTATCTCTTACAACATATTAGTTATATAAACGTCTTAAAGTGTGTCAATGTCTTGTTGTCTCTAGCTATAAATAAGCCTATTTATAACAAAATAAAATATGTAATTGGAACTATTTAAATAACTTTACTTTTATATCTAATTTTTTTTTCTAAAACTATAGTCAAAGTATAGGGTTAAAAAATACATAATAAGAGATATATAGGCAATAATTTTATCCAAATACAGCACACGCAATGATAAATAAACATTAGGATAATTGCGGGGTTTATTTGAATTTATTATGACTGTTTTATTTATATTTTCATGCAATGTACTCGCGATCACTATCAATAAAATGTAAATTTTATAGCAGATGCCTAAATAAATATTAATCGCTTCATTTATTCAATACAATTGCAATAAGTAACCACACTTTTAGTCACGGCAATTTGTAAACTTAACAACTGTAAAACACAAAGAGAAAGAAATCAAATAAAAAGGTATTAAGTTTTATGAAGTGGAGGTTTAGATAAATAATTTGATATTTGTGTGTTTGTATAAATGAGCAACAAATATTTACGTAAAATATTTTTTCTTCAAACGTCATTTAAGTGTGACATTATCCTGCTGTACTGATTATGTTTAAGTGTCACTTTATTGCCGGCGACAGGTAAAGTTCTACTTTATCTGCCCCGGCGCTTAAGTACTACCTAAGCGCCGCTGGTCATAAGTCAAATTTATTTATTAAAATTTCAATTAATAATTTTACAATTTAATGAATTGTTTGCGTTTGAAGAAAAAATAGCATATTTTGTTCGGAGCTTAAGTCGCTTTAGGTGCTTCGGCTGCTTTTGTCTGACTCACTTCGTTCGTCAGTCAAACACCAGCCTCTGCACATAAAGCATCACTTAAGCTCCTCATAAAATAATATACTATTATCTACTTTCATATTGTAATGTGACATAGGTAGTACAGAATTTTTTTAATGTCGTAATGACTGTGTTTACTTCACTAGTGCGGTAATAAAGCTCAAGTGTTGTAAAGAGAGTATCGTAATGTGTATTTACGATACTTGATGGATTATCCAACTCGCCTTCGGCTCGTTGGACAATTTTTCCATCGCGTGTCGTTAAATTCCACATTACGATACATATATCGTAAATATCTATTAGATATACAAGGTTTCGGCAATTATGAAGATTTCAACCAAGACATTAAAACGAATGAGTGAGGATCACTTTGAATTATTAGATAATATAAAGAACAATAATTCATGTGATTCACATATGCGCGACATTTTTTTAAGCACTTAGGTATAATTTGTTTATCCACGGTTCAAGTCACATAAACAATTCATTAATGAAAGATGAAGGCACTATGTCAAGATGAATTTGTTGGAAAAATTGAACAAAATGTATGAACCGATGCGCTTATTTCGACTTTTTTACAGTTCATAAATTTAAAATTTCCTAATAATAAAATGATGTTCCTTTTTGGAGGCAACAATTAAACAAAAGCAATGCCTGTTATCTGCAACAATGGCAACCGTTTCCGAAGAATAATACCGTGTTAAAAATTATTAAAAAATAGATTTAATGGCTAATTTGACAGTACATAAAAAAATCCAACATAATTTTCGTTAAGAGAATTATTATTTAACTTTAAATTGTGAATATGATGTCGATGTAGTATCTTCATCCAAAATTATGTCTTAATTCATTGAATATTTATTCTGAAACTTATCAATTTCGCCTGCTTAGAACTTTGGTCTTCTCATAGCGATATATGGTTCAGAAACTTGGACGATCAGAACCGTGAGCAGAAAAAAAAATCGTAACTTTCGAAATGATCTGATACTACAGGCGAATGATGAGAATTCCGCGGACAGCGAAAATAACTAATACATCCATTCTGAAAGAACTGAAGATCCAAACCAACGATCGCCTTCTTCCAATTATTCAGAGACGCATTCTGATGATATTTGGACGCGTCATCAGGAAAGACGGAATGGAAAAACTGTGCATCCATGGCAAAGTGGAGGGCAAAAGAAATACGGGACGCTATCCAACTAGATACATCGACCAAGTTAAAGACCTTACCAGTCTTTCGATGACGGAAATAATGGAAACTGCAGAAGACCGGCAGAAATGGCGAAACAGGATCCAAATGTAAACCAGAGTTACGACACTCAGTCGCGAGCAACGACGAGGTTGATGATGTATAGGTAGATACTAGGATTATTTTTAGAAGACGATTTTGAATATTTTGCATTTTTTTAATGGCGTTAACTGAAATAACGTTAACTTTAAAACCTTAAAACCTTAAGACTTTATTAGCTTTATAATAATTAGTTAAGTCTGTCATTCTTAAACGAAACAAAAGTATGTTTCAAAATATTATCGACGCCAGCCAAATTTGAACGGTTAATTTTTCTATTGTAACTTCCAGTAACTTCATAGGCGTACTCTAATGTGTCAGATTTGGCACATTGCAAAAATTAATCTGTCATCAAAAAATTCCATAAATTTGCCGAAAAATATGCCACGACATTTAACAGAAGCCAAAAAAGCAAGGGCCATAGCCAAGTTAGAATAAAATTAGACGTTAAATGAAGTGACAGCTGATTTAAACGTGTCTAAAGGCTGCATATTTTATGTTTGGAAAAGATGGCAAGAAGAACTGAGATTTCAAAGGCCAGCGAGACAGGGTATCGGAAGGATCTCTAATGGGGTTGAAGACAATGCGTTAATTGAATATCTTAACCAGAATCCTTTTGACAGCGCTATAAGAGCTAGAGAAGAAACACACATTCCAGGATCTCCTAGGACAGCACAGAGACGTCTCAAAGGGTCTCATTTAAAGAACGGCGTTGCCGCACGCAAAATATTCTTGTCTGCTGAACACAAACAGAGAAGAGTACAATTTGCAAATCATTATTTGAACATTGATGAGGAATTTTGGAACACCGTTGTATTTTCTGATGAAAAGACTTTCCAGTCCTGTAACAGTGGAAGACTACGAGTATATCGACACTCTGCTAAAAAATTATTAAAATGAACTTCAAAGAAAAATAAAATTGAAGAATTATTATATAAAATAGTGTTTGCTTATATTTTTACTGTAGTAATACACCACTGATGAAAGCCATTTTTAATCTAGTAAAAATCGCAACAAATTGCCTTGGTAACAGAAATTCGTTCAAATTTCGTTGGCGCTGACCGTACATGATGCACATGAATATAAGCATAACCCTACAACTTATATACAAAACTCGGTTTTTGTATTTATAAAAATAACAAAGAAAAGTTAAGTAAAGTTTAAAATTATTTACTTACTAATTTTTGTAATTTAACACAACTCTTTGTCGTTAATTTTATTATGCGTTAATGTGTTTGTTAATTTGTTAAAGTAATTACTCTAGGTAAATTATTTATTGTTGTTACGAACGTTACTTTGTTTATTGAACGTACATTTCGTTATTGAAAGAGGAATACATTCATAATATCCATTAATGGCATTAATTAAATTAGATAGGTAGGTTTTTTCTTTTAAGGTTTCGTCTTTATATACAAATATAGGTCAATAATTGTGATAATTTCTACAAAATTTATTGATTTTTCTAAAAACTATGCTATACACTATACAGGGTGGTCCAGGTTAAACGTCATTAATTTTGCGAGGTGATAGAGCATCAACAAAAAAGTAGACATTTATTAAAAAACTTTGCTCAAAAATGTTTTATAACAAAGATACAGGGTGTCAAAGTTTAAAATAAAAATAAATAAAAATGCTTTATCACCTCCCAAAATAAATGACGTTTAACCTGGACCACCCTGTATAATGCTACTAAAGTAGGTATATCTGCGTTTACATTTCATATTTATATTAAAGCATAAAAGGCAATCGAAAAAGGACACCACCGGTAATTCCAAATTAATATTTAATAACCAAGGCGCTGCAGATTAAACTGTCCAATCACGCAAGTCCATCAATGTTGCCACCTCACAATTAAACATTCATTGGTAAACGCTTCTAAGATCTTCTGTTTTATTAAAACCCTTCAGACATTTTGATTTCTTACTTTTAAATTGCCTCTGATGTATTCCCAACTAATTGAAAAATCAATGTTGAAGTGTCTATGTTACTCAATACAACATTAACTATTACTGAGATACTGAAGTATAATACAATTAAATTTAATATTGTTATTTTATATTAGTTCCAAGAAGCAAAATACCTGATGAAGATGTAAAAAATTTACAGGAATGAAATAAAAATCCCTGATGATGTATGGACCCCGGCTTCATAAGCATTAAAAAGCCGTTTAGTGTCTGCAACAATAAAATTTAACGACGTAGTAGTGCGTCCCTTAAGCCAATTTAAGTTCATTCAAAATCACTTCGAATTCGGAAAGGGCATTAACAAAGACCCATTGAGGAGAGTCTCTGGTGCATTTGGAGGCACGCGGCGGCGCCATAGGCGGACGTCTGCTCAACTTTGGGTACTTTAATTATAATCATTTCATGAAAGCATCGTCGCTGTGTTGTGTTCAGAGCCACAGTGATACATGCCGGGGATGCATGGGATGATTTTTTTGTTGTGTGGGTCCACTTCTAATGACACTATACCTTGGCGGCATTGTATCATTACTATGTTATTAGTAGGTGGCTTCGAATGGTTGCTTTCTTCCTGAAATTGGCTGACTGCACGATATATTTTGTTTTGGAACTAGATTTTAACACAAATTCATTCATTGAAAGCTACTGTGGTTCCAAATTGGTTTTCGAATGGCATATGTGAAATGAAAAATTGTATAGACCTACAGGAAGAGCAGTGAAATAATGGTGTGGTGTTTTGCTGAAATTTGATGTATTTACCGAAATGAAGGTAATTCGTTTCGAGTTTTTTGCTTGGAAAACTAAATATACGACAGGTTTCAGCAAATTATAATTTGTCACCTGGCAAGCATAAGGCATTGCAGGATTCTAAACTTCATTTGTTGATTTATGTTGACTATTGTTCAGCTCTGGAACTTTCACTAGTTATAATTTTTCCCTGTATACTTTCAGGAAAATCCTCAAATTTTATCCCATTTAACCAATTTTGTACTTCTCACAGTTTCCGAGATCTGAATGGTGAATATCGAGAAATGCACCCCCTTCAGAGAAACTACCAACCATTTTTAGTAATTAATATTACAAATGCGAAAAAATCGCAATGATTATTCTGAACTTTGATTATTCACATTATTTATATTTGTGTGAAGCTATTTAAAAATATCGATACAAAGCTGACTTGATATGTAAAAACTATAAAAATCTGCTTACTTTTTTCGACCAAGGCTTTATCCTAGATTATTAAATTGGAATTCAATTTTTTTGCTGACCGAACATTACTCCTTAGAGGGTGGATCATATTATGTATAAGTACCCTGAAAACTTTTTATTACTTGAAATATATATTTGAAATAGGGTACACGTAATTATTCGTCGTAGGAGCAATTTTAAACTATGAAAGTTAAATTTTGCCATTTTAATCGGAAGCATTAACCACTGAAATAAAAAATCTAAATTTAGGATCTCAAAAAAAAAAATCTTATTGAAGTAGGTAGGTCCGGAAACGATTTCTATCAGATATGCCTCGATACAGGATTTTAACAAGGATATTTCAAAATAATTTTTTAGAACGGTTTAAAATAGAGATCTGAAGTTTGGTAATTTAATAAGTCATGAAAGATCCAGTGAAACTACGTGTAAAGGCTGTTTCATGTGTTCCATGTATGAAACTATTAAATTATGTACCTACCTATACATATGTATATTTGACTAGATTAATTTGTTTTGGATTAATGATGATGCTTGACTCAATTTTTCTCAAAATTATACCTACTTTTATTCGTGAGGATATTCAAATACATTTAGGGCCGGTTGTATAAAACTTTAATCGCGGTGTTAAATTTTTATCCTCCAAAATATCTATAGTGACAATTGTAATCAACAATCGTTTCTATGGCAGTTTATCCTTTTTGGAGGATTATCTCGAGATTAAATTTTTATACAACCGGTCCTTAGACTATTTTCACAGTATTGTCTAATATTGTTCTTTATGTGTGATGTCTGCAACAACTTTAAAACTACGTACCCATAGAAAAATAAACATAATGTAGTAATTTTGATAATGATTTAATTTCACAATTTTTTTATTTATATGTATGTATTAAAGAAATATAAGTTATATAAACAATAATCAATGTAGATTAAACTTTGATGCTTATTACTATTCATAACGCTATGCTTCTTCCAGTACGAAGAAATACTTTCTGATGGCCACAATTGCACAGGTTACGCGTGTATAGGTTGTATGTGATTAATAGTATCCAAAACCAAATTGGTATCTTCTGCACTTTGCAAGCCATTACCAGTACCATGTACCACAATAATTGCTTATCTTTGGCTAAGGTACGATTTTCGGCATTAATAATTCTATATGGTTTCGATTTTGCAAACGAATCTAAACAACTCCTAAAAAAGTCAACTAGGTATATTGATTGTACAAATTTAATATGAATTAATTGTAGAATTTTTTTCTTACCCGTAATAAACGTTGCAAAGGTAATATGTATTTTCAATAGGGCCGCTCTCCAATCTCCATTGATGCTCTGAGCCTTGATTATTAGTTTTCATCGAACTTGATCATAATGAGAACAAAACAGTACAAAACTACCAAGCGCTATATAGAAAATACTAGCAATTTTTATGATATATTAGTATTATAGATGCGACAAAACACCAATGATAATTTTTATTAATTATGCTCACTATTTATATTTTTTTGGAAGCCGCTCCTAACGATATCGTTTAATCAATAGATTATAGCAATTTTAGAATGATGAAAATCAAGACTCCAAAGTCGTGCACAATTTACATTACATAATTGTTTCTATAGATCTTTCGTTTCAGGAAGAGTATCTACATCTATTTTTTTAGAACTACATTTTCAATTTTTCAATATCTCTTATGAGATACGCAGATACACAGAATTCGGTCGTTGTGAACGCCTCCATGCAACCACATATGCCAAACTGTTACGCTCAATTGTAATTGTGATTGTAATTGTAATTGCAACGTTAATTTAGCGGTTGTGAATGTAGCTTAACACATTTTTGCTTTACACTGCGGTGAGAAAATCACCTTGACAACCATAAACAAACACTAAACAAAAACAAATAACTCCCGCATATCAAGAAGGGAATGGCTACCCAAGTGAGAAATGTTACCCCCACTCCTTATTTTCCGCGACTACCCTAAAAAAGCGACCGCATTTCACGCAAATAAAGTGGCCATTTTCGGGACAATTTCTGTTTCACGGACTCATTTCAGTCTGGTTACTATAGTAACATGGTAATTAAAATCCGAAGTTCACTATTTTTGAGAAATATTTGCTCTAATGACATTGACATAAATTGTATAATGTATGATATGTCAATTACAATAATTACATATCACACATCATAAAAGGTTTGAATGTGTTTTAAAGACCTTTAACAAAGAAATGTTGTTTGTAACACGTACCTAAATCAGGTTTTTAGGACTTATCTGCTATTCCAGACTCAGCTTCGCCTCGTCCGGAAACAGCGATTTGACCCAAAAAACTTGATTTTAGGTAGGTACTTGTTACAAAAAATACTATTTTGATCCAGTTGAGACCTGCGTGACAGTGTCTGTCCTTGTCTTAACAGTCGACTAGCTGGCATTCGGCAATATGTACATCAGAAATCAGGGTTGAAAAAAAACACGTGTTTAAAACATGTTTTAAACAGAGCATCTGTTTTACTAAATATTATTTGACCATCAAAGCAGTGTTACCAAATGTTTTTGACAAAATTCCTTAACTAGTGTTTGAAAACAAAGAAAAGCCTTTATTTCATATTGAAGGAAAACCTTCAAATCGGGCTTTTTCAAAAAAAAATCAAAAAAATTTAATTTTTTTTTATACTTTATACCAGCAAATATTTTAAATCTACATATAATATAGTAAAAATAAAAAAAAAACAGTTTTTTGGATTTTGTTTTAAACATGTTTAAAACAGTTTTAAACACCTGATTTAAAACACAGTTTAAAACACAGTTTAAAAGATGTATTAAAACATTAGTCCATGTTATAAACATAACAACCCTGTCAGAAATTACTTTCTAAAGAAGCAGGAGTGAATCTATAACATCAAATTTCAACTCCAATTTTTTTTTATTTGCACTTATATTGCAGTCATTCCATGGATATAAGAAAGTCATGTGCTGGACACATCAGATATTTTCAAATCGTTTATGATCTATTGTAGAAGAAGGTTTATAAGAACGATTCAACGACCTACACCTGCCATTGGAGAATTTATGAAACTTTTAAGGGATATATTAGACTAAAGAATGATTTCGAGAATATCAGAGTATCATCTTCCAAATCTGGTAGCCTCAGCTTTCTTTAGGAATAATGAAAGTAATATCAATGAAGCTTGAACAACAGAAGAATGATCATGAATCAACGTTAGGTTTTCGACGATACTTAAAAATGCCGTAAGTTGTAGCCACTACATTTTTTTGTATTTGTTACAAGCACATTAAAAAATAAAAAATAAAAAGTTATTAATTATTGTATTGTATCACTAAATTACATCTAGGACACGAGTCGTCAGTCTATATTAAATTTTAAATGTAAAATATTTGTTGTATCCAGCCCATACTTAGGTACTTCCTTATTCCTCATAAAAATCTAAAATAGAAAAAGTTCAGTTCATTTCTAAACTACGAGGTAACATAATGGTTATGACGTATGATTACTAGGACATTCTAAGATTCGAAACATAGAAATTAAAATATAATGCTATCACAAAATTCTTATTACTGGCTATTTTTACATCAACAAAAGGTGTTCGAGGAGGTGCATAATCTAATCTGTAATATTTAATACGTCTGTTAAATCGTACAAATTAGCATACATTTTTTTTCATAAAATGTCAAATATTTCTTCATGACCGTTTGTGGTTTTCCCGCACTTATCTGTTGTAGTTTTGGATTTGGATTCAGGGGAGCATTTTAAGGAGAGAAAATATTCGCGATATTATCGATCTATTTATTACATATTATAAATATAATTATATGCATATACCATTTTGAAAAAAATCTGCAAATAGAAATGAATTTAAACATAAAAATCAGAGTTTCTATGTTGGAAATTGAAGTTACCACATACCCTGCAGTAATTTGTTTAAAAATTTTCTGAAATGTGAGGAAGGAATTGAGCTAAGACGAATGTTGAAACCATATCGAATACGGGGGTTGCATGCAGGAAAAAATTGATTAAAGTTTCTGCTTTCCCCAAAAGATCTGAAAACTCCTTATTTGATTATTTATAGACATACAGAGTCGGTCTAAATTAAGAAAACTTGAAAATACCTATAGGTACATCACTGTAACACAGAATTAGTGTACTGTACTACTATGTAAGTTTTGAAACTTTGGTGTTAAGTCGTTAACATTACCACACTAATATCTACGATAATTTATTATGAATCGTATCGTACAGAGAACAGACCACGTGGCGTCCTCGCGAACTAGAGTAAAATTTAAAAAATTCTTAGATTACAACAAAGAAATCAAAATGAAAGTTTCGGTTTCAGAAATTTGTATTTCTTTTAATATTAACTTTTGGCTAAGTCGTAGTAATTTGTTCACGGAAATCACTGTTGCTCTACTTGCCGTTCCTCACCCTCACTCTGTATATTTCAGGATAATTGCAATTTAAAATATATTGATGTTAAAAATATATAATAAAATAATCATAAAATTATTTTATTGTTAAAGTGATCTTTCACATATAACATTAATTTAAATCTACCAAAATCTTATCCATAAGTAGGTAGGTACTTATTTGATTAAGATTTCTTGAAAAAAATTATTTACCTAATATGTAATTAAATTGTAATAAAAAATCATGATCTCACCAAATGTCAATTATTGTAAATTATGTGTTATCTAATCTTTACTTGAATATTTACATTATTGTCATTAGTGGATTTGTTCTCGGTTGTCTGGATTCAGCCATCGTCCGAATAAAAGAAGAATATATAAGGTGATATAGTTTTATCCAATTTATCCTTCTCAGAATTAGTCAATAAAGTATGGTTACATTCCTGGGAGATATTAGGTGACGATTTTTTTATTATTAAACGATAAACGAAAAAAAAAATAAAAAACTATTTGCGCATCAGTTAGGTATAGGTTTCTGATGCTGTTTTTATGAAATTCATCACACCGTATGCTTTTGACAGTGTCCTGGTATAAAGAAACCGTTAAAATTTGCAACCTTAATTTTACAAGTACACATCCCCATCTACAATAAATTTAATATCAAAAACAGAATTTTTGTCTATTAGAAATAGTATTGATAATTATACGAAAAGTTGGCATTATTTTTACTTTCTATACTTGATTCTTTCGTATCATAAATTCTCAAGAGGACAAGAAACTAAAGAATGCACTATTTCATAAAAAAAGTTTTAAAAATTATTTTCAACTAACTGACATCGTAAATTCGTAAACCAACTTGTTTTTAAATAATTCATAATGTGTGATTATACTGTGTACATATTTTGTGGTAAATAGTTAATGATTTCGTTTTTGTTAAAATGTTATACATCTAACAATTTTAACTGTTATAATATTCATATACCTACAAAATAATTACATAGTGGACAAAATACAGTACCTAGTCAGGGAGTCCATGTATATCTAGGTATCTATAACAGAAAGTTATTAAAGATATAACCGAGTTTTTTTTATATTTTATTTATGTGTTTGGAATCGTTAAATAAAACAATCTATATACGAGTAGGTTTTGCTTGGTACAAACATAATAAAGCAATAGTTTACTGAAATTAACAATATTTCAGAATATCCATTGAAAAGTCATTAAGAAATGTTTTTAATTCTGATTTAATTAACATTATGTTCCTGACACAAGTTTTGTCATCATATTCTTTGTTCTCAATTTCTATCTATAAGTCTCAGACTTTCCAGTTCAATAAAGTATCAGAATATTACATTTACTACAACATCAAAATTCCTCGCCTCATCTCTCAAACGCCAAATGAACAGAAATGACTATCCGACAATAAAAGTTAAAAAGTGAAATGATGAATCTTCTTCCATTTTAGCGGAAGCACTAAGGTCTGAAAGCTCAGAACATTTCCGGTCGGGAGCTTTTTCACCCTCGCATATTCACTGCCATTGGAGGGCGTCGAGTCGGCGCATCAGAAACACTCTCAGGGGTAGGTAGCTGGGGACGGACACCCTATTGCAGCTTATCTAATCAATACTGTAATTCATGCGCTTTGTTCTGATGCCTTGGACGTGGATGGTGATGCCTTTCTCAATGCCTTGTGGATTAATTTACATCTAAATAGACTAGGTGAGGAGCTAAACAAATTATTTGCGTAAATTCAGTTGAAAAACGCATTTGCACGTTTTTTATTTATTTATTTGGATAATTAGGATGCGTAAGGTTTAGCTAAGAAGAAAACTTCAAGAAAAAGCATGAATCAAAATCATATCAATACATACATGAATTAATTAAATACATAGATATATATAAATATAATATATATAAGCGAAGAAATAAAGTACATAGGTATACTGCCAGAGCTGTGCCAATTACCGAAAAAAAGTAATTAATTACAAATACAATTACTTTTACAAAAAAGGAATTAAGTACAAATACAATTACACTTCATTTTTTGAAAGTATTTAATTACAAATACAAATACTTGTATTTGTAATTGACCTATTTTAAATACTTTTTCCAATTACTTTACATTGAATTTATAACTATTGCTTAAATTTAAATAATAGATAAAATGCATTGCATTATTTATAGGAATGTTCTAATAAAACAATTGAATACAAAAAATAATAAATAAGAAAAATCACAAATATTAACTAAACATTAACTTTTAAAATAAAAGCAAAAATAATTATATTACTTTACACTTTTTATACGAAAATGTAGTAATATAAATAAAACGCATGCACCAAGAACCAGAGCTGTGCCAGTAATTGAAGAAAGTAATTGAAATGTAATTAATTCCTTTTGTGGAGGAATTGTATTTGTAATTAATTACTTTTTTGTTGAGGGTGTAATTGTAATTGTAATTTCCTCTCAAGTAATTGTAATTGTAATTGCATTCTTTAAAAAAAATTAAAATTCAAATACAATTACTTTTCAAATACAAATTACATTTTCTCAATTACAATTATTTGACAAATACAAATTACATTTGGTCGGTCCCTCATTACCTCTGCATTACGGTGCTTCTTCTAAATAAATAGTTTATTGTCCAACAGTTTACACCAATAATAGGACAGATTAAGTATGGGTATAGTTTGTACTATGATCTATGATCACGAACGTCATATCTATGGTTCTTGGTGCATGAGTTTTATTTATATTACTACATTTTCTTTGTTTATTAAAAGTGTAAAGTAATATCATTATTATTGCTTTTATAATAAAAGTTAATGTTTAATTAATATTTGTGATTTTTTTCTCAATAAATCCTTATTTATTGTTCATTGTATTCAATTGTTTCATTAGAGCATTCCTATAAATAATGCAATGCATTTTATCTATTATTTAAATTTAAGCAATAGTTATAAATTCAATGTAAAGTAATTGGAAAAAGTATTTGAAATAGGTCAATTAAATACTTTCAAAAAATGAAGTGTAATTGTATTTGTACTTAATTCCTTTTTTTGTAAAAGTAATTGTATTTGTAATTAATTACTTTTTTTCGGTAATTGGCACAGCTCTGCGAAGAACCATAGATATGACGTTCGTGATCATAGATCATAGTACAAATAACTATACCTACCTATACTTAATCTGTGCTATTATTGGTGTAAACTGTTGGACAATAAACTATTTATTTATTTATTTAGAAGAAGCAGAGGTAATGAGGAACCGACCAAATGTAGTTTGTATTTGTCAAATAATTGTAATTGAGAAAATGTAATTTGTATTTGAAAAGTAATTGTATTTTAATTTTTCTTAAACAATACAATAACAATTCCAATTACTTGAGAGGAAATGTATTTAATTACAATTACAATTACATCCTCAACAAAAAAGTAATTAATTACAAATACAATTCCTCCACAAAAGGAATTAATTACATTTCAATTACTTTCTTCAATTACTTGGCACAGCTCTGTATACTGCCTAGTTTAAAGGACTGTAATTTGTACAATTTTATAAATTGTTTAAAACCAGGTAAGGCCCATGTATTCTTAGATTTAGCAATTTTTATTATAGGTACATATTAATATAAAATCCTGCAGTAGAGCTACAGTAATACGTGAACTAATAACAAGTAATAATACTTAATAGATAGGTATAAATAAACAATAATTGAAGTAGGTAGTTTTTATATGTAAAATTTACATGTTTTGAAAACACGAAAATAGTTCAGGTAATGTACCTAAGTAGGATTTTTATTTATAAAATATCTGATGTGTCCAACACATAACTTTCTTATTCGATACGGAATTAATCCTGATCTTTGGAAAGTGCTGAAGCCATAACTAATATTCACATTTTATTTACATTAATTCAAATTAATTTAATTATTATTTGATATCGGGTGAGGTTGGGTGAGGTTGGGTGTCTTCGTATCAATTCGGAAATATTTGGAATCGATTCAGCGATATTGCTTCCAAAAATATCTGATGTGTCCAACACATGACTTTCTTATACGGATTACACAATTACTTTTCCTAAAGAAATTAAGTTAAATTTATGTAAAAATCGTGTTTAAATTTTTAGCGCTTCCAGCAATTTTCAAATAGTTTTCGGAAGTCTCTGTCGCACTTATTGCAATACGCTTAAATCTGTCCTTGTCTCACTCATTATAATCGAATTTTACGATAAAAATAAGTGTTTTATTTTAGATGTTCGACCTATTACTCACTTAAAAAAATCTCCCGGTATAAAATCACATTTATTTATTATTATTGTTTTCGGTACCTACCATAGAAAAAAGTAAAATTAAAAAAAAGATCCTTCTGAGATTCGAACCCGCGACCTTCCATTTGCCAGCCAAGTACCACGTCACTAGGCTGTCGGAGTCGGATTCAACTCGCACTATGAGAAATATAAGTGTTATAAGAATATCTTTTGTTTTTGAAATTTTTTTTACGGAATTTAAAAAAAAAGTACAAACAAAATTTGTTCAAAATTTGATTCTAAATCAATGTTAAGCGCTGGCTACACGACTGGCAACTTACTTGTACGGTATAGTTTGCGCAATAAATACGTTACACTATTCTGTGGCCACATGATGCAGGTAAGTTTGTGCAAACTGTCAGAATATGCTGGAAGTGTTGCTCCGAAAGGTCTAACCAGATCAATTTTATCAATATGTATTATCAAGTGAGTCATTATTACTTTATAGTAGTTTAATAAACAAGAGTGTTAATAAGAGCGATTAATAATCGAAACGATTTTAACGCGTGAGCGCAGCGAACGCGTTAATGAGTCGAGATTATTAATCGCCTATTAACACTCATGTTGATTACAATATTTTTTTGTCGATCGCTCTTTATTATGATGAAAATAATCTAATTTTGTTCCATGGCAAAATTCAAATTCTGACATAATATGCAATAAGTCAAAATACCACTGACATAATTAATTAATTTCGGCAGCTGTCAGTCCCAAATGTATGTTTCAATAATATAATATATTGTTGGTTACCCAGCAAATCTCAACAATGTTTTTAATGTGCATGTATGTGCATGAGTTATTAATACACTCCTTTCATTACATTAACTAGATCTTTAATAAACGATCGACAAAAATAGTTATTTGTACTTATTGCTAGCCTTGAAACTAGAGTTTTGCGAGTGCGAGTAGGGTTTGCGAGCAGAGGCCGTAGGTCGAGGCCCGCAACTACGAGTACTCGCAAAACAGTTTTTAGGCGTGTAATACACACTATTTTTTGTGCCGAAGTTTATTTAAATAAATAAAATTTACAAAATATTTGTTTAAATATTTGGTATTAGGGATTTTTTTTTATTGGTAACACGCGACACTTAAAATTGACAATGACAGTAGTAGCCGAATAACAGAAATAATAATCCGATTCTGTGGAAAATACAAATTTTCTTTATGATTTCAATGATGCCAATCGATAAACTAAAAATTCCTAGTTTTTGCCGGTCTAGCCCGGCAAAACATGAGTTTCCAGGGCGCTTATTCTTGAAATAGGCGAGAAACTCACATGGGTGAGTTGAAATCTCATATGTGTGAAAAATTGTTTCTTAATTACTTCTTATGCAATAAACTAATAAAAGAGGTTATAAACTACGCATGCGTATGCATCAGGCGAGTTTTCTCGTCTGCCCCAAAGCAGGAGAGAAAAATTCTCACACGATTCGGGCAACTTTTGATACATGAAAGACTTGGGATTGCCTAAAAACTCCCAGGGAGTTTCTCGCCTATTTCAAGAATACGGGCCCAGCCGATTTATACGAATGCAAAATGGCTAATGCCAACCTGAGGCACAAAAAAAATTTTTTGTGCCTCAGGTTGGCATTAGCCATTTTGCATTCGTATAAATCGGCTGGAAACCATAGATATCTTACTCTTTCTAAATAGATAACTAAAGCATATGGGCTGCGCGATGAAAAAGTGCGACAAATTGAAGATTTCAATAAGGTCGAAAATCGTGATTCCGGGGGGTATTTGTACTTGCGCATTTGCTTTAGCTTTCTAATTAGAAAGAGTAAGATGTATGTGCAAAAGAGATGGCTTACAGGGGGTAAACATAAAAAAGCAAATTCCCTAAAATTGGTCTGGCAACCAACATTACAGCACGGTATTGAAATGTGATTCGGACCTATTACAATATTTTGTTTGAATTCGCGGGCGCAATATTTCCTTGTGCGCAAGTCCAAATACCCCCGTGTGCAGTTTCAATTCGGCTTATTCATGGTTTTATGCAATGGCTATCTATTTAGAAAGAGTAAGATATCTGTGCTGGAAACTCATGTTTTGCCGGGCTAGACCGGCAAAAACTAGGAATTTTTAGTTTATCGATTGGCATCATTGAAATCATAAAGAAAATTTGTATTTTCCATAGAAACGGATTATTATTTCTGTCATTCGGCTACTACTGTCAGTGTCAATTTTAAGTATCGCGTGTTACCAATACAAAAAAAAATCCCTAATACCAAATATTTAAACAAATATTTTGTAAATTTTATTTATTTAAATAAACTTCGGCACAAAAAATAGTGTGTATTACACGCCTTGAAACTGTTTTGCGAGTACTCGTAGTTGCGGGCCTCGGCCTACGGCCTCTACTCGCAAACCCTACTCGCACTCGCAAAACTCTAGTTTCAAGGCTAGTTATACAAATTACTATTTCTACTACCTTTTAATAAAAAAGAAAACCAGTACAGTCCCTCGTGCAAAGTGGTGTAAGAAATGTCTTCTGAATAGAACAAATAATTCTTATACAACTTTGATGATGGACTTAACAGAAGATCTCGATGACTGGCGGAATTATATGAGAATGGATAAAACTGCGTATAACGAATTACTACGATTGGTGACTTCTTCAATAGAGCAACATAATACTGTGATGCGCGAATCTATATCTTCTCATGATAGATTAAATTTTATTTTGAGATTTTTGACTGAGGACACGGCTTGTATGATGTCCACACGCTCAAGCTTTACAGCGCAAACCTAGTTTGCACATGCCAAATCTTTGGCAAGTCGAAGTTTGCGCAAGCCGCGCTTTTCGTTTTGTGCGAGTTACCGTTTTGCCGGCCACACGCACATAGTACCCGATACAAACCGGTTTGCGCAAGTAAGCACGTGGTAAAGTTTGTGCGTGTGGCCGGCCCATTAAAGAATAAAAAAAACTCTTAAATTGTTTATTTTTCAAGATATTCCTAAAAAACCTGAAAATGTCTTTAGGTAAGTACCACTTGGTGCTAGATGAAAAAGATTTACTGTGGCTCCCACAATTTTGTTCAAAGTCTTAAATATGAAATTTGAATCTAATAGGATAAGTCGTTTTTGAGTTATCGTGGATAGTGGATACAGACAGATACACACACACAGACAGACATCATGGCGACAATGGTCAAAATGGATTCAGGGGCCCTCAAAACGTATAAATCCATCAAAATCTCGAAGTCGAAAAAAATCACGATTACTATCCTACTATTCTACTATCTTATTACTTCGTATAAGAAAGTGGTACTTACCTGAAGACATTTTTATGTTTTTTAGGAATATCTTGAAAAATAAACAATATACGAGATTTTTGTATTCTTTAACATTGATTTAGAATTGAATTTTGAACAAATTTTGTTTGAAGTTTTTTTTTAAATTCCGTCAAAAAAATTTCAAAAAACTAGATATTCTTAAAACACTTTATATTTCACATTAGGATTGTTGAATCAGACGGTCGAGGTAGACATGTGTCTCATTATATGGCTGCCAAACGGAAGGTTCCGGGTTCGAATCCCAGAAGTACGGACCATTACTTTTTTTTTATTTTACTGGTTTCTATGGTACCGAAAACAATAATAATGAATAAATAAATGTAATTTCATATCGAGAGATTTTTGTAAGTGAGTAATAGGTCAAAAATCTAAAATAAAACACATTTTTGTCGTAAAATTCGGTTATAATGAGTGGGACACGGACAGATGCGTATTGCAATAAGTGCGACAGAGACTATTTGAAAATTGCTGGAAACCCTCAACATTTTTACAAGAAATTTAACTTAATTTCTTTAGGAAAAGTAATAATTGTGATACTATCCGTATAAGAAAGTCATGTGTTGGACACATCAGATATTTATATTTAATAAATCATAATTTTCGTAAACACTAACAAATTTAATTGTTGAATTTTGAACTCGAAGATCATTCAGTTCTTATATGAACAAGATGTCTCACGTTCATGTTAGATGAATTCATGTGAAATGATCATGTCAGTTGACCAATGTATAAACGTCGCTTTACAGACTGATCTAAAATTCCAGAAAAATTGTAGAAGATTCCTTTAAACTAATACAGGTTATCCTGAAAAACTGAAATATTGCCGACATAATAATAACTAGATTGTAACTTGTTGTACGTAATTTCAGAACACTAGACTTTGGCATTAGGTAAACTAACACTTCACTCTAACCACGTGATATAAACTTAAAATTATTTCTAAAGTTGCACACAAACCAGACATCAACAATATTTAATGAATATTTTGTTTACCGTCCTATATTATTATTGAGAGACCTGTTGCTTTTATTACAACGTTTCTTTGTGGACTTCGGGTTTCGTTACATATAAACAATTTTTATTATCATCGCAATTCTCTCAATTCCCATTTTGCATGTTTTAATTAAAATAACCCCCAATTATATCCACATGTTATCAAGCTTAATGATTGTTTTCATGTAAATAACAATAAAAATGTATTTCCTCCAAAGCAATTATTTTAACGAATTCATCACATCATAGAAATATTATAATAGGCAGGAATCACCACTGTTCCACATCAGGCCAGCACACTTATACATGTGTGTCTCCTCCACTTCTCTTCTTTTCATATACATTAATATTTTAAATGAGAACTGTCTATGCCTTCGTGTGCAAGGTTTCGAAGAACAAGACCTTCACAGACTAAATCTTTTTTAATTTTTATGGTTGCGTCAGCGGAAGGCTATCATTAAGTGACAGATTGCCGTAAGATGTAGTTTTTTTCATTGTTCCTCGCATGCAGCACCACGACATTTCGTGTCAATGCTTTACGTAATCATTGTTTGATGAAAACAATGTCGTTTTGCTTCGTGGATTTACCAAAACATTGAACGTACCCACACATGTACTAGTCATTATTAGAATCGTTTTCATAGTTTAATTTTGTTGAGGGCAAAGAATGTGAATTTTTTTGGCGGTTTTGTCAAGGTAGAAGCAGTTTTTTGTGGGGCTTGCGAAGTCGAATGCAGAGAATTACGTTTTATTTCTGCTGGGAATTCTAAGCACTATTCTACTAATATAATTGATTAAAATGCATCAAATTATCCTGACAGCAAAACACGTACGTAAATCAATAATTGGATAAGAGTAATAAACGTTTCAAAAAATAATTAACATTACGGTATTTTACAGCAATAGTTTAATCATTAATAAATTAACACCACACCACATATATCAATCATCATGTCGTATTACACGCGAAATTCAAATTACACTGCATACATGTATACAACAGTCAGTGTCTATTTAGGTTTTTTAACGAAATTTATTTGGTTTCTGTCAAGGGTCACATAAACTCCTTTATTATGGTAAATTTATTAATTCTGTAAATGTTTCATATATACATATCGTTAGATCCGTACAAAATAAATCATGAATACTACAATGGAGCAATTTTACGCTATATTATTTTAAATTTGTCATAAAAGTATTATAATGGTTTTAAATGTGGATCATGTTGGACGGAATGGATCACACAGAGATGTTTGTGGGAAATTTTAATATCATTATAATAGCTATATTAATATATTGACTGCAAATTAAATGTCGTTTTATAATTTATATATTTAACGACATTTTTTTTAAACAGGATGCACTGGAGACCAACGCCAATTATGATGATCTTAAATATTTCTTTAATACAGGTAGTTATTAAATATAATCGAATTAAATACACACCTAAATGCAATCTTACAAAGAAAGTACATTATGTTTTATGGTGCACGATTTGTCTTTTATGGGTCGGGACAATTATTTTTATAGGTTCATATTCTAAAGATATTAAACTATAAAACACAAACAGAAATTATCTAAACATATACAGGGTATTCGTAGGATGGTTATCATTGGAGATATAATATATATATATATATAATAAAATAATTCGTATAGAGAAAACATTTAAATTCCAAATCGAATGAAGTACAGGGTGTCCCATTTTCGACACTTTTAGGGGGTATTGGAGTTATTATCAAAGATAGAGTGTTGCGGTTTCCACCTTCCTTTCCTATTTTTTTACGAAACGAAAGATTCCGGTGTCAAATTTGTCATGGCTGTCTTAGTCGTATTACCGTTATGCGCCTACTTATCAAAAATGTTCAAACTGATCTTGATAGAGTTTTTTATGTAGAGTTCAGTGGCGTAGGCAGTTTTTGTCTGAAAGGTTCAGTTTTGGAGATATTGACAAACTTATGTTTTTTAAATATATATATTATTTTTTATATTGATTAAGCAAAATTTGGGATTTCCAAAAATATATAATACTTAATATTTCTTTTGAAAAACAACCTCAATATTTTTAATAATTTACTTTATTTGTAATAGTAGGCCATGGGCCATGTCTAATTTTTTAGAAACAAATGCAAATTTGTTACAATATGTAATTATTCTAAAACTAAACACTTCAAAAGATAATTTTAATGCATTGGTTGAAACATACCAACATATCATACTTCTCAAAATTATCAGTTATAATACGACAAGTAGTCAATGTTATGCCGATTATATAACTCATTATAAATTTATCCAATAGCAATTACAAGTTTTACATAGTTACTATGTATTGATAAGCGAATATACCCCTTGACGACGTGGTATAACCGTTTTCGTATATTCGCTCCTCAAACAATGTGAATTTTGTCATAGTAACATTTTTTGATGTTTATTAATAAACGTCAGAAAAACAATTTGTTTGTTAATTCTTTATATAATCGTAACGAATACCACTCGAGCAAACGAAAATAATCGTTATACTAACCTCGTCACTCGACGTATATCCTTAAAACACCACGAGAGCGTTAGCTCGAGTGGTGTTTCGCAGAATACGTCTAATGACTCGGAAGTATAATCGATTATTTTCTATGCTCTTGTGATATCACTACTGATTATTTTTGACGTGGTTTTACGAATGTCAACTGCGCTGGCATATGAATTTGACGAGTGCTTGCACGAGTCGAATTCGAAAGCGCAGTTGACATTAGTGAAACCACCACAAAAATGATCTGCATAACATTGACTACGAGTCGTATTTGGAGGACTATTTAATGAATCAAATCCCTCAACCCCGTTTTATGCAAATTAAATAATTTATCAATCGAGCCATTCATGATTGTTACTGTAAGAACAACTAATAATATTCGGTAAGTGTCATAAGTGTCAGAAAACGTCCCACACAATTATTTGTTTAAAATTATCACCAAAAGGACTAGTACAATTATCGATCTAATTTGTACTATACAATTACCGCTGCAATTTTTTTGTAACCATGGAAATGACTAAAATTAAGTTTTTTCATTCGTTTATGAACATTAAATGACTGATGAATTAAATAGTCATAAATTAATAAAAAATAAAATAAATTAAAAGTAAAATAAAAAGAATTTAGGTGCCATTCAGAAAAAAACCAAAACGGCATAACTCATTGTTTTCAAATGGAACACTATGTATATCGATACAAATTTGGATTATTCAATTTAAAGGTAATTTTGTTGAATAAACTTTATATCCTACTCTTGCCGTTTTCGTGAAATATCAATTTTTATGTTACTTACAGAATAATTAACAAGAGAAGTTTTTTTTTTTAATTATTTTTTTATTAATGAATAATGTATGTACCGATATTGTTTAAGATGCTTTACTGACAACATAGATTGCTTGATCCAATAATCGAATTGTTTGGCATAATTTTCAATATTACCAAAAAAACGAAATTTCACGAAAACGACAAGAGTTGGGTATAAAGTTTATTCAACAAAATTACCTTTAAATTGAATAAATAATTAAAATTTGCATTTGAAAAAATGAGTTATGCCGTTTTAATTTTTTTCTGAATGCCACCTAAATTATAAACCCCCTGTAGAACATTGAGCTGTTGCGATGAAGAAATTGCAAGTAGTACACTTTTATTAAGATCTTGCCAAAACCGCATTTCAATTTGAATATTAGAAGTCTAGAAAACAAAATTTGAAAGTTAGCCCATTTTTTAGAAAATCATCCTGTAATTATTAAATGAAATGCTTCAGACAAAAATTGTTTTAACAAAATGTTATTATAATTGAAAGTAGAATTTTAAAATGTAGTAAAATACAGGGTGTTCTATTTAAAAAAAACGAAGTTAGGGTCTATTTCCGGTAAAACCGGAAGTCGTAGAAACTTGAAAATATTTTAAATAAAGAGATCATATACTATTTAGGCTATAACCCAATTTTCAGAAAAAAATATTAATTACATCTTTTAAAACATCTAACCAACGGTTTCGGTGAATAACCCTGTATACATTTTTTTTTGTGCCTAATTGTTTCTGAGATAATAACGAGGACAGCGTAACTGGACTACCCTGTACATAAAAAGTTTCTAACTTTGTATGATTAACATTTTCGGTTTTTGCAAAATAGCTCATCGAACACGTATTCAAATTTAAATGTTTTCTCGATGAATTATTATATTATACAGGGTGATCAGTAATTGGCGCACCCCAAATACAGGGCGTTATAGAGCACATTAAAACTAAGGATAATCTGCAAAGAAAAATTAAATCTGATGGTTAGTTTCCGAGTTATAGAGTTTCCCTCATCCAAGTTACAAGTTAATTATTTTAATAACCAAGATAAAAATGAGTGAATAATTCATGCTACTATAATCTCTGGATAAAATGCAATATGATTTGTTCAATTTTTTCCACAAAACCTCTAATACAAAGAAATTGAAAATGTTAAAATTTAATAAAATACATAAATTTGAGAGAAATTTGAAGTTTGGCAACCTCTTAAGCTCCCCTTGGGATAAACTAAAATAATGAAAATATTAATAATGAATTTCAATTGTTGTTTCCGTTTTTTAATAAAATTGACAGTACTAAATTAGTGACAAGTTCTCGCATCATAAAATATTGAACGTTTCTCTTTTTTTTCTCGTCGAACCTATTCACATGTTCAATGCAGTGTTGCCACTTTTATTTTTACAAAAGTGGTCATATCTTTGTAAAGAAAGGACTTACAGCACTGCAGTAAAAAAATTCGTCATTCTTAAAACGTAAAGTTTGTCACAGTATGCTCCGAGTGCGGCAATTACTGATCACCCTGTATAAATTATTATTATTATACCTATAAATTAAAATTAAGAGTCAATCTCTACTAATAATAAGTATTGTTATTTTACTTTTACATTATTTAAATATTTATTTGTTTCAAATTTAAGTATTCTATTACTGATTAACCAAAATCGAATTTTATATAGGTAGGTAAAATTATCTTAATATAAAAAGAAATTTTTTTCTTTACAAGATATTATGTAAGTACAAGTACGTAATCATAACATATTTTTACAATATTTCGGTTGTTTGCACTTAATTCTGTAAGACAAGCGTTTCTCTTCTTTTCACTTTTGATCAATGTAAAATCCCAAAAACTATTTAACTAAAAATTACCCCTAAAAATGTTTCCAAATTATGTATTAACAAAGGCAATACATATACTATACCTAATGTAAAGATACATATTTCAAAAAATTTCAATAAATGAATGTAAAATTAGTAGGTAGAATTGTAAACATCATGCACAAATCTAAAATTACAGATGCATATATCTGGATGAGGATTCGTGATTTGTGTAAAATTTTATATTTTTAGTTAAAATCGATGTCAAATTGAGAAAAATGTTACATTTTTTGTTTATTTCATTAAATCAAACTTGCGCCAAGTTTGTATTTTCATAACTGAACGAAACTGACATTTACATCTTACAATAAACCTTCAAAAATTGAATTTCTTCACATATTTTCCTTTGCTTTAAATAGCATATTTAAATTTTAAGATTTCTGTTTTCAAATGAGATTCCAACCTCCTAATCAGATAGATTCGTTTTATATTTTTATGAAAACAAATGTTTCCATTCGAAATCCTACAAGTATCCTTCCTTTCAGGACAGGGAAATCAGCATTTCATTTTTGTAAATTTGCTGCATGCATGATAGAGAATTCATAATATACAATTATTTTTTACGTATATCCCACAGTATTTATTATTCTCCATCATTTGAATATTTATTATTCAGACTCCAGTTTCATAACATAAAACTGACTTCTATTTGCGGTAGGTAAACCTCCGAGACACTATTGTGCTGTTTCGAAAAGTCATTAAAATGATTTGCAACTGCATCTGAAATAATAGTGTATGATACCAGAAATATGGATTAGCGAACATTGTCACTTTCAGATTTACTGATAAAAATAATAAAACAAACAGTAACTCCATCGTCGTAAAATACAAAATAATTACTCCTAGTTACTAACCCACTGCTAACATCAGCATTTTTTTCAACATAAAAGACTGTGCCTGCACGGCAAACATTATGCTACCACAGATCAAAATCTGCAAAACGATAAAAGTCAAACTATTGTTTCACTTCAAATCACATTTCCTTAAGTAATACTTAAATCATATAATATAGAGTGGCGTTTTTCAAACATGCAATGTGACATGTTGCCAACAGAATGTGCACTACTATAGTACTATACTGTATAACTGCAGAAACCGAATTGAATTGAACAAAGAAACGCGCGCGACAAGTGTATGTGTGAATGACTCTAGAACGAATTATAAGCATACCAACTGTTACATATTCGCATTTAGAGATTTTCGAGGTACCTACGCCCTTATTTCATCTTGATAGTGGGGTGCTACTACAGTGCTTGCTGCACTTGATGCTGGAGCACTAGCAACCACTTAATAAATTCATGTGGTGGTTGAGTTAAGTTAGTCCAGGGCTATTACAAAGAATACAAAGTACTTTATAGCAGTCCTACAGATGTAATTAAAATTTATACCTAAAACGTTGTTATATTTTTTATCAGGGTTATTGTTAATTCTGGCGGAGGAGCCAGTGTTTCTAATTTTAATTTATTTTATTGCAATGGAAGATGTCCTAAAATATAGATTTTGATATTACCTTATTACAAATTATAATAAGACACTATAGAAGGACGCATTATAATTAGTTTCGAAACGAAAAGTTTCAGGGACTTTGAATATATGATGAATTAAATACAGGGTGTCTCAAAATCATGAGAGTTCTTAATGGCGTAGTCATAGGTATCTGCGACAAAAATATATTTATGTCGACCGGCTAGAGATATATTAAATTTATAGATAGGCGGAGAAATTTTTGAAACATTGGCGCCGCTGTAGACCCGCATGAGTATCTTTTTTCAGAAACTGTAACGGTTGAAATTTTGGTATAACTGCTTTATGAATTTTGTCTTCACAGAATTATAGATTTTATCATTCCGAAAGTACGTAAATAGGAAATGGCCAAACAGAATTTTTTCTTAAAACTTGGCCACAAATGCTGTGCAGGCCTGTAAAGGTAAATTTAAATTAATTAAGTTACTTAAACAAAAATCCAAAATATTTGAACAATTTCTAGATAATCACTACTTTTAACTCAGAAAGCGCTTAAATTGTAGGTAGGTAATGATGATAATGAAATCAAACAAAATGAATAAAGCGGGATTTACACTGTATCACTTTTAGTGTACATCCAAAGTGAATTATCCGGTGTGAATCATCCAGAGTGAATCATCCTTGTTTACATATTTTCATCCAGATTTGTGGTTTCACTGCACTTATTTCACTTCAAGTTCCTCATTTCATTGAAGAAGTGAATAGAAAATGCGAGGAAAACACGTAATGTTTTGTTTATATTTTTCACTGCGCCCTCACTCTGGATGAATCATCCCTTCGAGGAACGGCTCTTTCATCAAAAGTTGGTTGGGGGTCAACTTCTTTCAGCGTTCATTTTTGATGTTCACTTTGGATGAAACAAAAATGAAAGGCAATATACACTTCTCACTTTTGATGATTCTTCCAAGATGAACATCGAAAGTGACAAGTGTAAATGAGCCTTAAGAAGTAATCGTTTCAAGTACCTACTCATCTGATGAAGTCTGTACCAATCAAAGTTAAATCAACAGTAAATTTGTTATCTAACGTCAATTGCTCCTTAAATAAATAATAAATTACAGTTTTTTTTAATCTAGATACGATATAAAGTACCAATAGATAATAACTTTTTCACATTTACACTAGATATATTATCAAATCCTTATCTGCTTTATTTATACCAATCAATGGTAAAATGTTATTATTTCTAACCCGAGGTTAACATCAAATCTATAAACAGCAATAGCGCCTGAAAACCGCATTCTAATCCACCTTTTGATCATGCTTATAGCATGTTTCAGTTTATACCTTTTGCATTTGGAAACTCTATCATTATTTTGTAAATACAATTGATAATGACTAGTTTGTTGGTGTTAAAACCATAGACACGAAACGATTTTTAATTCGTTTTGACGGGTGTTAATTTTGTACAAAAAAATCATTAGATTAATGCTCTCTAACATATGTATTTAGAGTATTGTCAGTTGTTAATTGTTGGTTATTTATTTCTTTAAAGTCTGTTTCTGGTGTGACGGAATTTGAAACTTTCCAACCCAAGGGTTAAGTTCCTTTTACTTTTACAAGCCGCGAAAAATGCACCACAAACAACTATGCGATCACAACTTACACACGCACAACACAACAGAAAATTCTACTAGTTTACACAAACTGCATTTTTGTTTAAAGTTCTTTTAGTAGGTATGCTTTCAAAGACAACATGTGACACGAGATATAAAGTTTCCTATGATGCGAGTTGGACAATTATTATAGAATAAAGTCTTAAAGTCACCAAAGATTCGCACAAAGCATGATCAAAGATAATTTGTTGGTCAGTGTGTTCTGTGCAAGTATTTTTACAATTATATGATGTTAAATCTTTAAGAATGTACATTATTTTCAAATTATTACTTAGATATATTTAACCATGTGCATTATAATAATAATTTATTTAAAATATATGATAATTAATTACATTACATATCTAAACTCGTGTACATACTTTTTAATTTGATTTTATAATTAGTTGATATTATGTAATGTAATAATTAAATTGTATTATTGCAAGCTTTATGTGCTGTAAACTATCACCGAAGAGTGGATTGTTTGTTGGGTTGCCTATCATTGCCTTGTAATAAAGAAAACTAAAATTGAAAACGCATAGCTGTCCCTTCACTGCACACTGCACATAATTAATATTATCTCATTAATACTTAAAAAATGTATACAAATATTAATAAAGTATAAAACTATAAAACCAAAAATTGCATTAAACTTTATTACTTTTAGGTCTATAAAAAACTGTTAAAACTCACAATTTTTACATTATGGGATTTCATTAATTCTTCAATAACAAAATTATAAAGAATATTAGAAAAGAAATAATAAAAGTTTATCACATTTCTTTGATTTAATAAAAGGAATTGTTTATAGAGATCAAATATTAGAAGATTGTAGGTATGTATAATTACTTGTACTTACTCATATTGTATTACAATTAATTCCTATATACGGAATATGCTGTATTTATGATAATTATTTTTATAATAGACAAACCACATCAGAGGGAAAATTAAATAACAACATAAAAATTTATCAGAAAGTTGCTTTGTTTCAATGTATGATTTAAAAAAAATGTAGTAAATATTATAATATATATATATAATTAAAGTAAATATTATAAGCTGAAACTGGTCCATGGGTATTTAACATCAGACTACAATTTGTGGAGAAAAAAAATATAAAAAAATGTCAAAAGATCTCTGAAAATGCACAGCCAGACTATTGAACTGCTGTATAACATGAAACTTTTTTGGAACCTATTATTAATTCACAATACATTATACATATAGGTATCTACTTAGGTAAACATAACTTCATAACTATTACTAAAAATGACCTCCTTGAGTCCTAATGTTTCCAGTCTTCTTCTCATAGATTCACGTATATCCGTTCTAAAATTTCTGGAGCGGTACTTGATGTCACATTTATAACTAAAGATTTGAGATAATCCCATAGAAAGAAATTCAAAGCGTTATAGAGATCGGTCGAGGTTAGAGGTACTAAATTAATTCATCAAAAAGGCCACGGTAATTCAGTTCCAGTATTTAAAAGACTTTTTGGTAATAGTAGTAGTATTTAAAAGAAATTTTATACTTATATTTTTGCTCGATTCTACAAAAGTTTGTTAAACTCGTAATTAACTGTCCTCTGATTAATTTGAATTTTACGGGCTACTATTGGCTACAATCGTTAATTTTCATTAAATTTCAACCAACTGATTAAAATTTCATTAATGAAAATCGGACATTTGACATCTACTTGAAGAAAAGAAATAGTGATGATGTTGACATGACCCAGCTTGATTTTGATTATTAAAACTGCATATACAGGGTGTTTTTGAAATACACTACCAAAATAAGAACGGTAATAGGTGATGAAAAATAGATACCATTGACAAAAAAAACCTTGAATAAAAGTCTTTTCGTTTTCGAACTAGAATTAATCGAAAATTTGGTCAAAATTTCCAGTGCGCTACTGGGTTAAAGGTAACTACCGTAACTACATAATTCAAATTGTAATTATTTTGGTTGTTTAGTAACAAAATAAAAGGTAGATGTCATTTTTTCTGTCACAATTCAAATTGTCACCGTATAATTGTGAGTTTTGAATTTTGAATTTCCATATTTATTCTGGTGTTAATGTATGGGAGAGCACTGGGAAATGCTCGTGAAGCACAGCGTCTCTACAGAGAAGCATTTCCTAGACGAGTAGTACCCGACCATCATACATTTACTACCACTGTGAATATTGTCCCCAAACTAGATATAGAGGCCGACAGAGAACTTCAAGGATATTAGATGCTGAACCTGATAAATTAAATACTGTGGAAGAAATCCCCGAAATTAGCGTAAGAAAACTGTCGTACAGAATTGGTGTTTCCCTATTTATTGTTTGGAGAACATTTTCAGCGTGTACAAGCACTCAAAGAAGAAGATCTACCCCGAAGGATCAGGTTTTGTGAATGGATATTGCAAAAAAATGATCAAGATCCACAGTTTGTTGAAAATTTGTTGTCAACAGATGAGGCAACCTTCATAAGAGATAGAGTCTTTAATTCCCATAATTCTCATTGTTGTTCGGCAATTTGAACAATTTTTATAAATAAATTATTATGAATTTCACTACGTATTTATTGGATGCTTGAACCATAATTTAAAATCTACCTCTTAATTAGAATTGACTTTCGACTTGTCAATTCTGACTTTAATGGTTGCTATGGCTATTTATTCAAAATTATTTAATTTTAGTTACCATGGCTTTTTATTGAAATCGAACGCAATCTTTTTTACGTGTATTTTCATCAGTGGCGTTCTGATTTTATAAGTAAGGGATCAGAGGTTTTTTTTCTTATCGTAAAAAAAATAAAAGGGTCCATTCGCCTCCTTAAAAGGGTAAATGTAAAGAATAGGGGCGCACACTCAAATTTTCGTAATTTTCACATATATCACTAATTTCTATGCGTAGATCACGAATCTAAAATTATTTTGCGTCGCTCTCTTTTACTTTTTTAGATATAACTGTTTAAAGTTGTGACATTTTTAGCATTAATTTTTGACGTTTTATTTATGATTGTCATGGTTACGAAAATTCGATAAGAGAAATGATGTATTAATTTTGTAGTTTGTAATGGTTTCTATGGTAATGTATAATTTACGTCTTTTACTAAAACAATTTTGTAAAAAACAGAAAAATTAAAAATTTGTTAATATTATTTAGTATATTTTATGAATAAAAGATAGAAAAACAAATTTGAATTATATTTAACATTTTATTAAGCTAAATTCATCAATATATATTTTTTTAATAAATCTATTATTAGTTAAATTATTATCATTAAATTCTAATTATTACTAGTAGTATTAATATTTTAATGGATAAAAATGTTTTATGTAAAGAACATATATGCCCAAAGTGTGGAAGCCAATGCAGCTTCTGTCAAGAAAGTATGCTGTTTCGGTGCGACAACTCGTCAGTGGTGATAAGTAAACATAAAAAGAAACTGAAGATGCGCTGCTACTACAAGTTTTCGGCAAAATCACGATAGTTTGCTATTCGATGGGATATAGAGTGGCAATCAACTCAAAAAATTTTGTGATCCTCTCTTCATGAGCAAAATTTCGTTTAAAAATGAATTCGGCCAAATATCCCAAGAGGTGTTCATCCGTCGTACCATATCGTGGTATATTGGCACGAACTTCTCTCCACGTCCTCTCAATATTTTGAGTATGTGCACCTGAAAAAAATTATAATAATTTGTTTGGACTGTATACTACACTATCGCACATGCGCAGAAATGGAATCTAGGAAACTAGAGTCTGGCAAGAGCGCGTCACTTTATTCCCAATATCCCAATGCCACACTTGCACAAAACGAATCATAGTCATATTATGGTACCGATCTATACTCTATTATTTAAAGGAAAAAAAAAACCTATACAAAACAACCTAACCTGGTCCGTGACCTATAACCAAACTTCAACCAAACTCAAAACTTAATCTTTTTTTTGGTTGAGGTTTGGTCAGGCTAGGCTTGGATCAGTAAAACGCGCGCGCACGCGCGCCCGTTTAACTGATCCGTTGGTTGTTTTGTATAGTTTTTTTTCCTTTAAATAATAGAGTATAGATCGGTACCATAAAACTGAATCTTTTTTTTGTTGAGGTTTGGTTATAGGTCACGGACCAGGTTAGGTTGTTTTGTATAGGTTTTTTTTTTCCTTTAAATAATATAGTATAGATCGGTACCATAAAACTGAATCTTTTTTTTTGTTGAGGTTTGGTTATAGGACACGGACCAGGTTAGGTTGTTTTGTATAGGTTTTTTTTTCCTTTAAATAATATAATATAGATCGGTACCATAAAACTGAATCTTTTTTTTTTGAGGTTTGGTTATAGGTCACGAATCAGGTTAGGTTGTTTTGTATAGGTTTTTTTTTCCTTTAAATAATAGAATATAGATCGGTACCATAAAACTGAATCTTTTTTTTTTGTTGAGGTTTGGTTATAGGTCATGGACCAGGTTAGGTTGTTTTGTATAGGTTTTTTTTCCTTTAAATAATAGAATATAGATCGGTACCATAAAACTGAATCTTTTTTTTGTTGAGGTTTGGTTATAGGTCACGAACCAGGTTAGGTTGTTTTGTATAGGTTTTTTTTTTCCTTTAAATAATAGAATATAGATCGGTACCATAAAACTGAATCTTTTTTTTTTGTTGAGGTTTGGTTATAGGACACGGACCAGGTTAGGTTGTTTTGTATAGGTTTTTTTTTTCCTTTAAATAATAGAGTATAGATCGGTACCATAAAACTGAATCTTTTTTTGTTGAGGTTTGGTTATAGGTCTCGGACCAGGTTAGGTTGTTTTGTATAGGTTTTTTTTTTCCTTTAAATAATAGAGTATAGATCGGTACCATAAAACTGAATCTTTTTTTGTTGAGGTTTGGTTATAGGTCTCGGACCAGGTTAGGTTGTTTTGTATAGGTTTTTTTTTCCTTTAAATAATAGAGTATAGATCGGTACCATAAAACTGAATCTTTTTTTGTTGAGGTTTGGTTATAGGTCACGAACCAGGTTAGGTTGTTTTGTATAGGTTTTTTTTTTTCCTTTAAATAATAGAATATAGATCGGTACCATAAAACTGAATCTTTTTTTTTTGTTGAGGTTTGGTTATAGGACACGGACCAGGTTAGGTTGTTTTGTATAGGTTTTTTTTTTCCTTTTGTATAATAGAGTATAGATCGGTACCATAAAACTGAATCTTTTTTTGTTGAGGTTTGGTTATAGGTCTCGGACCAGGTTAGGTTGTTTTGTATAGTTTTTTTTTTCCTTTAATAATAGAGCATAAATCGGTACCATAATATGACTATGATTCGTTTTCTGCAAGTGTGGTATTGGCCCAAAACTTACCAGAGGCAGGATCAACAAAATTTTGAGAGTGATTGACACTCTGATGTCGATATCCCTCGTCATTTAAACAATCGTAGGCTTTCCAACAATCAGACATGATTGTGGTACCCGGATGTATCCACTCTTTGATTACCGTTAACAAAGTGTCTTTGTTTCTTTCCGGTACAGGCACAATAAAAAATGTTTTGCTCTCTCTTTCGAACCCTCCGAAGATCCACTTTCCGTCGATTATCCGCCCTCTATTGTATTTTCTTTTGCCAATCTTGGCCTCATCTATCTCAACAGTTTTCCCTTTTCCGCTGATTTTCTGGGAATTAAGGTCGACCCAGTAAATACACACCTTGAAATATACACTATGTTAAGCATCAGTTATTCTTAATTAATAATGTACAACTTATTACTTCTCTACAAAAATTACTCCAGTCAATTATTGTTGGTTTCGAAATACCCAACTCGCTAGCAATGAAATTGCAACGAGGATGTCGTATCATTAGAAAGTAGCCGATGAACATGCACACATTTTCAACTGATAAATTAGTTTTTTCAAACCATGTTCCAGTTTTTGCCGAAAACTTGTAGTAGCAACGCATCTTCAGTTTCTTTTTATGTTTATTAATTACCATTGACGAGTTGTCGCACCGAAACATCATACTTTCTTGACATAAACGGCATTGGCTTCCACACTTTGGGCATATATGCTCTTTACGTAAAAGATTTTTATCCATTAAAAATGGATACAGATTTACACTATTCACTAGAACAATCAATTCGTGTAGTTTCATTTTCGTAAAACTGTTACAAATTATTACCAAATAAATAAGGGTAACAATAGTAACTATAAATTTAAAACGTAAGTTCCCTCTAGATTTTTTAAAGAAACTACAAAATTATTTAATTAATCTCATAAAGTTTTCGTAACCATGACAATCATAAATAAAACGTCAAAAATTAATGCTAAAAATGTCACAACTTTAAACAGTTAAATCTAAAAAAGTAAAAGAGAGCGACGCAAAATAATTTCAGATTCGTGATCTACGCATAGAAATTAGTGATATATGTGAAAATTACGAAAATTTGAGTGTGCGCCCCTATTCTTTACCTTTACCCTTAAAAGTCCCAGAGACTCCGTTTCACTTTTGGTAGTGTATTTCAAAAACACCCTGTATTTATTCTTACTAAAAGATCTTTTGTAATCGGTGAAAAAAATCGTACTCGTTTGTTTATGCTAATTTAAATAACTTTGTGACTTTAATTACAACGCATATAACAAAATTATTGTAGCAGTTACAAAAACCATTTAGTTATTAAGGATAGAAAGCCACACTATTGACAAAAACATAAATTCACAAATTCGTTTCTATTCGTATAAGTTTTACAAAATATCCAATAGAAGACAGTTGTGCTCAGTCTACTATCAAGTAACTTACAGTTTTGTAAAAAATTAGAACGAAAATATTGTGAATTCTGAAAAGCTTATCTAAAATATCAATTATCACTTTCTCGAACAATTATTATTAATTAATTACCGTTTTGTAAATTTTATATACAGTTTCAAGAGAAGTATTTAGTTCATTTAATCGCGAGTTGCCTAAATATTTAATGAAATAAATATTACTCCTAAATATTAAGTTTTTGTTTAAAAATAAGTACTAAAAGAAATGAATTTTCCAAAAAGTTCAGATTAGTATTCAACCACATGAACTTTTGTCTTATATAAAACTGCTAACACAGGAAAAAACAGTTTGACTTAATTTTTTTAAGTCAAAGCTGCTAAACTTTGAGTTTGTTATTCGAAAGAATTTTCAAGGTGAAACGAATTTGAAAAAAAGATGAACCTGACCCTATTATATAATCTATACTTTGGGAACCCCGTTTTATGTTATTTCAAAAAACAGTTTTGACAATATTTTGAGTCTGTATTTTACTTAGGTAAGTATAATTTATCAAGAAAACGACGCTCTAAAATTAAGTAGAACCCAAAGCATCAGAACACAATTCGATATTGAATCAAACAGATATACAAATTAGCAAATTACAAATTATTATCATATTTCAAAGCAATATTAGTTAAAGAAACATTAATACATTACATAATTTAAACCAAAAAAAAAAGTAATAAAAGCACTAATAATACAACACAACAAAGTAAAGTCATGTTAAAATACAACAACAAAACTCAAATTGTTCATTCAATGCGTTTTTGTTTTGCAGTAGGTGTAATAAACCATATTAAGTGAATAAAATCATAGAAAAAGTGTTAAAGGGACATTTAACACAATGAGCAAATAACAATTATGCGTAAGCATAAACAATTATTTAATAGCAAGTATTAACTAATTTATCATCAAATAATGTAGCTTTTTCCTCTTGCGTGTATAAATTTGGTGTCTACAAGTTGAAATACAAACCTACATACTATCTAAATGTCAATTTTCGTTTCAAGAACAGTTTAACTGTTCTATTAAGTCTACAACAAGACACCAAATTATCCTAATTATGTTTTTTTGTCGATTATATTAGAGAATGGATGTGGTCCTACCTTGCATTTTTTGGCGTCTTTCCATCTCTCTATGTCTTGTTCACCTATATGTAAATCCATTTCCAATTAAATGTAATTTACTTTTCCTCAGACTGACAAACAATTACTATTGCCTTTTAAAATATTATAATAGAGCTTGTTTAACGCAGGTATATTACAGTAATTTATTGTGGTCATTAGCTATTATATTTACATTTGTTACGTTTACTGCTGCATACTTTTTTAAACTGTTAATAAAATCTCCTAATTATTTACTAAAGTCATCCATTTAAATCTTAACTGGCTATGTGTGGCTACTGTTGTAATAAATATAATCTTATTACCACTTCTTGGCTCGTTTAGTAGTTTATCCACAGTCGCAACCAGTGGTCAAGATCTGTTAGAAATCAATGCACGCGGTTAAAAATTGCGTTTATACTCCAGTAACTCTTCCACATATTAAACTGAAATAACTACCCCTAATGGATTTATTTCAAGTATTATGTAATGAAGGGCATTCTACTTGTGATTTTATCTATGTAATCTAGATATTAGGTTTGAACACCATCCATAGGGCGCTTGTAATCTAAACTATTCAATGTCACGTGGCCCCATAACTGGAAGTTGCAATACACCCTTGCGTTAGCCCTTGTATCAATAATTAACCATCATTGATGGCTAGATTAAGTGTTGATTGAAAAATTGTTAAGCAGATAATTTGGGGAATTGTAATAGAATTGTTGAAGTAATTTTAGATACCACAAACAGATCATTTGAATGTCAAAGTATTATTATTTCTTTTATGGGAACAAACAAATAAATGCAGTTAACAAATACCTAACATCAAGCATTATTTATGTAAACGAGAATATTGTATGTCATTAGTATACAATGTATAAGTTTGTCATTTACTTTTTAAAAATATTGAAAACTATTGACACTATTATTAGTTTGACATGCGTGCGAATATTTTAACCCGTGATTCCTCAAGCAGTGTTACTTCCTATATAAACATATTCCCTAAACAGCTTCGAGATTTAATTCTGTTTTTGTATTTAATTATAATTACTTAATAGTAAATTCAAAAATAAAAAGCATTGGAGTAGATAGTTTTTGAATTTAGGTGTCGAGAGAGTAAAAAAATGAAGTTCCAATTTCCATTTATTTTTCAAATTTCAAACACCTCCATTGAAAGTCAAAAATAAAGGTAGTTTTCTCTTTAATCTTTTTATATGAGAAGATTTTCAAATGCATATTAACCTAGAAATTTTTCCTATATGTAACTCTATCTATACAGGGTGTCTCCAAATTAGCCTGCCAAAATGTACCAGCTGATTCTACGTGCAAAAATAATGCAAAAAGTTTTAATAAATATAGATTGAAAAATGCTTCCTAAGGGAGCTACAGGCCCACGAAAGGGGGGGCCCAAAGAGAAGTTTTCTGTAATATCTCTGAAGCTGTTTGAGGTAAATTTATATATATATATTTCTTTCTTTTTCCAATTTTAAGAAATTTTGCCAGTGGCGTCACATACCGGGTGAGTGCTTAGTAAATTATGCCCCATATTTTTTGTGAGGATAATTTTTAAATATTTTATATCATATTATGAAACTTGGTTTATTTTTACACAAAAAAGGTCGTCTCAGTCGATCTTTGAATCTTAAACCGTTTTTGAGTAAAATCTTTTTGAAGAAGTCACGTCCATAAAAACTACACTAATAAAAATAATCACAAAATATTTAACGAAGAAATGCTAAACGAAGTAATAAATACCAATAAATTTTATTCCATTGTCTACTTTTGATAAATTTTAGTTTTGTGACTATTTTTATTAGTGTAGTTTTTGTGGATGTGATTTTTTCAAAACGATTTTACTCGAAAACGGTTCAAGATTCAAAGATCGACTGAGACGACCTTTTTTGTGTAAATATAAACCAAGTTTCAAAATTTGATATAAATAATTTAAAAATTATCCACATAAAAATATGGGGCATTGATAATATACCCAGCACCCACCGTGTATGTGACGCCCCTGGCAAAATTTCTAAAAACTGGAAAAAGAAATACCTATGTGTCAAATTATAATAGCTTCAAACTCACCAAATTTTATGAATCTTCGTCAAACAGTTGTAAAGATATTACAGAAAACTCCTCTTTGGGGAACGTAGAATCAACTGGTACATTTTGGCAGGCTAATTTTGGGACACCCTGTATTAACAGTTTTTGTAAGAACAGCATTTGCTTCATATTGTAGAATTTTTCAAGTATTATAACTAGGAACAACTCTTGTAACAACTCAGGGACATGCTCCCGATATAAATATCAAAAAGGCAATCACTATTTGATCATAAGCAAAACATCAATTCTTTACCAAGTGACATTTACAATTTACGTCCATCAAAGATTTAAAAAAATCATTACTTGTATTGCATTCTTAATGAAATCTGAAGATTTTTGATCTGAATTTTTTCAATCACTCCATGCTGTCCTGACCAATCTGAGGTGTTTCCTGATTAATTCATTTATATAAAGTGAAGATTGATAGATGCAGAAGACAAATTGGGATTTTTTGAAATATGAATCCACATACAAATCATAGATCGATGGTCAATGACGTCGATGCAAACCACAGGTTGTTGCTATCATCACAGAGGGGAAGTTTGAATATGTTGGCTATCCATAATAAGAAACACAAAGTTTAGTAAAAGGGGTTTTGGAAAAGGAAGAATCTACTGACTCGCCAATTTCACAAAATGCTTTGGAGACTTCTCCATGGAGCTTTTCATAGTTTTCATAAAAAAAAACACGAAGAAAATCATAAATTTGAAATTTTGATATTTTGTCTCTAAGATCAGGTATTTCAGTGTCAGTTTAAACCAAATTTGGGTAAACTTCGTTTAGAATATACAAATTTAAAATGATAAAATTCACATTCTAATTGAAGTTTACCCAAATTTGGTTTAAACTGACACTGAAATACCGGACCTAAGATAGAATAATGAATATAGACAAAAATATAGAAGTTTCATATAGAGTACGTCATGGAAAAATGGCCATTTTCATATATGTATTAAGAGTAAAAACATATTTTATTTTTCAGATTCAGTGTTTAATTCAGCAAATAAAATCCTATGTTTTTTCGATTAGGCACATAGTTTTTGAGATATAATTTCTATTTAACAACTATTCAATTTATACTAAAAAGTAACTTAATTTATTTAAAAAAATAAACACCAACGAAATATTCTATTATTCTAAATCAGACAAAGATACTGTCTTTAAAAAACATAATTTTAGTTAGTTTTAATTATCCTGTAAATATTTTTAGGTAGCATTTTCGAAAAGTATTTTATAACAGTTTTTGCACTTCCGGGATTAAATGTGCTAATTTAATCCGTCTTTACAGGGACTGAAGTGACATATTTAATCCCATTATGCGGGATTAAATTTACATTGCTAGGTTACACGAGTATTTTTTGTCATTTTGGATAGTATTTGATTGTTATTGCCGACACATTTGTCACTTTGACAAGCATAAATTTAGAATGATTTCACATGCAAATGCTTCGGAAGTGCAAAAAATAGCTTATATATCACGGAATTGAGGTATCATTTAATCCTTCGGGTGAATTATTTCCCTCGCTCGCTTTGCTCGCTCATGAAATTTAATTCACCCTCAGGGATTAAATGATGCACCTCAATCCCTTAGTATATAATATACTATTTTATCTTATTTAGGATTATAGAATCTTCACTAACGATCTTTTCTCGTTATTTTTAAATAATTAAAAAGTTGCTTTTTATAATGGTGTCGTCGTTTAAGTTAATAATACAAATATCTTAAAAACGACGTCACTGTTCCAAAATAGAATAAGTTTGATTTTATTTGCAGATTAAACAGGGAATAAAATTATTTTCCAAAAAAGACATATTGAATCATATAATTGTCGTTTGTCGATAATTTTAGAAACATAAAATTTTGCGATGAAACTTTTTTGGGCTTTCACAATTTTTAAGTTTTTTGTCTGTGGTCATAACAGATTAATGTAGGAAAACTCTTTTTTTTATTTAATTAATTAATTTAATTTTATAAATGAAATTAATGGTGTTATTCTGTATCGAAAATGTTAGATAACATTCTGTTAAATCTATGTTATTTGACATTTCAACAATGTTTTATATTGTTCAAACGTCAAATAACATAGATTTAACAGAATGTTATCTAACATTTTCGATACAGAATAACACCATAAGTTATATTTATAAAAAAAATGGAATTACGAGTACAACGCAAAACAGCCTATACTCTATAATTTAGAATTTAATTGATGGCACGGTATTTAAAATGAAATAAAAGAATATTCCATTCTTAATCTAAAAATTAACATACATAAGTAGGCATAATTTGTAACATTTTGACCAATATTTAATAAAATTTAATTTGACCGTGAAGGAATGTCATGTATACCTACAATGTGGGCCCGGTACTTTGTGTATTGTCAACTACAGTGGATAATTAAAAGCCATATTTGCAACATTACTGAAAAAATATTTTCCACAGCTTTTAATCAAATAAAGTTAACAAAAGACACAAATAACCAATGCCTAACTTGTCAATCAACATAATTATTCCAAAGTCATAATTTGAAAAATATAATAGTGATCCATTTTTCCAGAAACTTTCTTGCTCACAATTCTATTCTATTCTTATCAATCAAAAATTAAAATAAAATGTACCTATATTTACGTTTCTTCGTGAAAAACTAAATATCTACTCATCTCAGTTAATTGTGAAGACGAAAAGAATCTTGATAATGTACCTACTTACATGCCGGTTTCACAATTTTTTTCTTTTTCAAAAAACTGACATCGTTTTCAAACCGTGGAAAACTCAATTTACTAAAGCATAAAAATCTAAAATATTCCATAATTAGTAATATTATAAATACTACGCAATAATTCTGAACTAATTAGAGAAAATATAGACGTTTACCAGTTAATAACAAAGTTCGAGGAGATTTTCAATTATTACATGTAATTAAACAAAATGAATAACAATTTTTTACGTTTTAATTAGGACCCATGCCAGTACTCTGGTAGATATGTGGTTAATTTTCTTGCAGCTCATGTGGCACAACGTGAGATTACAAGATGTATTAAATAATAGCAATCATAACCAGGAGGCCAGGAGCAGCTACATCTGAAATAAGTGTATCAAGAATGCGGATGAAGTTAATGCTCAATATTAATTGCATTTTATTTATACATAGGTATATTTTTTATTTGTCGAGTATATTCTCTCACACAAACGCACATAAACTCGCATATTTGCACAAGTAAAAATTGAATATTATTATTGGTAACGAACTCGTTTTCCGTATTTAGTTGTCATAGTGGTATTTCTATGTCATTTCATTATACCATGTGTTTTAAATGTTTCTCTTGTATGTGTGTAAATTTTAAAATTTCCGGGCGTCGTCGATTCGGTTGCAAAGCTTTGCAGCAACGGTAATAAAATTATTCATAACCGATCGGTATATAATTGCGTTGTAGTTAATAATGAATTAAGTGATTCGGTCTCGATACTTTCACTTTATCAATAGATTATTTGTATTTTATTGTTTTGTTGGTAAATATTAATTAATTATTTATATGCTTCATTGCTAATGTTATTGTTAAAATTGTTTGACTTGGAAACTGTTTTAATTTTAATTTATTTTTATGGCTTCTGAAGTTTCTCCTAATTGAATACCAATAAGCATAAATTTTTCAGTTAGGACTGCTCATGAACTTTAAGGATCTACATTATATTATTTAATCAAAATCATGTCCAGTTTATTTAATTTTTTCGGTGTTGTACGAAATATAACTGTTGAAACATATTTTAAATTAGATACTAAATTAGTCTGCTTTATTTCTAAACTTGCATCTCTCCCTACAATCTGCCCCTCACCAATTTTGATAGTTTCAAATTAATATGTCCCCAATCGGCATGCGACAAGCTGTGCCAAGACACGCGCCAAAAATTAAAATATCTCTCGTACAAATCACGAAATTATAGCAATTGAAATAAAAAATTACACGTTTAGTTCGAACGGGCCCTGGCGTATGCAGAAGGTAACATAACGGTTTTTAATACACAAAAAAATAATTGAAAAGATGTGGGGCGGTGAATAAGTTTGTTTGAATGCAATCCTCAGCTAAGTATCGGATGACAATCTGGTGAATACGCGATTTTTTAGCAGCGTTTTGTTACGGTCCCGAGTGGGTGTTTCCAGCTCCTTCCGGACACCCTGTATTACTAGTTTTGTGTGGATGAGGGGGCTTTGTAGCTTACTAAAGAGGAAAAACCCTTTGCCATCCTGAACCTAATAAAATAATCTACGGATATTATACATTAAACATTAAACCTAACTATATTTGAAAAATCAAATTTTCGACTATTTAACGACTATGAAAGTTGTAATAATTTTAATAATTTGATTTGTCATTTTTCATTTTTCATAATCGGTGATCAATTAAAAAGGAATGAGTTCTTAAATATTGTTGTCATAAAAAATCGAGATATCCAGAATATATTAATATAATAAACTTTTTCTCATACCTGCGTGAAAATGGCCACTTTATTTGCGTGAAATGCGGGTAGAAAGTCGCCTTTTTAGAGTAGTCGCGGAAAATAAGGAGTGGAGGTAACATTTTTCCCTTGGGTAGCCATTCCCTCCCTGATATGCGGGAGTTATTTGTGTCTCTTTATGGTTGTCAAGTTGATTTTCCCACCGCAAAGTGTCAAGCAAAAATGTCAGTGTTATGCTATTATAATTTGTTCGCGCGTTTCACGCAAAAGAAGTGGCCATTTTCGTACAGGTATGAGAAAAAATAGAGTATGCTACACGGTAGGAATTGATTCTGCCTCGTGTTCTTTTCACACTCGTCAGCATCTCTTAATTTCTACCTTGTTGCATAAACTACTATTTTTAATTTTTTGAGTGCCAGTACCCCAAAAAGGAGACTACTGCGGTTTTTGACCGACCCATGCAGTCAATCTAATTGATATATTTTAGTAGTTATACACAGATAGAGGATAGAGATACATAATATGTACAAATATCAACTACTTCCATAAATAAAAGCACTGTTGAGACATTAACGTGTAAAAAAGTTAATCTGAGGAAATTTGGAGAAAATTCGAGGATAACTATCATGCATGCGCAAAATCAAGGTATTCTTCAAGACAGAACTAATGTCAAGGGCATCGTAAAATCTCTAAAAGATTGTAAGCAATCTGAGGGTATTTGGAGGTAATCTGGACGTTATCTTAGGAAAACTGAGAATTAATTCGGTGAAATCTGAAAATAATCTCGAAAATAAATCGTCTGCTGCTTTATTTATACATATAATTTAAAGAAATGTGACGTAATACGAAAAATATCCGAGGGAATCTCCTGAAATTTCCTCCTAAAAGACATACTTGTGCACAATTTAGAGGCAAATAAAGATGATGCTAATAATAAATAAGGAAATTTGTAGTAATATTCTAGAAGTGTCAAGGAAATCTGAGATAATCTCCAGAGGTTGCCTTCTAAAAGGAATTCGGGTAATTTGGAAGTAACCTGAGGAAATCTGGGGATCTCGAGGTAATATTATGTGCGAAATCGAGGTAACCTTAATGAAGTGATCTGAAGAAAAGTAAACTCTAGAGATTTCTTTCTTTTGTTAACGGTTTACCTACCCCTCAATTAGTTCAAAATTGCATAGCTTAGTCTGAGATAAAGTTGGACATCTCCAGGATTAAATCCAGTAAATTTTCTATTTTATTTTGTTATAAATTAGCTGTATTTTGCTCATTATCTTTGTTCTGAAAAATTCTTGATTTTTTGTCAAAATCAGTACCGAATCAATCACAAATACGAATTCATACATTCGAAAATAGCATTATTTGTGATTTACACATTTTTCATAAATTAGAAATAATTATTCACGTTAATATACAGGATGTAGAAAAAATGCTTAACAAAAAAGTTCTGGGTACTTATCCAAAGGCCAAGTTCAGTTTAGGCCCTTTGACACTGGAGGATTTACCTCAAATTTGAAACAAGAATACAAATGAATATTAGTGTGCCAAATTTGCTGCAAAAAGACTGCAAAAAAAGTTACTAGAAAAAGTTGATTTCGAAAAACAAATTTTGAGGCCCTGTAACCCCGTTATTAATGAGCTTTCTGAAAAATGTTATAGGAACTTGTCGCATTAATTTTTCGTGTAGAATCACCCCTCGAGTTTTTTGCTCCTAATTTCCCTGTATAACAAGAAGGTAACACATTGATGAAATTTTTGTTTCCTAAAGGTGCCATATTTTACTTAATTGGGGAATAGAGCGGTACATATTTTTGACTCATCAACATATGAGACTTCATTTCCACAAAATAAATTAAGAACATAAATCTTTTTGCACTCTATTAAAAAAAGGATATAAAATTATTATGATTTCTAAAATATTTGTCACTTTTCAATCTGTTCATTGTTTCGGTTTTATTAACTGGAATCTTGTGTCTTCTTATTAGTTAAATTTTGGACGAAGTTCTGAATTTTAAAAAGGGGACTTTTTAATTTTATGCGGAAAGATAAAGTTTGTGTTAGTACCTACTTATGCATATGCAGCTATAAATATCGTCTCAATTAAACAATTGATTTTTTTTTAATATCTTTTTTGGATCTGTTTGATCATAGTTTGGGATACTGTATTTTATATTTATATGATATAGATAGTTTATTGTATATTAAGGTTGTCCTTATTAAAAATAATAAAATGATTTATTTTTTAAACAGTTATCCTAGCATTTGAATAAAAAAGCTGGCCTTTTTCAACAGAGTAATTACTTAATGTCTTCTAGAACTAATCAATTATTACCCTAATTCCAATAGCATAATATCAGCAACTTTCACTTTATTCATTTTATTTAAAACATAGTAAAGCTAACCTTCCGATAAAAGCTTTTTTCGGGGCACACTTTTATCGAAAATCCTAGAAATTATTTATCCAAAATTCTTTCAATGACCGAAAAATGTTCTAGCTACTAAACTAATTCACATTAACGAGTATGTCATTTATCCTAATCAACATTCATTGTTGTAAACTTTATTCAATTTTTAATTATTTTCGTCATATTATCATGTAGGTATACTTATGAATACTTAAATTTTTGTAAAATCCAATAATTTGGACAACATTTTAAATTTTAAACTTTTGTTAAAGACAATTGTATTATTTCTTATAAAGAATGTTTATGGGTAATGGAAGCAGCATTAATCTAAGTTTACGTCGTTTCTAATAAAGCATTAAAGCGTTATAACCTTGTTAATGTTTTCCAGAAAGGATATCCGACCCAAGGAATCTTCATTGATAATTTTAAATGCTCAATACAGAGGAAATGATTAATTAATTTAATTACATATCTGCAATCAATAACTGTTGGCAAATATTAATTTAATCATACAGTATAACTAGAACTAAAATCGATAACTTTTACGAAACGGCTGCTAATTTTTCATTCATACTGAACACTGGCACCAGTAAAATACTTGAAGATGATCCGAATAAAATGTATTGAGTTTGTGTAAAATGCATGGAAATGGTTTGTGTAGAGATACCCTTTGAAATGATGCGGTGTGTAAAAATAGCTGCCAATGTCTGTCTCCTCTGTTCCCTTATTCCGTCTGGCCAGTCCGCCCAAAATGTCAACTAAATATTACCATGCCCTTTCAAATATGCCATGCAAACAAGGATTATATACACAAAACAGCATGCGTCCTTATGGGAAACAGGAAAATACGGATCAGGGTTTAGAGTACCTATCGTTATTTATTTTTGTAATCCCCATTGTAGGTACCTTATGTATATTCAATTTATGCACTGTAAATGAGCAACTGCATTCATGTCGCATGCGATCGAATTATAAGAAAAAAATAATTTGAATTGTGTTTTAAGCAACAAATAGTTAAAATTTTAATAAAATAGTACCGCATAGCAGAAATATTTTTTTAATTGATTCGTACATTGCAATCTTGATGGCGGCGATGGACCATGGTCATTGTGGTACAACTGACGAACATCAATTAATTACCCGTTGAAATTATGCATAGAACCAACAAGACCATCGCCGTGGAGGTGAGCCAGTGAAGAACCAGAGCACAACAAGAAGAGCATTGTAACCTGCATATGAATTCTGAAATATACGGTCGTCACACTTGATTATTTGATAGTTACCAAGACAGAAGCAATCAAACGGAAGCCGGCAGCCTCCTCGGGCAGTGTCATTAATCTTCAGACAATGCCCATAATTATATCACACTTCACACCTTACCGCTGAGAGTCTCTTGTGCTGCTGCTGTTTCTGAAGCTGCACCATAGGAATCCTCTGTTTGACTGTGTTGGGATGAATGTGAATGTGTGTGAAATCAAATAATCAACTTTGAGAGTATAGTTCCTCAATCCAACCAAGGCATTAAAATTGGAGTTTGTTTTGTTGTATTTGTATGATTTGGTTTAGTTTATAGTGGTTTATTTATTCGATGGAAATGTGTTAATTTATTGTATCCGTTTTAAAGGGTATTTTGATGTAGATACGATAAGATTCTGTAAATGTTTCTGTGCTATTAGGTGAGACTAAACCGTGAGATCGGCATATATCTTGCAGGAAATATTCCGATCAGATCAGATCCAGTCAAGAAATATAATATTAATGTGGGTAGAAGAAAAATGCAACAAAAACTACTTGTAAAACAGGATTAGAATGACCGTAGTATCCTGAAAAAAAATGGCTAATTTAGGTGCAACATGTTACTTTTTTCCACCCACACCACGACCAGTAACGTCAGTTTGAACAAAACAAATTTTGTGTTGATGCGAAGAGTAGGACACACACATAAACACATAATGCAATCAGCTGACTGCAGATTAACTCTGATTGCTCCTAATTCAAACTTCCGGTCTCCGAATGTACTTGAATTTAAATACCCTCCAACAGCAAGAATCATTTTATTTGTGTTTTAATCAATATAATGTGATTATAAATGAGAATTGCATTTAATTAAAATGCCATTAGTTTAAAATCTTGCAATATGTTTATGTATATTATTACATTTAAAAAGTATGTTTCTTAGACAAAAATAAAAACGTCTTAAGCTACTTTTAATATGGAAAGTGATGCAGAATGCAGAAATGTCAGTACACTTATATTATGTAGGTATTGTGAAGTCGAGCGAAATTATCATTTTAGATTAAATTTTTCATGTTTCTCTTTTCGTTTTTTAATCAGTTATGTTAAGACGTAATTTCACTGAATTAGAACTTCCACGTTGACCTAAACTTTAAAAATAAATTTCTTATTTCAAAAAAACTATATGCAAAGTATAATTATGGGTAGAAAGGTGTCAAGTAGGAATACAGGGTGTGTCACGACGAGTTGACAGTAGACATAACTCTATTACTAAACACAATTTGGTTCTAAAAATTGGTACACACCCATTATACAATGTGCTCTATTTAATGAAAATATTGCCACCTTTCTGGTACTTCCGGTTATACCGGAAGTAGACACAAACTTGGTTATTTTAAATGGAACACCCTGTATATTTTTTAATTTTTAGTGTACACTTCATTTTAGACATAAAAGTATTAAGGTTGTATGGTCCTAACATTAACAGTATTATAATTATTTACACTTTTTCATTTTTTTTTACAAAAACGTAGATGTAAATAAAAATTCAAATCTTGACAATGACACGTTTTTTCCAAAATTTATTTTTTGTGTTTGAAGTAGGAATATACAAGAAATAAGCTGATGTAGTTTTCGAAAACTTGGTTTATACAGGGTGTTGGTGGTTGACCGTTCATTTTTAGAAACTTTAATCAATGATAACTTAATTTTTTTAAATGGAACACCCTATATATTTTTAGATTTTCGAATTCTACACTTAATGGGGGACATAAAAGTATTAAGGTTGTAAGGTCTTAAAATTAACGGTATTATAATTAATTACATTTTTTAAAAATGAACGGTCAATCACAAGCACCCTGTATAAAATAAGTTTTTTAAAACTATATTACCATGTTTCTTGTACATTTCTGCATCCACTAAAATTTAGTTTGTTTTTTGAAAGAACGTGTCATTACTAAAATATGAAAATGTTTGACTCAAGTTTTTGTATAAAAATTGGGGGAAACATAATTTCTTTAATTATAATAAATAAAATTAAAATAAAAAATATTAAATGAAATATAGTAAAGCACAAATTTTAGTCGACGTAGAAATGTACAAGAAACATGGTAATAAGGTTTTGAAAAACTTGTTTTATATCTACAGGGTGCTTATGGTTGATCGTTAATTTTTAAAAACCTTGGAAATTGGAAAAACGTAATTAATTATAATACCGTTAATTTTAAGACTTTACAACCTTAATACTTTTTTGTCTAGAATTAAGAGCAGAATTCGAAAATGTGGAAATATATAGGGTGTTCCATTTAAAAAAATTAAGTTATCATTGATCAAAGTTTTTAAAAATGAACGGACAACCACCAACACCCTGTATAGAGCAAGTTTTCCAAAACTATATCAGCTTATTGCTTGTATATTCCTACTTTCAACGTAAGAAAAAAATTTTGGAAAAAATGTGTCATTGTCAAGATTAGAATTTTTATTAACATCTATGTTTTTGTAAAAAAAAATGAAAAAGTGTAAATAATTATAGTACCGTTAATGTTAGGACCATACAACCTTAATACTTTTATGTCTAAAATGAAGTGTGGAATCTAAAAATTCAAAAATATACAGGGTGTTCTATTTAAAATAACAAAGTTTGTGTCTACTTCCGGTATAACCGGAAGTACCAAAAAGGTGGCAATATTTTCATTAAATAGAGCACATTATATAAAGGGCGTGTACCAATTTTTAGAATCAAATTGTGTTTAGTAATAGAGTTATGTCTACTGTCAACTCGTCGTGACACACCCTGTATCTAAATAAAACATTTTATATTTTTGGAAACGTGAACTAAGCATTACAATGAAGGTTGTATAATACGAATTTTTTTCATGAATGGTAATAAATAAGGGCAAAAAATTGCATTTTATATTTCAAGTATAAAAATAACGATATCCTAAAAAAAATTTTTAATTTCTTCTAATTTTAAAATTTTTTTATAATAATAAAAAATAGTTCTTACTGAGGTATGTTCGGAAATGTTCCGTTTCTGACATATAGGGTGTCGAAAATAATTTTTCGAAATATATTTTTAAATAAATTATGAAATCTTTAAGGCCTGGTTGTGGTGCCACCATTAAATCTACAGGGTGTCCCAAAATTAGCCTGCCAAAATGTACCAGCTGATTCTACGTTCAAAAATAATACAAAAAGTTATAATAAACATAGGTTGAAAAATGCTTCCTAAGGAGGCTACAGCCCCCCGAAAGTGGGACCCCAACGAGAAGTTTTCTGTAATATCTTTGCAACTGTTTGAGGTAGATTCATGAAATTTGGTGAGTTTGAAGCTTTTATAATTTACCACATATTTCTTTTTCCAATTTTCAGAAGTTTTGCCAGGGGCACAACATACAAGGTGGGTGCTAGGTATATTATGCCCCATATTTTTTATGTGGATAGTTTTTAAATTTTGTATATCAAATTTTGAAACTTGGCTTACTTTTACACAAAAAAGGTAGTCTCAGTCGATCTTTGTATCTTAAACCGTTTTCGAGTAAAATCGTTTTGAAAAAATCACGTCCATAAAAAATACACTAATAAAAATAATCACAAAACTAAAATTTATCAAAAGTAGACAATAGATTAAAATGTATAGGTATTTATTACTTCGTTTAGCATTTCTTCGTCAAATATTAATAATAAAAACAAAATATCAAAATCAAATTTTTTTTTTCAATTTTGTGATTATTTTTATTAGTGTAGTTTTTATGGACGTGACTTCTTCAAAACGATTTTAGTCGAAAACGGTTCAAGATTCAAAGGTCGACTGAGACGACCTTTTTTTTTCATAATTTGATATAAAAAATTTAAAAATTATCCACACAAAAAATATGGGCCATAATTTACCCAGCACCCACCCTGTATGTGACGCACCTGCCAAAATTTCTGAAAATTGGAAAAAAAATATGTGGCAAATTATACAAGCATCAAACTCACCAAATTTCATGAATCTACCTCAAACAATTGCAGAGATATTACAGAAAACTCCTCTTTGGGGCCCCCCTTTCGGGGGTTTGTAGCTCCCTTAGAAAGCATATATCAACCTATAACTTAGAATGTGAATTCTGTTATATGTTTACTAAGTTAATTTCTAAATTCCAAATAAATACGTATTTTGAACAATCGGGCCTATAACTAAAACCTAAAATATAGCCGACGCCCTAAACTTAAGAAAACAGACGAGCTTTTCAGTATTTATTAATGTGAGTTGAGAACTAACACCTTCATTGGTTCTGCTATGAGTAAAAGCAGGGTCATTCTATAATTTTCATATTATCTTAAAACTGTTGAAAAAACAATACATTTACTTTATTTTCAATTTTACAAGACATTGCAGACGCGGAACACAAAATGAGGCCCTAATAGAACTGGATATATAAAGTTATTGAATTATTTTCAATGGAAAGTTCGTCATACTCTCTCAAGGAAGACAAACCTGAAATAAAGACAGATATAGCTATCTCATGAAAATAATGCTACTATATAATGTATAATTGATTCCATCACCTTACGTCTCGGTTTATAATTAATTTCAGTTTTGGGTAAATTTCGTACGAACAACGATCCTGAAATCCACTGAAATTGCTGTGCTAAAGATGGACGAGGTGAGTGCTGTTGCCCGAGCTGAACAGTCTATAAATTATATAGAATGAAATATTGACGTGTTGAAAAACTCTTTGCTGTATATTTGTTCGGTTGCTCATGTACTTAATTAATTATTTCTGAGAAAACAACTCCTGTTTCACGTTAATTGAATTTATTGTATCAGAATCTGCAATTCCAGATATGTTATATGATTTTTAATCGCGAATATCACTCAATCATTGAAATGTACCTGTATACGGAACGCATACATGAAAAGACCTGTTTCTATAAAGTTATAATAAATCTAATATTTAAATACAAATAAATTCAACATTCTAATGAACAGGATATACGCGTCCAATAAAATTATCATACAAAATGATGTAGTACGTCCACACAGGCAGGAAAGTTATTAATGAACAGTGGAAGGAATATTAAAAATGCTGCAATTTCGCTACCGGATAACAAACTATATAACTATATAATATTTTTTATTGGTTCACGCGTTATAAATAGCATCCCGCTGTGTCCAAACACACCGGCAATATTAGAATTCTTTCTTTCCATAGCTATAATTGATGGAGAATACCAACTATATTTATGTGAAATCTCATCAATATTATATACCATTCCATTCATTTTCTATTCGGTATGGGATACAGAAAAAAATGTGGCCATTAACACTGCATTTTTTCCTTGTTTGTTATGTAGCGTAATTTTTATACTCCATAACATTACCTACTGTGTGAAATATGGGATAAAATTGGATAACTTGACAGGTTATGGAGCCGCTAATTTCACATGAATAAGTTTACTTTACTTATCCGAAGTAAAATAAATTAAAACGTTAAAATATTTAAAGAATTCTTTTCCGAATTTATCCGATTTGTATTATAGGATTATTCCTCTTTAAAAAGTGACTGCAAGTAACAATTATCTTGTAAGGTTTGTCTGATCTGCTTCGACTATTATTGAAGGGTATAGCTTTATTCGACTACAATTGAGCTTTAGAGCTTTAGATGTAAACCGTTAGAGCCCCATCTATCAGCATAACATGCTTGTACCGACGTCAATGTGTGTGTGACTGACAAAATAAAATTGTTCCGAGCCGTTGCACATCATTGACAGTGTTTTGAAGTGGACAACAATGTTCCAACTGATGGTCAAAACAACATATTGTAACCATAATTCTCGTAACGTAAGTAAATGTGTTGTGCCGAATAAACCTGTAGGCTACGAACGAAGACTCATATTCAGGACCATTGGCCCCTTAAACATGCCTCCCCATTGAGACAATGGCCTGTAGGATTTTTCACTTTTAAAGTATTTTCCTATAAAAAGAAATATGTATTTCAGATTAGTTTTTGTTGATCATGTTGCATTATTTTTATTAGACAATTATTGAGAAAATAAAAGTCGAATTCTTTTATTTTGATTCAAATATCAATGTCATGAAGCAGTCTTTATTAAGCAAGATATCATTAAAATTAGTTTTGACTTTAGATCATTGTTGGAGATGCATAAAAATAGCCAAATTTCGATATGATTTCATATAGTAGTAAATTTATTTTATAAATTGTTAGGTTTAGTGTTCCCATCGATAAAAATCGGTGCAGTTTAACCTTAACTAAGAATTCATTTTCTTCATTACCACAGTCTTAATAAAGATATTTAAGTAAATTAACTCATAATTAAGAATTTACGATAATCATAACCACAATTTCAAACTTGGTCAGAATTTTTTATATTTATTCAAAAAATACAACATATTCATTGGGCAGGAAATTTGAGGAATTATAATTATCCATACTCAAATTGAAAGAAGATGATTGATGAGATCCACAAATTATCTTAAAATTAAGAATTAAGGCTTTTTACTTTCAGATATTAGAATATTCTTTAAATAGGGAGCAACATTTACATGTAGGTACATGGCAACTTAATCTTATTTAAAGAGTAAATTTAGCGAACTTACTTATACTAAATAAATCCGCTTATACTCAACGTCAGAATCATGGACTTTTATTCCATTACCTAACCAAAATATTTTTACGAGAGATTATTGAATAAATATACGCCCATTTTCAATTTTTCCTGGGATCCAAAGAATTTTACCTATATAGTTGCACGAAACGCAGTCGTTCTTTACATTAATACAGTATTAGTCTTTCTAGGCTCACAAAAGGCATTATGCGACAATGTTCCTATATAAACAAATGATAGCAGAATTACGGCACAACAGAACACTTACAAACAGTGCTGCAAGTCACAGAAAAGTCAACAGAATATAATATCCACCTGTGGATGGCCTTTATAGACTTCAGGAAGTCTTCTGACACAGTAGAAATAGATGCGATTATAAAGGCACTGAGAATCACAAGAATAGACCAGCGATACATCGACCTAATAAAAAAATCTGCGAAAATGCAACCTTAAAAGTACAATCCATGAAACAACTGACAAGGTGAAACATTAATAGAAGAGTCCGACAAGGCGGCGTAATCTCTCCCAAATGATTTCAGATTTTGTATTAAAGGCTTTATTTTAGATTATAAACAACTTTGTTTAATGAACATTTTGTCTAAAATTATAAATAATGGTACTTCTCTCTTAAAGCATTTTCAGGTTTTCTTAATTTTTTACACCCTGTACATTTGATCTAAGATTTTTATATGGTAAACTCATTTTTTCGACAAGCAGGATTTTTCATAAAGAATGACTTTATGTCGTAAAATCAATAATAAAGATTATTTTCCTCTTGTGAACTCAATCCGGGGACATACTGTAGAAAGAGTAAGAAATACGGTAGTTAAATAAGGAATGGACGCTATGATAGTTATAAATTATAATATTGTAAGGTGACAACTTTTTTAATATAGCCACATTCGAAGAATGGGTAAAAGAAAATAAAAGAATTAGTGATTTTTAGAAATCAGCAGGAATGAAAATGAATCAGAAGGATGGGCAAATTGTCATCTAACAGCATCGAAGAACGTTCGTTGATATAGAAAAAAAAAACTTTGAACTAGGAATACTCGTTATACAGTCTGCATAATTATGCTGTAAATTAATTTAAACCATTTAAAAAAATCTTGATATTAAACTCAATTCTATAATAGTTATTTATATTATAAGTGGGATATGAACATCATTAACATAAGAGTCTGGAAATTGCAGAACGAGTCGTAGACGAGTTCTGTAATCAGACGAATATGTTAATGTGTGTATATCCCACGTGTAATATACAAGATTTTATCTTCTACCGTCCAAATAATTAAAAATGAATTTTGAATTTATCTCCAGCGACATTGCTCAGTAGTTGTTGTCAAGTTGTCGTACTGGACTACCTAACCTAAGTTGTGTAAAAACTAGCCAGCGCTACACAACAATGAATTTGAATCATAAATTTTTAAATAATTAAACGATTTATACACCAAGAAATCTGGGACGTGGACCGTGTTATATTTATTATTAAAATAAAAAACTAATTTATTATAAAATAAAACTAAAAATTTTTTCAGTTATCTAACGTGAAGTTAGGGTTTTTTCTAGGTAGATACGCTATTATAAAATTCTCCAGGTTTCAAAAAATCAAACTTAAGAGTATGAAGTGTCATTACTCAATGTTAATCACAAATTTTAAAGAATTAAACAATATATATTATGTTATAATTAGACATTTACAAATATAAACTTTCCTATAAAGATACTAAATTGTAAAAATTGTGTTATAAATACTTGTAAGAAAGAATTTTCTTGTTGAAATTTCAGTGTGGTAATGATTTCTTTAAAACACATGTTGCGTAATAATCTGACTTACGTTACTCAAATTAATGTCAAATCAAGGCTATTATGAATTGGTAGTAGATAAAATAAAATTTCTGTCACCTCGATCATAATTATAATAGCAAAAATTATTTCATACATTTTTTGTCTTTACCCTGTTCTAGTTTTGAGTCTTTGGTAACAGACAAATTTGATACTTGGCAAGTTAATACGAATGACAAATACCTAAAGTTTTATTAAATATTAGTGCAACATGGAAACAACTTTATGCAAAAAATATAACGAACAATTACCAAGTATAATGGAGGATCAATATTGTTATATGCCTTTATAGACTATAAATTATCTGAGTAGATAAATATTTAGTATTCTCTAAACTATCAAGTTAATATCATATTTTGACTTGTAAATAAAAACAACTACAACAAATTCAATAATTTCAACAAGTTTAAAATGATTCAAATTAAATTATTAAGAACTTTTTTTAAACCATATGGTTCAGTACTTCACTTGTTTGTTAAATCTAAGGACACAACGAATTATAAAGGGTCAATTTTGCAATCGATAGTTACCCTTTATTGCTAGTTAATTGTCTTACCAATAGAAAATTAGCTTATAATTAAGGATAACTATCGATTGAAGAACTGGGCCTAAGTCAACAAACGGGTTGAAATTACGGATTAGAATTAACCAAAGTCTGAACAGTCCCCTTATGTTTCAATTAGATTTAGTTGATAATTAAAAAATCATAGTTACAATTATTATAAATCATTTATACAGGTTGTAATCACAAAAAAGCAACCCTTAAACCCATCAGTAGGTCAATCGGTAGTTATTCTTAACTATAAGTTAACTTTTTTATATAATATTAGCAATGGTAATCAAGTTAATTAACTAGCAGTTAATCGATGGCCCTTAGTATTTCTTCATCATATTGTCTTTTTTTCGTGAAACAAATCTATAGGTACCTACTTACCTACATACATTATGCCGCATGATGATAACTGCAGTCTCGTGACTTGATACGTTATTTAGTCAAAGTACCTACTTCTTTCCTAATAGAAAGATCAGAATATTTGTACTATATTGTTTAGTCGAGTATTGCTCTAACTGTAAACTAAAGGAATGCATATTAAGAATGCATTTTATATATTGTTAAATCTTATATTTTCTAGAAAACAAGTTTGATGGTACTTAAAATATAAGTAACTATGTATTACAACCAAGACATGAGGTGATTTTTATAGTATTTGCTACCAGTTTATACCTTATGCAGATGCAAATAGTGAAATGTATCTAGAGACAGTTAGAAAAATTTATTTAAATAGTTTACAATGAGTAAAACCGCAGTTGTGGTTTCCTCTCGCATAGCAATAGGTATTATGCATGTTCCAAGAACAAACTGTGAAACGACTGGAATAAGGATGCATATTTGCATTGCTGCATTGTAATTAAGTCTCTGTTTTAAGAGAGTTTGAAAAAGCTTGAAAATTCTCACAATCTATCTGGAGTGAAGCTGCTGCTGTTGCCATCTAATACCGCGAAGCGCTCCAAACACAAACTACCAGAAGGTATAATTAAGTTTACGGTACAAAAATGATTGTTGTACGCGATGTATTGAAGAGGGACAGTAGTCGAACATGGGTACAAACGGCCAAGCAACAACTAACAAGCGAATAATATTTGGAATTTCGCGCAATTTTTAACGCGGTACTTCAAAGACATGGCGACAGTCTAAAAAACCGCTCCAGTTACATATCGATCCGGACTCGGTAACAAAAAATACAAGCGGCGAATACCAGAAGTGCATGCGTACGTGTACGGATGACTTTTTATTAAAAGGAATGAAACATGCAGGATTGTATATACGGACGTATGTTGCCGGGTCGGGTCTCTCGTACCACGGCAGCCCAGGGGCCCGGGGGTTCAACACCATGTCTCTTCTCCACGGACAGCAGCAACGGCCACAGCCGCAGTCCTAGATGCTGCCGTTTCTTGCTCTGCCGCCTGGAATTACCTGTATATGAACGTGCAACATACCCCAGTGCCGCCACAGAAGACCATTATTCTTTCTAAACTTACCTGCAACTACCAATAGAATAATAATCATACTGGTCTATTAAGCCATTAATTGATACACACTAATAATATCACAGCTGTCCAACTTGGCGTTGATGATGGTTCAATTAATACAATAATTCATTCCTATTTTGATCGATTATCAAATCGGCGCTTGTAATAATTTATACAAAATTTCTTACTTTTTTCAGGCTTATTACAAAAAATTTAGTGCATACCTACTCGTAAATGAAATGACATACCAATTTAATTAAATACCTAATATTTGTACTCTTCGTATCCAAACTTTTAAACATTTCTCAGATCAGAAAGTTCTTATAGCCTCCATGATACATATTGGATAAATAGGAAAAGGCAAATATCAAAAGTAAATGGACAAAAAATATTAGTTATCTAATCTTTGATAAGGGAAATAAATTGTTTATTTTTCAAGATATTCCTAAAAAACCTAAAAATGTCTTCAGGTAAGTGTCACTTGTTTTGGTGCTAGATGAAAAACATTTAATGTGACACCCACAAATTTGTTCAAACTATTAAATATGAAATTTGAATCAAATCCGATAACTCGTTTTTGAGTTATGGTGGATACAGACAGACAGACATCATGGCGAAAATGGTCAAAATGGATTCAGGGGCCCTCAGAACGTGTAAATCCATCAATATCTCGAAGTCGAAAAAAATCACGATTACAATACTTCCTTATACCGAGAGATCAAAAATTATCTTGGTCAAAGGTGGTCATGAACTGAAAAACGACGGTCTTAGCTTGGATCATCCTTTTGAAGTTTATCAAGTTATGTGTCATAATAAGTATTGACACGATACTAGCTCCGACAATTATTTTAAAATCCATGACCACCTTTGACCAAGATAATTTTTGATCTCTCGGTACTTCGTATAAGAAAGTAAAAAGTAGTAGGGTGAACCAAAATAAGTACGCATTATTATTATAAACAGAGATTGTACAGTTTAGTATAACTGCTGAGTTACATACTGAACGTTACATATTTCTTACCTATCATAAATGATCTTGTTCTACTGACATATGGCCTCATCTTCACAGTTATCAATATCAGCAATGTAAATTTTATGGCGCAATAAATTGTTAACATAAAATATATGTATGTTGTATGTTATAGAAAAGTTATTAATGGAGACTATGGGATTTAGGTTACCATATACAAATGACTGTAAATTTCTTCGGCTGAATTTGTCAAAACTCTTGAGAAAATATCACATAATTATATATTTTAATTTTTTCCAAGAACGAATCGTGGATCGAGTACCAATTCCAAATGGAACCCCAAGAAAAGATTTTACGAAGTGAATATACTTTGCCATGTAATGTGTAACCCTCACTAAACCCCAGTGCACATTTTCTGCTTCAGTACTGATGTGAAAGATAAATTTACATCAGAAATGATTATAGCCTTTAAGCTTTAAGAAATCATTAGGAATCTTCCTGATCAAGTATGAGTACAAAGCTCTCAAGAATGATTTGATTTGAATTTTTCTAGTAGCAAATTTAATGTTTTCATGTGAAGGTTAAAGTTTTTAGTACGAATTTTTGGATTTTGATTATTTTAGAATGTAGGACATTTATATGTACTTTTCCTCATCAAATTTTGGATAATCGAGAAAGCAATTTTATTCTCCTCACGACACTATAAAAACTTTCGAGGTTATAGATATGAAAATTTTCGATAAAATTTGAACTAAAATTTTTCTTTACTTATTCATATAATTACGAAGAAATAAATTATATCTTGAAATGAATCAAAATGTATAAAACCGCAACTATATTAATAAATAAATAAATACAAACATTACAAAGCAATCATTTTCATTAAAAGCTTCAAACAGGAATTACACCTATGATGACTTCTCAATATAATTTTTCTCCAATTACTTTCTTATACGAAGTAATAAGAAAGTATTTTTTCGACTTCGAGATTTTGATGGATTTATACGTTTTGAGGGCCCATGAATCCATTTTGACCATTTTCGCCATGATGTCTGTCTGTCTGTCTGTCTGTGTGTCTGTCTGTATCCACCATAACTCAAAAACGACTTATCGGATTTGATTCAAATTTCATATTTAAGAGTTTGAACAAATTTGTGGGTGCCACATTAAATCTATAGCACCAACACACCTGAAGACATTTTTAGGTTTTTTAGGAATATCTTGAAAAATAAACAATTTATGAGATTTTTTTATTATTTAACATTAATTTAGAATGAAATTTTGAACAAATTTTGTTTAAACTTTTTTTGAAATTCCGTCAAAAAATTTAAAAAAAAAATAAAATTAATTTTTGTCGTAAAATTCGGTTATAATGAGTGGGAGAAGGACAGATTTATGCGTATTGCAATAAGTGCGAGAGAGACTTCAGAAAATTATTTGAAAATTGCTGGAAACGCTCAAAATTGAAACACAATTTTTACAAGAAATTTAACTTAATTTCTTTAGGAAAAGTAATTGTGGTACTATCCGTATAAGAAAGTCATGTGTTGGGCACATCAGATATTTTTATTTGAAGACCATATAAGAAAAAAAAAAATTACAACTAAGATTTAATATTCTAATAGATCTGAGTTTTTACAAACAATAGAAACTATCTAATTATGTAGACATTAAATGGAAACTATTTCACTAAAATATTTGTGTTTGTGATTTCTACCCTCAAACATGTCGGGGGAGAAAAACAGCAATATTTTTATAGATAACCACAAGTAATATCTAAAATTAATTTAAATAGCACCAAAAAACCGCACAGGGTTTATTCATATTTTCTCATGGAACAAACAATACTTGTATACTTACCTACGCCATACTCAAGTACCTACATAATAAGTATATTTCTTTTAACAATAGCAAAATAAGTCCAAACATTTCATATACCTATACCATTTAATGAGCGTTTCCTACCGTTTTATGTTTTATTTTATACGATATAAAAGCTTTTTAACTACCTCGTTAAGCATGTTAGTAATTACCTGCAAATAAAATCATTGAATTGCGTAACAAGTTATAAAAGATTTAAAATTAAATATAAACTTTTTTTACAATATTCAATAATAATAAATTGCTGATGTTATAACGGATTGGAAAATACTTTTTTGTGGTCAGTTCATGCCAACTACTAAGTAAATACAAGTTATGCATGTTAGTTATGTGGTTGAGGCTATGACTGTGTGCATGTATGTTTATATAAGTAAATATTGATTTCCTCAGGTACCAACTTAGTAACTCCAGTAGCTGAAAGTACTTTTTAAACTTTAGTTAATACTCTTTGTTCCAGTGTACAATCACCGTTGGAGCCCAGGCGTAGAAAATGTCAAAGATCTACACCCATTAAATTTCTATTACCTGCAGGAGTTCTACGGGTATCATTGCGAATCCACAAGATATTGCATAATGTGTCAACATACACTAATTAGCATAGTCCTTTTCCCTTAGGGCATACCAACAATAATATTTTTCCAATTCGCCTTAGGTTAACAATAGTAATTGGACCGGCACTATAAGACACATATAACTGTTACTTATTCATTAGAGGTGGTTTTTTGTTTTCGCACAAGTCAGTTTCCTGTCGTATACACCAGCAGCAACCCACATAGACTCTTAACATGTGTAATTTACGCTACCGTACGTGCAGTTTACTGCTGTACATCTCGTGTAATTTGAAAGTTTTTAATATCTTAGCTTTTATGTCCCAGCTTCATGGAGATGCCTTGCTGAGAAATAAGCAAGCCGCTATTTCTTTTACGACTCTTCGGCTTATGCGTATAAGCTGTGCATTGCACTTCCTAATAATTTATAGATATCGTAAAATTGAGGAACGTTTCAACAAACACCTTTGCTTGATCGTTTCACATTTTAGTGAAACCACCGAGAAAAATTCTAAGGCAGGGCAAATGGCCACCATGGGATAATTGAGGAAATTTACTTTTTAGCTTAGTGAGGATATGACTAAGTGCTTTAATGACGAATTTTTTCATGTCCAATTTTAGTATGTTGAGTTATCTGTATTCACCATAATTCGACATTCTTCATTTTTAACACTCTTTAAGACTTACAAAAATATTATTATATCTTATTATTAGTATTCATTTATTTCAAATTTTTAAAAAACATATTCATTTACCTTTGAGGATGAATCAAATTTTTGCCAAAAATTTATTTGGCTAATTACTCTTATAGTATACATTTTAAGGTCGGGCTGTACTGTGCTTATATCTATAATATCAGGTGTTCATTTAAATTTCACATCTTGTTGGCGTTGAAGTGTTGCTTAAGAATAAAATTTCATTCATAAATGGCACTTCAACGCCAACTAGAGGTGAAATTTAGATGAACACCCGATATTTATTATGATTAATAACAAAAGTAGTTACGCATTTAATAATGAAAAATATCGTAGACATAGCAGAGTACAGCGTATGTGGCCAGGTCTTGAGAAAGTTTCCTTAAAAAATATAAAAATATCTTAAGAAGAAACTAAGATAAATTCCTTTTTCTGAACACTTTAGCCAAGATATCCTTCAACAAGTATTCTCTTGCTGTTATTCTCTTTGCATTATTATTAACTAAAAAAGAGCGTATACCGTGCTACTAACACGATGTGTCCTAGATTACGCTTTTTAATAGATATTGAAATCCACATCTCAAAAGCCTCTACCTTTTTTGGTGTTCTTCTTCACTGTCCATACGTTAATGCAATATTTAGTATTAAAGAAATATAGCAGTTTACTATTGGCATTCTAAGATTCACGTTAATATTTCGATTCGTGAAGAGTTTTCTCATTTAGACATCTTAACTTCTGATGACTCATACTTGGTGTTTCTAGCCAAGTATCTTTGACTTTTTACCAATAGCACTACAGAGTGTTTTTATCGTAAGTCTTACTCTTAGCTAAATATTGATTTTTTGGCTTCATGTGCATAGTTCTTGTTGGTATTATTGATTTCATCTAGCATGTTTTGTTTTTTCACTTTGGTATGTGTAGATTATTAATTTTAGAGATTGCCAAAAGGTAGAACCATTTTTGCAAATGAAATTTTATATTTGAATGAAAAAGAAAAAGAACCGGTAGAATTACTTAAACATCTAAATAAATTTTAAATCACTAGAATTTATATGAGAGAGCGTCGAAATTTTGCAAACCTTTTGAATACAATACGGAGTATAAATGAAGAAAAATCGTGTATGTATTCAAAACCATCAATATTGTTTGCAAAAACAATAAAATTATGCCATGAGAGTTACTTTAAGGTGCAACAAATACATACATCGCAGGAAGACTGAAATTTGATACTAATTTATTCTGTAAAATATACTGGAAAATTGCATTGACATAATTTGTCAATACATACATTTGTGGTCCCCAGTATTTCAGAAGTACAATAATAAAAGTAAAGATATAAAATAATTTCTTATGAGGATCGGTTAAAGGGAATTATTCGAATATTCAGAAATCGGAAAATATGTTAAAAAATTAGGTACTATTTGGATTATTAATTTATATAAATGAAATAATAAATGTAGAGGGAAAAAGAAATGACTGCCATCAATAGTTTTCGATTTTAAGCTTGTTATAAAATATTTTCGTGGAAATTTGTTTGAAAATTACATACAAAAACACTAAAAACAGCTATAACATACCATTAATAGATCAATAAAAAGACATAAAAAAAAAGATCCATTTTTATTCAAGATTAATTTTTAGGCAAACTAAATTCATGAACCTCAAATTTATCAATATTAATTCAATTAATCCGTTTCCATAAAGTTTTACAAATTGTGAAAAACAATAAGACTTTGGGAGTATTAAAGTGGTCAAATAAATTATACGGGTATGTGAAATTTCAAAGTATCTATATTTATTTACGATAGGGTAAGTGCAAAACTTCTTGACACTCTTTCAGAAATCCATTTTTGAATATACAGGGTGTCCAGGGTAAAAATGTTAAGCATGGGGATCTCACTTACTTGAAGAGATACGACTTCGGATAAATTACAAAAATTTTACCTCATCTTGGGCCTAATACAATACGAAAAACACATTTGACATACCTGCCATGGCTTACTAGATATTAACAAAAAACTGAAATTGTGCATTTCGGTTTTTATTTAATTACTCAGCTGGTAGGAAAAATATCGTGATCAAAGTTGCGCATTATTAAGGCACTTTTTCAAGGACAATCCAAATATGCAATTGAAATTTTTATACATCTTCAATTTTTTTCGACAATAGCACCAACTTTGTTTTTTCTTATGGACCGTGACATGTTTATTATTAAATTATGATAATATTTTTCTTTCTCTTTCCGACAATGTACCACACATATGCCCGGTTGCACCAAGCTCTGCTAAATGCTCAATTAACTAATTGCGCGTTTAAAATTTAGTAGCGGCAGCTTATTGGGTCTTTTGAATTTGTTGCTAAGCAACATAGCAAATAACAACCATTTAGCCAATAACATGCCGCTGCTAAATATTTACCATGCTGTTAGTTTAGCATAGCTTGGTGCAACCGGACATGAGAGTTTTAAGACGTTTCTACAATTATAATTGAGTTTTTCTCAATCACCGTAGTTGGCTGTGAGATATAAGTTATTGTTTATCTAGCAAACTTGGCTAAAAAATTGGGTTTTGGTTCTAATAATTATAATTAACAAATTTTACGGAAAATAATGGTTTAATCAGGTTTTATTTACATATGATGTTCAAATAAATTGCCATTTTGTTCCAAACACAAATAGCATCTTTCCACAGTCGAAATCACCGAATGTTCCAACATTTGTTGAGAAATCGTGTGACATGCCTGCAAAACATCTCCTCTCAGTTCTTCAATATTATTGAACACGTGAACATAGGTACACTTTGGTTTTTAGATAACCCCAGAAAAAGAAATCTAGGGGGGTTATATCCGGGGATCTAGCTGGCCATGCTACTGGTTCGTGAGTACCTATCCATCGATTTTGCAGACAGGTCATACGATTCCTCAACAAATTTTGGAACATTCTGTGACTTCGACTGTGGAAAGATGCTATTTGTGTTTGGAACAACATGGCAATTTATTTGAACATCTTATGTAAATAAAACCCGATTAAACCATTATTTTTCATAAAATTTGTCAGCTCCTAATTAATAGAACCCAGACCTAATTTTTTAGCCAAGTTTGTTAGATAAACAATTTGTATTGCACAGCCAACTACGGTGATTGAGAAAAACTCGATTATAATTGACGAAACAAATTAAAACCCTATGTGTGATACATTATCAGAAAGGGAAAGAATAATACTATCATAATTTAATAATAAATATGTCACGGTCCATAAGAAAAAACAAAGTTGGTGCTATTTTCGAAAAAAATTGGAAATGTATAAAAATTTCAATTGCATATTTGGATTGTCCTTGAAAAAGTACCTTAATAATGTGCAACTTTGATCACGATATTTTTCCTACCAGCTGAGTAATTAAATAAAAACCGAAATGCACAATTTCAGTTTTTTGTTAATATCTAGGAAGACATGGCAGGTGTGTCAAATGTGTTTGTCGTATTGTATCAGGCCCAAGATGAGGTAAATTTTTTGTAATGTAACCGAAGTCGTATCTCTTCAAATAAGTGAGATCCCCATGCTTAACATTTTTATCCTGGACACCCTGTATATTTATGAGCCTATTCTGCGTTATTTCTCTAAATTTGTAAATCGGTATAATTTACATTACATTGTAACTAATAACACATTTATACAGAACTATAATTTTGATAATTCTGGAAATAGTTATAAATCTATAAGATAAGCTATAAAGAATTATTGTTATTTTCCTATAAATTGTAAAAAGTTATAGATTGGCTTATAGATGTGAGCATAATTGGTCCATTAGTCTTAAAACTACTATGCCACGCCGTAAAATATTTATCGGTGGTTCTGATTTTAAATGCATTGTGATAATTTTCAAAAATTATTTAACTTACTGTACCTATTGTTCATATTAACATTTAAGTATGTATAGGTAGGTACTTGTTTAAGGTATTGAGTACTTAATTTCTAAAAAAATTATCTTATGGTGGAAAATATTTACCAACTGTAATTTTTCAATTTATTTTGCAAGAAATTTCCCTCCAAAACATTATATCAATTGACTGTGATTGTGATAATAAAGGTGCGATAAAGAACAATTATTCAGCGCCTCAACAAACAAGCATAATTAAATGACATGTAAATCATTTAATGGAATCACTAGTCGTATAACTTGATTTTGCCTATTGACCCTTTGAACCCAGCGGTGATGGTATTTAAATGCCTTCCTAATATTCTTTAAGCACGGTCCACGTCCCAAGCAATGTTGTGTGTTACACCACACACATTTTACGCATACGTCATGACAGTTTTCCTTTTCTGACGGTCGTTATTTTTAATTAAGATGTGGTGAGTTTTATTAAGTTCAACGGATGATGGGCATACATGTGAAGGAACAAACGGCAAACGATTTTACGAGAGAGATACTTAAGACCTATTTTAGTACGGAGCACAGACAATGTAATTGTATTCAATAAAACGGTGAACGAAGGCTTAATGTGACTTAGCAGGTCAGTCTAATTGTTGCAGAGGTCATATCATTTGTAATGTTTAATCTTTGTTTAAACGGCGTTGTTGTTTATAGTTGCAAGCACACATATGTGACACTTATTTAGCGAGGTTTGGTCCGAAGGACGATCGTCCGCCTTCTTAATATCTAGAAGATTCTCTAAAAGTTATTTTAATCTGGCGCTACAACACAAGTTTCGTGTACATTTAGAATTAATTCCTTATTGTTGAATTGTTCTGCAGGGGTAATAAGAGAAACCACGAACTCCAAGTAGATAAAATATTCAACCACCCGCTCCTAAACCGGGGGGAGAATACTTGACGATACTGACGTTGGCAAATTATAGACCGGCGGATTTTTGAATTAGAACAGTGCCATTGCCGCAACGACTTCGGGTTCATTTATGTGGAAGAACGTCGACGAATTGTGAGTTGAATTTAGAAAATCGCGTATATATGAGCGCGTATTTACTCTGAAAAGATTCTTCTGCCATCATTTTCCCCACTCTGTGTGCAATATTTTATGGATGCAGTCTAAAAGCTTCTGCTCAAGATCAATAACCATGCGATGACTGTAATTTTAGTGGTTATCAGTTCGGTGTGGTGACGATTTAAAAAGGGGAGCAAGTTAAGCGAAATTTCGCTTCTCTTTGTCTTCAGCTGAATAATATGTGAAAGGTGGAAATGTTAGTATATATTCACAGCAGATAAGAAAAGTACAATTTCTATTATGTAATCATTATGATCTTCAACTTTAATGCGTTTATTAATATTTATAGGATCATTTATAAGATCTGCTATTACTGCAAGTCACCAATTAAGCAACTAGCTAATCTTTTACTAATATTTATAAGAAAAAGTATATCTTATCTGCAAAGGATAATACGTGATGCTCAATGAACATCTAGTTTATTCTACTTTCTGAATTTTTTTTCTTTTATTATTGATTAATTTTATTAAAGACTGTCAATAAATATGTTAAATGAACATATCACATTAGCATACTTTTATTTTCATGCAAGTCATTCCGACGTGATAAAGATAATTCATTCATTATTCAAGTACTTACCTTGTCCATTCAAAAAAGAGTTTCTGTCCGTCAGATAAAATCATCGAATTTTATAATTAAAAATGTTGAATTCACAGTGTTTATTCTAAATTATATTAAATTCTTGTAGAATTATATCTATTGTATATTTAGGTAATTGAAACAAGTCGTTGTATATAATCTAATTTCTATACTAAAATAATATTTATTTTATGATGAAATCACAACTGGAAAAAGGGTCAAATATAATCACGAAAATAGTATGGTATCAAAAATTAGGCAGTAATGAAATCTAAAAAAAAGTAGCAATCAAAGAAAAGAAGAACAACTTATTGTACTAACAAAATTTAGCCAAATTCCAACTGAAGTTTTGGAAAATCTTGAAGGGCGAAGTAACTGAATTTCTAAACTATTCAATGTTGTGTATGTCAAAGGAGTACAGTGGCCACTGGACTATAAGTTTGATGAGCCACATTTTAAATACATCTTTACGAATTATGTACATCAATACAAAAATGAAGCAGTTTGGTTTAAAAAGGGTTTGGAAACCAAGAATGCGCTAATCTCTGTACGAATATCAGTATCAAAATGGTGTGTGTCCCATTTTCAACTGAAGATAATCACCGATCAACATGAATTTTGAGTCAGGGTTCTGCATATCAGATTTTCATTTCTTCCACATAACTAAATACAGAAAAAATAGTTTTAACCGAAAAAGTTTGCTTTTGTATCTATCAGAATGAAATTAAGGATTTTAAGAAAATCTTCTTATTTTCATACCTTTTTGCATATTGCATGTAAAAATAAAACAAACTCTTGTTATAGAATTGAACCACTCTTATTAAAAAAAAATTAAAACAAACATCTACACATAAAAAAGTTTAGAAATGAATATTTTTCGAATTTCTTCTATGATTGTATGGACTTTCTCATATTAGCTCTCAAGTATAATCTCAAAGCAAACTTTTTCAAAAATAAAAGAAGGTTTTGGTTATTTTTCGACATAGAAAATCAGAAAATTGTCATTAAAATAAAGACTCCAAAAAATCGTTATTTATTATACAAGACGATAACATTGTACTTTATCTTAGAGAGCGATTTTAGCGCCGAGGCGTCGGCCGAGACGTTAATAAGCTCGAGAAGATAATGAAATGTTATCGTCGTGTATAATACAAATTTTTTTTCTATAGCATATTATAATGAAAAACTACTTACAAATTAAATTATTATCAATGACAATTTAAATTGTCAGTGAATATTATGAGTGGTCACTATGGTGTCAAAATCAATAGTAATACGTTTTAATTCATTCATTTCGAAAAAATCAAAATTTTGCTACTTTGCTACTTTATCTATCCTTGTGGTTTAAGTGCTACTTTATCTACTATTTTGAGTGGATATAAAAGCACACTTTTACATTTGCTATAGAAAAAAAAATTTTTTTGTTGACCGGTGAATCCATTAAACTGAGCGAGAAACAGGGTAGCATTCTATGTATTAGCATTCTCAATACTCTCCAGATTTTATTTCACATCAGGCTCCGTAGTTTTAATTTACAATTTGTAACATGGCCAGTTGAAGCAATATAAATAAATGGAATCACAATTAGTAACTTACGATAATTATGTAAATGACACTGTATGTACTCATGGCAGACAATATATGTACATATTCAAGAGATCCAATTTCATATGTATGAATAGTTGAATACAGTTTGTTGAGTTTAGAATGGTCTGTTACTATATTATGTTTTATTTGTGCTTTTACAGAGACTTTTATAGATGCTACCTTGAGAAAATGCTAGGCTTTTAAAACATGGATTTATCTATTAGACTTATGCTGAGGATTAGTTAGATGGATTGCACTAATGTAGACAACCTGAACAAAATGAAAAAGGAGAATGTAATCATGAATTTCGTGAAAATTATTTGGTATACGTAGTTTTGGGTGTTAAACCTTTTTGAATTTTTTTAAATTTCATCGTTTATTCATCACTTGTACTCATAATATGAATTAGACTCAATACTTATATGTTTATATTCTTATTTGCCATTGAACAAATTTTCACTCAATAATATTTTAACGAAAAGAAAGTCTAAAAGATAGATATATTATTGTATAATGTAATAAAACATGGTGGTTGATCATAATGTTAACTGAATAACTGTAGAAGTAAAAGAATGCAAAGATATGTTCTACATTTTATAAAAAATTTGGTTTTGCAGGTTTTATAAAGCATTTAAACTAAATATATATAAACTGAACCACATTATGCTTTGGGATACTACTAGTGGGGTAGGTAACTTGACTAGGGATATCATTGACTGTTTTTCATACAATTACTTTTTTTAACATGAACTTAATAGCATAATACGTAACAGTTTTATATTTTACAAACGGACCCTACAAATTTTTTATTTTACATTCAGTGCTTGATTAAATCTAAACCATATGTTGGAAATCCAAGGAAATCTTTACCGAGATAAATGTAGCTATAGATTTAAACCACGAAAAAAGAGTTAATCAAATGATATTGATTATTGTTTGAGGCCTAAAATACTCTTTAAATTTCCTGTATTTTGTGTGGTTATAAATTTGAAAACAAAAAAAAAACTCATTAAAATATAATTCCTTCGAAGATTACTTACATTTTTACTAGCTTATTCATAAAAAAGCTTTAAACTCATTTTCATCATCTAAAAATACCTACCTACTTACATTATAGATTCCAAAATCACAATCAGAAAGGCATCATAAAGCAAGCCTCAGTGATTTTAGTTAAAATGGACTACGTTATTATGTTTAAAATGGATCACAAGGATTCATACAGTACGAGTATGTATATTTTTTTGTATCTAAAGTACATAAAAATTCAAAAATTGATCTTTTTTGAACAACATATTCTCAATAAATAGATATAACTGCTAAGTATCAGCTATACACCTCACAATCTATATCATTTGATTAGTTACATATAGCAATAATCTTTGTGAAACTTAAAAGCTTCATTTGCGAATTTTTAGTTTGTAAGTATCTTAGGTTCTGTTGTGAATAATGATATGTAAGTGTAAGACGAAGGCTGAATGTGGTTAGTTAAGATACAAGCGCAACATTTCGTGGAAGATTATTTACGTACAAAAATTGGATCATTTGCTATTTAGTAAGCATGTCTGATCCCATTGACTTTTGAGAGGAATTACATACTTGGTTTTGTAAATTCGTAAATTGTTTAAAATTCTTTGTTATTAATGAATATATTTTCATAATCCAATCTTTTTGTAATATAATCTAGTAGATTTCTTCACAAAGAACTATAAATACAAATGAAAGATAGAATATTTCTAGGGGTCTCCATGGTCTTTAACACAAGATTTATTATTTCAAAATGAGATGATTGAACGACTGAACCCAGTTTATCCATCACAGGCATCGATTCCTAGATTAATTTTATAATTAATTACAGAAAATTGATATTTAGTAAGTATGCAGGTTGTATCTGTAGATTATATACATAAAACATTTCAGAGTTCGAAATATTACGATTTAGACAAACTTACATTAACCCAAAACTGGAAATGCAAGTTTAATTTTTTGGCAGTGACTCAGCTGCCGGCAACGGCACCCGAATGAACTGTCGGAAAAGAATTTTTAGGTTTTGGGGTTTATTCAATTTTTATCAAGATAATATTTTAAAGATTTCAAGGTTTCATTAAAATCCAACATTCTGGGCTAATTTATAATATAATGAACAAATAAAAAAATGTTTCGTGGTTTCCTCTACTTGAATTTGATTAACACTAGTTGCCATTGCACTTTCACTTTATTTTATTAAAAAAAATTCTGATTTAACAACCTAACCAGTAAATGTAGGTACTCGTAGGTATACTATTCTTTCACTTCTCACTGGTTAGGTTGTTAATTGAAGTTTTTTTTTTCATTTTTCATGAAACAATTTTAAAAAAAACATGCTCTCCCGACTTTAAACAATTTCTCTTGCACAAATAAGCCATATTTACAAAAAAACTAATTTTATTAGGCCATTTTTCGGAAAAGCCGCAATACGGATTTTTTCCACAATTTTCTTTGAAAATGTCCTTCAAAATTTCACCTTGCCCTTCTTCCCAATGCTTTATGATGGATTGAATGATTTTCAATATCTCACGAAAATTTGGAGTGGAGACCTCACTACATAACTGAGCCATTTTTTTACCTTGATCATCCATATAAGCTTAAATTTAGTGTCATTAGTCTATTTATTACCCGATTGCTGTTTACGAGTTACCTACTTATTTTGAGGGTTATGATTGCCAGCATCGGAGTCAACATTGAGGGGGCAACCGGCGCCAGCAGGCGTAGTTTATTTTGCGGGCACCGTTGCCGGCAGCAGAGGCACGGCCTAATTTTTTTGCTGTAATTTATAACTAGTATCTGAAAATAGTAATCAGTTGTAAAATATACACTATTTTCTACTTTAAAGTTTTATTTAAAAATTCTAATCGGTTTATCATTTTTAACAAAACATTTTTGAATTTGATTGTCGTTAATTTCACTGTTTTTGCGATATTTGAATGATTGTGTATATTAAAAGGATTTTTTATTTTAAGAACATAAATATTTCACAATTTTTCACTCACAAGAATTTTTTAAATTTTATTATGACTATGTTATGTTAAGTAGGCCATCGATCTTACCTATACAGGGTGTCCAGGAGAAAAATGTTAAATTTTATTTACATAAGAACATACACTTTATTTTTTAGATAACCCCAGAGAAAAAAATCTAGGGGGGGTTATATCCGGGGATCTAGCTGGCCATGCTACAGGTCTACTGGATAGGTACTCACCTATCCACCTAGATCCCCGCATATAACCCCCTTAGATTTCTTTCTCTGGGGTTAACTAAAAAATAAAGTGTATGTTTACGCGTTCAATAATATTGAAAAACTAAGAGGTGCTGTTTTGCAGGCATGTTCATGTCACAACATTCCTCAACACACGATTCCTCAACAAATGTTGGAACATTCTGTGATTTCCACTGTGGAAAGATGCAATTTGTGTTTGGATCAAAATGGCAATTTATTTGAATATCTTAGTTAATAAACCTGATTAAACCATTATTTTCCATAAAATTTGTCAATTCTTAATTATTAGAACCAAAACCCAATTTTTTATCCAAGTTTGCTAGATAAACAATATTTATTGCACAGCCACCTACGGTGATTGAGAAAAACTCGATTATAATTGACAAAACGACTTAAGACCCCATGTGTGATACATTGTCGGAAAGGGAAAGAAAAATACTATCATAATTTAACAATAAACATGTCACGGTCCATAAGAAAAAACAAAGTTGGTGCTATTTTCGAAAAAAATTGAAGGTGTATAAAAATATCAATTGCATATTTGGATTGTTCTTGAAAAAGTGCCTTAATAATGTGCAACTTTTATCGCGATATTTTTCCTACCAGCTGAGTAATTAAATAAAAACTGAAATGCACAATTTCAGTTTTTTGTCAATATCTAGTAAGCTATGGCAGGTATGTCAAATGAGTTTGTTGTATTGTATTAGGCCCAATATGAGGTAAATTTTTTGTAATTTAACCGAAGTCGTATCTCTTCAAATAAGTGAGATCCCCATGCTTAACATTTTTATCCTGGACACCCTGTATAACACTGTTCAATATTCTTATTATCATGTAATTGTTACTGAAAAGTTCAATTTTTTAGTTAAAAGAGAATATTGTAATAATCTAGATATTATTTTATTTCTGATTTGGCTCCATTTATCTATAACAGAGTGAGTGCCGATCATCTTAATTCAATATCGAATAATTAGGATAAACCATTTTTCATAGTCAACTTCTGAGATCAGTTACTCTAAATTACATGATTTTCATGTTTTTTTTTTGTAGAATAACCTCACTATTAGATTTACCACTTCCACTATCCTTGAATGTTTAGTGCTTCCACTTGTATTACCTTCTGTTGACTGAAGCGTCGGTCTCAAGATTCGCAACAATCGGATCCTTCATTCACAATAAAAATTCGATTCAAATATCAATGTAAATTCGTTTGAAGGTTGAACTGTTAGATAAAATGCAATTACCTTTGAAGTGACCAAGGTGTAGTGAAAGTCATTTGTAGCTCCTCTGAAACGCCAATCGTAACTGTATAAACAAAATGTACCTAGCTGAAAATCGTCCGAGTTTTTCATCTGATGTAATTAGTTTATTTATCTTTAAAGTTTATTGCTTTTGGGTTGATTATTTCAAGTATAAAAAACTTTTTCGAAAATTTTGCTTTTTTAATTAATAATAAGGAGTAGGTTAAAAAAAAGTAGTATGTAAAAGTTTGTTATTTATATATTTATTTTACACATTTAGAAATATTTTTTCATGTAATAATAATCATTTCGTTCTTCTCTAATTTTAAGACAGTTGTTTTTTCATTAATTAAAACTACTTTACATAATAATAAGGTACATAATCATCTGTCTTACATTCACCATACATACAATCATCAACAACTATGTATAATGTATATTATAATATATTTTACAGGAATCACTAAAAACTTTTTTTATGATCCTTGCCATTTACGGCAAGTTGTCCATCATGGGTTTTTATTTTTTAATAGTATTTTTACAAGCCTTTTCTTCCGTAACCAATCACTCATCTACGTATTTTACATATTCAACAAGTCGTACCAACCATTTTTTTAAATACATAAAAAAACAATAAATAAAAAGCATGGCATAAAAACAGCAAATGACTTAGAAATAATCAAGACAAATTTACAGTGCTCACGTTTTGTTTTAATTACAGATTTTTTCTTCGTTGTCTTTATACCAAGCGTTGAACATATTTAACATTTTTTTCATCTGTGTGTGGGTGTGTTGTTAGTACGTTCTTCCTATTTTACAGGATTTTATAAGACTTTTTCAATGATATAAATTGATTAGGTGAAAATAAGCAAAGGAATTAACCTAACCAATTTATTAAAATAGTACAAAAAATATAATTATAAAGAATATTGCACCGAATTCAAGATTTGATCCTATTTAAAACTGCAAGTTATAAATAATTCACAATTTAATTAAACTCTGTTTGAGATCTAAATTATTATACAGATTGGGGGGAATGTATTAGACAACAACAACAAAAACAGTTTATACGTAACTTATATAAAACAAAAATTGGATAAATTTAAATTTTTTCTCTAAATTATAATACACTCACTGGTCACAGTTTAATCCTTTTGTTAATTAAAGTTTAATATTCTAATTAGTAACTAATCACTTTCTTCTTTTATTAAACAGCTGGCCATACCCTGTAACAATAGGAAAAAACACAATGTTAATAAAGCAATTTGAATAACAATAGACAACGTAGTTTTGTAAAAGTACTAAAAATTGTTTAAATCGTTTTAATTAGTTTTTGTGATAATTACCGAGGCTTGTATGTACACGGGATAGATTACAGAGAAGATGCAAACAAAATGGATTTACTCTGCTTTTATATATTCTGGCTTTTAAAACAGTTTGATCCTGACAATTAAACTAACACCAACTGCGGATGCCGGCTCAAGTCAATTATTGATGACGAAGAGATTAAAATGGAACACACAACATTCAATAAAGAACTGTAAATTTCATTACAAAACACATGCTTAATTGAGTTCTGCCCCCAAATGTCATGTATAACAACATATTAAATGTTTACAGATAAGTATACGAAGTTACGAAGGATTTCTGGATTAAATAATGAGGTGTACCTACTATAACACATGTTACCACAACAAAACAAACATCATTTCAGGTAATAAGCGCAATTATTCTTAGGGTATTGTTAAGCAATTTTTACTAATACGAAGAGAAATGTTAGTAAAATGATCTTCCACCACCTTCAGGAATTTCATGACTTCAATGTTAATGTTTAAACATTTGAACTAGTAATTAACGTCACCGCAACGTCACGAGCCTTGGAACGATTTGTTTTTTATAACAGTTTTTCTTTTTTGCCTTTACTTTGCATAATTACTCTCTATTTAATTAAAAACGCATTCGTCAACTTGTCTACCTACTTTTTTTCGAAAAGCCAACTCCAGTGTAAAACCACAAATAAATAAAATATTGATACAGATTTAATGTTTTCCTTTTTATTCCGTTATATGCCATGGAGACAGAAAGTTAATTTAGTCTGTTGACTGACTGCATCATGCCTGTGTAATTAAATCCCATTAGTAATTGGTTTAAGTCTGTAAGGTGAAACTGTTTTTAGGATATTTAAAAATAATTTGACGCCAAACGTTTAATTGCTACCTCATGACATAACGGAAAATTAGTTCAAATTAAAATTATTAAAAATATTTTCCACGACTGTACGACGAGGGCTTTAAATTGACTTTTGTGTGTACTAATTAACCAATCTTAATAACTTGAAACCCGTAAGCGTCATTTTTATCACTATTTATGGCGTTTTAGTCGATTTTTGCGCCATTTTGACAGAACTAGAACAAAATACACATAAATAAAGAGGTTTATCTAAACTAGATATGATTTAAAAACTCTCATGCCTCTAAAGGATAACACTAACGCCCTTCGTATTTAGATAATATAAATGTTGATTTCTACACAAAGAAACTTACGTGAGTAGGCCAGGATTCTCCGTGGGGTACCACGAGTATTGGGGGAGGTAGTTGTGTGGCGGGTGCGGGTGCGGCGCTGGATGTGGTGGCGGGTGAATGGGCTGTTGGGGCTTGACGTCCCAACCGGGACTGGCAGCTGGCTGTCCTGACATATCAGAACCGGGGGTGGAGCTGGGGGCAGGCGACGAGTGCTGCATGTATCCTGTCGCAGGTGAACCACTTGACGAACCGCCTCCTGCAACAACAAGAAGTCAAACATTTAGTATAATTTAGTTGGTTCTTGGAAAATTGTCAAATAGATGAAGGTGTAAAAGAAGTACATATATATAGTAGTTTTTGTAAAGAATTTTTATTTTGTGCGTTTTGTTAAAATAAATTAATGTACCTAGGTAATATAGTATGTCTAGTGGCACACATTACAGTAGGAAAATTGTTATACAATTACCATCACATGTTGGCAATCTTGTGTACAATCTTAACTCATTTAAAATACTAATTGTATTTTAATTAATTAGCATTTAATAAATAATCACTCCATTATTCGAATTCACTTGCATTGTAAAATATGTTGTACGGGGACAGAGTATCATATTTTTATGTAATTGCATGTGAGATGAGTTGATATTAGTGTCTCATTACAAAATTATTTAACAGGAATGATGATAATACAACATAAATTACATTTGAGTTTCACACCTTTTCTATTGTACATATTTTGCAAAATGCTATGCTGTGAATAAATTGGCGGTTTTATATTTTTAAAACGTAACAAAAATAGTCCATTTAGTGAAATTAATCCGTACAAAAAAATCAGGATTACAACAAACTAGAAATTACTGTATGAAAAATATAAAATTCAAAACTAATAATAAATTCTGTAAAGAGCTTCAATACATCATAAAGTCCTCTTCACATCCAATTAACGCACATTAATTAAAATAACATGTAAATTAGCTTTATATTAATAAAAACTATCGGTAGCAAATATTCAGATTTTGAAATTTTTAGGAGTAGTTTTTCAATCGGTAGTTAACCTAACTGAAAGTTAATTTTCTTAGTCACCATTGCCTAATAATTTTCACTTTAGTAGATAATTCGACCTTAAAGTTACAATGTCTCGAAATATTTTAAAGCAACAGATATTTTTAATAACAGGAAATTTAACGCTTTTTTTTAATTGAAACTTGAAATAAATTCAGAATATAAACCTATAGGGCTTCTAAAAGTATTCATCATTTTACAAAAATTTTAATAAACCTACAAAAACTTACTTAGCAAAAATACGTTTTAAATTTTGGATTTCATTGAAATTACAGTTTTTAATATGAAGTTTGTCTGCATTACTAGGCATTTAATGAAATTAAAGGGTGATTCACTTACAACGAAATTATCATGACCAGGCTCACATGCATATCCGGAGTCGTTGAATAAAATCACAGCAATGAAATTTTATTCATTAGTGAGTCATTACGAGAGGGTACTCTACTCTAGATCAAAAAGTACCAATGCAATGTCGATAGAGAAAGTATATTATTGAGTGTTATCTACAATTTGAGTTACTTGATAGATGTAGTCAAAAGGGTTTTCTAAACTTCGAATAAGGGAACAGCAGAGAAAATATAATTAGTATTTAATAACTGTCTTGATGGTACTTTTATCCGTTTTACTCATTCAGATTATAAAATAGTTAAACCGATTCCTTTGTTGGACAAGATCTAAAATAGAATGGAATACCAGGTAAAAGTGCTTACTATAGGAAAACGAATGAAAGACAGAAATATCGCTGGAGGACATTGACAATGACCCAAACGGAAAAAGGGAAATTTCTGTGAAATTGAGATGTATTATTCATTGAATTTAATAACATGCCGAAGAGGATATTGAGATACCAATATTTCTAAAGGAACAATGCATGAAACTCATAATCTATCCAACTGTAACACTCAAATGATCCTGGATGCTCAATAAATCGACCTTTAAAAGTTTAAATTATAGTACAAACTGCTCAAATTGTGTTCTTAGTAGTTGCAATGTGGATAAGACAATCGTTTAATCCTAATAAATATTTTAATTCAGTTTCAGTTTTACGTATATCAGCAATTACAACTGATGTCCACTTAACATTTTGTTATAAATATTCAGGATCAATTCGCAGCTCCGTAGTGTGTCAAGCTTTGAAAAGTCTGATGTCTCAAAGAAGATAATTCTGTTAAGATACTGAGTTAGTTAAAATAGTTTTAGAGTTATTTGCAGTTGAACCGTTTATTGACATTTTTCTTTAGGTAACTAGCATTGTATTTTTGTATCTCTTCATATGTATTAGTCGCATGTTGTTGAGATAAGCATTGACATAGTGAGATAAACTGGTATCAGAATATCTATACCAAATTGTTTAGTAATTGTATGTTTGTAGGTACTATAAAAAATATCAAATTTAAAAAATGAGGAATAGTACACTATCATTGTCAGTAAGACTAGAGCCTGACATTCTGAAGAATAAAGAAACATTAGAGTGAAACCTTAAAGTAATCTTTCAGTGCAATTAGCTATAGTAATTTTTTGACAGAATCCTTGAAATTATCAACTTACTGATAGTGATCAGCAGATATTACAATTATAATAGCACAAGACAATATTTATTAAGTGTGTTTTGCCTATTAAAAATTTTTAGCCTAATTTCAAATTGTTTTGGGATGAAATATGCACATAAAGTAAATCTAAGTAACAAAAGACACCCTCCAGCAACTGGATATTTTTAAAATAAATGGCCTCTATTATATAATTAATTTCCAAGTATCATTTTTGACATTAAATAGTATTTTTCATATCTAAAATATTGTAGAAATAGAAAACCATTAAACTAAAATACAATTTTCATACAAAATCCTCATAAGACATAAAGTGGAATTACTTTTAGATAAAAAATGTATTTTTTATAATGTTAAAAGGTTATTTGAAAACCGTTAGTAATCACATTTCACTGATTATTATTTTCAACTATCGGAACTAAAGTACCTAAAATGGAATTTTAATTAATGTGCAGTTAATGTACGGATGTACAGTGAAGATATTGTAGCTGAAGGAAAAATGACATTACAGTTGCATGAGTTTGATTCAAACATACATGTAATTTAATATTTGCAATCATTTAAAACATAATTACAATGGTGTAAAAAATCGTTAACTTTTTCCTGTAACATTGATAAATAATTGATCACAAGTCAAATAACAGATGTAAATGGAGAATTGCTACTTTTTACTAACTTCCAGCGCCAGATTCAACAGTTTGTAAATTGTGCCGCATCTAAGAATTTCATGAAGTACATCTTTCATCATCAACTCATACATCAGTTATAAATTCGACTTCACGAATAGTGTCAATAGATCTTTATATTTAGTAATGCTTTCCGCCATTTTTTGCGGACAGTTTCTATGGGAGAAAGAGAGCAAGAGTGATCGGTTAAACGTGTCACACTTGAATAAATGTCCGCAAAAAGTAGGAATTGCGCTTGCGCGTAGTAAATAAAAAGACCTATTCAAATCTCGATAGATGCAGTCAAAATTGGATTCTAAACATATCTTTATATAAAACGAATTCGCTAGCTCCCTTACCATAGTAGTTAAAGAACTGATTCTTTTTCAGTTACGTTAGTAGTAACTATACAGGGCGTTTAGTTTTTTCTGGCCAGACATCAACTTTCGTATTTTAAATGGAACACCTTGTACACTTTTCGAATTCTATCTGTTTATCTAGTATTAGTAGAACTTTTTGATTTTTTCACTCCTTTTTCAAAATTTTGACATTTCTGGTAGTCCGAATAGGTAATAATTTATAATTTCATACTGAATATACATATACAGGGTGTCCCAGTTTATATCGTCAGGATTTCACCAGTCGATAGTTTAGCGGAAATTAAAGGTGGTTTGTCTAATAAACTATGGTCGAATGTTGCTTCCTTTTTGATGTACAGGGCATTAAAGAAAATAAATTATTTCAAATAATTTGCTATAAATCAATAACAAAAAAAGTTAGTCTTCTGAAATTTTGCACAGATCTTTTTTTTTTTTGTATTCTCTTATTAATAGTGGTTGCAATTATTTTATTTAGAACACAGAGGCGTGCGTACGGGTTTCTTCAGAAACATTTTATTGAATAAAACGTACGCTACTGGTCTTTTTTGCAGGACCAATATGCAGAGAGTATTTTCCATTCAATTTAGAAACTTTTTCGTATCTTACAATTTCTTGATAACTTAACTTTTTTTTTCTTATTTATTAAAGATGTTCTTCCCTATTAAATTTCCGAAAAAAGCATCAGCACAAAGAAAAATATTTCCTACAACTTTCCTTTTAATATTTTTTTGATATTGTCAATATTTAAAAAGATATTCAACAAATAAGTTGCAAATTTTAGGGAAATTTTTCTCTAGTTAGGTACTACTTACTACTCTGTCCCCAAAAATTTCAACTTATTTGTTGAATAACTTTTTAAATATCGACAATATCAAAAAAAGTTTAAAAGTTGTACGAAATATTTTTCTTTACAACTTTGTACTGACTCTTTTTTTTCGAAAATTTAATAGGAAAAAAGTTATTCAATAAACAAAAAAATCCAACCCTTAATTGAGAGCTGGTGAAGGAAGGGCGCGGTCTACGAATACACAAACTCAGTTTTAAACTTTCAGGGTGACCCTCTAGAGTCTAGAAGATTCTACAAAAATTGGCTGTAGGGTAAAAAAATCTATTTGAAGCCTTTTTTCTCCCTATTTACTGTACTATTAGGTTATTTTGAGTTAAGTTATCAAAAAATTATAAGATACGAAAAAGTTTCTGAATTGAATGGAAAATACTCTCTGCATATTGGTGCTGCAAAAAAACCAGTGGCGTACGTTTTATTCAATAAAATGTTTTTGAAGAAACCCGTACGCACGCCTCTGTGTTTTAAATAAAATAATTGCAACCACTATTAATAAGAGAATACAAAAAAATAATCTATACAAAATTTCAGAAGTCTAACTTTTTTTGTTATTAATTTATAGCAAATTATTTAAAATAATTTATTTTCTTTAATGGCCTGTACGTCAAAAAGGAAGCAACATTCGACCATAGTTTATTAGACAAACCACCTTTAATTTTCGCTAAACTATCGACTGGTGAAATCCTGACGATATAAACTGAGACACCCTGTATATTGACTTTAGAAATTGTAAAAAAATTTCAATATATACGGAGAATTAGCCCTATTCATGAAGTCGCAATGGTTCAAAATGATGTTATCCTTTAAGTTTGTCCCTTCAAAAGGGCCAATATTTTAAAGATATATATAGAGATAGGGACTCCCCTACATTTAGATTTATGATGAACCAGAGAACACAACGAAATTTGAAAATCTTCCATTTTATACATATGATTATATTTATGCTAAGCATTATTTAAAGGAGCATGCTAATGGGCTACCTCCCACTTACTATCTAGGCTACGTCACTCTCTAAATGTTCTTATAATAGATTTTTTAAGCATTTTTAAGCGCTTATTATTTTGTGAAATTTATTCAAATATGCACATTTACTATTAGAACATTACGAGTACTACTTTAAAGATCCCACAGTTGTAATATTAAGTCACGAGCATTATTTTATTTCTAAGAATTTGATCGTATTTGTGCCACATAGTGTTATGTAATTACATTCTTGTATATTGAAAAAAATATATGAATTTAATCTGGTGCTAAATTTAGCCTGTTATACTTTAAATAGATATTACAAGAGAAAAGTATTTTACCTTCTAATTTGATCCTACCTTGCATCATATTTTGGCTCTGCGGTCCGGGACTCGTGGATGGTAAATTAGCATTAGCACCTAGTAACCCGGAATGACCTCCAGGCGTTCCATTATTATTCGTACCACCAGTCACTTGTGCAGCCTTCATCATTTTCTTGTATTTACTCCGTCGATTTTGAAACCAGATTTTCACCTGCAACAAAAATAATAATGGACGGATTTAATGAGGGTCCTCCCTGTAAATCTGAGCTTATCTGTTGCCTCAGCATACGCACATATACACATGTTTTTTATTTATTATATTATGTATGTGAGTATTTTTTGTGTTGTTGAATCCCAATTCCCACACAAATGACTACAAATAAAAGTGCAAAACCCACCAAACAAGTTTTTTTCCTTCTCTTGCATAGTAGCGAATATTTATAGTATTACAAAGTGAAAACCATTAAAAAAATCGAATTGCATCCATCTACAAACAAACGCTAATTAAAAATTTTAATTAAAATAACATTTTACCAGGATTACGTTGACATGTATCATTTATAATAAATTCAATTATTATTGTCGGTAATTGACATGAAATTTTTACAAAAACTCTTTTCATGTTAAAAATTATTCATTTATAAATTCCATTAAAACAGGTGATAACATTCACATGACTGGGAGTAATTCGATTCATTTATTTATTTTCCTCATTATTCACATTTTTTCCAAACTAATCCATCAAAACGAGTAAGGAGAGCTAGATCGGCTGATTAAGTCAGCGCAACTTCTAGAAAGCCGTCATAAATCAAAACGCCTTACTATGATTTTCTTTGAGTAACATTTCCAAACCGCACACCACAAAAAGACAACAATTTCCCAGAGCGCCGCCGCAGCGTTTTGTGACTTCCTGGTAGTTACCCTTAAATTATGCAAATTCCGATGAAATTAATTTAAAGGCAATTAAAAATCACCTGTTAATAGCTACGGATTTTACGACTCAATTAATGATATATACATTCTCGGTGTACCTGGAAGACGCTGAAGCAGATCAAAAGGGTTCTTTATGGCGTTTTTTATAACTTCTACTTGGAAAACCAATTCATTATATATTTTTTTTCCACAGGTAAACTAGATGAAAAATTGTCACAGTCAAACTAATTCAAACAGATGCTTAAACCAAATCTCCTGTTGATTTATTACCTGTGCACAAATTAATTTACCTACCAACTTACTAAATAACCGCCGCTAATATTTTACGTAATGTTAGAACTGAAGTGCATTTCGTTATTAATTTGTAAATGTGTATTTAATGATAGACTACATTTATTTTATTAAATTAGATTAATTCGCATACAATGGGGACCCCACACATAAATCATTTGAAGCCAATTTTTATAACTGTCAAATTGTTTTACGCGAAGCTCGGTTGGAATAGCTGTAAACGTTGTTTCTTCTGTTCGGCTTCAAGTTCAAGTAAGAAACACTGGAACAGGACCGCATTGAAGTAAGAGAATTTGTATAGGGCACAGAAATGTTTGCCATGGAATATTTCGTCGTTGATTATGCAATATCTGATATATTTTTGTTTTCTAAATTTAAATAATGGATATTTTCCTACACATACCAGGATTTACCACATTATAAAACAGAAATTTCTGTGTCTGATGCTACTAAATTCCAAAAATTGGTGAAATTACACATACTAGATATTACATAATTAACGACGATTTATTAAAGGTGAACAAGCAAGATCTTTATGTATGAACAGTATTTATGTATAGCATCAACATTTTAAACAATTTCTATAGCTGCTGACTTTTTTTAAATTGCTGACGAGGTAAATGTACAACTTCTAGCATAAGACCCTAAAATAACATTAATACCTATTCTCGATAAATAATTTCCTAAAACTACAGTAAGATAAAAATGTAAAAAGGAAGCAAGACTTGTTCACTAACACAAACAAAATAATTTATTCAACATTGCATGTAAGTATCATTTTAATTCATAGGTACTGATTTAAATAATGATTCAGATAATGTTAGTAAAAGCATTTCTTTTAACAGAAATGTTTTTTTAAGGGATAGTTGCATAATCAGCAGTAATCCATAACTGCTAGTTAAGTTTTTTTGTTACCGTAAGTACCTAATGGGAAAAAATAGGAAAAATTCAACATTTCAGACAAATTATTAATTATCAGCAACTACAATAGATATTTTTAATAAAGTATACCTACAATATTGATTCCAAAATTATATTATATATTAGAACAGCTTTTTGAAAATAACAGGCTCATAAAAATCTGAAAAAAGTAATCGCAAACGTTTTATTCTTTCTCTAAGGAATTTGTTAAATGTGAAAATTTGTTACGGATATTAGGTACCTATGTATATTAAACAATACAAATTTCAACCACAAAATTGCTTAATGATCGTTTTCGTCGAATGTATGATTCCTGAATTTTAAGTGTCAAAATTGTTATATGTAAATTATAGCTTGAATTTTCGAGAAAAAGAACAGAAGAATAATATGCGAGATTCATATTCACTCAAAATAATAAATTTTCCAAGTAAAAGAACGAATTAATATTGAATAATATTATTAATAATGTACAAAGAAAAAAATCGAAAAAGTTAGAGCTATCGAGAATGAATCGCGCCAAATTTGTCTAAAACTTTTTTGAAAAAGGTTTAATAATAATAATTTAATAATAACGAGATAGTGGGTTACAAATCCAGATTTTCATCCCCGACTTTTTAAATTAATTTGTTATGTTTGTAATTTAATTTCATTTTCACTGTCCCAAAAGTCGACCACAACACTGAAATAAAGTTATATCTATACTAGGCAACCAGTGTAGTGCAGAAAAATGCTTTTTTAGGCGATCATTACAAAAACGTTGATTTTATTATGGCGCCTTTTGCCGCTATAAAGTTTTACTTTTTTGTACACATCTGTCAGATGTTACTTTTTTGGGACAGAACTGTCAGAAACTGAAATAAAAAGTGACGCTTAATATTAAATTTGACAGGAGTTGCTTTGGTTTTTAATTGTCTAAGGTAACTATGTTTTTCAGCAAAACACAGATTCGACCAAAAAATATCACTTTTACGGCCGTGATACACAAATAACTATTTTTCTATAGCAAATGTTAAACTGTGCTTTTATCAACTCAAAATAGTATATAACGTAACACTTTATTTACTATTTTAGATAAGCTACTTTGATTTTTTTGAAATGAATGAATTAAAACGTATCACAGTTGATTTTGATAACTTAATGACAAGTCATAATATTCACTGACATTTTAAATTGTCATTGATAATAATTTAATTTATAATTAGCTTTTCTTTATAATTGTCTTTTCTTTAACATATTTACTATAGAAAATTTTGTATTATACACGACGATAACATTTCATTATCTTCTTGAGCTTATTCGCGTCTCGGCCGATGTCTCGACGCTAAAATCGCTCTCGAAGATAAACTACAATATTATAGTCTTGTATAATAAATAACTATTTTTTTGTTAAAAATGAAAACAAAAATTATCAAAATAAATTTTCTGCTAAACCATTATAAATGTAAATTGATAAAATTGACCTAACCTCAAGGGCTCAATACAAATTATAAAACACAAATATTCCATTCCTTTTTTAAATTCAAGCACTATTGTGAAATACGAGTACCTTGTAGAACATTGTTTATTGAAGGATATTAAGTTGCAAAATAAGTAATAAAATGTTATTTATATTCAATTCAAATACAAAAACCTAAGTAAAATGTAAAAATTGAGGCTAATGAAACAAGATAGGTATGTGTTAAATTGACTTAGCCCACAGCTAGTATTCCAAAAACACTACTATTAATTAATGTTTACATCTTTCAGAAGATAATAGGTAGGTAATCATACAATTAAAAGTGTAAAAGTACAAAAACCCAGCCTTAGAGGTTATTGTTTTATTAATCTTTCCAATTAATACAGGTTTTGCTCTAGTGTTTTTGAATTATTGATATTAAATATACAAAATAAGATTTGGACGCGTAATAAAATAACATTTTATATATTTTTAGACTAAGTAAATAAGTACGGTCCTGTTCAGAAATTAAAACGAACATTTAACTTCACCACTAAATTGACAGCTATATGGGGATCCACAACCAATACGCGTTAATTGAGTTGTGTTGTAAGTAAATTTGCATTTGAGCTGCTTAATTAACACAAATCTTATGCAAATATTTTGCGGATTTTCGTTTTATTACACAGTATTAGACAGTTTTTTCTGTCGTTTTATTGTTTTCTTATTATTCGGCTTGTTTGCCAAGTCCACATAATAATAATTAATTAAGGAATAATAAATAAATTATTAATTAGATCTAGTAGTTGTGTTTGGTATGTTGTTTGACATTGATGAATTTGCAATATCAAGGTCCCCAAATGAGAAAAAAAACAGCGCCGAGGAATACACGTTTGATTTCTCGTAATCACCATTAAAACAGGAAAAAGTACAACAGCTTTTTTCCAAACGAATAAATACACAAACACACACATGCTGTGTCATCATTACAAACAACACTGTATGTAACAACTAACGATGAAGAAAAAAGTTAAAGTTAACTAGAAAATTTTCTCCATTGTCCAAGATTAGTAGAAATACCAATTTTAGATAATTTAGTAAGTCGTGAGTTGTACAAATGCCCTCCGGCACTTCAAAGGTTGAAGCATAGGAAATGTTACAAGGTCTTCAAGATTATCGCGGAGATTGTGGGGTTTTGTAATGGCTATCTCTCTCTTGTTCTGTGCCTTTTTTAATTATTATTTATAATGAGTAAAAATAAACGTTGAAGACTTTATGTGAGTGACAGTTTGCTGCTGGGGGCCCCGCCGTTACTGCAACAACTTATGAATAAGTTAACGCTGTTTTCTCTAGTTTTTTTTCTTCCTCTTTTGCTTATTTCAATCTCTCGCAGTTTTTGTAATGTGTGTACCTATGTACCTAAGTGAGTATTGAGTGAATCTAAACATTTATATTATTATACGTTTGCCAATGATTTATGTGCAGAGACCAGAGAGTATTAAAATTTATTCAATTTAATTTAATTGTACGAATCTATCAATTATCGTAAATACTCATGGGATCAACCGCTAGGTATTATTAACAGAGTTAGTTACCGTCCTTTATTCACAATAAAAACATTTACATCAGGTTTCTGTTTTAAATAAATCATCACTTACCGACCGCACAATAACAGTATGAATTGAAAATTGATGACGAACTTAGACTCTTAGTTTTATTCCAGAGATAATAGAATTTTGAATGAATATTATGATGGGTAAACCCAGACCCAAGCTCTTTCATATAAGTCAAAGTTAAGTTTTATTATTATACAATGTTATTTTGATTTTTTGACGACATGGAAACTCATATGTGGGTTTTTAAAATCCTGCAACCGAAGGTCGCCGAATTTCACGCAGTGTTGTTTTTATTCATTAATAATTGACTATAGTAAAACTTATTAATTCACTACTCATAATACACTCCTCAAATTAAAAAATCTAAAATCGACAATAATTTTAGGCTACTTTGCTTACTTTGTTTCGGTAGCATTATAACATGTAAATAAATAGCAATTATTACGAACATTTATTTCCAATTTAAATTGTTTAATTACAACATTAGTTGTATAATTTTTTTCATAGTGCATAATACACAAAGTTTGTTAATAGCCTTGAAATAACCTAATATAACATAAAATTAATAGGTGATAAAGACGGTATTGGTATAAAATGTATAGTATTATAACTGTAACTTATTATTAAATGCAAAATATTTAATTAAAATTATTATCAACCAACACACTCACACAAACATTTCAGCTTTCAAAACACTAGACATGAGGTGTCAGATAGTTTGAAATTATTTGAAATTCCAAGTGACTTTATTATTTATTATTAATAATCATACACCAAATTAATTAATAATTAATTTATTCAGAAATGTAAACAAACTCTGCTGACCTAAATAGTGTTTCCTCGATGATATGTGCATATTATAATAAGCACCCTCACTTAATAGATGCATCATCTAGGTCCTAGAATATTTGTCATCTTTATTAACAATCATCTGTTTAATACAAACATATATTCAGATAATTTTATCGATTAGCATAATAGGGAAAAAGTCAGCAAAACCTATTTAGCATTTTATTTTTATTTACCAGTTACCACCTTGGTTAATTAATAACTTCGAGCGAAAACAATTTATAATAGTATGTATATTAGATCAGGAAATGTATAGAAATGAAAGTTTTTGTGTTTTATTTTGTTTAATCTGTGCAGTAAAAGATGCTGAAAATAAATTACCGTATTTTTCGAACCAAATTTATGGGACTATTTTTAGATTCGTATTTTAATGTGTCCTTCGGACCATAAAATGCACTCCAATTTTAAGTCGATTTTTCTATGCAAAAAGGTGCGTCTTATGGTCCGAAAAATACGGTAAAAATCTTACAAAAATAATATGGCTAAATATAGTTCCAGCAGGCACTATTAAATTTGAGCTTATATCAAACTGTGTATACCATTTTAGGTATTTCTTCATTGATGGTAACACACTGAAAGCAATTTCCATCTTTTAGATTTTTCGAGACTTTGGAGAGTATTCATTTTATACCTCGGCAATACCGACAAGTTGACTCGATAAGGAGACATCCCTAATATTTTTAACAGAAATTGAAAATATTTTTTTTAAATATTACTTGTAGATCACTATGTTGATATGTTGGGACCACAATTTTATAATTTTTTTGAAGATTTGCAGCTTTGATTCCAGGTACTAATTTTTGCAAATTCGTTAATTGGTCTTACATAGATTTCTTCTTTAATGTACCTCCAAAAAAGTGCAAATGGTTAAGGTCGGGTAATTTAGAAGGCCATGTAAACAATAATGGCCATGGACTGGCATTTTGTCGTATTGATTATTGGTAGATACCAAAAACTCTCTTCAAGATGTATTTAAATATAAACATTTAGATTGACAGCATTGCGTTTAGTAGCGTTTTTAGCATTCGAAAAATCAACATCCGGATTGCTTTTCGAGAGTTTTATATATATATATATATATATATAGCATTTTCAGCGCAAATAATCAAAAGTGGGGTCAGAGTTAAGGTCACATGATCAAAATATGAAGTTATTGAAATTAGCTGAGAATAATATCAGTTGAGTTTGTAAAATGAATGCGCGTGCAGTTAACTGGATTTATAATCAACTTGTTACAATAAAAGGTCAGTTTATATACGACCAAATAATAGGAAATAATCATGGAAGAATTATTTTCAGCAGATGCACATATGACTCTCTCCCCCTTTCTCGCTCTCAAGGAAGGCGAACGTGAGTTGGAGACAGAGATAGTATGACGACCTGCCTACTGAAAATAATGCTGCTCTAGTTACATACATCTTTGAAATTAAGGGAGATTTTTCCTTAACACTACATTTAGCCAAACCGATTATACAAGTGATTTCTGTTAATTAATGTTGACATATTCTAAGACGTTCTTTTGTCAAAAAATCCAGTCGGACATTATTTACATCAATTTATTTTAACTTCCTAAAACGAACCCCAACAGACAATCGTTAATTTTGTGGTAAGTACCCTGTAATGTCTACAATGACTGATCAAATCAAATAGTACCAAACTTTGATATATGTAAAACAATTTTTTAGAAGACACTTTGTATAATATTGCAAAATATCTAGAAAGTCAGAGCCTAATGAAAACCTTGAACACACCGCACACATTTTCCTATATTTCCGTAACTTTTCATTTAGACATGGTTTGTTCAAATAAAACAGTTAATTTATTATTCAGTTCTAAACAAATATCTCCATTTCAACCTGTGGACGGTGGACGCATATAAAACTTTATAATATACAAACAAGTACAATTTAGAACTGTCGAAGTAGTTTGTTTTCCTCATCACTTTTATCGTCCAACCAACAATTATTTTGTTTGACAGACACTGTTAAGATAAAACAACCACAACAAATTGGGTAGAATTTGTTCGTTGTTTTCTCACCTTGGAAACAGCACAGTGCACATTCAAATTATGTGGAATAAAATGTTATTGTGTGTGGACTGACTGACAGTTTGAAAAAATCCATGTTGAACGTAAGAATTTTTTTTCAAATAAAACAATGGACAAAAGACAAAACAACATTAACAGCGGCTACTGCTTACCAAGGTCATCACAAAGATCAAACAGAGATATGAAAAAAAGTGCATATATAAATGCATTGAGAAAATTATGCAACGTTATTAGTCACCTTATTATTACGTATTCAGTTTAGGTTGGAAAAAATTTATGTAAATTCATTAAATACATAGCACAGATGCATTGATTAATTTGTTTCATGTGTGAGTGTGTGGTTGTATGAATAGAATCTGTGCAAGCAAATCCGGGTGCCTAGTATAGGTGCATGAAGTCGATGTTTAATGGTTCTTTTATATTTATTGTATTTTTTATATTACGATATAAAACTACATTGTAAATCATGGTTTTACCCATTTTTTTCCTTTCTTTTATTTCAAACATTTATGTATGATTTTTATGGACGTAAATAAATAAAATTTAATACCAAATCTAACTACAATTGTCTTTTTAAATAACACGCATAGGCACCGGATTTGTCATAAAAATCACGGCAGTAACGTTAAAATAACGGAGACAAGTGCTAAATTCTTTGATTTTTTTCATAATTTATTTTTTTATTTATGATTATTCATTTAACAAGATATACCTACTTAACCATGAAATGCAAAAATATTCTAAGAACTTAAGTTCAATGCCAATCAAAGTCAATTTTCAATATTTAGAAAACGTGTATGATCTTAGGAAATTTGAATTACAACAACTAAATTGGTAAAAAATCAAAAGCGGTTTCTAAATCTGCTGGATCGAGATCTTCCAAATTTAATGAGTCACCTAGAATATCATTCAGAATCTTCAATAATAAATTAAATTTCAAAAAGAAAACACTCAAAGAGAAGATGAAAATAAGAACATGTAACTGAAACATCTGAAGTTTAATTGAAATATTTCTAAATATCTATATGGATAGCAATATAAAAATAAAAGAGGGAAAAGTAAAAGACCGATCAATATTTCTTTAAAAGAAGTTTAAAAGAACGCGTGGAAGGAACTGATGAGGTTGACAGAGATATTTAGAGAAAAGTTATTAAACAGTGACCAGAAAAGTAGATTTCCAAATCTGCCCGATAGGTTCAGGAATGGGAATACCTAGTCAAAAAGCTCCCGAGTGATCCCAAAATGCGGTTAAGGAGGAGGTATTCTTTTCACTACTGTGAATTGTAACAAGTGTTAAGAAGATTTGAAGAAAGATAAACGGTGGTCCTGGAGTAATGAAATTGATCAAATAATCATGGATAATATTGCACTACAGATGATGAATAAAATCATATTAAAGTTTTTTTTTTAAGAAATAATATAGGCTAGTTCCTGTCCAACAAGACAAGGCAAGTAAACTTCCATAGCCTTGAAAAATATTTTTTAAATTTTATCATAAATTGAGTAGTGATAAGTGGCTCCAGGAGCGTATGGAAATTTCTGTTGAAGATCAGTCAATGGTCACAAACCCCGGTTTCCTCCACACGAGAACAATTTATAATAACGTTTTAGTGCTTTTCAGTTTTTATTTTTAAGAAATATTATTTTATGCAACTTTTATAATCTTTTTATAGTCGTAGAATCAGTAGAATCTGTAATATTTTGATATTACAATTGTCTTCTATAATCAACAATTGTACAAAAAGACTTGAAGCTGCTATAAAACGTTGCAATTAATGAAATAAATGGAGGAGACAGGTTGAGGTAAAAATATTGTAAAAAAAATTCGGAGAGTCTATGATAAGTTCGAGAAGTAGCTTCAGATCGACTTCATTAAATTGCAAATGTTGCAAAAGTCCATTTCCAAAAAAATATTGATTCATTCAAGGAAAGGATCATAAGTCCAGTTAAATTTTAAAAAGGTAATATTTTGAAATCGTTAAATAAAATGATCAAATAATATTCCAAAACATCAATTTTTGTTTGTTGTTGTTCTTTAGAAAAATAAATTTTGAGAGCGTTTTTATTCCTGTATATAAACGTAAACATTTATAAATATATATTTTTATAAGTATGTGTTAAAAAAATATGTTCAAAACCTTTGAATTGTGCTTACGTAATTGACCATTTGTCTTTTTTTCACCGTTTAACACCGACAATAAAACTATTTTTACAAGTTATAAACAAATTTAATAGTTGCTTCATAACATAATTCATTATTTTGATAAACCAATTCCTCAAATACCTCCTACGTTAATAAACCATTTAAATTTTTGTAACGACACTGGTATTCTTTAATGTGGTTAATGATTAATGGTCCCTAATAAAAAAACTACATTCGTTAAAAAAAACTTTTGTAACTATCACTCTTTATGTACAAACCATTTATGTATGTGTACCATTCATAATATAATAATAGCAATAATAATAATTAATAAAAACTCAACAACACACACCGACTGGTTAATTTGTACAAATTATTCAGCGATGTTATCTGAAGTAATAAAAATTAAAATAACAAAATGGATTAGCCTGCATAAAGTAATATCTTACTGGTGTTTCGTGGTCCTCTGAATATATTTCTCTTGTACTCCGCGCGATGTTAATATAAATAAACATAAAAAGTTGCATCCGCAAAAAAATGTCAATAAAAATGCTTGAAAATATTTCGCCAGTAGCCCCAGAGCAGGAATATGTCGGCACTAACAAAAGGAAACATGTAACATTTTTAAAGTATGCGCAGGTGAAAATTATAAAGAAGAATCCTCTGGTCGACTGTGTAAGACATTATGTAGTGTGTAGTTTTATTTTATTATTCAAACAAACGCATACACACACATACGTACCTACTACACAACTTTGGATTGGATTCACGGAAGAGTTTCAATATAAGTTGTGCAAGAACTGCAACTAGTTTGTTGGTAAGAAAAAAGTTGGTGAAGCGGATTGGAAGCTAGTAAATTCTTGCAGTGTAAAATAAAGCTATTTTTATTAGAAGTTTATATTACATGATGGTTAGTTACCAGTTAGTAAAGATAATGTGAGGTTGATGATAAGAAAATATTTTTTCGCTTTTAGAAGTCAAGATCTTATCGTAGTTTTAATGTTTTTTTATTAATTTTATCTATAGAAATTTGTCTACTTTATTCTAAAACATTGTTGTGTGAATTTATACTATTAAAAGAAAAAAATAACAATTAAATGCTTTGTTATTGTATGTGAAAGAAAATTTGATGGAGCCCACAATGATTTAAATCATCATTACTTTGTAATATTTTAAACTATAACATACAATGACTGGCCAAAATCCTGCACTATATGGGAAAAATTGTGGTTGATTTAAAACATAAAATCGACTTTTAGGTTAACAGAAAATTGCTTATTTTGAAGGGGTATTGCGATTCTTCAGATTCAGAAAATTATGTAGATACGATTCGTTATTATTTTCACGAAATGTAACGCCAAGTATAAAATCGAGAGATTTTTCAACAATGTTTTGAAGAAATTGTAATTTTAAAAGTTTCAGTAGGTAATTCAATATTTTTTTAAATTTTCATAACTAAATTTTAACTTTAACTAGATGGCTCCTAAATATAGGTGGTTAGATTGTTTATATTTACTTAAAAATTATTTCAACCTGATTTATAACATACTTATGTATTTTCCAAAAAATAAGGCAGAGACGTCCGTCTTTCCTTTTTAAAATGATCAATGTAAAATATTATGAATTCTAGAAACCTTAAAAAACTAAATACATTTAAACCCAGCTTTTCAATTGATGGTTATCCTTAACTATAAGTTAATTACCTTACATAGCAATGTTAAGACAATGGTAACCAAGATAACTAGAGGTTCAGAGGATTTCAATTATTCATATATAAGTAGATACATACATTAATAGAAATTGAATAAAACTTTCTTTTATATATTTAATATTTTTTCTACTCCCATACTTAAACTGATTTATTAAACATTTATACTACCTGTACTGTAATGAGATTCATTACGATACAATTTTATAATCAATAGAAATGCAACATTACAGCAATATTCCGCCAATATCAAATATTGGAATATTGCCATGAACATCTGACAGATCTCAAATTTAAAAATTGACAGTTCATTTTGATTTTTTGTCATTTCTTAGTTTATGATAAAGTTGCCATTTTTCATTATTAGTCATTATTAGAGTAGTCGTAGCAGGGTTGGAAAAAATCACGATTTTTTAAAAAAAATCATAAAAATCGATTTTTTTGATTAAATCATGATTTATTTGATTTTATTGATTTTTTTTATTTTTTTTGATTTTTTGTAATGGTAATGCTTACAATGAATATATTAAATCCCAGAATCCAGATAAAGAGAATTTAATTATTATCTAATTACCTCAGTGATTTTTATAATATAAATCTTTGTCCGTTTTAAACTTTTAATAAATATTCTGTTTCGTTATACAGACTGGTCTCAGCTTTGATCTTAATATTATGTTAGAATTTTCCGAGAATTTTCTTCAAAACCAACAATTTAGCAAAAAGTACCTCTACTGACTCTACAAGACATTAACAAAATGTTATATTTTCAAAATTAATTTTCTCAATAGTGTTTTATTAAACATTGATTTAAATCAATGATTAAAATAAAAAAATCACTTGATTTAAATCAGTGATTAAATCGTGATTTTAATCAAAATGATTTAATCATGCAAACCCTGAGTCGTAGTAAAAATGGTGTATCCAACTCACATTTAATGGCTATTAAGACACTCGCCTCGTATTCATTACGACACTAACCTATAGCTCGTGTCGTAATTCTTATACTAGTGTCTTAATAACTATCATTAAATGCTCATTGCACAATATACTAATTAAATCAGGTATAACAAATTTTCTTCTACATCAGCTTTGTTTTATAATTTGTGCTGGCCTATGAATGGTCATAATTTTACACAAAAAACAATATTTTTAGAACCATTTCCTACAATTTGTTCTGAAGTACTGATAAAAAGTCAAGTAAATTTGACAAAATTTTGATAGAAAGAGGAAATATTTCATTTTGAAACTATTCACAAGCGTATTTCAAGAATTTTCAATGGTATATCTGATGGTTTAAACGGTTCAAACAGATTACTTAGTTTCTAAATAAGAGTGTTACATTAAAATACCGCAATTTATGACTTGGCTGTATAAAATAAATTTAAGCAAGTCAAAAGCAATAAATATTTTTAAGAAATACTATCATAAAACAACAATATTAAAAGAGACAAGGTTTTTATGGTTATTCTATATAAAAGATCAAATTTGTCAAAAGTATTCGCAGATGTGATTCATAAGCTTATGTTTTCGTAACACAACATAATATAAAATAAAGGTGTTTAACAAAATTTGGAAAAAATTACAATGAGCACATTAGCTTTTTACAAAGTTAAATGCATTATCAAGACAGTCATTTCAACAATTACACAAAATACTGTGTTTTAAAAACAAAAATGAAAATAGAAAATATAGAAAAAACTGTTTGTTTTTAACATTGCGTGATTACATGTTTTTACAAGGTATATATTTGTCAATGTTACGCAATTGGTAGTTTGTTTATTACTGCAGCAAAAGCAATATTATTCCAGGTATAAATTTTTGCACAATACCTCACCACAACAGTACAGTAATTAAAAAGCAATCAGCGACTATCAGTTAGTTAGAATTTTTTCTTGGTTATTTTTCGTTCTCAATTTGAATATGATTAACATTATTCAGTTGCGTATAGTTTAGTTTGTTGTATGTGTGTGTAGTGTATGAATAAATCTACTACTAATCGCGGCGTCTATATTATTCTAATACGATGTTCTCTGCGGCTTTTGTACGTTTGTATGTCCTAGATTTTCAAATTCAAGGCATAAAATACCGTTTCTACCTGCCAACAGGCCGCAATTTTATCTAGGTACAAAAATATAAAAAAAATGCACGAAACAAAAAGAATTTTCATTCGAGTGTACAACTACGCCTTAGGCACTATTCCGTTTCCGCTTTACACATGGTAGAACACACATTACAAATGTTACATGATGTATCATCTGTAGGGAGCGGCACATATTATCCCACGATGGCAGTACCACCGCATGGGTACTGGGCAACAAGTCATGCCGGACTGGCTCGACTGGCCAAAGTGCCAACCGCTTCATCACCACTCAAACTCAAACTACATGCAACTGTTATAAAACAATAAAAACCAAATACTAGGAAACCATTTTGTATTCAATAAATATAATATAAAAGTTCGTTTTACCCAAATAATAAATTATCAAATTGGGTCATAAATATAATAGTGGTTCAAGCGGAACGGTTGACTTTTGAAATGGTTAAACGGTTGCTGGATGTCTAAGCTTACCCATGTTGAAAATTAATTCAATTGTATTACAAATGATGACATGATTCATTTAGATGATGGTTTTGTTTATTATTACGAAAGGGAAATGCCGGCATTCTCACGATGCTACACGCTTATATCTCCACATCCAATTTTCAAACTTAAACTCATTGACTCGGCTATCTTATCTAAACCTATAAGTACCAAAGCGACAGCACCCCGAAAGCGCTGTCAACACAGACAATAAGAAACTTCGACTCCTTATTCAAGGTACATAAGGTACACACACACACACACATTCAAGTCGAAGAGAATACGTCCCCAGTTACAAAAGAACAAAAAACCAAAAGCTCTTCAATGGGGTGTTATACAGTTGTTAAAGAAGCAATTTTATTGTCAGGGAATATCGAGCACGTGTTGCTTTGCAATTTGCCTGTGTATGTGTGTGTGTGACGTACGAGACACATCGAGGCCGTGGAATGATTTTGCACCCTCCTTTGGGTCGCGCGGTATGTTGTGGCTGGAACCCACTGAGAAAATGGCCTTATTACAATCATAGCTAGCACAAGCCATTATGTGTGACCCCGGCACGACAACTAACTATCCTTATTCAATCAAGACACGCATTGTATTCGGATGGGTATGTACTGTGTGATTATTATGACATTGTGTCTAGTTTCGGGTCGTCTTTTGTTTAATCCCGTGATGATGGTTTTAGTTAAATAATGTCAAAATGTGAGGGATGTTATTTTCGTCAGAAGCAATTGTAATTAGAAGGTTTATGATAATGTAAAGACCGCTTTGATGGAGGGCGATGTTTCTGTCTACAGAATATTCCTTCCATCAGTTTTTAAAAGTTTTGTTAGTTACTCTTGTTTATACTAATACAAAAGATTAAGTGAGCCCTATTTCCGATTTTGATAATACAAGCTATTGGTTGCATTTGTACCCTGTTCGGGAAGTAATCAGTAAGACCTCGGTTATTTTGACTGACGTTTATTTTTCTTCTCTGATTAGTTTGTCAGTTCTCTTGCTTAATTCCACAATCATGTCCTCATTCAATTTTTCACTATAGTTTTACACATTTCTGGAATTCAAATACGCCCAAATTCTTTTGTAGAAAAAATAATTCGAAGACCCCTTAGTTCAGCGAAACGAGTTGTTTTATTGTACTTGCATTCAAAGGCTTCCATTTTGATATATTTTAGAAAAACCCTCAGGTATCGATTGTGCCAATACTATAGAGATAGATTGCTTTCAGTATGATTTATTTTCTAATAAAACTCCTGAAAAACATTATAATAAAGAGATGAATCTAACTTTTTTTCTTCTGATTGTCATGAGGTATCATTTTGTTCTTTTTATGACCAAACCTAATTCTCTTGCCTCTGCTCAAACTTTTCAAGACTATTTCTTGCAAGCACTTGTAGTATCTTGGGCGAAAGGTTTCTTACATGATCATTAAATTGTACATTTTAAATAAAAGATACGGTCAAAAGTATAATTATTATATCGGGTGTTCATTTAAATTTCAGCTCAACTCAAATATTAACGTGAATCTTAGAAAGCCAATAGTAAACTGCTATATTTCTTTAATACTCTTATATTGCATTAACGTATGGACAGTGAAGAAGAACACTAAAAAAGGTAGAGGCTTTTGAGATGTGGATTTCAATATCTATTAAAAATCGTAATCTAGGACACATCGTGTTAGTAGCACGGTACGCTCTTTTTACTTTCTTATATGAAGTAAGTATAGTAATCGTGATTTTTTTCGACTTCGAGTTTTTGATGGATTTACACGTTTTGAGGGCCCCTGAATCCATTCTGACCATTTTCGCCATGATGTCTGTATATGTGCGTGTGTGTGTGTGTGTGTGTGTGATTTTTTTATTCTTTAACATTGATTTAGAATTAAATTTTGAGCAAATTTTGTTTGGACTTTTTTTTGAAATTCCGTCAAAAAAATTTCAAAGAAACGAGATAGGTATTCTAAAAACTCTTATACAGGGTCGTCCAGGTTGAACGTCATTAATTTTGGGAGGTTATAGAGCATCATAAAAAAAGTAGACTTATATTAAAAAACTTTGCTCAAAAATGTTTTATAACAAAGATACAGGGTGTCAAAATTTAAAATAAAAACTCGTTTTCTTAACATAACTTCTAAACCACTTGAACGATTTCCATTAAATTTCGCACACAGAGTAATGTAGTACATTTCAAGATAATGATGGGGTTCATTTATAAGAAAAATCTCCAGTGGCGTAGATACTGGGGGCTATTCCACTTTTCCCTCCAATTTTTGACGCCACTGGATATATTGCGAGGAAAATACAATTTTTGGATTGTCTGTTTAATTTAGAGAAAATAGTTACTCTCTACAAATTTTAATTTAAGGTTTCATTTTTGGGATATTTGAGTTTGAAGGTTTGGAAACACAATATCAAATGCTGTGCTGAATTAAAGAAAATTTCGGTTAGGTCTGAAAAATCCGGAAAATTGCCATCAAGTCTTGGCAGCGATTAATTCCATGGCTCAAAAAGCTCTAAAATGTATCAAAGCCTATTTTGAGAACTAATTCAAAATTTTCTTTAATTCAGCATAGCATTTGATGTTGTGTTTCCAAACCTTCAAACTCAAATATCTCAAAAGCGAAACCTTAAATAAAAAATTTTCAAGAGTAACTATTTCCTCTAAATTGAACAGACAATCCAAAAATTAATGACGTTTAACCTGGACCACCCTATATTTCTGATAGTGCGCGTTGAATCCGAAATCCGACAGCCGAGATAGACTAGTGACTAAAGGGATTTGACTGCCCAACGGAAGGTCGCAGGTTCGAATCCCAGAAGGACCATTTTTTTTATTTTACTGGTTTCATGGTAACGAAAACAATAATAATAAAAAAATGTGATTTTATATTAATAACGTATTGAATGTTGACTGCATGTGATTATTGCTACCCCTTCAGTATTTTCCAAAAATTAAAACTGTATCATGGTAATGTATAAGAAATTCATGTGTTGGACACATCAGATATTTTAGTTAATAATGCAAAGAGAATACTTGTTGAAGGATATCTTGGCTAAAGTGTTCAGAAAAAGGAATTTATCTTAGTTTCTTCTTAAGATATTTTAATATTTTTTAAGGAAACTTTCTCAAGACCTGGCCACATACGCTGTACTCTGCTATGTCTACGATATTTTTCATTATTAAATGCGTAACTACTTTTGTTATTAATCATAATAAATATCGGGTGTTCATCTAAATTTCACCTCTAGTTGGCGTTGAAGTGCCATTTATGAATGAAATTTTATTCTTAAGCAACACTTCAACGCCAACTAGAGGTGAAATTTAAATGAGTACCCAATATTAAAGCGGTATTTAAATAGTAAAATTCCAATGTTCAACGAACGATTCGAGATTTATTAACTCTTCTTCAGAGCTTCAAATGTCCTCTTAGGAAACTTTAAATCTTGAACATGATGTCATCACCATTACAATAAAATAGTGTCAAAGTATAGGTTAATAGTAAGCATATAATGGTGTAAGTAATATAGGAGACTAACTTATGAACTCTATTTATGTAGATGTGTTTGATGTTGATTCCCTACACCCCTACAGGAAGGGGCAGATTTTAATAGGGAAACTTAAGAGAATCCACAGGACACTCCAAAATAATATGGATTTGTTTATGCAGTTATAGTTAAAAATGGTCACTTTTCCAGATATTTTAGTTCATATTCAATTCTTCCTATATATCGGGTGATCATTTCAATTTCAGCTATATGTAGATATCCACGAAAATTTAAATCATGACTTTGATTAGCTCACACAAACAAACAAAACAAATTAATTGAAATGTCAAATTTATATGATCACCCGGTATTGATTAAAATAATTCAATAAGCACAAAGTTTGTTGAGTGTAACGATAGACGTTTTCGTAGATATTCTTTGAAATAAAACGATATGTGACTGAAACTATTTTTTCTTTCTTTTCCGCTATTTACTATTATTAATAAAGAAATACTTAGGTGTCGTTCGAATTTCTTATAGTAAAGTTTCAAAATTATACTCATTTCAAAATCATGCCTACTGATTAGTTCTGTTGTTAATTGAGGATCGTTTAAAAATTCATATAGTTGGCTATGAAAACGTAATTTGTAGAAAAATACCATTTGTATCCATAGTAACTCATTGACAAAGCGCAATAATTTCAAATCATCGTTAATTTTTATGTCAACATCATGACAAATTATGGAAACGATTATTGTCAACAATGTCTCCATGGCTTAACTCTGGGTTAACCACGGAATAAGTTAACTCACTACTATGCAACTGGGTATAAGTTACTCGATTAAAATCTGATTAAATTTATTTACTCAATTAATTTTGCTTTTGAGAACCTTTGTAAATTTTACGAAAAATACTTCATGCACTCATAGAAAAAGAAAACCATAACCATACAATACTTAAATCGAAATAATTCATTCAATAATTTTTCTTCCTTCCACGATTTTTCATAGACTTGGTATTCCATCATCCAAGTAGTTAATTTATTACCAGAATTTCTGATTACATTTACCATGACTTAATGGTAATAATAATTGCTGGTGCTCATAAAATTACTTATTCATAAAACTGAAATTTGTAAAGCATTAAAAGTGGGAGGGTCTCCTGCATAATTAAACAATAAAAAATAGGTGTATCATATCCATCGACTAACAGGGAAAGGATTTGACTCACAATGTCAATCCTAATCTGAAAAACCTAACAAATGGATCTAGTACCTTACCTAAATGTAGGTATATGAAAGAACAGTTAATTATTCAGCATATTAATTATTTTTCATAGTTATGATTTTAAATAACTTATTTAGTTTTGTAGGTAACTAATTTAAATACATGAGTTTGTTACGGTAAATTTAATAAAGCTTGGTGAGACGAAATAAAAAACGTATCTTTAGATATAAGTATATTATAATTCTTGTTTTTCATTAATGCTAATAGAGTTAGTTAAAGTGAAACTGACATGTTTTCGTATTGAATTTATTAATCGAGCCCGCATTTGCTTATAAGCGATATCGATAGCGGCTAAAGTGTACAAAAAATATACCTACATTATAAAACGTTAAACGTGTATGTTGGACACGACCCGGGCTATACACTTCCTATCTTTTTTTTCCGTTAAAAAGAGGAGTCATGCAGCGTAAATTGACGTTTTATGACAGTGCAACACAGGAAATTTCAAAGTTGGCAGAGACTCTAGTATATTACTTGCATTTCTGCAGTTGCACACATGGTTTATTAGGGCGGTGAGCGTCAGAATGCAGAAATGCCTCGCTCAACTGACCATCAGATTGAACGTGCAATATAAATTTACTAAAGTGCAATTACTTATCAAGTGATTAATAGATCGCTGGCTGTGTTTACATTTCGTAAACGTAATCCATTATATTGATATTGTTTATGTAAACAGTACCACCTTTGGTGTGTGCGAGCTGTAATAGCTTTAATAAATACTTTAGTGGTACCCACTAATTATATCGTGTATGGGGCCAAACGCAATGTTATTAATGATATGTCGTATGCGCGGGAAATAGATTTTTCTTGTTTGATGGTGATGATGATGATGATGATGGGTGAGATGTAAGGGGTTAGCTTAACTTCGTTAGTCTAAGTTTCTTATTAGACCGAGAACTGGCGTACTAAATATCAAATTTTATAGCTTCCACTCATTTTCAGTTTTACAATATTTGATGTCTAGTTCAATTCTAAGTTATTGACTACATTTATTTCGGGGGATTAAAAGTGAATTCGCTTAACAATCAAATAGAAAATCTCGAGATTAACGATCAGTCAAGTTAGAACCGGACTTGGTTCAATAAAGCTGATTCTGTTTCAGGCTTATCAGATCGTTAACTTGTGATTTTTGAGTCGATTTTTAGCTAATTCACTTTTAGTGCCGGTTTCTTAATATTTAATTAATATAATAGTTCATTTTCTTGGTTACCATGTCGTAGTAATAGTATCTAAGGAAATTAAGTTATAGTTAAGGTTAACTATTGATTGAAAAACTAGACTTTAATTCCCCGAGATAAACATAGTGTTTTGTTAATTTGGGTTCAATAGAATCATCACGATTCATAGAAATGAAACATTTCGGTGGGAAGTTGAAGCTAAGAGTAAAATTCAACTCCCGATTGAAAAACCCAGATTTATATTATGATAGACTTAGACTATGTAGTTATTCTAACTATATAAATTCGTTAATTAAAATAAAACAATACAGTGCTTCAGTAGTTAACAAGTTACTAGGTAAACCCATTTGATTTTGAATTAAATTGAATTTGGTATCTATTATAAAAAGAAATCAAATAAGTTTCTTTAGGTACGACTGCATCATAAAGTGCTGTTTATGACATTGTTTTGCGGTCATAAAGTAGCTCTTTATACACTAGCGTACGAGTATAAACTTACTTTATTTTACTGTTATTATAAATTATCTATACATAAGTTGTCAAAAATAAATAATGTCAAAATAAATGTATTACTCTGTCATTAATAATTTTACTAGATAATTAATAACTAATTTTGGCAGTCAAACATAAAGCTTTGCATGGAACTGGTATATAATCAAACTTCATTGACTCGTTCTATTTATTAGACGAGCTCGCAAGCTCGCTCGGCCATAAAACAGACTCCTCGATAAAGTCACGGATTATATACTTACACGTTACATAAATAGCAATTGTAAATCATTAATAGTTTTTAGTTGAAAATCCGCACTTTTATAAAATGCATATTGAACCGAAAATTAATCTAGGTTAGGGTTAACAAATGTATACAGAGCGATACAAGATACTCTCAAAAATGACCTGTTAAGAGATTTCGTATTTCTCCTGAATAACACCGGTTAACAAAAAAAAAGTCTTTATTTTAATGACAATTTTCTGATTCTCTATGTCGAAAAATAATGAAAACCTTCGTTTATTTTTGAAAAAGTTTGCTTCGGAGATTATATTTGGGGGCTAACATGAGAAAGTCCATACAATCATAGAAGAAATACGAAAAATATTCATTGCTAAACTTTTTTATGTAGATGTTTGTTTTAATTTTTTTTTAATAAGAGTGATTCAATTCCATAACAAAATTTTGTTTTATTTTTAGATGCAATATACAATGAAGTATGAAAATAGGAACCTTAATTTCATTCTGATAATAGATACAAAAGCAAACTTTTTTGGGAAAATCTATTTTTTCTATGTCTAGTTTTGTGGAAGAAATAAAAATCAGATATGCAGAACCCAGACTCAATATTCGTGTTGATCAGTGTAATCATATGTCGCAAGTAATTTTTTTAATAACTGTTCCGAAATCTGTAAATAATAATCAGATTTTACTTTTTACTGAAACAAATTCGTAAAATTGATTCCTCATCCATTGTAATTGGTTTGGAATTTATGGTATAAACTTATAAACGAATCTAAAGTAAACAAACCCATTTGGGCGGTTAAACAAATAGCGTTTGCAACCAGAGGCGAAAATAGAAAAATGTCAAAAGAAGAATTTAGGGGAAACCTATAAAAGTTGCGCATATCTTTACGATGTTAATTACACCAATGGTAGTGAAGCAAAAACTTTTTGTATATATAAATAATCCGGCATTCAGAAGCCAAAACAGTATATTATTTAATTACCTTTTTCTTTCGGACATACAGTTTTTATGGCGGTTTTTTCCGGCGTTGATAAAGACATAAAAGTACACACAAAATAATAAAAAAGACTTAATTAATAAAAGGTACATTTTTTGGTAAAATGCTCTACTACATTCCCCATTTTATACCTAATTTTATCAGACAATAAAAATTACAGATAAAAATCTCCATTGTTTCACAAAAACAAGAACATTCCTTTTTCGATTAGAATGAAACTGATGAATTCTCGGAAAAAAATTGTTTCAACAAATGCATAGAAAATTCAGGCGGTCGTTAATTAAAAATTATGATCAATTTGCCTGGGGCGACACCGCACGAACAAATAAATGTGGAGGAGAACCGCACGCCGGCCGTCCGTGTGTGCGGCTTTGGCGTTTCTTACTCATTTTTAGCATTTCACATTGAAATATGACGTACCCACTACTTGATTTATAGTGTACAAAAAAAAGCGTATTGTGTCATAAATTTTGCAGTCGATTAATCAAGGTATGTGCTCACTGATGTTTTGTGCTTTATCCTATCTGAAAATCCGTAAGTTGCCAGGGGAAAATCATGTAGGTGCGCACCAAACATCCACAAAGCAAAAAAGCCACTGGATATTATATAAAAATATATTTTTAATTATCACGCGGACGAAAACATTTTTTCTGTGTATTAACAGTCTGTGCAAAATACAAATGCATCGCGTGATGACCTTCATGTGTGTACGAAGCATTTTTTATGTGGATATAAAATAATAAACATGTAACAAACTGTTTTTATGGATAATTTTCAATTTTAAAACAAACCTGTTTCGCAAAGCTTTTTGATTATTTATTACATTAATGCACATAAATTGAACATAATAATGATTAAACAAAAATTCTTTCTTAACATTATAGAATTTATATTATATTTTCTTATTGCAATGCCATTTCATTTGGAAACATCACGAGCCTTCCTCACTGAATTGTTTTCAACATCAAAATCTTAAATATGCTAGATCTGCAAAAGTTTGGAAACTGTGCTTATATTAAACCACTGAAATTTTGCATTTGCATACAGCTTGTTTTTCCTGCAGCGGGAAATTTAAAAGTACCTACGTTCATTTGATTTGATGTTTATGTTTCTAACATAATTTCCGAGTCTCTAGTTCTTTAGTGTACTGTTGCAAAATTAAGTAGGTATGACGCCATAGTTAATGACATTTTTTTTTTTATTAGAAACCGACGTTTTATGGCATGATCCCCTCGCTACTCGCTATAAAATTTAACAAATCAATTAGAAGAAACCGTTTAGTTTATTTTAAATAGGAGTCAATATGAGGCCCATTAGTGTAATTTTTGTGAGCTTCTGGATTAAGAATATAATTATCTAAGGGCTAGTTGTATAAAACTTTAATCGCGGTGTTAAATTTTTATCCTCCAAAATATCTATAGTGACAATTGTAATCAACAATCGTTTCTATGGCAGTTTATCCTTTTTGGAGGATTATCTCGCGATTAAATTTTTATACAATCGGCCCTAAGGAGCACAATAATTTATTGCACATCATATTTTTAAAGTACCTACAATTTTAGAATGGAATCTTAGATTTCGATTCAAATTTTCACAAATAACCCGTGTGTAATAAAAGACAAAGAAATTAAGTTGAAAATTAGTGCCAGTACCTATTGTTAGGTAATGTGCGTACTTATAAATTTAATATTTATTAATCGTATTAATCGTCGAAATCGAAAAACGTTTACAATTCTCTGACTCAAAGCTAAACTGCATAATTGTATGTATGTACTCCATTTTTTAGAAAATGGATTTATTTGAACTTCCTATTTTGTGCTCTTTCGCTCATAATATTTCAAAAATAGACAGTTCTAAGTGATAAATGGAGTACCAAATTATGAAATGGTAACTAAAATTTAAATATTGAAATCGTTTCTCTGTAAAATTTTATTTTTGGTACTTATTAATTATTCTTTAAGGTACAAAATTTAGAACCTCAAATATTTTTAGTATAAATCCTAATTACTCATGCACAAAGATTCAAAATTGTCCTGAAAACTGAAAATAAACGAATTATTATTCAATATATTTTCAAAAGAACTTTGAGAGTGAATTATATCGTAGGGGCTCTAAAATCTTTTAAAATTAAACAAAAATAATTATAAAATCAGATATATGTATTTCCCTTTACCTACAAAAAAACTAAATTTTAACGAAGAATGTTTCCTTGAAAACTAATTCTATTGCACATGCCATTTTCCTCTTGATTAAGCTGTCCCTAAATCACTTGAATTTCTTCGTCTATAAACTATAATAAATGCCTTAATTTTTTTGTTTGTTCCCAACCGCACGCACCTAAAGATATGCACAGATAAAAGAATAATAATTGTAAGGCGCAAATAATAACCGAATGACTTGAATCGGCTACTAAATAAGGTTATGATTGATGAAAGCAACCGAAGGAACGACAGCGGCGATCGAGTCCTAGAAAAACTATTACGAATACAAACATTGACATTATGCATGTACGCTCCCAGGTGTTTATGGCATGTGACATGACTAGTTTTTCACCTATATGAAAAATAACAAAGTTCACATCGTACTGTTGAAATTTATTTATTGTTCTCTGCCGTCATGTGAGTTTCCATCATACACAAAGAGGGTATGTCACTAAATTGTGCTCTAAAAACACACAGCACTTGAATAATTTATCCGATACAGAAATAACATCGCTGTACATGACGTAGCAGTGGGTTTTGTGGAATTTTACTGTCGAATATTTGAATTTTCCCAGGGCGACATGCAATTCAATAATTCAAATTGTTCCAAATGATATTAGCCGCATTGCAATATGTCGTTTCCGCTTTATTAAGCAGGATATAGGCGGCAGTTTCTTCCGGTCTTCGTGTACAGTCTAGTGGTACGTCATGCCCGTATGGTAGAATGGTCGTTGGAGCGGAGATGGGTGCGCGAGTTCACCAACCACATTGGTGGCTAAAATTGATAAGCGGAAAGATGCCAGATCTGACACAGGTGATATAAAAACTTACTTTATATGTATGGACTTTTGTAATGTGAGAAATCTTTAATAAACCAGTTCGTCTGTCGATGAAATTTAGATAAAAATTTCCTTTGGGTACCGTTATGGATTCACTGGTATGGTGATTTACGTACCTAATACCTCAATACAAGAAGTGGTTCTCGATGACAGGAGATTAATAACAAAATGTTTTGGGGCATCTACTGATTGATCATTGATGCCCAATTTGTGATAAATTGCACTAAGTAGTACCTACTCAACTTTCGTTCACCAAAAGAAATATTACGATGTTTCGAAAAGCTGTTAATGACAGCATTTGAACACACGCATACACAATCACCTGTCCCATGACGTTTAAGTTGACCTTCCTTTGTGTCTATTGCAGCAATTTTTCGTGCCTAATGCAATTTTTACGAAACAAAGTAATGAACTTCTGTTGCAGACGTATGTTAACTGGAATGAAGTCCTAGTACACAATCAGTAACAAGACTTAAGCCAGAACAAAACGAAATAAAAAAAAATGTCTATACGCTGCTTTATATAAAATATGAGCAGTAACTTAATGATCTTTTTTTGCTGAAAATTAATGTATAAAATCAAGAAGTGTGACCAAGGTTGTAAACCGGAAGTCGATGCACATCTATCTTCAGATGTCATTCGTGTGAGAAACTATAAAAACATAATAAAATATTTTACGTCATGTTCCAGCGGTAATTATTAGGAAAACCTTAAGTTATGTAACTTGAATCGAATCCTGGCTACAATACCATGAAGATAAATGCCGGCACGGCAACAAACATTGTTTAAATAGCTCATCTTCCACTAATTTCTAGCTGTAGGCAGCTGAAGCTTCAACTGCAACTCCTGGTGGCCCCATAGGGGTGCAAAAAACCTTAAGACACCAACGTTCAGGAAATGAAAACACGATCTTTGTATTTTGCACAAAAAAACACATCGTAGAATTTTATTTATTTTATAAAAAATATCTCCAATGTAGTCAGTCAATTCTGCAATAAATTAAAGGTATACGCGCGCAATGAATTTAGTGTCAAAAATCGATAAATCACTTCTGTAGATGTGAGTTGAATGTCTTCATCATCAACATTATGTTATTCTGCACACTTACCTCTTGGTTAATTCTTTTAAATACTACATAATCATAGGCGCCAGGGCAACAGAGAAACATGTTCTTTCTTATTTTGAATTTAGAAGTACATGCTAATTAATTCTTCTTATAAAAAATGAACGAGAATTACTTAAATAAAATTATCTATGGTTTAAAAAAAGGTATTTAAAATTGTGTTGATGCGAAATTTGATGATGATCAAAATGAATCCTATGTAATTTGGAGTTTAATTTTCTATTATCAAAAGTTACAAATTTAAAAATAAACCATTTTGCATACTTATATCTTCCAAATATTTCAAAAATGGGCTAGAGAATGTTGAAATATCATTTTCTCTCAAGTATTTCTTCAAATTTTACATATCATCTTCTAAAACTGTAGATGAATCTGATGGTCAAGTTTGAATATTTCTAAAAATTTTGGAAATAAGAAAAAATAATAAAGATCAATTTGTGGAGGTGAACATAGATATTTGTATGGAATGTTTTTGTTCAATTTAAAAAGGATCAATAGTGTAAAGGAGCCTCCCATGCTGAAGTTAGAAATTTTCTATAAACTTCTACACCAAGATTATTTTCATGAATTTTTTTGTATACAATTAGTATATCGACAAAACAATTCAGGAAACCACTTAGTTGATAAACTTGAGTATTCAGAACTATTTTACGTACAAATATTTTTTGCGGTTAGTTTTTGTGGTAATAATTGTCCAATTGCGACAATAATTAAAACATGAATTACCAAACCTCATCGAAATTAACAATACATCTAGTAATAATCGATGAGGTATCATCATTAGTTTCTTATAAATTTTTGAACAAACTAAATAAAACTCAGAAAACTCTTCATGGACTTAGACTGTTAAGCAAACAGTAACAATGATTAATCTTCATTTTTTTCCGAATTACTACACTAATATAACTTCTCTAATTTATTTTTAATTGATAATAATTTATTTATGATTGGTTTCCAGTTAATTTATTATTTTATTAATAGCTAATTTACTAGGATTCTGTTTCACAATTTTATAATGATTGCACTGTTATAATTATTGCGGTCTTGGTTAACACTTTAAGAGGAAAAAAATGATAATTTGCGTTAACACCTTCTGATGTAGTTAAACTAGACACCCTAAAGATCTATGTTGAGATTGGCCGGTAAACATAAATTCCGCTTGTCATTTGTGAAACGTCTAGGTAATAGGCACCTCTACACCTGCAATTGTATTATAATATTCCAAATTGATTTATTTAATTGGAATAATTATTAATGTTTGCTTGTAGTAGTACATATCACCGTGGAAAAGTCAATAACTGTAAGCGAACTTAATATGTACGTCATAAAACAAGTTTTAATTACCTTGGATGTTAATTATTGTCTTATTTTATTTTAATAATAATACTTCCACTTGTATTTATTCTACTTTAAATATGTAATATAGTTATGATTTATTAGTTACCATTTCATTAGCTGCCTTAGTTTTCTAATAAAATCTGCACAAAAATCTATACAGTGGATTTCCTTATATGACTTCCTGTATATATTTGTACATTTTTATGGATAATTTCTCTTACTAGATCACTTCTATTGAAAACATTCTATAATAAAATAAATTGCACGCATAACAGACTGAAACCCTGAAATCCCTTTAAAATTAATACGTTATTAAATTTGTTTTCTGTGGTGTTCAGCAAAGTGTATCATACTTAATAATAATGTGTTACTACAGAACAAATCATTTCATTTTTTACGCAGGATGAATAAAATGACAATGTTTTTTCAATCACTAGGAAATGACGACACCGTGTTTTGAAATTTTTCTATTATACAATATGTTGTATTTTTTTCAAGGATTTAGTTTTAGTTTTTTTTTTTTGTTATTGCCCATGATGCACAAAAGCTTGTGGACATAATATACTGAACTGTGGAAGGAAAAAAATTAATAAAATAATTTATTGTATATAATAATAATCAACATCATGAAGGTTGATTTCAAACAAAAATTATTTTTGAAATTAGCTGCATATACTATAAAAAATTGCAGTAGCTACACTACCTATACATAAAATTATTAAAATTGCGGATGTATTTGGTTGGATGTCGCCCAAAACCTAACCGAACCTAATTTTGTGTTTTTACGATGTCTATTTTCCAATGTTGCCCAATCTCTCTCACTTTTAAAATATGTAGACATTTAAACTGGTGCAAAGAGCAATAAAACATCGCAATTAAGTTGTAAATCTAAATTTGCAATAATATGCAATAACTCACTTATAATTTGCTCATATTAAGTTGAGAAATTCGTTATGAGGTGTCATTAATAATCCCTGTAGATAATTGATTGATTAGATTGGATTTCATAAATATCCATAAAATTAATGTGTGTTTTGGTATTCATAATTCTAACTGCGAATGTGTATTTAATACAAAGTGTACACAAGAATTATAACTCTTTGTACAATTTAGTTCATGCAATAACAGTACAGCTTTAAGATAAGAAGGAACTATAATTTAAATTCATATATGCGAAGGTAATAGCAAAAGTTCATTGTATATTTCATACTCTAATCTAAATAAGATAAGTTTGATATCAACGTTATTATACAGGGATATTCACCGAAACCGTTGGTTAGACGTTTTAAAAGATGTAGTTAATATTTTTTTCTGAAAATTGGGTTGTGCCCTAAATAGCATATGATCTCTTTATTTAAAATATTTTCAAGTTTCTACGACTTCCGGTTATACCGGAAGTAGACCCTAACTTCGTTTTTTTAAATGGAACACCCTGTATATTATTACATTTTTAAATTCTACATTCAATTATAATAACATTTTGTTAAGACAATTTTTCTCTAAAGCATTTCGTTTAATAATTACAGGATGATATTTTAAAAAATGTCCAAAAATGGACTAACTTTAAAATTTTATTTTCTAGCCTTCTAATATTCAAATTGAAATGCGGTTTTGGCAAAATATTAACAAAAGTGTACTACTTGCAATTTCTTCATTGCAACAGCTCAATGTTCTACAGGGGGTTTATAATTTAGGTGCCATTTAGAAAAAAATCAAAAAGGAATAACTCATTTTTTTCAAATGGAACACCCTGTATATCGATACAAATTTGGATTATTCATTCAAATTAAAGGTAATTTTGTTGAATAAACTTTATACCCAACTCTTGCTGTTTTCGTGAAATTTCGTTTTTTTGGTAATATTGAAAATTATGCCAAACAATTCGATTATTGGATCAAGCAATCGATGTTGTCAGTAAAGCATCTTAAACAATATCGTTACATTAATCATTAATAAAAAATTAATTAAAAAAAAACTTCTCTTGTTAATCATTATATTAAATGTAAGTACCATAAAAATTGATATTTCACGAAAACGGCAAGAGTTGAGTGTAAAGTTTATTTAACAAAATTACCTTTAAATTGAATGAATAATGTATCGATATACAGGATGTTCCATTTGAAAAAAATGAGTTTTGCCGTTTTGATTTTTTTCTGAATGGCACCTAAATTATAAACCCCTTGTAGCACATTGAGATGTTGCAATGAAAAAATTGCAAGTAGTACACTTTTGTTAACATCTTCCAAAAACCGCATTTTAATTTGAATATTAGAAGGCTAGAAAATAAAATTTGAAAGTTAGCCCATTTTTGGACATTTTTAAAAAAATCATCCTGTAATTATTAAACGAAATGTTTTGGAGAAAAATTGTTTTAACAAAATGTTATTAAATTGAATGTAGAATTTAAAAATGTAATAATATACAGGGTGTTCCATTTAAAAAAACGAAGTTAGAGTCTACTTCCGGTACAACCGGAAGTCGTAGAAACTTGAAAATATTTTAAATAAAGAGATCTTATACTATTTAGACTATAAACCAATTTTTAGAAACAAATATTAATTACATCTTTTAAAACGTCTAACCAACGGTTTCGGTGAATATCCCTGTATTCATTTTTGTTTAAATATTTTGATGTAAGAACTGAGTTAAGTTTTAATTTACAAACGCTATTGACTGAGAAAGTTTCCGGGTTTGATTTATCTAAAAAATAGCTCTCATCGTTGTTTCGTGGACTAGAAATTTTGGCAAAACCAATAATAATTTAGAACAGTAGCGCAACCTGAGGAACGGTTTGGGCGTTAAAATCTCCCCTATTAAAATGTTATAAACTTCAATAATTGTTTCATTTGAAAGTCCAATTTTGGTTATTGCAAATTTATTGATAAAATCTGAAGTACCTATTCGAAAAAAATGACCTTCGAATAATTTTTCTTCAATTTTTGATCGCTTCTTTCAAAGACAACCCTGTTAATGTAACCCTCCCAATAATTCCTGGTACCAGTTTAGAAACTAGAAAAAATGGTATTATTTGGATGTTACTTGTTTATTTATATTGTACAGGGTGGCTACAAAAACCCCGGCCACTTTTCCAACTATTAACAACAGATGTCGTTGTTTTTAAATACCTAAACATCGTAAAAACAGCGACATCTGTTGTTAATCGTTGGAAAAGTTCTAGCCTAAAGAACTAATACAAATACATAATTCAAAATAGCAATAAATTTAGTTTAGTGTAAAACTGTAAACTGACATAAAAATTACTAAGATTATTTCATTTTTTTGTCAGAGTCCTAAACAAAAGATAAATACGGTGTTACTGCGAATATATGAATTATTTTAATAGACCCTGCAAAGCAAAAAGTTCAATTCAAAGTTAGGTACTTTAAATATGGCTGATATTTAAAATGACCGAATATTTCGGTGTCAATAAAAAAAAGTCAGTTTAAAACAAAAGAATTTCGCGTTTTGACACTACGGACTACTCTTAAGGATATTCGGCTACAACTGAAAAGGTAGGTATTATCATAAATCGATAAAAAAAGTCTTTAATCCTTTAGTTTGTCGCATAAAATAGGGACTTTGCATGATTTTCAAGTTAATTTTTTTTGAAAAGCTGATACCAAATTATCACTCTCAATATTTTTGAAAAATTTTTTTGGTCGGTACTTTCCAAGTAAATAAATAAAAAGTATTGCAAAATTTAAAATTTCCACACATTGCCCGGAAACGCCCGAATCGGTCCAAAAGACTGCTGACGTCACGAATCTAGTTCCACAGTGCAGCAGGCCGCATTTTGATTTATTTCGAAAAATGTCAAACGCGCAAAAAATATTTAGACATGCCAATGTCAACTAGATTCGTGACGTCACACAGGACTCTCCGATCTCAAAGCGTTTTCGGGCGGCAATAATTTATTTGAATTACGGTCAATTTATAATCGTTTTTTTATGTACAAATATTGAGTAAAAAAAATTATTTTTGCTTTAGAGTATTATTAATATAGTCGTTTTACATTTCTAACAGAAAAAAACGGGATTTTAAAAAAATGCAACATCCCTATTATCAAGAAAATGGGCCCCCGAAAGAAATTTTTACAATCAGAACTTACTGATATACCGTTTGTCAAGTAATATTATTTGCCGCTTTTATAGGGTGACCAAGTATAGGCATGCGAAATCGACTTAGTGGTCACCACTTCTGGAGCAACTATATGCCTTTTTTATCCCTCGCAATTTACAAACGAGATTATTTAACCAATTAAAGATTATTTAATGAAAAAATGGTAAAAAAGTACCTATTATCAGATTTCGCTTCTGGACCTCGGATGACAAAAATGCTGTTTTCTGAATTATTGCATTATTTAACTTTGTATAAAAACTAATATTTATTTTTTCATGATGAATAAACGAGGGTTACTTCATAGAAAACAACATAATAGTATATTATATACTAAGGGATTGAGGTGCATCATTTAATTCCTGAGGGTAAATTAAATTTCATGAGCGAGCAAAGCGAGCGAGGGAAATAATTCACCAGAAGGATGAAATGATACCTCAATGCCGTGGTATATACGCTATTTTTTGCACTTCCGAAGCATTTGCATGTGAAATCATTCTAATATTATGCTTGTCAAAGTGGCAAACATGTCGGCAACAACAATAAAATACTGTCCAAAATGACAAAAAATACACGTGTAACCTAGCAATGTAAATTTAATACCTTGGGATTAAATAGGTCACTTCAGTCCCTGTAAAGAGGGATTAAATTAGCACATTTAATACCGGAAGTGCAAAAAAGGTTATAACACCATTAGCTAACTTTATTGTGTGATGAATTTGTTCATAAAGTATCATAGAAAAACTGTAGAAATCGCATATTTACATGTAGAAATTGGACTATTTTATTGGCTGTCACGAAGTACCTCATCAGCAGCAGCATCGTAATTATTAAATCAGTACTGAAATGTGCAGTATCTACTATAATTTGTTGTAGTTAATTTTAAAAATTCTGATTACCGTCTACTACGAGTACAAATTAAAGTATAAATACTTTCTAAAAACTTGATGATATTGTTAACAAATTAAATTTTGTTATTTTGCAGAACTTTCGTCATTTAACACCACATAGTTTGCGAAATTTTCTTTGCCGCAAAAAAAAAGAAATGAGAGAGCTTAAATATCATATCTGATCGTTTAGGATCGACCTAGACAAGAAAAATAAACCACCATCTGATTTATTCCTGCGCTGAAAAAAAACCACCAAGACATTAAAATAATGTTATAAAATATATCTCATTTCGGTTTCGGTTGTTGAAGAGTCGAGTATTCCCCAGACTTGTAGGTAGTGTTTGCCCAAAAGCAATTTGAAAACCTCAAAATACAAACGTAAAACTGACGGCGTGCATGAAGCATCATTTGAAATGAACCTGAACCATAATACAAATGAATTTAAAGTGTATTTTTGCCTGTTTATAAATCGATGCGAGGTATACATGTCCAATGGGCGTTCCCGAATTATTCTTTTCTCTTCCAACTCGTGAGGTTATGCAAGCAATATGGGCGGTGAAGTACATTCAACTGCAAAAGTAATGTTGTGTGGGTACAGTCAGTCGAGCCAGTCCAATTGTGGTGTGTGTGGTGGTCTACAACAATTTTACTGGTGTTTCGTGTCAGAAGCCTAGAAATAATAATATTCAGAGCAGATAACAACACACCAAACACTGTATATGTTTCACTTTCTTAGAAATCTTAGATTTAATGAGCACCTGTTTCCGTTATTTCTTAAGGCGAACCATCTCAGAAATTTTTGTGTGATAAACGACTTTGCATGCAGTACTACTATCAGGAACACTATCGAGTTGCCGAATATTCACAGATTATATTATTGTTCAAAGTTAATTTACATTCCTTCGAGCTCTTGAATTAAATCTGATCTTATAAAGCTGGTTACATGAACTTTATAAGTAGGTAACATAAATTTCTTTAGTAGTAGTTTTATTAGACTTTTGACACTAAGTATTTAACAGTTCATTGTAAAACGTTTTGAAAACTACATGGATCCGCTCCGGTACCACCCACTGTCTTGAAAGTTTGAGGGCTTTTGTTAAACTGTCATATTTGCAGGTTGCTGCAGGTAGATCGAGTTAATTGTTATTTTCAATATTTTCTAAGGAACAATGTATATTGACAGGGCCACAGTAGGTATATTCACCTTTTTCAGATGTAGATGAATTTGTATTGTATAATTTGAGAATACTGCAAATAGTCGTAAATTTAGTTTATCCACCTTGATGTAAAATGAAAAACAATTATGAAAATCTGCTATAATTTTAAAAGGTCTTAAAATACATTATCAATGTGTTATACTGTTAATAATCAGCATATAGTGCTCAATCGTTTAGTTCCAGAAATATCCCAAACAATGATCTTCTATCTAAGCAAATGTTCCTAGAACTCCGTTTCGCTAACCTACAAAAAATTTAAATCTTAATTTGAAAATGTGAAAAGTCCGCTTCCATGATTCTTTTATAAATGAAGACAATATTAACCTGATCATTGGTTTCCTACAACTGTCATCTAAAATAAAAAAGACTTATAGTTCTAAGACGAGAAAAGAGACTATTGATTATCACAATTTTACAAAGTCTTATAAACATGTCTCATTTAAAATAAATTAGTAATTATGTATGACGTTATTAATTTAAAGGTTCATAGATAAAATGTAAAGGTAAACTTCCACCTGAGAGTAAAACTGTCGAGAGCGGCTCTCGAGAGTATTTCTCTCAAGTGGACGCAATTCTGAGAGTACTGTCCGACAGAAATATTTTGCTATTGAATACCTAAAAGGTAAGTGTCCACCTGAGAGAAATACTCTCGAGAGCCGCTCTCGACAGTTTTACTCTCAGGTGAAGGCTTACCTTAACACAATTTTGGATAAAATAAACTTAGAAGTGTTAAAATAAACTGATCGCATGTCATCCAATATACATTTTTGTAAAATTTAATTAAGAATTGCGATATTGTAGTAGTTTTTTTAACTTTCAAGGATGCCGTCATCAAATTTAGGTACATTTTCAATATCTTAATAATTTCAAGATAATTATTAAATTTCTTATCACATCTTTATCACAATAAAATGTTTTTTTTGCACTAGATTGTTATAATTTTTCGAAAGTTTAATTGTTGGTATTTGTCTATTTTACATTTTTTTTCAAATATAATTTCTACAACTAAGTTGCAATTCTCAAATATTTAAATACTTTTTATGTATTTGAACTCTTATCACCAGCTCCATAAACGTTAATTAATTTTAATCAACTATTAATTTGTAAATCGAGATTTTATAATATGCTGATACGTTATTTTCAGCCATAGAAATCCAATTTAAAAATTAATCATGGATTAAATTAAATGTCGTTTATGTAACCCAAAATAAATTTAAAGTTCAAATTGTTGCTGTTTTCAATATTCCATCTGTTCATGATTTGATGTAATGTGATAAGTTGTAAATGTAAATTTTGAACGTATTATAATTAAGAAATAAGTAGTCATTCATTTAGTGCCCTGAATTAGTTCTATTTTTTATTATTTTATATAGAAATTACGTAGATTAGATGTCTTAGAATTTTAATTAGTTTTGCAAAATTTCAATTCCGTAAAAATGGATACGCAAAAAGGCTGCGTCAAGCTCCCAGCACAAACTCCCAAATTTGTAATAAAATTATATAGATAAGTAATACTATTTGACAATAAAATAAAAATCGTGGCGGTTTTTGAGGAAAGAAGCTCTAAAGATAGCACTAGGTATATTTACAGAAACTTAACACATGTCTCACGTTAAAGATTCTAAAAAAAAAAATGTTATTGTTAATTTTGCTAAAAGATTTTAAAATTATCAAAGAACAAAATTCAATAAAGAAATATAATATTTTTTTAAAAAAGTTAAATATCTCTTACTTAATTAACATTAATTCGTAATTTTCAAAACAAAATAATAATATCGTGAATCCCGAGAAATTACCTTAAACAGTAAGTATAATAGAGGCTATAAATAAAATAACTAAATTTTCAAATAGAATCGACCAAATTTCACAAACTTTTACTATTAAAAGAGGCAAACACTAATGAAAAGTTGTGAAATAGAAATCGAGATTACGAAAATTAAACCTTGAAACTTGAAACCGAAAATAACCCATCACATGCAACTAAAAATATCGTGCTATCACAGTATTTAAGAAATTTGAATTGAAGTCATCAGACGTTTATTTCAAATTTTACAAAAACCGATTCCAACATTAATTCTCTACAAGTATTGCTTTAGAATTTCAAACCACTCGCTTACAAAACCACATATTGAAAAATCCACTGACGCAACTATACAAAAAACTATAAGTTGATATAGCTATTGATTGAAGTGTTAGTAAAGCTATAAAAAACAACCAATTAACATGTATGTTGCATGATAATAAAACATCATACATACAGTAAGCCTTTTCGATTTCAATACAAATTCCCGGCTTTAAAGTCAAATTTGACTAGTTTACGGTAAAAGGGACCCATTACAAAAAACCGTATAATTTATTGGATATATTTTATTTTCGATACAATCTTTCGGTGTGGAATATCTATAAACTGAAATGACGGAAGTATAGGTTTTATTGTTTTATGAGACAGGTGTGTTAAAAGACTACGACCAGTTTTAATTTACGACACTGTACGATACAAAATTTGTTTCTTTACAAATTTCCTTGTGTCGTGAATGTTTGTATGTGTGTAGGGGAGAATAAGTGCAATAAAACCGAAACAGCGGTTTGGTGTCTAGTCTTATAAAGCTCACATTGTGAAAGATCGATTGAAAAACAAATTAACTAAAATTAATGAGAATATATATAAAACCATTACAAGAGTTTGTCCGCCTTCCAGTTAATCATGTTACAATGTTTCCCACCATCGATTGAAATATTCCTAAGTTAAATGAGCGCCGGGTTAATTATTTGTGAACAACATGAAAACTTGCCATGGTAAAAGAATAAAATTAAAAAATAATATGTGTGGGGTATGCGATAGTATATTTTTTGAGAAAGCAGAATTTTGCACGATTTTCAACAAAGTTAATATAAATTTTAATTGATTTAAACATGAATTATAAATGAATTTAATTACTGATGATGATTTATTCAATGGAACCTTTCAAATCAAATCAATATGCATTTAATTACAATCTGTATCTAACTAACTAATACTTATTTTGTTTGATAATATATTTATTGTGTACCCGCGGCAGAAATCAGGTTTCTATTATTATTATCATCTATTATATTTAAGCACCAGTAATTTGTCTACACTTTATCAGAATTAACAGAAAACACCGTTTATTTGTCATATTTAATACGATACCGTCGATGATATTTAAATTGATTAATACAACGAAGACTACCGGAAAATTGCATATTTTGCTGGTGAAAAATTACAAACAAATATAATAAAATACATTTTGCAGTGTTTAATAACGATAATTATCAGAATTTATTATTATATTTTCTTCGGCAAACGTATAATTTAAATCTGGGATGGATCAGATTGAAATCACAGTTAGCCATACGCATTTTTCAGTCGCCGCCTGTAATACCCTGAAAAAACAACTGGCCAACTTGAAACTTGATTTGTTGTAATTAAAAAGGCATAAAAGTATTTGTCTTTTTTAGCTACATAGCTATCTTTGCTGTAATAAACTTGTTTTTGCTTTTGTTTTATACTTTCTGAATATTATTGCTGTAGGTACTGCTGGATTTTTTCCCTGCATCAGCTTCTACAGAAAATTTCCAGGTGGCATTGTCGTAATCCACAATACAGTACTCCACGGACAAAAAAACCGTTTGATTGGCTGCTGTTTGCAACAAAACAATTTTACTGTTATTAACAAACATTACTGGAAAATTTGTGTGTGGCCCCTTGTATCTAACTTTCTAATCAATATAATGTTGTTGGTGGAGGCATAAATTAATTTTTTATTTACACGTCCAGCGTGTACCACCTACATCATTAAATATGTATTATTATCCTTATAATAATCCTGGACAACAAATAGTTAGGTCCTTACACACATGTACACACGCATATTTAGGCATATAGTTAAGCTATTCGGGTAACAAAACGCCCGTCGATAGCTCGTTAGTAGATCAGGTCAGATGTCAAAGGTTTTCAGTTCCCTATAATTAGTATAACGCGTTGCCACGAGTGCCGTTGCTGACGGCATGAACTCTCCCCGTCTCTTTGCGTTCCCCAACATATGCGCTGGCGAGGGCGGTTAAAAAAGCTCCCCCCATAGCAGAACATTATCATTTTATTTCACTATTATCATCTGCATTGTACGTCGATTAAAAACAACAGGGTTACAGTTTTCACGTGAAATCCAGGTGCGATTTAAAATTGTGGGAAATTGTTTCGTTAGACGAACATTATTGAGATTTGCAATTTTAAAATTTGAATACAAAAATAATAACAATGATAATTGAACAGTGTCCAAATGATTGAGTAGCTAGTTCGCAAACAATTTTATAAAAACCAAAAGTTTTTAACTCACTGTTATGTTTTAAGAAATAGTTTTTTATGCAACAAGTATCTAAAGTAGTACATTATTTCACGAAGTTTAACCCAAAGAGCCGCAGGCGAGCGCGGTGATATAATCCCAAGGGTGAAAACGGCACTTTAGTTCATAGAAATTTTTTTTGTATGAATTCTACATATACAGAACATTATTTTTCTAGAACTTTTATAATGACCTTTTAATGAAATAAGCATAAAATATTGGTCACTAAGCTAACACTATTTCAAATATGTGCAAACTAGATATACAAAGATTGTCCATATTGTCGAATTCTTCGTTTTATCTGTATTTAAATCAGGGTACAGAACAATCGATCGGTCAAAAACGACAAAACGCACGAACATATTCTATTAAACATGAACATAATCGTCCGGAAAGTCGATCCTGTGTTTGCGAACAAAGACGAATGCTGAATGAAACCCAGCAAATGCTCGCTCATACTCGCTCTTGTTCGCTCAGTTGGTCTTGTTTCTGCTTAAGAAAGTATGAGCGTGTATCACATACGATTTCCTTGAAGCTCTTTCTGATAAAGCAAGGACTCAAAGTGAAAATGTGTAAATAAAAATTTGACCCATATATTAATTATAATATCGCAGGATTTGTGGTTACATATACATCACACACCCGTATTAGCATAGGCAACCTACAAAAAATTTAAAAGTCTGAAATATGTCTACATATTAAGTGGACACCATGCATATTATTCCAATCTCAGACTTAAGTTTATTTGTAATGTTGCAGTTTTGCCATCCTAAAATAAACTATTCTTATCGGAATTACAATAATTAGAATAAGTTTTAGTTTCTTACATCAACACTAAAAATATTGTATATCTTTTGATTAAATAAATACACTAAAAATTGGCCGATGTTGTCTGAAACTTCTACGTATGAAAAGTTTTGTTCATTTTTTAAATTGTCAGGTATACAAAATATAAATAAATGTGCTCTAAATTATTCCTTTTTTACCGCGAAGAATTCTCCTCTCCTTTTTATAATCCCCGTTATCCTCATTGCTTTTTCATCAAGAACTGCAAAACCCGTAGATTTAGCTAGTCTAAGAGCAGGGTACTAAAATACTTCCTAATTTAAACCTGTTGAACTCGCGGAAGGGCAAACAAACGATCTTAAATAAGATACGGTTGATTTTCCTTCTTTTTTCTTGTTTCTTTTATATGGCGAAGCGACTGACTGCAAAATTACGAGCGCACGGTCTCCGGTGCAAAAACTAGTCCAGATCTACACACAAGTGGACTCCAAACGAATTGCAAATGAGCTTTTGGTAACATTTGTATTCGACATTTGTAGTGGCAAGACTGACACCTCATTTGTCAATATAAATTATTCTCAAGTCCAATGTCTTAATTCTTGTTGGGTTTTGTTGGACTAAACCGAGGGCCGTTTAATGGTGTTGGTGTTGCAAAATGTTATTAACATGTAATACCACTTTGTTAACACAAATGTATCTTTATGTTATTCAATTTTAAGGTTGCAACACACATTTATATACATGAGGAGTTTGATAAGCAGTACGTCTAAAATATTTTTGGAATAAACCTTAAACATAATAATCTTTTTCTTTAGATAGGGTTGAAAATTCTCATATCACACTAAATAATTAATCAGATAATTGTTGAGATGGTTGGATTTAAAAATAATGAAAAATACACATTTTATAATTACACCAATAGGAAATGAATGAAACAAAAACTGTAAGGCACAGAATAGTGAAAATACCATACAAAAAGGGGAAAATAAGAAATTCCCATATTTCTTGTTTAATAATTTATATTTTACGCCAGTTCTCTCTTAACCCGCCGTTTGATATCGATTAAGCCATAATTTATAAGTATTGAGGGGAATGGATGTTTCCTTTCGAATAATATAAAATTGAAATAAATGCGTAAAGTGGGCGTAGTTGAATATATCATGTGTCTCAAGAGTATTCATTACTTATTAATTATTGCCTCTACGTTACTATTTATTGGAAGCTGCTCTATGACTTGAGGGGTTAGCACCAAACCTTTGTACAAAATACAACAGTTATTGAAAAGAATGACTATGAATCAAACAAATCAGATATTTTAGTAGGTACATGTACCTATATATAACTTAGAAGAAGATTAATAAATAAAGTATGTAGGTGTTATGGAATTGGTTAACAATTTATATTCTGTTTACGATCTTTTCCTGACCCAGCAGTGCTTCTAAAAGTCCGTTTTGTATAAATAAGAATTAGGTATCTCAATTCGTTTCTAAATTTTCTACTCAAAATCAAAGTCATACTGGAGGCCGGACGATCGGGCGTCCTTACCTATTTAAAAATGGATGTTTGAAAAGAACCATCAACCAATAGCTGTTATATTGTATGTCGAACACCGAATAATGAGGTTAAGACGGTATCTACTATTTATAATTTTTGGCATCTATAGCATGGGTATTTTAATAAAGTTATTATTATACAGCAGAATCCCAAAATTTTAATAATAATCTCTTCTTGACGGTATTTGAATGCGCCATTATTACCACCAATGTTGCCCAAAAGAATATTCATATGTAAAATAAAATGACATGAGCATTATCTAAGAAGATGTTGACACAGAAAATATACTAATTTAAATTTTTTTAAATAGTATAATAAAAAAATATGGATCCCTGAAGAACACCAGATACTACAAGACCCAATAACTATACATCACTAAAAAGTTTTCTCTGGAAATTGTTACATAAATATAAGAATGATTTTATAAATATCTATAAAACACAGAGAATGACAAAATTTCTATTGGAAAAAATCATAGTTTTAAGGTTTTAGTCCAGTCAATCTGTCGAAATTTCTGGAAAAAATTACCCGGTAAACTTTCTCTTCATAAATCGTTAGGGGGTCATGTGGAAAGCTTAAATTCAAAACCTCGGGAAAATTCTCGGACCCATTTTTTGGGAAATCCAAGAAGTGTTTGGATTTGATTTTACGCGAGAACGGTGAGTTTCAGAAGAAAAGTTTGTTAATAAGTATTGGGGCAATATTATCTGCAATTTATCTCAAAGGTTCGATGCGCTAGGACGAAAAATGCCAAAAGTAGGGGGCGCCAAAGTACCCAAAAAAGAGTTTTTTCACTTTTTTACAACGAAAAAAATTTTTTTACGCACAACTGTAAATATAAATGTTGACAAGCGAAGAAAAACACACAATTTTTATATAAACGTTTTTTCTCTACGATCGACCGTTTCGGAGATACAGCAGATTAGATGTAAATTTAGAACATTTTATTTTCAAAGTAATAATAATACATCGTAAAAATAGTAGGCAAACACGATTAACATTTCGACTCTGCATGCTGTATCTACGAAAGGGTGGATCGTAGAGAAAAAACGTTTATATAAAAATTGTGTTTTTTTCTTCGCTTGTCAACATTTATATTTACAGTTGTGCGTAAAAAAATTCTTCTCGATGTAAAAAAATGAAAATATCATTTTTGGGTACTTTGTCGCCCTCTACTTTTAGCACTTTTCGTCGTAGCGCATCGATCCTTTGAGATAAATTGTAGAAAATGTTACCTTCTACAATATTTATTAACAAAATCTTCTTCTGCAACTCACCGTTCTCACGTAAAATCAAATCCAAACACTTCTTGGATTTCCCAAAAAATGGGTCCGAGGATTTTCCCGAGTTTTTGAATTTAAGCTTTCCACATGACCCCCTAACGATTTATGAAGAGAAAGTTTACCGGGTAATTTTTTCCAAAAACGACCCTTTTTCCAGACAGATTGACTGGACTATTTCTTCATTTCCGACTTTAATTTCCTGGCATCTATACAAATATGTATTATCGTTAATAAAAGTATGACGCCTAAAAAACCTCTATTCATTTTCATGTCGAACGGTTTTCGTTAACCTACGAGTAGAACACACACTCCATGTCCACATAGGTGTCCCTTTATATAATTTATGAACAACTCTAGGGTGGTACGACATAAAGAAGTGGAAATTAGCGCTTACTAATTGACCATTACAGTATAACTGGGGTTCCATGCTTCATAAATTGTCTACCTAATTAGTACTGACTCTTATACGACTCGAAAGTCGCAATCATACTAGATTCCAGTTAGGTCTCCAGTCTCATGTACAGTCGCGACTTACTACCGACTATTAGATATGATTCAATACCGACGAAAAAACTTAATAGGTAATGAATATAGTATACACAAGATATAGACCTAGTGGTTGCTGCAATTACTTCGAGTGTAATTAATGTTTGGTAACATTTACCGCAAAATTAATTTAATTATCTGTGTATTAGACGATTAGTTTTAATTAATTGCGTTTTTCTAGGTGATTTATCTTTTATTTGGGCACCAGGTGTTCAAGTAATTTTTTTATACTTTGTACAAGTTAACATGTCAGAAAACTGAGTGAACTCTTCTTGAATGTTTTGTAATAATTCCTATTTAGTTTTAATTGGTGAATTAGAGTGCGGTTTGTTTTAAATACTCAAATTACTCTTTAACATACCGTGAAGTTGGTGGCGATATATTTGCTCTAATTGGTATAGACGCTTACCTGTAACAAAAAAAAGTTATCAAAATAATTGTTAACGAATGTAGAGAGTATGGAAGGTATGGAATAATTAGAAATTTTTATTTAACTTTAAAAGAAGAAAATTAGGTTTAGGATTTAGACAGATTCAAACACATGAAATTTTAGTAAACTGCTGCTAACTAAAAATTGTCGAACTTAAGGTTTTTACGTAAACAGTTAATTTTAACATGTGTTGCATGTAATAATCAATATAATGACTTTTTTAGATAAAAGTACCAACACCAACAAGATGTCTTAAAATTGTTTGGATCTTTTCAATCTAAATGAAAGTATATTTGAGAAACATGATGATCTCTTTTTAACGATTACATACATGAACTCACAGATTTTATTTTTTAATTAAACTAATGAATGACCAATATGAATTTTATTGAAATATAAATACATGGAGGAGTACAATATGATTTTATTTGTGGAAGAAAAGTCAGGGCTTAGAATATATGACATTTTTCTACAACGAAATATTTAAAAACCAATATCATTTAAATTTAAAGATCCTTGTCAAAAATAAAATAACTATTTGTAATTTTTTTTCATTGAATGTTTATTATCTACAATCTTTTCACGCATTCGCTTGTGCATTTTCACTGGAAATTCAAGTATAATTGAATATAATACAGGGTTCCTCTAAAATATGAAATGTTGCTTATATTTCCGTTAATGATGGTTATGAATTTTTTTAGGAAAAAATGCAATATGATTCTGCATTATCAAACTTCCATTTTTGTTAAATAATAGTATATTGTAATACAAGTGCGGAAAACGCATCATGACAATACATACATACATACATGTTACATACGATTTTTTCTACGAAAACGTGGAATTTGTAAAAAATAATAGATATTTATTTTATTAGGAGTATAAGCGAAACTTTTATGTGACGAAGTATGGAGGTGTAAGCGCCGAGCGGAGCGAGGAGAATTAACTCCATACGGAGTCACATAAAAGTGCTTATACTCCGAATAAAATACAATATTTTATTTTCAAATGGAATCATTCTAATCGTAATATGACAATCAATTTAATAAGTAATTTTGCAACTGTCATACATTTTTGCAGATAATGATATAACTTATACTCCGCCGGAGTATAAGTCCTACTTATACGCCGCTCAAGAGTGATGTCATAGAAATGAAACTTATAACTTGCCTACTCAGTCTTATAACACCATGTTATACGCCGTTTGAAAATAAAATTATTTGTAAATCTTTTTCTAATTAAAAAAAACATCAAGTGAGTTTTGTTGTCAAAGAACTGAAAGCTCATAGCTGTTGACAGTTTATAAATTGTGTCCTGTCATCGAAATAATTTTGATTTTGAAATCAAATTACGTGAATATAAACATGGAGTTTCAAAACTAAAGCGAAAGCGATGAACTAATGTGCACTCCTCCGGTTGTTAGATATTAAATAAATGTTACATTTATAACTAAATGTAAGTACTTCTTTATGTTATTGTTTGCGTGCGGAAAGTTTAAAAAATGTGTGCGGAAAAAAATTTCCACACTAATTTTCCGTACTAGTTTTTCAAAAGCTTACTTTCAAGTTCGATTATCTTGTCAGAAAAAACGTCATTCCGCATTTTCGTAGAAAATAGTATATTGTAATACAAGTGCGGAAAACGCATCATGACAATACGAGTGTGAAATTTGCAACGCGAGCGATAGCGAGTGCTGCAATCACACGAGTATTGTCATGGGCCATTTCCGCAAGCGTGTTACATACGATTTTTTCTACGAAAACGTGGAATTCGTAAAAAATAAAATTATTTGTAAATCTTTTTCTAATTAAAAAAAACATGAAGTGAGTTTGTTGTCATAGAACTGAAAGCTCATAGCTGTTGACAGTTTATAAATTGTGTCCTGTCATCGAAATAATTTTGATTTTGAGAACAAATTACGTGAATATAAACATGGAGTTTTAAAACTAAAGCGAAAGCGAAGGACTAATGTGTACTCCTCCGGTTGTTAGATATTAAATAAATGTTACAATTATAACTAAATGTAAGTACTTCTTTATGTTTTTGTTTCCGTGCGGAAAGTTTAAAAAATGTGTGCGGAAAAAAATTTCCACACTAATTTTCCGTACTAGTTTTACAAAAGCCTACTTTCAAGTTCGATTATCTTGTCAGAAAAAACGTCATTCCGCATTTTCGTAGAAAAAAGCTTTTTAAGTTTAGCGCAGTTTTACGATAAGTAAGTCGGTTCTTACTACTTACGTACCCATTATGAACTATACTATCTTATTTCGCTATTTACCGGCAATCTTTGTATCAGCTAGGCAGTACCTACTCGATTTTAGAGATTGACTAATTTCAGGGTATCCATCGAAAATATGTATAGGTATCTTTATTATGAAAATGCGAGATATCTTACCTACATACTTTTCCTTACCATGCAAAACTAAGTACTAACAATATTGTGTTCTTTTGACTTTAAATGGTAATCGATAAATATGTTACTTAGTTTCAAACAACTCTAATGGTAATTTAACACCCGTGTGTTAAAATTATGTACCTATAATTAATGTGTAATGTAAAATTTATATTTGAATCTAAAATTAGAACAAAACTACAACATAAAAACAGAAAACCAATAAAACTACTTTTAAGATTCTGATTCTATATCGCGCTAATTACCGTTAATGTATTAACCAAACCACTAGAAAAAAATTAAAAACTGTTATTACATGATGATAATTTTTCCCAAATCTAAATTGCAGACGAATTATTAATAAAAAATAAATAAATAACATAAATGACTACCAGCATTATTGAAAGTTTATGAGAAATGATGCATCACTCTGGACTAAATTATTTGAAATTAAATAAGGGTACAAATGTGCAATAGCTAATTAATATAAATTATATACAAAAGGTGGACGTTACATGCAATATATTTTTCTCAGTTCATCAAACACCAACCGCAAATTACACCAACATGAAAAAATGCACTTTTTTGCTACATCCTCGCGTCATTTGCATTAATAACAACTGAAAAAATATCTTGGCAGCTTGGCACCTTTCGTAACGTTGAAGTTTTTGCTAAGATGTCCCACAAATTAATGCTAGGTGCCCGTATAATGCATTTGAAGAAATTGAAGGATTAATTTTATTAAATTAATATTTCACGAAAAAACTGACCTGTACATACGGAAAGTCCAGCTATGGTAGGTGGTAGGTAGGTATGTTATAGGTAGCTGAAACTTATAGTCAATTACATCTGTTTTTATTGATTTCTAAGGTGTATCGTGCGATTGGTATGTAAATTAATTCATTTTCCATCACCAGACATATCGAACCTGAATTAATTCTATTTCAGTTAAAAAAAGTGAAACTTCGATGTATGTAAAGCCCAAGTATGGCAGCTTCTTTATCCATTTTCAGACACACAGATTTCGTAGAACTGTTATTGATGTCTAATGTTACCCAGGCATATAAAGCTATATAAAGTAATTGCACTTGTCGATTTTACACAAAAAATAGTACAACTATTGATTTGTAATATTATATACCTCGCAGCACAAAATTGGCTTCAGTTTTTTCTCTATATGTTACATCGTTTACTAAAAAAAGAAAGCGTGCAGCAAAAAATTTATTTTAGCTAAAGATTTGCGAAAGTCTATGATGTGAGTGTATGGTTTTTTATAAAGCATTTAATTATTTTATACAGTTGATAATGCATTGCTACACCAGATCGAACGGATTTGTGTCAGATATCAAACTATTGACACAAATTCGTGGGGAAAAAGCCCGAACTATTCAAAAACTGCTGTTTTGTTCTGGTCGCGCCACAGAATATAACAAAAGACTGAGGTGAAAAAAAAGGAAATTGAAAACGAATGAATATACTCAAGATCCCATTCATCTGGAGTTCTTATTCTTTTATTAACATTGCTACTGTTCTTGTGATCATTAATACAAAACTGACTACATACTGTAAAATGCAGTAGACCAGCTGGACTATTATAGGAATCACATTAAAAAACTAATTAGTGATGGGTAGCAGGAACGCGCCGAGCGACAATTGTGAACGCAATTTTGAATTTCACGCCAACAATTATTAATTCGATACATATTATTATTATAATATTGTTTCTTTTTTATAATCATCTTAAATAACATGAAGAAAAAATTTACTTTCTTGTTCACTGTGTTCACAGCATGGCGGTGTTGGGTCTTCAATATACACCAGTTTTATATCTCTGTTGAGTTATTGTAGTTTTTTCCTGAAACTAAATCGATCGGACAGACATTCTTCAATAGTGATGGAGGTGGCAGCATGAACCAATTGAATTTTTCGGATGTACAGTTTCACAAAATTACAATGGCTGGTTATTGGCTTTGTACCAGTGAGTTACAACAAAAGAAGCAGGATATTGCTGTTACAAAAAGCAACATTCTGGAGGTTCGCTCAGTCGCTTGTACAAGAAACTTTTGAAAGTAAACAAAACATCCTGTATATATTTTTTTGTTGCTCTGCATAATTTCCTAAGTTCAATCCACATTTACTACGAATCTCCCAAATTGTACAGTTAACTTAATTTCAGGATGTTTAAATCGTTAAAATACTACAGAAAAAGGAACAATCGATAAATATAACTTGGTTATTTCTGAGTTACAAGACAACAAACATCTTTATTATAGCTAGATAAAATATTTTTAAATACAATATTATTGTACCTAGTGCATTTTTTGGAATTGATGATTAGTTATTTATGTAAGTTTAGGTTTAGTATAGTTGGTTAAAAGGTAATTAGTACTGTATGAAAATGCTACTTAATTCTTTTTCCAAACAACAGCAGGTTTTAATGAATTTCATGGAGGTCTTTCGTAGTCAATGTAAGTAAAATATATTTAATATCTATACAAGCTTTTAAAAGGAAATTGCTATGAGCAAATTAAAGGACAGTTTTGTAATTTTATATAAATCTACTGGCAATCCAAATGTTCATAAAAATTACTCTAAAAATAACTGATGCTTTAATAGGTAATAAAATGTTATTATTCTGACCGTTATATTAAAGTAAAGTTTTACTTTTACATTTGGTTTATGTTTGTCACCTACCAGATCTACTACATGTATACAAAGTTCGATTTATTAAATTTTAAATTTTTGAGAAGCCAAAAGTAAGCTGTTGATATGTTAGATAAAATCAGGAATATTTTAAATCTGCTTGTTAACTTTTCCTCTACGCTTTAACTTTGTAAATATGATAATTTTGCCAATTTTCGGAAGCTAAAGTTGATATTTAGTGAAGAGAATTGAAACTGAAATATTTAGTGAAAATTTTAAATTATATTAATTTGATTGAATGTTGGATGCATTAGATCGGAAAAGAACCAATCTATGTATTTTAAATTTCCCGCTGAATATTTTTAGTTCGGATTCTCTACTAAACTCAAAGTATGTAGATATTTATGGATTATAGTCCAATTTTAGACTTTTGTCTTAAATATTGTCATAAATCAGGGGAAAATGAACAAATTTCCTTTGTGGTATTATTATGTTACAAAAAAATTCCAACAAAATGAAAATCCATTCAAAATTCCTTATTTAATTGCTAGCTATAGAGTTGTTTCAAAATTTGTCTAATTTTAGGTTTATATCTGTCATATATTTTGGAAATTTAACAAATTTCCTTGCAGTGTTCGTTTTTACAGGGAAATTTTACTATAAAATAGAAGTATAATTTATTGAAACAGTTAATATCTATTATCCTTGGGATAATTTTAATGGCCAGAGATCCACGAAAATTTTTCATTTCTACTTTTGTGATAATTTTTAGGTGATCTCTGGTTACAAAAAAAATAGAATATTAACTCGTTAAAAATTCCGAATTTTATAATTTTATGACCCAACTCACTAAAAATGTGTCCAACTTGAAACTTCCTATCTTATAAGAACTGTCATAAATTTTCGAAAAAATAATTTACTATACACGAAATAATTTTTAAAAAAAACGAGCTCATTTTTTTCTAATTTTAGAACTCCACCCACATTTTTTCCAAAATTAGTACAAAAGCATTCCCAATTGGGATTGAGTTCCCAGAGTTTATATAATACAGTGAGATAGAGAAAATGTTGACAAAATTAGTGAATTCGTCCAGAAAAAATGAACATGCATCATTTTATGCAGAATGCTTGTAAAATTCGTGAAAATTCTATGCGGCACACTTGCGCACTCAGTAGTTCCAACTTCCATTTATGTGTAAGTTAAATAGGTTTTCTTTAAACCTACTAACAAATGTTTTAATGAATGAAAATCGGCATATTTTATTTACATAAATTGAACATTTGTTGCAATATGCAAACGATGTATGTGATTATTAGATATTATTATTACCTGTCGTGTTGTTTATTTATTTATTTATAATTATCACAAAATCAGTTATTTTCCTGCATATTTTAATAGCTTTTGCAACGCGATATCATATCTAAAATATCTGCTTTAATTTATTTCATTTTAATAAAGGAACATAGCTTAATGTAATTGAGGTTAATATCGCTGTGAAGTTTTAATAATATCCAATGAAATATTTATGGCTATGCTATTCGATTCGAACGGCATAATTTACTTGTAATTTGTTGAGATTCATTATTTTAATTAATTAGTTTTTTATCTACTAACTCGAATATGCCACAAAAGACAATTTATTTCTTTTCGTTGTTTTATTTATCCAAATAAATTAGATCACATCCTATTCGACACACATGTGAAATTCTGCTGAAGAAGTCGTTTTGTTTGAAGTTTATATCTTTTTTAATTTTAATTTTATTTGACTGTTAAAGTTATAATTAAAATGCCGACAAAGATAAACGCTTAATCAATAACTTATCAGACACTAATTAGTTGTCTTACAGGTGATAACAAATTTTACTATGACTATTTTAGTTTTTTATTTCACCGGTGTTATGTTTGTGTGTGTGTGTATGCACAACCTCAAGCAGAGATAATTGGAATTGGTCGAAGGTAATTTTTTTGCTTTTGTTTCGAAATTTTATGGATATTCACAAGGTAGAGGAATTTTATTGGTTTTAGTGGTATTTTTGACAAAGGACACCTGAAAAGTTGCACACATTTTAAATATGCCAAGAAATGTGCAACAGAAACTTTGTAATTTATTCCACCATAGTAAAATAAATTTACTGTTATGTATGAAAATATGCAGGGTATTTCAAAAAGCTGCGATTATGATATGTAGACGTACAATAAAAAAATTTATTTGAACAACTTTGAGTTTTGTTTCTTTTTTAATTTTTGAAATTTTTTGCGTCAACATGATACTTAATTCGAATTGAACTTTTTAACGAAATATTTTGGGAAACATTTTATAAAAAAAATGTCAGTCTTTGAAATTATTGAAATTATTAAAAATATTTTTTGTTTTTCTTGCTGGGTATGTACATTAATTTTCTGAAATTTTAAATGTGATTCATGCAAATGTTTAGAGATAATCATAATTTTATGTAAATAAAATCAAACTTTTATTTATTTAAATTTTATCTACAACTACATATTATATAAGATTAAAAAATAGTTTGTCAAGTTATTGCTATAAGTACATAAAATGATATCATAATTTTTTTAAATAAAACGACAAAATACTTAGTGTACTGTTGTATGAATATCCCTCAAAAAATAAAAACTATTCATGTTACGCCGAAAATGTTCCAAAATATTTTATATTTATTCAAATTTTCTACGCATACTGATAACAACGAACTTTTCGTAAAGGAAATGAATTTGAAATTGACACGATTAGAAACGGAATACTTAAAATTGTTTAAATATTTATTATTTTTTAATAGATAACATTTATGCCTACATGTTTCTGTTGGGTAATAATGTGCATGTTGATTTTGTTATCAACATATACTACAAATTAATTTTTTAACTTATGGCCTGTGAATTGAAAATGAAATACCTATTATAACAATTCAATATTAATGCAATTGCATGTGTTAGAAAGTAGTAACATTATTTGGATTTTTTCCATGTAATTGCAAGAAAAAACTTGTGTGCATAATGTATACCTTACATGTTCATTTGTTGCTGTGTCAAAGTTCCCAACGGGATAAAACTTTTATAACATTAGATAATTAAACCCCCATTAATGATTAATATATTGTAAAAAAAAACATGTCATTATCGATTACAACGGATAGGTATTAAAAAACCGTAATAACTTTCCTTATCTCTAGCTATACTCTGCGATAATCACAAAATATAATTAAAACGAACTGTATATGGTCGATTTAATTAAAAAAACTTTAAAATTCTATTAAACCCTTAAACGAAAACAATAATAAATTTGTTGATAGAAGTATAAATATCTGATGTGCCCAACACATGACTTTCTTATACGGATAGTATCACAGTAATTACTTTTCCTAAAGAAATTAAGTTAAATTTCTTGTAAAAATTTTGAGGGTTTCCAGCAATTTTCAAATAGTCTCTGTCGCACTTATTGCAATACGCATAAATCTGTCCTTGTCCCACTCATTACTACCAGATTTTAGGACAAATAAATAACAGAATACTTATCAAAATTCCACAGTGCGAAAAATGCTTGATATCTTTGAATTTGCTGTAGCTAAACTTTGAAGATTTATAAAATACTTCTCAGTTTTGGTCAACGTTTCACTCAAACAAACTGTACAGTGCACAATAATCCTTCTCATCAAAATATTTCGATCTTTTGCCTTTGACAATTGTTTGACTAACAATCTCTTCTTCTTCTTCGTACTTGGATTGCAAAGCAATGTCAAGTTTTTGGTGTTTGGCGATATAGCCACTCTCACCAGGATTGGATTAATTGGATTAATTGGTTTTCACTTTTTAAATTTTTATAACTTTATTCGAGCTCTTCGTGTGTTTAATGCAAATAGAATCTTTAGTATAAAAACAGATAGATTTCTGTAATGTAAACAACAGCCACTCAAAGATAGATGGCAACACTATATAAATATATAAATAATTTATAATTATTAAAAAACGGCGCAAAATAAAACACTTTTGTTACTTTGTCGACACGTCTAAAAATTGAAAGAGCATTCACAAAAAATTTGACGTCGATATCTTTAATGTAGATTTGCATGCATAATACAATTTCACGACTTTATTGTATATATTAGAAAAAATTTTAATCGAGTTGCCATGATATCCAAAACATAAAACCGTAGCCGTTGTAGCCGTCGATCTTTTCAAATAGTAATGCTACAATCGATTTCCTCAACGGTATAGATTTCTGTATGTAAACAACATGTACTTTGTAAATCAGAGATAGATGGCGCCACTATATAAATAAAAAAATTTGACGGAATTTCAAAAAAAGTTTCAAACAAAATTTGTTCAAAATTTAATTCTAAATCAATGTTAAAGAATAAAAAAATGTCGTAAATTGTTTATTTTTCAAGATATTCCTAAAAAACCTAAAAATGTCTTCAGGTAAGTACCACTTGTGTTGGTGCTAGATGAAAAAGATTTAATGTGGCACCCACAATTTTGTTCAAACTCTTAAATATGAAATTTGAATCAAATCCGTTAAGTCGTTTTGAGTTATCGTGGATACAGACAGACACACAGACAGACACACAGACAGACATCATGGCGAAAATGGTCAAAATGGATTCAGGGGCCCTCAAAACGTTTAAATCCATCAAAATCTCGAAGTCGAAAAAAATCACGATTACAATACTTCCTTATACTACGTATAAGAACGTAAAAAAGGAGCAGAGAAGGTACTGACCTGAGTCTGTGTTAAACCTAAACTAGCGGCGAGTTCGGCCCTTTCAGGTAACGCCAGGTACTGTGTCCTCTGAAATCGTCGGTTCAATTGCTGGAGCTGAAGACTGGAGTAAATTGTTCGCGGTTTTCGCATTTTCTTGCCTTTGCCGCCACCCGTCGGCCTCTCCAACGACAAACATTTATCTGAAACAATAAATTATGTTAAAGTATGTATTGTTTTATACACTATTCAACAATCTAATAATAACCGTGTATATTTCAAATCTTTCTCTATCAAGATCTAGTCTGGACATAGAATTTAACGGTTTTTTATGTGTACATTATTGAAAGGTCAGGTTTCTATTGAATATTAGTTGAAGTTCGAGTTTACGACAATGGAATAATTGAAATTCCAATTACTAACAAAATAAAGGTTTTCATCCAAGTTTTTAATCAAACTTTTTTTGTGTCCAACGCCGTTCAGTAGGTAACTTCTACTAAACTGTACCTATTCATATGGGAAACTACATATTGGTATATTACTGAAAATCTGTTAGTTTTATAACGTTGTAATTTCGGTAGAACCTCTGGGACTTCATCAGAGGCCACTCTCTGTAGTTGTGAAATGTCAAAGACGTAACGAGAATCTGTTAAGTTTTGTATTCATTTTTATTTTAAAATAACTTTAAATTTAAATTAAAAAATTTATTTATATATCTACATGTAACTAAACATTCAAAAATTTAAATTAATGTAAACACAATAAATCCTGAAAGGCCTGTATTTTGTGGACATCAAAGTACTTGATTTTATTTTTTAGAAGATTATAATGTGATTATTTTTTATTAAAAAACTGAAATACCTATCTTATTCGCAATCAACAGACTTTGAGTTAAAAGTGGGTATGTAGTACTTTAGTCGACCAGGTGCCAACATTTTACACTGGTGGTAGATCTACAGCGATGTTAAATTATAGTAGGTAAACCTGCAATAAAATAAGTTTCAAAATTGCAGTAGAATTTTAGATATCGTTCACATTGATGTAGGATTGTGGCTATTTCATAATGATCACAATGTATGATTTAAATGACCTGAAAAACTGTTTTTTCAAAACTAAATTTAAAAAATATTCTAAGTACCTAATTATTCAAGTAAGCGTAGAAACATTTAATATCAAAAATATTAATGTGAAATTAATAATTTATTATTATATTAATAATTTTCTCAGAAGGTGTCCTATTAAAAATTTTGGAATTTCAACAATTTACTTTCAATAGTAACGATAATATTTCTGTTTTTATTATGCTTTGGAACATATAATCAGTGTAAAAAATATATAACTACATAAATATGAAACAATTTAATGTTATTGCACCGAATATAGAATTAAATCAGTTAAAAAGACATATAAACTGTTAGGTAATGTATTTATACAGGGTGTCCCAAAATTAGCGTGCAATATTTCTAGGACAGATTGTACTTGTCAAAATATGACGAAAAGTTTATATTAACATGACTCGAAAAATGCTTCATAAGGAGGCTATAGAGCCCTCCGAAAAGGGGACTCCAAAGGGAAGTTTTCTGTAATATCTTTGCAACTGTTTGAGGCAGATTCATGAAATTTGGTGAGTTTAAAACTTTTATAATTTGGCACATATTTTTTTTTTTTTTTAATTTTTAAAAATTTTGACAAGGGCGTTACGGACAGGGTTGGTGCTGGGTAAATTATGCCCTATATTTTTTGTGAGGATAATTTTTAAATTTTTTATATCAAATTATGAAACTTGGTTTATTTTTACACAAAAAGGTCGTCTCAGTCGATCTTTGAATCTTGAACGATTTCCGAGTAAAATCGTTTTGAAAAAATCACGTTCATAAAAACTAGACTAATAAAAATAATCACAAAATTGAAATTTATCAAAAGTAGACTATTGATTAAAATTTATAGGTATTTATTACTTCGTTTAGCATTTCTTCGTCAAATATTAATAATAAAAACAAAATATCAAAATCAAAATTTTTTTTTCAATTTTGTGATTATTTTTATTGGTGTAGTTTTTATGGACGTGACTTCTTCAAAACGATTTTACTCGAAAACGGTTCAAAATTCAAAGATCGACTGAGACGACCTTTTTGTGTAAAAATAAACCAAGTTTCATAATTTGATATAAAAAATTTAAAAATTATACACACAAAAAATATGGAGCAAAATTTCTAAAAATTGGAAAAAGAAATATGTGGCAAATTATAAAAGCTTCAAACTCACCACATTTCATAAATCTACCTCAAACAGTTGCAAATATATTACAGAAAACTCCTCTTTGGGGTCCCCCTTTCGGAGGTCTCTAGACTCCTTAGGAAACATTTTTCGAGTCATGTTGATATAAACTTTTCGTCATATTTTGACAAGTACAACTTGTCCTAGCAATATTGCGCGCTAATTTCGGGACACCCTGTATAGGCTTATAGCAGCCCATCCATATGAGTCTAGCTGGCAAGCCGAACTTCTCCCACCCAACTTTGCTTTAATATTTCAGTATCAGTAATGAGTGTGTCGAAGTAAATTGAAGTACCATTTCAATATTTTGGAGGAATTTGGCATATTTGCGAAAACAGAAAATAAAAGAGGTTTACATTTGGTCACAGGAAAAATAAATAAATTTACTAAACTTAATCAGAAATAATAGCACCGATGACTAAAAAACTAGTAGAATGAAAACCTAGAATATTTGTTTGGAAAAGTAGGTCCATCCATATGAAAACAACGTACTATGTTGCAGCTCTAGATCCCACACACGTGCGAGCCAGTAGCGGGTTTAAGTTAGCGGCAAACCGAGTCAAACCCAACTCGTCACATCCCAGGAACGAACGGGTTGGACTAATTTGGAACCAAACTGAGCCAGATTCTTAAATAGACATTCTAAAATTAACCAAATACTTTTGTTAATTTTGAAAAATATAAACTAGCTTTCTAAAGCGTCAATCTTATCCTTTTCAAATAAATATTTTGCGACCTTAAAAAGGTAAAAAATAAATTGGATAATGTTAAAAATTTTCAAATCGATTTTACTCAAAAACGGTGCATGGCATCGAAATTAAACAAGTGGATCATTTTTTTGTAAAAAACTATTACATTTAATGATTTCATGTCAAAAACAAAAAAGTTGAGATCATATTTACCCCCCCCGCCCCCCCACTTGAATAAAAGTTCATTATTATATCTTAAACAGTTTCGGAGATATTTAATAAAAAACATTCTTAAGGGCCTACAATTACGGGGCTGTAGCTCCCTTAGAAAGCACTTTAGAAAATAATTTTATAAAGGTTTTCTTCATCATTTGATTTGCTCTACATGCTCCTAAATTTTGACCACCTATTTCAAAAACACCTTGTATATTTCGTACCTAATAGAATAAATAATATTAGATAGTTTCTTTTTCTTATATTTAATATAGAAAGTACGCAATGGTTTAAACAAATTACTTAGTCACGATTAGTAAAAACATAAAAAATCAAATGATATAGCTTTCATTAGTTTTCAACAAAAATTCAATTAACAATCAAAATTCCCCAACAAAAATAAATGTCGATAAAAGCTGAAAAAATTTTGCACTATAAACAAATACAAATAATCACAAACTACGGTTATATTTTTCCGAAAATGTAAAAACACCCTGATGTCAAGTTAGTAATATTGCACTTAGCAATGTAATCCTGATTTTTGAATCTACAGCTGTACCCAATTATATTACTAAAATTTAATTCAAATTTAAGCCCGCCACGCATGATGCGGAGAATTAAAAAGAAATCGGTGGATTGTCGTCTGTATCACCAATGTCTAGTGTCAAAGGCAAATTAACTAATTCCTAGGATAACACAATCGTTTCTATAACTTAACTCGTGGTTAATCTCGGAATTAGTTAACTCGCCTTTATGAAACTGGGCATAAGTGAAAAAGTCAAAGTTACAGTCAGATCTACTAAATCTTATTTCAAAATCTCACTACCATAACCAAAGTGTTACTAGATACAAAATATATAGAATTAAATCTAATCAAATCAATATCAATCACAAATGTTATAATTGTTAACTACTAGTAATTAAGCTCTAAACATTAATTACTTTCTATGAAAATTTATTGTTGTGAGTTTTGAAATAGTAACTCAGTAAGTACTTATAGAAAATGAATAAATAAATGAATTCCATTTGTTTTCCTATAGGTATAATTTTGTACAACATATAGGTAAGGTGTACACTACTAGGTATAACAGGTGGGTAGTAAAAAACATTGATTCAATAAAATGTTTTTTTCGCTGCAATTTTAATAAAATTAATTAAGTTTATTTATATTTTTAATGACACAAAAATATTGCAATGGTTTTTGTCTTGTTGTTTATAAACCACCATCTCGTAGTTAAATTCTTCAATGCAAGTCTTTTTTCACGCGCACTAGCCTTGTAGGTCTATGCAACAAAATTTAATAACCGGTGGAAAAAACGATGAAAATAAATTATGGTCTTCGGTTCTACAGCTAATACCTACATGTCTGTGAAAAATATCATAATAATTATATTACAGGCTTAAAGCTATTGAATAAAATATAACAATTAATTGATTTTTGTGAAAACTGATTGAATAAATCAGGTGAAATAGATTGTATTATAGTGGAATATTTGATGGAGTTTATAGAATGATATAATCAGATAAGATCGGTGAATGGGAGTGAAATAAATATAATGGCTTGCCGTTATTAACAAGGTGTTTGTTGATGGATATCTTGTGACAATTGCCCAAACTAAGTGAAGTAATGATCCGTACACGGCTGTACACGGCTAATTCAGTGCGCGATGTCAATTAAATTTATATTCATTCATTCCGCCACCGTCGTTGCTGGCTGTGTGTTTGTTGTATTATGACATCAATTCTTTCATTACATTTTCAACGGAGAATAAAACTTAACGTTATTGCGGCATGATGTACAAACGGCTTTTTTGGTCAAAGAAAAATCTAAAACTAAGTATATAATTCTTTCTCTTTTTCTTAGATTTAAGTTTAATAAATGTCACGTTTGAATCGCCGATAAAGCAATTGTTGTTTACTAATAGAGATATGCAATGGTTTTTGCGAAAATAATCGATTTATTGTGTCTTAAGGTATTCTGAGTAAACACAACAGATGCTTTTTTTGTTTCTCTATTATAATACATAAATTTGTTGCAAAAAGGCTTGTTCGTTGTAGTAAGAATATTGGGTTTTTGTTTGTCCTTCTTTCACGTAATGTTTTGTAAAAACAAACAATTGTTTTACATAAATATCAACGAGATGCACATTAAAAGTTATTTCTTTATCATTTTATTTTCCTCTGAGGATGATTGTACTACTGAAGAGAGAATAAGAATGGTGAATTTATTCAGGGCCGAACCAAGAATTTTCAGTGGCTTGTGCAATTTGTGTGTCTAAGTCTAATAAATATGATTTTTCGATAAAAACAACGAACCAGATCACCGGGCGGTTCAAACATGCCTCGAGCCGGACCTGATTATATTATCGTTTTTTTGAACTTACCTAAAATAATGTTCCTAAATTAAATTGTCCAATAATATTCGAACAATTCTCACACAACAAATGTTGAAATACATTAGCATGTTTCCATAAACATCGCAAGATGTTTTGTTTTTATTGTAAGGTGGAGTACCTAAGTAAATTTATGGTAGGCTTGCGAGTGATATAATTTGTACAAGCCTTAAATTGAAAGTAGGACATTATTGTTTTTTAATACTAAAGCTTAACATATTACCTTATATTTTATTTTGGGCCAATAAACTCGCCCTAAAAACGTATTTGCTCAGCATTCTTAATTTATATCAAAATTTTAATTTTTCGATATCTGTTTCAAATTGCGTCTTAATAATTTGAAAGTGATATCCGTGCTCTAATCATACATATAATATAATTTTATTTCCTTATAAATTACAATAAGAAATGTAGCAGTTAAAAAATGTTGGTACCTAATATGACTCATTTGGTTTAGAGCCAAATAAATTGTCTTGACAGCAATTTAGGTATTTTATATTAAATATTGATTATTTTGTCATTTAAATGATTAGTATTATAATATTCCACAAAATAAAGATTGTTAAATTTTATAAACAGTACTTAGGTACCTACGTATTATCCAGCCTCCAAAACGATAAGTAAAAACGAACCTACATGTTCCATAACTATGGCTTACTTATAAGGAATTATGAATTTTGTCCAGTTTTTCTTAAGGATATCATGGTTGATTGGATGTTTGTAACCGGCCCCGTGAAAGCTAATTTTACTAAACTCTGACCGTCAGTGATTTTATATTTTAAAATATACAAACTGAAATTGTGTTGATATATCTAAAAAATATATTTTTTTTTATTTTGGTTTCATCAAATAACTAAGAAAACAGTGCGCGATCGGAAAACTTCCTTTCATCATTTTAAAACAATTTTTTTGATGTGGATTTGAAGTACAGTCAAGTAAATAAATTGTACAATTGTGCAGATTGTTAATTTTTACAAACACTTAGTTTTTGTCTGGTCATTTGATATTTGGGTTATAGTAATAAATTTTGCAAATCAACATTCTTCGCATACATCTATATGAATTAAGTGTACCTAATTCTTCCTTCAAAGAATAAAAATACTGCATTACACATCATTACAATTACATTTTATGTATTTTTGTTTAATAATATAATTTTATACCCCATAAAACGGTAATAAATAAAATTTATTTATCAAAACATTAATATATGCCATAAAATACCCATAAAAACACATTTTGTGTATAAAAACATTTATTGTTGGAGGCAAAAGCGTTTTTCATTATTTATTTTTTAGAAATTTATTAATTTTATTATTAAAGCCATAAAAAATGTGATAGTGTCTACCGGATTTTTTTGTATGGGGAAAATTGTTATTTTCTTTTAGAATATTAGTGACGGGTCTTTTCTACATAGGTTTGAAATGGTCGATGTTAGAAAATTACTGATTAGTTCTTCATGTTTAATGTTTTGTATTATTTCTTTACGTGGGAATACATTTCCCATTCTGCTTTAATAAAAAAATTAAACATTTAAGCTTTTCAGTTTTAAAAAATGCAACTTATAAATCGTTGATAAAGACAATTTGTAAGAGATTTCTATGTCGATTTTATTATCTTGCATAAAAGTTGATGGGAGAAATTAAAAATATGAATGTGATTTTGCACATATTGAAGTAGTTTCATTTGATAAATAATATTGCAAAAAGCAAAGGACTGGGACAAAAACAATAAGAGCATGCAAATTTTTCTAAAAATTCGAAGATAAAATTAACGTTATAATAGAAAGTATTTGTCAAAGTCAAACAAAATTGGCCAATGATGGTCGAACGGTAATTTTATACACAAATTTGAAATTATTAATCTAAGATTATTTTTAATTACAAATTTCATTTTTTTTTAAATTCCAATTCTTTTAAAAATTCAACCTAATACCTATCTAGATTTAAAACTTTAAAAAAATTCTGTGGTTGGTGTATTTATGTACCTACCAAAAAAACACACAAATCAATCCTACGAAATAAATCCATAAAAATTTTTAAACAAAAATGTCACAGATTTTATACAAAATATGAAATCAAAATCAAATGAAATGTGTAAAAAATTTAAAATGTCGAAGCAGATATCAGATACATATGTATAATATGCTATACACATTTACTTTAACAAGGAATTTGATTAAAATCCGGTCAGTATAATGATAACTCTCTTACATTAGATTGGTCGCCATTTATAGACAATTTATTGTTTAAAAAATTAGTTTCGGGGGGGCGAGGAAAAACTACTAATAAAGTCCCAATTTTCTCTACTCAAAAAATGGACTTTATAAGTATGTTTTGTAATGTATAAAGTTATTGAATCTGGACTAACAAAACTTAATCTCATTTCTATTCTGTTTCAGCTGAAAACTTTCGGCAGAGATTGGCAGTAACAATAACAATTTTAATGCGTACATTAATCGATTTAAGGCTAAAAGTACTGAATGCTATTTTTCATATTTATCCAATTTTTCCAATTCAGTAAACATTTGGAAAAGAAATAACACAGATCAAAAAATTAACTGTAACTAAATCAGTAGCTATGAAATAAATTTTCTTCTGAAAATACTCATAACAGAAAGTTTTAGTCTTGTTATTCAAATTACATATTTTCTTTGGTATGTCTATGGTATTATAAAATTTACCTATCGGAATCACGAATTGATATAATGAACTTGTACAAAACATCAGAAAACAATCAAACCAACAGCTTGTTAATCATTTACTATTTTCCAATTTGTGCATATAAATTACATTATAGTTTTAATCGTTTCTACTTTTACGACATTATTACTTTTGACAATTACACAAAACATTTTCTAAAATACTAACCAAACCGCAACTTCGTATTTGGCGCAATTTTCACTAAATTATTTATCGAACAAAAAAAATCTACGTCCAATGCTAAATGCTAAAACTCTTGTTCAGCATAATGTCTTACATATGTACACTGTATTTTTTAAGTGACATATACAATAAATAAATGGTTTTTGTATGTTATATGGTACCTTGACAATGACTGGATTTTTTTATCAGCATCATAACCTTACATGTTCGCTTTATCAAATTCTTACATGAAATTCATGTTAGATGTTTATTACTTATGATTCGTAAAGTACAAATTAGCTTCGTTTGTGCGATAGTAATTTAGTCTAAATTGAAACGATATTGGATAATTAATTAATTTATTAAAACCGAACCGGCATACCGCACCTTATTTTTTATTAGTTGAGTTTAGTTGGGGTTATACCTTTGTTAGATTGGTGTCAAATATCTTCCAACAAATTGTCTATGTACGGCATGCGGTGACCATAAATAAATGGCTGTTTTACAACTACACACAACGCACTATAAAAACTTTGTATTATTTGTTACAAATTAAGTGGTTTTTACCTTAGTTGCTTTTACTAGGAATATAAATTATGTTTGGAAACGAGACTGACGTTCATTGGTACCTGTTTTAGTTTTATGTTGCAAATTTTATTCAATATGCGCAATTTTCTACTCTAGGTGGATATTACTATTTATTTATTATTATTAAGTACACATTTAAAAGAAATGCTGAAGCTTCGTAAGTGTATATTTATGAGTGGTTAAATTTAACTATGTAACAACTGAAGAAATTAAGTTATCCATCAGGGAGTTATTAGACATCATCAGTCTTTTGGATCATTTTATAAATAATTTCTATTTTTTAGTGGCTAAAATATAAAGATATACTTCGCTTTGAAATATTTTTCTCGTCTTAAAATTTGGCGACGGAAAATATATTCAATTATGAATATGAAATTGATGTAGCTTCCCAAAAATATTTTATAGATAGGTACGTATCTACATCAGAAAAATAATTTTAATGATGTTTTTAGAATACATTGAGGAATATTTATAGTTATGTATATTTTATTGATATGGATTTTAATATTTCTTATTGGTTAATAAATAAAAAGTGATAAAAAAGATGACCGAAGAAAATCTGAAATTTTAATAAATTTTTGTATATCTTGTTTTCAGAAATTAAAAAACTAATAGGTACTCGATTCCACCAACGTCAAATGAATATATACATTCTGTACTAATTATTGTTCCTATTTTGGTTTGAAATTTAATAAAGATTAGCGATTGACCAATAGAAATCCCTAAAATTCAAATTAATACGAGAATAGTAAATTAGGAGTATGAGTTTACACAAGTTTGTAGAATCTGGCATCATTCTATATTTTCATATTCTTTCATAAAATTTATTTTAGTCTTAGACCTACAAGCTTCTTTGAATCAAAATGAGATAATCTTAAAGTTGATTTACACATAATTTATAGGCATCTAAAATTTAGTTTTCCATTTCTTCATTCAATATTTTTCGCTTTACTGAACAAACCACGAAACATTTCAATGTATAATTGATTTATCTAATTAAGATTCCTTCTTATTCGTGTTAAACTTTTAAAAAATACAGTAAACTTGGGCTAACATGAACCAATAATTAAAACAGACGTTGCGGGATTGTTCGTATGATTGGATTATGGTCAAAGAGACAGAAGATTATACTTTCAATTATTCCATTTTGGCTAAATACCTTATCTTTGAAAAACTAGAATTGTGACAAATTGCCTTGGTTTTTTTAAGTTTAAGTAACGGTTCTTCCCACAATCTTCTGGGAACCAAAACCAAGATCATTTTCATCCCATTTATGACTACCTACATGAAAAAAGAAAAGTTAAAGTACTTTGTCTAGATCTCTTTTTAATTATTAACAAACGGCTCTTCTCGCAATCTTCAAAGAACCAAAATATCCGAATATTCAACTAATTGTTTTTCAAATCAATCAATAACGAATCCAAAAACTCTGCAGCTAGTTCAGAAGAAACACAAATTTTATCTTTTTTAATGCACTATTTCACAGATACTACTCCACATTAAAATTGTTCATGTTATGAGAGTTAATATTAAAAAAGTGTTCTCATTAGCGCGAGTGCACTGTAAGAATATTTTTTCTTTTTCAATTATACTGAATAGTTTTAAGAGTCTATATGGACTGCAAATTTATTTCTTTGTATGTTTTTTGGACTTAGATTTTAAACGACGTAAAATTTCTTCAACGTTATTTTGATAACTTGTAAGACATTATAATAAGACGTTATAATACCAAATTACGACTTTATACGAGTACGCCTTTCTTCATTTTAATCTTGTAGTAAAAACATTTTTGTCCAAAATCCTCTATAATCTGTAACCAGTTTCTGCTTATAAAATGTTAACGATTAACAACTTCCTCGTCTGATTCTTCATGTTTTTTGAAAATTATTCAGTTTTAAGACTTCTTCAATTCAATCGTTTATTATCCCAAAACTGATTATTTTCAGGGTCGGTTTTTAGTTTTTTCAATTTTGTTAGTTAGTAGGTATTTCTACTAAAGTAAAAATGGTGTTTGACAAATTTAGTTCATATAGGTAAGATTTTTTATTTTATTTAGATAAGTAAGTATATAAAATATCTCCATTTTTTATAATCCATTTTACGAACTATCTTTGAATCAATTTTACTATACAGAGATACTTTTAACCATTTTTCCAATCTAGCATTTCTTTTAAAGTTTGATTTGAGTGATGCGTGTCGAATTTTCATTCTCATCTAAGATGAATTTTTTGGGAAAATTTTTCAAAACTGTTTAGCTTACTTAATCTAGGTCTAGGTTCAATAAATTCTACGGAAAAGTAGATTTTCTCTTATATTTTGTTCAATATACTCAAAAATATTTATATGTACTTCAATAATAAGTTGTGGCAAATCTAATGTTAAAAGTTGTTTTCCATATTTTATTTTAATCACGTTTTACATCAAATCCAACCTTCCGCAATACTTTTCATATTAGCGATATCTCAAAATATTTTTAAAAAAACAAAAACCATTCCAACTCACCATCATCTTTTGGCGAAGGTGGACAATTCGAGGCATACGATCCTAAATGATATCCCGTATAGGAGTTCTGGTGCATAGGTGGAAACGGATAGGCACCAAGAGCCCCCCTAGGACTTGGAAAACCGGCATCGTGAGTCCCCGTCGGGCCTGAATGCGCATTACCCGGTTGCGTATTGAAGTGGTGCTGGTATGACGTCCGTAAAGGCCCATAGCCGTGTTGTTGCAACTCGATAAAAGCACTTTTCGACACCGGTGTGGAATTATTGGACTCATGCGGCGTTGGTGGACCAATATGCCCCTCGCCGGACATGGTCGGTGTACCAGGGGGATCTTCATTAGGGCCCCCAAACGGGGAACCCAAATCCGTAAAATTCAACGTCGTGAAGGGTTTGTTATCCACTTTGGTGAAATTTGGAGACGTATTGTTGCTGGTTGTTGCACAGATGTAACAAGTATCCTTTTAGTTTAGTCCGTTGCGGCGAACGTGGAAATGTTTGAAAATTTGTTGAAGTCCGTTCATCACACAAAACCAAAAAAAATTGTTAAATATGCGCACTTTGGAAACGTAGCACTTAAAGTTTAGTTTACACTTAATCACCACAAAAACAGTTATTAGTTAACTAAAAAAATAAAATAAAAATTGAAAAAAGTTTAAAACACCTATCTTAAACCGAATATGTTAAATGGGTGTAAATAAATCGAAAGAAAATGATGTTAAATTATTTTAAAGAGTTTAATAACTTTAATCAAATGCACCGAAAGCAATTTACCGCATTCAACTGTGATAATACATGTAATTCACACTATAATTGAGTAAAAACTATTTGAAGATTAACCCGAAACAAAATTACACGAAATTGAGTGCATATGTCTTTTTTTACGTTCGAAAATTGCCCGTTCTAGCCAACCATCTACTTCCTACGAGTGTAGGGACTATAATGAAGAATAATCATATAATAGTCGGCTTTGAGTCGGTAGTTACGGTTCTCTACCGACAGGTTTCGCTACCATTCAGTGCTCTACGGCTGAAACACCGCCTTTGCGCGTCCTCATTGGCTGCAAGACTGGCTCCGGTGGATCTGAAACCCGTTTTTATCTGAAATTAAGGCTGCAAAGGAGGAGTTTCGTTGGGTTTCTTCAAATCAGCACGCCCTACCAGACTTTCAGGCGCTCTATTTTTAGGTTAGGTTCAGGTGAAGTTAACGTTAGCGTGGTTTATTGCATTTTTGACGTGGTTTGACTAGATTTTACTACTTGTGTGCCCTTTGCTGTGACAATTCACCATTATATTGCAGTGTTTGTTATGTGATACCTACCTCCCAAGAGAGGTTTATTAAAAAAACAGTAGATGCGGCTTTGAATATCTAGATAAATCATTTTAACTATGTCTAGATGGTTATTGATTTACAGTGTGTGTTTAAAAAACTTTGATAAAAATTAGAAGATGATTTTTTTTTTAGTTTTAATTAGGTAGATATCTATACGTTTCCAACATCTCGTAAGATTATTTTAAGAAATAATAAATTATGAAAATGCACCGATTTCAATAATGCACAGTAATCCGCATGATTCAATATCATCATAATAAAATTAAGAAAAAAGAAAACACTATGGAACATTTTGATCTCACTTTTACTTATACAGGGTGTAGGGAATTTATTGTCAAATTAAACACGTGGTCGTCTCTTATCAAATTCACACTGTAAAAGTAAACAGGCGGGTTGTCTCCATACCCCAAATCCCAAATGTTTCTTCATTAATAACAAAACCTAACTGTGAATATTATGAAGTTATGAAAAATTGGCTCATCCTGTATATATTATCGTATAATGACCAAATTATTACCTTTTCATATTATCAACTAATGGGTATAATATGGATAGACAGATAATGAAAAGAATATTAAAAAAAAATATATATATATATATATATAGATCTAATGACTATGAAAATGATTTTATTTTATGGTACCTACCTTCATCTACTCGCATTTTCCTCTTATATTACTACTCGCATAACTATACCTATCTAGGTATGTTATACTTCAAATTGTCACTTTTGCAAATATATGTAGGTATGTATAAAAACCCAACTAATTAATCCTGGATTCATAATTAACACGTTTCAATTTCATTACACTTTCAATTTAATTTAATTTAATGTAATTATATTATGCATAGGATATACGAATGGTAAGTCTAGGAATCTATTCCATATTAGCCGTAGGTACTTATGACGTCGTGTCTAAGGAAAATAATTTGAAAATTATACATTCTAAAGTAAGATTATTCAAATCGCGAATAAGTAGTTATTTATTCCTCATAATTCTCATACTTATATGATACAATATTGATATTGTTTTATTATTTATTTTGCAGGACAAAATATTGAGTATCATGGCTTAATATCTATACTTTAGGTATAATAACATTGTGTTGTAAAACAGGATATTGTTTATTTATGTTAAAATTAATTTAAGAGGACATAAATATTAATTTGGTCCTTTAATTGTAGCAGTAAAATTTATCATTTATTTAATAATATGTATAGGATATCTATAAGTACTGTAAAATTTCGACTAAATACTTATAGATCCTTAATTATTGATATATTTAAAAAATAACTTAGGTACCTATTTATATTCCCATGCAATAAATAATTAGGTATGTAGGTATAAGTTAATTTAAACAGATATAAATAAATAACTTCTTTTGTGAAACATTTGTGATAATTAAAAATATAAGCATCCATTAAAGCATAGAAAAAAGAAACAAAAATTATTAAATAATCATCAACAACTTCTAAAATCCAGAACAGTATAAAAAAGCCCAGATTAAAGTTTTCTGAGGAGTTTTCATGTTGTAGAGTAAACCAAGTAAGTAACTACCTAAAAAAATTTAAATAATTTACATCACGTTCTGAAGATATTAAATTTTAGATTGGAAAAAATCGATAATGCACAGCGCGAGACACTTTTTTTTTGGTCAGCATTGTGAAAAAACAAATTTAAAAAATTCCACTTACATATTTGTAATATTGTCCGTGTTTAGATATGAAGATTAGAAGATTGTAGTTCCGTGAAATTTTTAATTAATTTTGGTAATGGAATTGCATAAGTCACAATCTTTAGTACTTACTTAAAATCAGCTTTTTCATGAAAAGTCTGATTAGTCATGAAGCATGTATAAGTACCATTTTATTGTATCGTCCTACGTCGTTAACAAGCGAATCGAATGAATATAGCAACATTTCATGTATTGTCTAGACCCCGTCCTAGATTTTTCAGGAAACACCCAACTTCAGTAGAAGGTCGCTGTACATAATATATACATGTGTGTGTCCCAGCCAACGTTTGCTCTCCTCTCCTGACTTTTCTTGACTGTTGGAGTTACATGAAAATGTTCTTCATATAACACTTGTGCACAATCTATTTTTAGTGATTGAAAATGATACCGATTTATTTCTTTATAACATAGAACATACAACCAGGAATTTTCAATGTATGAAATTTGTGATATTTAAATCTGAACATGCGATTATAGCATTATTCTTTATACAGGGTGATTAGTAATTGGCGCACTCCGAATACAGGGCGTTATAGAGCACATTAAAACTAAGGATAATCTGCAAAGAAAAATTAAATCTGATGGGTACTTTCCGAGTTATAGAGTTTCCCTCATCCAAGTTACTAGCTAATTATTTTCATAACCAAGACCAAAATGAGTGAATAATTCATCCTACTATAATCTCTGGATAAAATGCAATGTGATTTGTTCAATTTTTTTCACAAACCCTCTAATACAAAGAAATTGAAAATGTTAAAATTTAATAAAATACCTAAATTTGAGAGAAATTTCAAGTTTGGCAACCTCTCAAACTCCCCTTGGGATAAACTAAAATACCTTCTATTGCCATGAAAATATTAATAATGAATTTCAATTGTTGTTTCTGTTTTTTAATAAAATTGACAGTACTAAATTAGTTTGACAAGTTCTCGCATCATAAAATATTGAACGTTTCTCTTTTTTTTCTCGGCGAACCTATTCACATGTTCAATGCAGTGTTGCCACTTTTATTTTCACAAAAGTGGTCATATCTTTGTAAAGAAAGGACTTACAGCACTGCGGTAAAAAAAATCGTCATTCTTAAAACGTAAACGTTATCACAGTATGCTCCGAGTGCGGCAATTACTGATCACCCTGTATATTTGTTTCTTTTAAGTACCTACTTACAATTTGTTTCTGTCAGGATTTTCATTTTTAAATAACACCAACTAAAAACAACATTTGAACTTTGAACTAAAGAACTATTAAATTTAAGTACACATGTAGGTACATACAACTTCAATACGTCATATGTACAATATAGGTACCTATAATTCGGTGTAGAATATAAAATTGCAAAATTATGCAGGGTGTTCTTTTTAAATAAGAAATTAAGATGCTGTTTACCTAATTATAAAACAGTCAGTATCAAATGTACCAATTTTTCTTAGCTGAAAACAAGTTGAAATTGTTTCTAAGTTAGTCTTTAGATACTTATATGATTTATTTATATGAACAACTTTTGTATAAAACATTTTCGTGTAAGGACTGAGGACTGATTGTTTCATCTTCTAATTAACTGAAACAATTTTAATCTAGTATAAGTTATCTGCCACATAACGTTAATCAGAGGTGAGGGTAAGATGATAGCACTGATAGTATAGTCCTAAGTCTATAGATAATAATAAAGATTTTGAGGAGGCAAAAGATGGCGTATGTAGGGACACATAAACTAGTCTCTGGAATACCATCGGGTGTTTTTAAATGAAGAAATACAGGTTCACGTTGTATCGGAGCAAAACTAACAAACATTTCTTCAAAAATAGCTAATTATTTATAAGTAATAACATCAACCATCTAAACTAAAGTTATAAACTGCCAAATTGGTATACATTTATAATACTTTTACTACTTAGAGAACACTAGAATAAGAGGCGCAAGTTCCGATCGCATTTAAATGTTCGGAGATCAATGTTTTTCTTTCGCCCAATGTGCTTTTTGAATAAATTATTTAACCATTGTTGAGTTATAGGTTCCATTAATTTAACGCTCTTAATTGATCGACGTCAGCAACAGAAAATTCTCAGCACCCTCCTCATCATTAAGTTTAGCATTTCCTCTGCGAAATTTTTAGAATTAAAGTTGATGAACTTGTACGTTCGGAAACTTTTTCCTTAATCTAAACTTCGTTGATTTTTCAAATTGTTTGTGCTCAAGTGACGGCTCATAAATAAATCTTAAGAAAATCTTGCCATTTTGAGCTAAATATTATTTGTCAAAACTAAAGTTATCTACCTACATTGCATTGAACAACTCAAGTAAAAGGAAAAGTTGTAACTTTTTCAACGACAAAATAAGTATAAGTATTAGATATGTATCACATATGTATTACAACAATAGCTAAAAGAAAGTTCAGAAAATTACAGAAAATAGAACCGAGATTATTTTTCAAAAAATCAGTAATATAAAATTACCTATATCAAATGTTTTTACTTCATTATTTTACCTTTCCCTTTACAATATGTACATTTTAAATTTATAAGTATGTACACCCTATTCATTTTAGATTTTACTTATTCCATTTATTAGAGAGTTGTGGCGTTTAAAAAAATTGTAGGTCCAAAACCCTCCATTAAGATATCAGTAACATTTCTAATTAACTTGGTAATGAAAAAATATTCAAAATTAAAAAAGATCCTATTACACCCGTATAATTTGTTTATCCAAACGTGAACCAATTTTTTACTAATTGACGGGGTGTTCTATTTAAATTTCTTTGTGTAGTACATTTTTACAGGAAAATTACTGGTCACACTATGCGTACGATAAAATTAAATAAAGAGTGATGTTTAAGATACCAACAATACATTCATTACTATGTAACACACATATAACGCACACATCATCCAGATATTATAGAGCAGAGAGTGAGTGCTGAGCACGAGTGAAGTAATCGTTAAGCTAATTAATAAATTAGTTCTTTTGACGGCGCCAGTCGGCATTTGTAAAAGAAAAAAATAATACATTTTTAACAGGATCCTTTAAGGCATCAACGCCTTTCTGGGTGTATAGACACTGATGGTAAAAATTGAGGTCGGATGTTCGCGAAGATGGACGGACGGACGGGATACATATGAATGGTTGTTGACCTAAGTTTTTATGTGCCTATTATTGGAATTGTTTCATCTTTGGTTGTTATGTTTGGGTGGTATTCTGGGTGATTAATTTCGCAGAAACGCAGGAATGGGTTGTTGGTTTTTCTTTTTAAACGTGATAACCAAGAGTAAGTAAATGCGAAAAAATTTATTATTCACATTTTTTATAATTTTATATATTTATGTAGATATGTATAATGTGTCTCTAGAAACAACGTACCTTATCTTAGATAAGTACAATTTGATTGATTGAATGAGAAAAACTGAGCAAATTTTAATATTAAATTAAATAGGTATCAGAAAAAATGTTAAGCCAAGTGTTTTCCAAAATTTAATGACTTGGCTTATTTTATAAGGTAAGTTCACATAAACTGGAGTTTACAGTTGATATCTACAGGGTTTTCAAGCTTCAATTTTTAAAATATTTCTAATAAAAAGCACTGAAGAAGAGCAGACGCATGTATGATGACTAACAGTAGGCATTTTCATCAGCTTTAATTTACAGTTATTAAAATTAATATAACTGCCGAAAATGTTAACCACCTTGAAGTTCATTATGCATCAAATCATAATTCTGCTCTTTTTTTTTTGTTTAACAATTATTTATTTCAGTAACCTGCTCTCTGTATTTTTTCTGTTCTTTGACTGTTATAGTTTGAATAAAAAGTATTTTGGTTTATAATTCAAAGTTAATACATTTTTCTCAAAATTTCAAAAGTCAAATGGCGTATTTATTTATTTAATTAAACCCGACTTCGATACCCCTGTTAGATTCACAGAAAGGGATTTTGAATTCAACCTCACCACTTGAGATCATGATTTTTAGTACCTATTCCAATAACAACAAGAAAAATAAAATACTTTGACTTAAAAGTTAGAAACACGTGGATCTTCCTCCAATCATAAAATCCTTGATACGATAATGCCTGGTACTACTAATTAATTGATTGAGGATAAAAAGATTATTATAATGATTGTAACACAGCAACAGCATCCTTCGATCACAGCATTTCTGGCGGCGGTTAAGGGAACTAACGCAATTCGCACAATAGCTGAGTAACCTCCACACCTCCAATTGTCCGACCTGTGCATAAGATTGTGCTAAAAACTGACTTATTCGCCTCAAAAAATTACAAAGAAAATTGTATGTTATTCTCACAAAATTGTCGTATTTCTTAATATTAACTAATAACTTAAAACTTGATCACAATTTTTTTACTTTTTTATTTAAGTTTGTCATTCAAAGAAACAACTGTGTAACTTGGTGACATTTTGGCCGCAATCAAGGGAACACCTTCTTCGGTTGCCAAATTACTTCAGTTGCAGGATTTTTTGTTCGAAATCATTTATAAAATTAGCTTCTAAAAAAATGTTATATTATTTGAGCATGACTTTTATCTGATGTGAGAACCTAAGGGGCCTAATAATTTATGGTTCCTATTTATTTTCCTAAATTGACAATTAGCGAATCAGTAGTAGTCTATCCTGAATAGTTTTGCACCTTTTTAATTGAACCTAAGATTTTTTGTACGTTATAGAGGGTCACGAAAAACATCTTATTTTCTTCCTCCCCTTCAAAATACACTTTTCACAAATGTCGAAAGATCAATACTTTCAGTGCAACAGTAGTTTGAAAGTATTTGGATTTTTTTTCCAATTAATATATAAATATCCAAGATTCTACTTAATAAACAAAACACAAAAGAACTTGAGTATCCGCAATGCAACTAAAACGACTCGTATTTTTACGACCCCGTCTTATATAAACATCTGTAATTAGTTTGTGTAAAATCGTAAAACATGCCATGTATATTCAGTAAACTAGTCGGTAAGCGATCCAGAGACAAAGTCGGTCGTTTGCAGGTGGGAGTCGATCGGTCGATGTAAATTAAAGACAGCAACAGTGAAATGTTTCGTCTCCAGGTATAAGACCAAAGCTGATGGCCGGCTAGCGCACTATGCACTTTTATAACAAGGTTGACATGGCCCCCTGTTGGTTTAAACGACCTAGTTGATGGGACCAAACACTATAAAAGTTGCCGCACACACAGCACGAGCCATGCCATCAGGGTGACAATGCGAGGAAAAAAATGCAAATGATTATTTTACAGCACCTAAATAGACACTAATATAGGTGTGAGGTATATATTATTTCAGGCACAATAATTGGAATGTGCCTTAAGATCATTATGAAATTTTAATTAAGTACTCCTAATATTTAATTTCCAACCTGAAAAAATAAATAATTCAAAGTGTTGTAACTATACAAGTTTGAAATTTGTATCTACTAAAGAACAAGTATAAAGCTTTTGAGCAATTTTATTTTATTTACGAACTAGCTAATGGATCATATTCTGTAATCCAAACTAGGTACTTTAGTATGACGTTTAGGTATTTTATAAGCAAAAGTAACTTCCAGTAACAGATTATATCAAAATATTATTGTACGTATACATATTACTTTTTTCTTCAATGACTATTATAGGTAGCTATGTTCCTTGACCTTCAATTTTTTGTTAATTTTTTGAAACGATTGTATTAAACAACTTTTTATTTGTTTAACATTTCGCACTAATAACAAAGAGACATTCATTTAATTGTTTAGTAGTTTAGTTAATAATAGTGTTTGTATAGCTCCAAGTGTGGCTCAAATTGCACTAGTTGGTAAGTTCTTTATGTACCACATAAAAACCAGAAGCTTTTAACAACAACAAAATCAGTGAATCAAAATTTTAATAACAAGGCAAGTTTGTGCCAATGGTAATTTTTAATGTCATGTTAAACCTAATATAATTTTTATATTTTCACATAGGTTACGACAAAATGAATGTTTCTAATGATGTCAGGTCAGACCATTTAATTTCTGAAGAAATAGATAATTATAAACTAAACTAAGTTCTAGCTCATTACAAAAAGATAAGAAATGATTTCGTTCTATAAAATCCATAAAGCCATTTATTTCAAATTTTTTGAATATATTTTGGGCTAGAGGAAACGGAAAAGTCATTTTAATATTAAATAAACTGTTTTATTTTTTTGATCATCTCATTATAGAGACAAAAAGAAAACAATACATTTAAAAAAATTGAACATGTGACTCTCTTCATTTTGAACTTGATGCATGTATGTAGGTGAATTTTGAACTTTTGATCCGCCACATTTATAACCATGTCTTTATCTTGTCTAGATAAAAGATGTTTTTGTATAAACCGAGATAAAACAAAGAGATCATACCGCTGAATCATCGGCGAAGGTGACAATTTCAAGATTATTGATAGTCGGAAATTCAGCTGTGTACTTCAGTTATAAAATAGAACAAAGGACACAACCCTGCGATATACCAGGTAGTAAAGACCAAGATCTACCAAATAGGATTCCAAAACCTTGCAGAACTAGTGGGGGCAACTTAGTCTTGATGTTGAAGATCAGGCTTTTATGCCAGACTTTAGCGAAGGTTTCAGAGTTTCTAAGAAAAGCAGCTAAACAATATCTCTTTGTGATGATTTAATTTTTCTTTCCTTATATTTGCTCCCTAGTCGACTGCTGCTGACGAAACCTAAATTCATGTCTTGGAATAAAACCTTTGTTCTCTAGAAGGGCCTTCCAGAAAAACAGAGGATCTAAATTTCAAAATAGCATTGAAGATAATGGTGATTATGTTCCTGACTTCTGATGGCAACTAAGACATAAGTTTTCCTGTTAGGTTATATTCCGGGCTTTTCATAGGCTTAAGGTTACATGACAAAGTTAGTATAATAAATCTTAAATGTCTTGATAGGTAACTCAGTTAAAAGTTGAGATAGAAATTCTTCTTCCTCAGACAAAAATTTCATTTTACAGAGTCTGAAGACATTTCCGAAGTATTCAAGCAAAGATACCAGCGCTTTTCTTCGACTTTTTGACCCAGTTTCCTTCTTGAATTCTGATGGACGGCTCCATAGTTTGTTCAGGTTTGATTTTTCAGAATTAGAAGTCAGTCAATAGTCAATTCTACAATTAAAATAATTTGAGAACTAAATTTTATACTTAAGTTTCATTTACTTATCGCACTTATATTTTTTATTCATAATTTCTATTGTATTACCTACGTATAAGTTTTCATATTGGAAGCACAAGCATATAATTGTAAATGTATTAATTTTATACAGCACTACCGCATATAAACAAGAAACAAGGATCTATACATAAGAAATGTCACGGTTACAAAAAAAAAACCTGGCTACATAATAACATGCGTAATTATTTCCAACACTAAAATTAAACGCTCTAACGGTAGTACTTCAGTAGTCCAATAATAATGTCATTATTCTATTTACAAAACCCAATTTCATTTACATAAAAACACCATAAAATCCGGTAGCCCATAGCATTTCAAATGATACAAGAAAGAGCACACACTTTGATAAATTAACTTTTTTCTCTCTGTTTCTTCAAATGTTTGCACAGAAAATTAACCTGAACTAACTTAAAGAGCCGACAGCATTATTTATGTAGAACAATATTGTGTTCACGCCCCATATATTCTAACCTTCATGTTTCACAATATCAATTCTGTTAGAAAAAAACCAGAATGGGTCTGAGTTGGGATATCAATCTGATGAAACGTCATTATGGAATGAAAAATACATAAAAGTCAATGAAAAATATATTGAAACGACCAAAACACTTCTAATTTCGTTGCGCTGTTAAGTGACCGACAAAAGATTAGCTTTGCACATTAATAATTGTACATACAGATAACAGCCGTTTAGAAGATTTTGATTTAGTACCGAGGGAACTTAATTTTCTTAAAAGGTAAAGGTATATCTTTTCTTATATTACTAAAGTTAAAAAACACCATTACTTACTACACTTCCTAATTACTTCGTATAAGAAAGTAAAAATAAGTTAAATTTTGCAAAACCACTTCTTCCGAAGTAAATTATTGTTTCAACTAAATAAGTCCATAATTTATTTTATTTTTGGTTCTCTGATGTCAGACACCATTCCCTTTCCAAGGAATACCGACATGATAGCAGATTTTTCGTGGTTGACGGTGCCGTGGGCCAAATTGACCGCATTTAGTCCGGTTAACATCAAACTCGGGGAGGGATATAGAACTGATGGTCCTTAGGGGTAGCGTGATGTGGTCGCGTGATGAGCAAGGGCACAGCACGCCTGTGGCGCCACAAGGGCCCACTGCATCAGCCGATGCCGCGACGCCAAAGGCCAAAAGGTTCTTCTATACACCACACTGTGGGTGCATGGATGTGGTGTAAACATTCTTTTATGTACAGGTGCTCAACAAAGAAAACATTAAGGGTAATAAACGATAATTGGGGAGAATATCTGGAAAATCGTAAAAAAAATGTTGGACTGATAATGTAAGCGATAGCCAGAGAAATTATATAATAAAACAAGATTTTAAAATTTTATGGTAATGTTTATTACGGATGAAACAAAAATATGTAAAATTTTCTGTTTATAAAAAATGTGGTATATCTAATATAGTAAGCAATAATTTATACGGGAAAGAATCCTATTGTGCGGATAACTTCCCAAATAACAGTAGAACAAATCTCCGTATTCACAAATATAACAAAGGAACTTATTATCAATGTATCCAAAAATTAAGAAGTTTTTTATCGAAACTATTAATAAACTTACCATGCAGGGGCGAAAATCAGCGAAATTCAATTTTTCACTAAGAAAGCGTTCGGTTCTCGAGAAAAATGAATAGGTACCTATATTCTAAAAGCGCATGTATGAAATGTTATCGTTTTTGTGCAATATTTGCGAGGATTGTATGGGGCACAGCCAAACGATGAATAGAACATTTTTATGTGAAGTTTTATAAAATCGTTTCCAAAATTTTCCTTCAAATTTATTTATTGCTTAATAGCTACAAGTTTTAGCAAAGTCCATAATGATACAATATTTATTTACCAATACTAATTAAGGCCTAAATTAACATTAACATATGTGCTAACATAACTACCATAATACCTAATATCTCTGTTTTTTAAAATGGAATGCATTTTATCGCTTTCTATTTGAAAAAAATTTCCCTGATCAGGTGAGTGCATTTATAAAATTGGATAGAATATATTGATAACTAATAACTAATAACTCTCTGCTAAGTACTAAGAGCCACAATTTTCATGTCACATACCGACTTTAGATGATGGAGCTAAGTTTTCCAAAAAGAAAACATTTGTAGGAAGCTTTATAATTAGTTTACGGACTACTATGAATAAAACTGAATTAATTTTAGGCTCTTACTTACTGAAAATTTAATTTCTTCGCGAATTTAGAATAGGTACTGTTTCAGTAAGTTTAAGTTCATGTAGTGGGGTGAGGAGAAAAGATAGCGTTGCGTAAAATAGCACAACTCAGGATCCCACCACTTATACGTACGGTAGGGGTGAGAAAACTAGTGATTATACCATTTTAATGAAATATATAGTTGCTTTAGTTATTTAGCGATAATTGCATAATCCTAAATAAATATACAGGGTGTTTCAGGAGGAAGAGTAAATATTTTAGGAGGTGATAGTATAGACTAATTCGAATGAAAAATTCTATATAACGTATGTCCAATTTTTATTATTTTATTATACCTAATTGATCGTTCGGATTATGAATAATGCTGCCCTCATAAAAAACGCCAAGAAGACCTCAGAAGAGCTAAGTACACGTGATGGTGTTGTCAAGAGAATTCCAAAATGCATTGAAGTCGGTGGTGGAATTTTTGAAAATCAACTTTACACTTAATGATTTGCCTTTGTTTTACACCTTCTTTGAATATTTGTTTGGGTTACATTCTAACAGCTATAACTCTGAAACCAATAAAAATTGGACACCTGTTATATAGAATTTTTTATTCGAATTAGTCTGTTCTACCACCTCATAAAATATTTACTATTCCTCCTGAAACACCCTGTATATATACATTCATGTTAAATTTACTTGTTAAAATCTGAATACGAGTATCTATTCACATTTTAGCTTTGTTTTTATTGACCAGCACTTCAGATTTTGTTTTTCCGTCTCTTTGGTGCATATCTTGATATTTTCTCCTTACTCGCCTGTTAATTTTTCTTTACTTGTGAACTGTAAATTATCCTCGGCATCATCCAATGAATGGAAACAGTGACTGATCCAGAGGGGGGTTCGTTACATACCCCCTTGGGGGTCTTGCACTTTGTAAAATATTCAATAACAAAACCGAAGACCATTGAATATTAGGGTACATTATCAAATCCTAGATTAAAGTATTTGATGATAACAATGATGCCCTTTCTTCATCCTTTTAAATGAAAACCTCAATATTTGAAATATATAATTCCATACTAAGAAACCTTCATTAAGTAATAAGAAAAACTAACCACTATTGAATTAAATGAGATGGATGATTTTATTTTTATGTTCAGAAAAATAAATTCTGAAAATAATGTTTAATAAGAATGACAGAAATAGTTGGTTTTTATATACTGTTATCGTGGACTTGAAAAATTGACTGTGGTCATATCTTCTCAATTTAGTTTTAGATAATCACTGACATTATAAAGATAAGATCTAACCTAATGTTCATGTTCATATGCAGATATTGATTACTATTTTTTGACAAAATTACTGGCTTTCAACTTTTATTATTTCTTGACTTATTCACTACCTAATACGAACAAAAATCTAAACATTATTGTTTTATGTTTCAGGATTTAACAAGAACTTTTGATAACCGCAGCCGATTTGAACCTGTTGCCTCAAGTACCCATCTTTGATTGACAGATTTCTTCAAAGAGATCCCCTAACGAATTTAAAATGGTAACAAAAGAAACACCGTGCAAATTTGCAAAATCCCTGTGTGGTCAGCTTGTTCTAAAGTAGAGTCCAGTAGAGAACCCACAATATGTCATATTTGACGATGCACCTGATGTGTCTTGGAGATTATAACAAAGGATTTTCAATGATTTGAAACTTGGTAAACATCATAAGTTAACTGAATGTTGCTATTTTGCCGCATCTTGATGGTATAATATGCAAATTTGCTTTTCCACGAACATGATCAAATAACTAGAACTGGTTGCATATTTATCCTGTTTTTTTCTGCGGATTATATGAAAGATGAAGTTGAAGTAGTACACACATACACATCTCACGCCTTAATTACAGACCATTGGAATAATAGTTATGTACAATGCAGCCATATGTGTGGTGGCATTTGTTGATTTCAAGGAGAATCTTGAAAGATTTCCTTTGCAACGTATACAAATATTTGCATGTCAATATGGTATGCATGATGCACCCTATTAAAATAAGCCAATCAAAGAATGACAAACACAACATACTTATAACTGCTGATTGTTCAGCGTAACAATAAACGAAATAACTATCAATTTCGTCGTTGGTATTTATTCATAGTTGGATGGATCGCTGGGTGAGACGATCTGCTTAATACTGTGATGATGATAAGAATCATGGGACCTTAAAAAATAATTACAAGAAGTTTTCTTTATAGTCTTTATAAAGAGGTACACTCTAAGACTTTACACTTTCCATTTTTCTGTTGTGATACTTTTTTCGAGAACATATTATTAAAAATATATTTCTTCTTTTTTATTATATCTATTTATTAGCCTAACTTTTATAACCATCAAATATACGACATTAATTCTAAACAAAATAAACATTCAACTAACCTAATGTTTGTTGAACATTAAGTCACATCATAACTTGGTTCCTTTATAGTCTTTATACTCATACCTAATTAATAATATGCTTTTAACTCTCGAATGAATCAGTCCTGAGTCGCCCGCCCGCCCGTTCCTAAACCATTTAGTAATTGAAAGTGAACTAGAACTGAAAGAAAACTCACCCCCTTAGGCAATTGTAGGTCAGTTTGAGTTTGTAGTGGCTGAGTTGGGACCACACAATACATCTAGAGGTACAGACAGATATTGCCCCAAGTCAAAAACTTGTGGCGTCAAAAAACGGCTAATCCAAAATTATACACTATTTTTGGACAAATGCAGTTATTAGGGGATGGAATGGTTATAATATCTTCACGCAACACATTTTATTGTTCAAAAAATTATGTTTTGTGTGTGTTTGAGCCTTGGCAATTATAGCGTACCTTTTTGGCAATAACCGCTTTTAATTTCGATGGATTGTATAATTTTCTTCTGCAAAATTATTGTAATTTATAATTGACCGTTTAGTAAATAATCTGAACGTCATCTCTATAAAAAATGTGTAAGATTTAAACCAGATTATAGGAACTAGTTAAATATTTTTTGAGGGTTTTGTAGTAATTTTTGCTTTATGTTTCAAAAGTAATTACTTACATTCTACTAACGATTAATAAAAAACAACATTTATTATATTTATAAATATATCATATACTATAAAAATAGTGTCTTAGTATTTTATAAGTAACGGTCTAAACCGTGCAGCAGTCACTTCCTCCAAATATTTCACCTTCTCTAATAATAATCGCCACTTCATTTTATGATTTTCTATAGGTACATAGATATAGTTTATGTTCACACCATCACACCACATGTAAATTTCACTTAACTAGTTGCTAAAAACAATATTATAATATATATAATAATTATACAGGGTGTTTCTGAATTAAACAGTAAATAAGTCAAGTTATTTAGGAATATGTATGGGATAACGATCTTCTAAGCTCAGGAGCATAATATCCTCAGGCTTGCTAACCTAAATATGTTTGAGTTGGTGTTTAAAATTTTTAACACGATTATAAAAAATTTATATCTTCTACGGTATAGATAGTTGTTTGATAACGATAAAGTATAGGGTAAGGTGGGGTGAAGTGGGAAGTGTTTTTATTTGTCTCCATACAAGTCGAAAAAATTCATATTTTTGCACAGTTGAAAGGCTTAATTCATAGAGAATCTCAATAGCTAATTTTCTATAATAACACAATTTCAAAATTTTAATTTATGAATGGATTTTTCAACAATTTTCAAATCACCTTATTTTTGGAGTCGAAAAAAATCGTGGGGTGAAGTGGAAAACGGCCAAAATTTCAAGTAAAATATGCGTTTGATCATATTGTATGTTTAATTAAGGCTTAAAAATTACAATAAAATTATTCGGAAAAAAAAATGAAAATTGAAAAATTGTGAAAAATTGTCTAAAACCAATGAAATAAGTAAAAAAATACTATAATAGTGCTAAAATTCCACCAATACAAGCTAACATTGCTTTTTTGACATTTCCCACTTCACCCCACTCACATAGGTACTTCAGCAGAAACAAAATTTTCTGTGTCTGTTAATAGGACAATTTAAGCTTATAATTAGTCCTGGAATCAATACTTCTGACTTTCTACAATAAGTTAAAATTGGTTCAAAACGTCAAAAAAATATTTTAATATAACATTTTGGCAATTAGTGTGGTTAACGCTAATTCCACAAGTGCGACTTCTTGTTTAAAAAAATAGAAGAATTTGATTTTGACTTAAAAATTGGAAATATATGCTCAACATTTTGTTTGGGTTTAATGAGCTTGAGGATGTTCTGCTCCCGAACGTTCAACGTTCAAAACTATTATCTAAGATTTGAATATCTAATCTTTATATGTCTAAAGGGTTACCACGCAGAATTTTTTCTATACAAACTTGTGACGTAATTTTACCAGATCTATAAATATCCGAAAGATTGACTACCATTTCTGGAACGCCCTATATAAACAAAGGCGCAAAAATATACTTTTCGGGTATTGAAGTTTTAGTTTCTACAATTGTTTTTCTATTATCTCAGAAAATATTAAAAATACATATTCAAAACGGGTATACGGGTATACAGGGTGGGTGAAATTCCGTTGCCAGCATGGGGATCTCGCTTATTATAATAGATAGATCATAGGTTTAAATTTGGCAAAGTTGCCAAATTTGGTGCTCAAAAATAATCCGAAAACAATTTTGGATTATTTTGAACGATATGTTAGAAAACTGAAAAAACTGAAAATTACGATTTTAGATTTTTGCCTATAACTTTGCTATTTCTGAACTTTTTTTAAATCTGTAATAACATTCTCAAAGCAACTTTTTATGATCTACCGATCAGTAATCATCGTTTCTTTAAACATCGATTCGCTTTTGTTTTTTAACACCAACTTCATTTTTTCTTATGGGCGCGTTTTCTACTTTTCACACCATCGGATAGTACATTTTTTTCCAAATTCATCGATGTGCTACACATAGTATTCAGATTCGATTTTAATGTTTAAAATAAAAAAAATGTATTCAACACACCAATTATTAGAAATCGAGTAGCTCAATCTCGTTTATTTTGTGTGGTTACCATGGTAACAAATTCAAAATTGAAGAACCTTGACTAGTGTTTCCAGTGCCAAATTACAATTATTGTTAAAAAATCTTTATTTTGATTAAAAATAATGTTTCCGAATAATGAAAAGCGTGATGATATGATGCGAATTTTTTATTCTTTACATAGAAACTCTATTATATCAAAACAACAATACGCCGAAACTTATCCTGAGAGAAGACAACCGTCTTGGAGATTATTTTCAACATTGGACGAGAATTTAATGGAATTTTTTAACAGTAATTGTAATTTGGCACTGATAACAGTAGTTAAGTTTCTTCAATTTTGAATTTGTTTACAAGTTACCATGGTAACCACACAAAATAGACGAAATTGAGCTACTCGATTTCTTATATGTAATTGCGTTGTTGAATACATTTCCCTAATTTTAATAATTAAAATTAAATCTGAATACCATGTGTAGCACATCGCTGAATTTGAAAAAAAAAGTACTATCCGATGGTGTGAAAAGTAGAAAGCGCGCCCATAAGAAAAACTAAAGTTGGTGTTATAAAAACAAAAACGAATCGATGTTTAAAGAAACGATTATCACTGATCGATAGAGTACAAAAAGTTGCTTTGAGAATGTTTTTACAGATTTAAAAAAAGTTCAGAAATAACGAAGTTATGGGCGAAATTCTAAAATCGTAATTTTCAGTTTTCTAACATACCGTTCAAAATAATTCAAAATTGTCTTCGGATTATTTTTAAGCACCAAATTTGGCAACTTTGCCAAATTTAAACCTATGGTCTACCTATTATAATAAGCGAGATCCCCATGCTGGCAACGGAATTTCACCCACCCTGTATAGCCTTTTAAAATCCCAAAAAAATGTATACCTAATACTATGCCAAAAATGATAATCACCAAGGAAATGAAAGTCTCCAGGATCGTCTACAACTTCTTTATTTACATTTTTAATGGTTAGTTTTTTCTAAAGTTATGAAGACGTATGTACAGGGTGTCCCATTTTCGACACTTTTAGGGGGTATTGGCGTTATTATCAAAGATAGAGTGTTGCCATTTTCACCTTCCTTTCCTACTTTTTTACGAAACGAAAGATTCCGGGGTTAAATTTGTCATGGCTCTCTTAGTTTTTAATCTACAGAGTGATTCTGAAAATCTTTGTTTTTTAGACACCCCTCGTATTTTCGTTATGCGTTTACTTATCAAAAAGGTGAAAACTGATCTTGATAGAGTTTTTTACATAGAATTCAGTGGCGTAGGCAGTTTTTGTGTAAAAGGTTTAGTTTTAATTTGGGTTTTCCAAAAATATATAATACTTAATATTTATTTTGAAAAACAAGCTCAAAATTCGATATTTTTAATAATTTACTTTATTTATAACAGTAGGTCATGGCTAATTTATTAGAAACAAATGCAAAATTTGACAGATTTGTCAGATTTCCATTATTGATGAAATATTTTTGGTACGTAGGTGTTTTTATTTTACTTTTAATAATTCATTACAATGGCCGTTTACCCGTTTATGATAATTTTGAAAAGTATTATATTGTTAGTATGTTTTATAAAATGCATTAAAATTATCTTTTGAAGTGTTTAGCTTTAGAATTATTACGCATTGTGAAAATTTTGCATTTGTTTCTAAAAAATTAGCCTTGGCCTACTGTTATAAATAAAGAAAATTATTAAAAATATCGAATTTTGAGGTGTTTTTTCAAAATAAATAATAAGTATTATATATTTTTGGAAAGCCCAAATTTTGCTTAATCAATATAGAAGATAATATATACTGTGTCCCATTTAAAAAAACATAAGTTTGGGCAATATCTCTAAAACTAAACCTTTTACACAAAAACTGCCTACGTCTACTTAAAAAACTCTATCAAGATCAGTTTTCACCTTTTTGATAAGTAGACGCATAACGGAAATACGAGGGGTGTCTAAAAAACAAAGATTTTCAGAATCACTCTGTAGATTAAAAACTAAGAGAACCATGACAAATTTGACCCCGGAATCTTTCGTTTTGTAAAAAAGTAGGAAAGGAAGGTGAAAATCGCAACACTCTATCTTTGATAATAACGAGAATACCCCCTAAAAGTGTCGAAAATGGGACACCCTGTACATGCATTAAATTAATTTATTACATATGTATCTATTGTATCTATTATTATATATGTCAATGTCATTACAATTTTGACTACAATTTCAGTATACATTTATATAATTAATTTTCTTTGTTTTTAATTTGTTAATTCTTAAAAGTTATTATATATGTATACAGGGCGTCCCGGAAAAAGTGAGAAATCTCTCGGATTCAGATAGGGCATGAAAAAATAAGATGACAAGTTCCTATAAAAATTTTATTATAGCTACCTATTTACAAATGAAATATTCAAAATTGCATCCACATTATTAGTGAACATTTTGTAATTCCAAATTAAAAGTTATAAAATGTTTCAAAAATAACTTCAAAAATGAGCTTTGCACTAAATTGAAATTTCCCTCTTAACTTTAAAACAAAGTAAAATATTGAAATTTTACAAGAGATACAACCACGTACCTAAGATTAATTTTTATTTTAATTTATACCTCAGTGGTATATAAAATTATTCTAGGGAATGGTATGAAGTATGAATTTAAGAAACTAACACTTAATTTGTATATCGGATATTGATTCTTCAGGTTCTGAAGTAAAAAACTTAAACACTCTGTATTATGTAAAATAAACTTTCAGTTATATTGGATATCATATAGATAGATCGATAGATTTAGTCCGTTATATCGAGGTTCTACCACATTTCAATTTTATATAACATAATTACATGCGTTCATTTTGAATACTTATTCTTCTCTACATCTAACATTAACAGTGTCTATAGTAGAATGATAAAACAAATATTACTACCCTGAACTTAACTTAGAAAGCAGTCTAAAAATTTTAGCATATTTTCAGTAATTTAGAAATCAAAAGCCAATTCAAACTTCCTATATGTAACATTTCAACGACACACACACATATATTTACACGCAGCATCTCCATCAATTTTATTGGACCAACTTTTCAATCGTCAATAATTAAGACACAAAGCCTGAAAGAAGATTCACACAGTCAGATAACTTCGAATATCCGGATATGCATAGTCAACACATGACGCAGCAGCATTGAGATTGAGGAGCATTCGGGACAGGTTGCCTTGGTTGTGGCCGGTGGCCGCCACAGCAGAGATACATGTTGTCAGGAGAATGGAGGTGGAGGTGGTGAGACCGTGGCTGTTGTCGGTGGCGGTGTATAGCAAAGGATGCAGAGGTGTATTTAAGTGGCGCCGGCATCAGCGCAGGTAGACGAAGATCGCGTTCAGATCTTTGGCAGTGGTGCAGACAGAGAGGTGGATGGATCGAGACTTTCTGTAGTACCCAACTTGCTTTGTTCTTATCGTGCTGAATTTGTAAGTAGCCATAGATGTAGTCTACTGATAGACTACAAGACCTATTTGTACTTTACTGATTGTATCACCGAAAAATAAATAAAAAGGAAGAGGCACACCAGTTGGGGATTAGCTTGGTTTGCGATCTTTTAAATCTTTTTAAAGATGTACGCATATTAAATTCCTTTTTATCTATAATCTGGGTTCTTTGTTTCTAGATTGATTGCCAGTATTGTATTAAATAAAGTCAAAATATTTAAAACATAATTAATTATGATTAGGAGTAACATGGGGGTCTCCTAGAAGGTCGGCTCTGGGGGTGGCGCATCCCCTACTGGTCTGAAAGTATAGGTTCAATCTAATTTTTGTCATCTTCTACAATTTTGAATTTTTGAAATTTTATTTTGCTTGTTTTTTATTTTTTATGCTTTACATTTTTTTACATCCTTTCTATCAATGAAACTATCTTTTAGAAATACGAGTAAATATTATTTTATGCAAATAAAAATTTGCTACAAAATTGTACAAGTTAAAGTTAAACTGGAAAACAATGATTTTATCACTTATACTCGTAATTTTATGCATACTTAGGTAAGTATTATTACTTATCAACGTCAAAAATATCTAGAATAATGTAAGCATAGTTTGAGTTGTTATTAAAGTTTGGGAATTATTTAATATTTTGTTAAGAAAATACAGGGTGTCCGTTTTTCGACCGGCACCATGGGGATATCTTAAAGATACAAAGTCGGTTAAGTTAGGGCAAAGTTGCGCATTCTTACGTTGACCAATAGTCCGCAGAGAAATTTGAACTATTGTTTGTAATTTTGAAGTTATTACAGAAAAACAAAAAATTGTAATTTTCGTTTTTAATTTTTAAATTGAAAACCCACAAACTTACGTATTTGTAACTAAGACATTCTTAAGGCACTTTTTTACGAGGAATCCGAATATGTCATCGCATTTGCCATAGCGTCCAAGATGGCAGAGAAACAGTAGTCAAAACTTTATTTTTTCTTATGGTCGCCATATTGGATTTAAAATTTTTCCCGGTTTACAATAATGTATCAATGTATTTTATATTTTGGCGGAAATTCCAAATTATTCGTTTTTTCGAAGGGTGCTGTGGAAACAAAATTGTCACTTGTCACAAATGTAAACACTGCTGGTGATTTGTCTACGAAAATTGGATGTTCAAGTTTTCCAGAAAAAACCGAAAATGTTGTTTGTTTCCAAAGCACCTTTCGCAAAAACGAATAATTTGGAATTTCCGCCAAAAAATATAAAACTTAACTAAACTGCTGGCCAATTGAAACGTACCAAGCGAATTTTTAAGTTGAATTTAAAGTCAAATATTTTGAAAATGAGTAAAGGTATCAACATGAGGTTTTCAGCATTCAAGAGATAATTTAATTAAGAAAACAATAGTGTGACCCGATTTTTTTACTTTGAAGTACATTACTATCTACAGGGTGTGAAAGAAAGTCTTCTTTTTTGTCAAATTTTATAACTACCGTGATTCCACAAAAATTTTTTAATATTTTTTTGATGTAGATTTTTTTAGTACTTAATGGGAAAACAACCTGTTTCTCAAAATTTTGATATCCCTGTTATTTTATAAAATACCGAATTTTTGCTGAAAATTTGATTTTTTCTTTGTTTTTTGTCGTTCAGCCGTATTGTGTTTTGTACGAACCAATCTCTGTAGTTGATTATGATACCGTATGAATGGCTTTCTTATAAAAAGTACATTTTTTGTACTTTTATTAATTTATTGGTAACCAGTGGCTTATCAAAAATCGGTGCACGTTCGCTAATTGGTAAATTTTTTTAATTCATTTTTTGAGGCTATTTTCTTAATGGAATAAAATGTAATTTAGTTAGTTTATGTTCACCATTAATTTAAGTGACTTATATCCTCGAAACGGGTTTTTCACTTTTTCAAAAATTTGCTCATATTCGTGTATACCGGGTGGCTACGAAATCGTTTTACAACCCCCACCATTTTGTTACATTTAACTGTATTAATTTGAAATTTGGCATGATTTGATTGTTGAAAGGAATAATCATTTTGACGTTTAAAACAATCTGATGAACACTTCCGGTTTCACCGGAAGGGCCACCTACTAACTTTCAAAAATTTTTAAAACAACCCTGTATATTTTTTTCCCTAAAAATTAGATTCTGCTTAAAATTACCTCTTTATCGACATATCACATGATGACATTTGCTTTCAAAATGTCAGCATAATTATTCTTGCAAAAACCTGTTCAGCAATATTAAATTTAATAAAAAATTCGGTATCTTATAAAATAAGGGGGATATAAGAATTTTGAGAAATTGGGTTTTTCCTCATTAACCAGGGACTAAAAAAATCGACATCAAAAAAATATAAAAATCTTTTTGTGGAATTCCGGTAGGTATAAAGTTTGAGAAAAATAAGACGACTTTCTTTCATACCCTGTAGATAGTAACGTACTTTAAAGTAAAAAAATCGGGTCACACTATTGCTTTCGCAATAAAATTATCTCTTGAATCCTGAAAACCTCATGTTGATATCTTTTCTCCTTTTCAAAATATTTGACTTGAAATTCAACCTAAAAATTCGCTTGGTACGTTTCAATTGGCCAGCAGTTTATGATGTGTGATACATTATCGTAAACAGGAAAAAAAGCTGTATATTCAAAAATGTATAAATCCAATATGGCGACCATAAAAAAAAGTTGACTACCGTTTCTCTGCCATCTTAACCGCCATGGCAAATGCAATGACATATTCGAATTCCTTGTAAAAAAGTGCCTTAAGAATACTTTAGTTAAAATTACTTACGTAAGTTTACGGGTTTTTAGTTTAAAAATTAAAAACGAATATTACAAATTCTTGTTTTTCTACAATAACTTCAAAATTAAAAACGATAGTTCAAATTTCTTTTCGGATTATTGACCAGCGTAAGAATACGCAACTTTGTCCTAATTTAACCGACTTTGTAGGATCTCTTAAGATAAGCGAGATCCCTATGGTACCTTTGGAATAATGGCTTATAGAATCATAAAGATAAAAATAATAAATAAACTATGGTCAAAATTTGCTGCAACTCATACGACATAAATTTATAAATATTTTTAGTCCACAAATTAACTGACAAATACCAGGTTATTTTCAGTAGACCAGTCGACATATGCGCTGTACTCTCCCTCTCTATCGCCCTCAAGAGAAGCAAAGACAATGTGACGCACATAGAACAAAACAGCAAAATACAATAAAAATATTGTAATTTCCATTCTTAACCACTTCGGTGATGCGATCTAATATCCTAATATCTGAGGTTCTTTTGACCTTTTTTACTTATACGTACTAATATTAGATACCATGCAAGAATAATATTCTGATTCAGTTGATAATAAAATATTCAGCACATTACGCTTATGAAAATCAATTAAATCGTCTGATGTTGAAAGGATAAAACCGTAACCTCAACCCCTAATAGAGATTTAACAATCGTTTACCTAAAGTCAATTTACACTGACATTATGTTTGTGTATAGGTAGGTCTTTATGAATGTTTGATAAATTAATATTTAACAGGGCTTAATAGCTGTATAATAGCTATTTGTTGTGTGTGATAGCCATAAAAATGGCCCGATGCCGCCACCACTCGAAAAAGTAAAGTCACTCTGTGATAATTTATCAACAACGATTACTGTCCAACTGTGCGATGATGATGGGACTTTCGGGGGTTTGTGTCAATAAAAACCGTCTCTTCTTCATCCAGCCTCCCAGCCAGAGTATGTAGTAGCTAAAATGTAACACGTTCTTTTTGCTCTGCGGTTGAACGATGATGAAGTTGAATACCAAAATGACTTTTAACTTTTAAATACCTGCCATTGTGTATGTATGTGTTTTTTGATAGACGTTGTTGACGCGTTCTTTTGTTGTAATAGTTGAAGAGGTGTACCACGAGTCGATTTGAAATAAATCATTGGAATTTTGCCTCGATATTTTTTTCTAGGCTGTAGGAAAAAAGAATGACTGTTTAAATGTAGAATTTGTAAGATAGAAGCTGACAAGAAAGGAATTCAATTAGCTCCTTTTATAGGAAATTAATAAATGGAGTAGGGAAAATTTTGAAAAGTCGAACAGTAGGCACTTTGGTTCCGTATCGCACTAATATTTTATATTTTAGGCAAATATAAAACATAATATAGTCAGGGTATCTATTTGGATATATAAAAATGTACAAACAATCTTAAAACGAAAAGATTTTTCTTCATTGTACTGTCATATTCTATTGCCTTGTTTATCTAAGTATCAAACCGTAAATTTAATTACTATAATTATTACGAAATCACAAGGTGTCGCAATAACAATTAAGATATCGCATAGAGCGAAGTTTCTGTCAGTGTTATAAATTGTGGTGGTAAGTTTACATTTTTAAATGAAGTAAACCTATGGCGATTCAACGTTCTGTAAAATTTTAACCAAATGATTGTAAGACTAAATAACAGACAGAATACTGAAGCTTGATGAGCTTATATTTATCTCCATATTATAGGGTTCTAAGCAAATCAGTCCTAATCAATAATTTCAGTTTTCAGTGATAAAAAGTAAAGAATCATGCCCGTATTCCATAGTACCATTATTTCGAAACACGAATTAAAAATATGATTTTTATATTTTTATAAAATATGATAACAATGAGGAATGCAACAAGTAGACCTATACATATACATATTGAGTCGTCTAAGCGTCTAACATAACGCAGAAAATATTCCTCAAATAAATGTGCTATTTAGGTATGAAAGTCAAGACTAAGATATACAAAATTCGCCTTCATTAAACCCTTTTGCACCTCAAATTTCCGCTTACATCAACTTATATATTTACATTGAGAAAGAGAGAGTATTAACAGTTTAACAAAATTTTGACCTTTGGGGACCGACTTCAAAAAAGTTTTAGGAAAGTACGATACCTACTTCGAAAAAATAATATATTACAAAAAGTGGTTTAAATACAACTCAATTTATACATATGAAGACAGAAAGTCCAAGTCTCATTGTCTTAGCTAAAAACTAGCAGTTTTTTCCAAATTTTTAAACAATAAATTCAATAAAATTATAAAAGTTTCAATAATTTAAAGAGAGCTCTTTAAAACTGATAAAAATTAAAGACCGCGTATCGCCGTCCTCACGCCTGCTTCCATCATTTACTTTTTCTCTGAGTATACCTACATATATCTAAATGTCACCTCATCCGATTTTTCCTTATCGCCTCCCACACGCACCTACAAATTACACCTCCAGGCACATCCTTTAGATTTTCGGCGCAAAAAACCTCTTTGATTGCATTACTGTGGCAATGAGGTGTCGACAGGTACAGATATAGAGAGACGAAGGCGCAAGAGGTGACAAGACCTCTGGTGTTGCTGGCTGATGCTACAACACATTGCCATGTCATGGTGTTTAATGATTCTCCATCATCTGAACATGACGCGGCATTAAGCCCGGTAGCTACTTTACTTATCTATTTAATATAATAGATTTGACGCCATCAGTGGAAAGATCTGTCCGTCGGTGTTCTGTTCATCTCTCTTAGTAAGTTTGGGTTGTGTAAGAGATGATGCAGAAACCGCGGTCTTGTCGGTCGGTCTGTCTCTATATTACTTATCAATTTATAGGCGATAGGCGAAGCTGAAGACGTTGATTTCATCTTAAACCATGAGCTTATTGGTTAGGTTTATATCGGATTGATGGAGGAGAGAAGTTATACAGCTTGATACAAAGTGTTGGGTAGGAGATGTGTGTGAAGTTTTATGGATCATCGGTTGATGAAAAGTGATAAGTAAATATAAGGTATAATTGCTGATTTTTTGATAAAAGTATTAGACAGCTATAAATGGATTCGTTAGTTTTATATCGCTTTTGAAAAGTTCAATCCAAAAGAATAAAGACCGTTTTTGTGTTAAAAATATTCATTTCAAATTTAACTTTCCTGCGTAACTATTTCAGAAACCTAAATTTTTCTATAAATAGAGATACAGGTATCATTATTTATACCTACTAATCGGAATCGGAAATAAATTAAGTATACCTATGCATATTTTTGTTTTACCAACCATAAATGCTTATAAGCTATTTAAATAACCACTACAAAATGTTATAGTTATATTAATTAAATTTTACAAGTAAACAGATAAAACAAGTATACCTAGGTACCTATACACAATAAGAATTAAAATAATTAATGTAATCAATATTTTTCCAATTGGTAGGTACTCTAGTCAAGTATTTTTACAATATATTTGCACAATTTAAAATAAACATTATAACCCACGCAAATTCAATAATAATTCCTACTTTAGATTTCTACTTTTTTTACCAGACACTTATTAGGTAAGTGGGTACTTCAAATTCTAGAGCACCAGTGCTGAGTCTGAGTAAACATTTACTTCGCCCAATGGACTTATATCGCCCCCTATCAACCAATAGCCCAACTAACTATAAAGTTACCAAACCAGATTTCATAAAAATACACCCAGCATCAATATGGGCATGGGTAGTATGGAAATTATCCCAGAGTGTTCTTTGTTATCCGCCTATTTTACTCCCTCCACAGCGTAGTCGCCATAGCTACAAATATTAATAGCCGATTCTCCATTGGTTATAGTTGGGTCGCTTGACTTTATTAATATGGCACCTTCAAAAAACTAATGGACACTATTTAGTTTGATGTCCATAAGTCAGATGCCTACCTACAAATATTTTCTATGCACTCGTACTAGGTTACTAGGTAGGTACTAAACGAAAATCTTCAGTGGCGGGTTCTCAATAAAAATATATCTTCAAAAATAATTTTAAAAAATTTCATTGTTAGTAGAATGCTAAAAATATTCATTTTGGATAAATCTGAATATGAAGCTACAATTGGTTCAAAGTCGTAAGTATTAAATTTGGTAAATTTGAAATTGAATCAACTGCAGTAGGTACCTACCTAGGTAAGTCAGAGGTCATTTCTCAAGACATTGGCAATGTTTTGGTAGCAGATAAGATAATGCTAACTGGATATTGAAAAACTGGATGTTAATCAAAAATATGTAAAAAGTGAAAACTAAAAATTTGAAAAAATAATGTAGTACTTACCTAATAGCTATTAAAATAGCCCATATACATAATATAATCCAATGGGATTAAGATCAGGTAGACGCATTGTCCTTACAACTGGACCATTTTTTAAATTATTTTGTTCTGTTTTGCTTTTATCTTTTTTTTGTCTTTTTGCTCTATTTGATTAACACTCATCAGTTTATCATAATATAAGGTAAATTAATAATAGTTGCATGACTCAATTTGATAGGGGTAAAATAAATCGGCCATTACGCCGATATTTGCTCGAAAACTGACCTGTGGATTAGGCGATTACGACTAAAAAATATACAGGGCGATCCATGATACTCTCAAAAATCACCCCTCATATATTATGCATGTAAGTTACTGTACAAAATTTACAATATCTATCTACTTATTGTCTCTCAGCATAATTTTCAAAAATAAGTACCTAAATATTTCTTTTCACCTTTGTTCAATTTCAAAATCGTAAAAGATGTTGTATCTAAAATAAATCTAATAGAAGGCTTTAAATGATCTCGTCTTGGGTTGTTGGTCTTGTTGCTACAAAATCAATTCGTTAGCATGCTGCTTATTTGTAGGCAATCAAAGGAATTAATCTGCAAGTAACTTATTGAGTTTACATTCTTGGCTTACTCATAATTTGGCACATAGAAAAACCACCCAGTGGTGTGCATAAAATTGTATAAACAAAAATTAAGAATGTTTAACAATATACCTAATTTTCAATTATGAAGAAAAAAATTTGTTTTTCTTTGCTTGAGCAAATAAATCGTTTATCTTGCCTAAATTTGGGCTAAGTTCATTTTCATGCAATTAATCAATTTTGGAACCAAATAAATAAGTAAAGGTACTCCTCAAATAGTTTTTCTAGTTAAATACTTCGTCTTAGCGACTTAGATAGCGACCTTTAAGCTGAAGATGATCTCACTGGTATATTATCAAAAATAATGTAAATGTCTGCAGTAGTAGGTACTAGGTCCATGTAGTACTTTTACAAGATTTGAATTGTAAATTTGACGTCCAGATGTTATCCTTGGAATTTTAATTTCAATACGAATTTGCACTACTTATCAACTAAATTTTCTCTTTCTTAAATGAAAAAATTACTTTAATCTCTAATAATTTTTTATTCACTCTGATAGGTACTCTCTGAAACTTCTTTGATACTGGTTCTAGACTGTTATAACTAATAGTAATGATAATATCTATTAAAATCCTAAGAGCCGTTTGCCACGAGGCAAATTTTAGAACAATATTTAATAATATTTATGCGCGCGCAGATTTAGTAAACTTGTTATGTGCGTAAATTCGGTGCAGTAGTGTAGAGTGCAGTACAGAAGGGATTTAATTTAGACCTATTGTTTATTATTAATTTTTTAACCAAATCTGCGCGCCCATAAATAGTACTAAATTTTCTACTAAAATTAGCCTCGTGGCAAACGGCTCTAATATAGGATTTCAATTTAATAGATATCAGTAATTCAACATGAAGGTATATAGACTCCAAACTCGAAAGTATCTTAACATTTTTATATTCTTAACATCTTAACAGTAATTCTTTTTTAACGAATCTTGATTATATTGGGACACTTAGGTAGCCACATTTATAACAAACCTAGATGTATTTAGCTCGGTACTCATTACGCCCCTGTGTAAACATCAAAACTATATGTTCAAGTTTTTTTCAAAATATAATATTTGGACGTACAACCCTCCAGAAAAAATCATTCATATAAAATAACTAACTAACTACTTTCTAAAGTCTTTTACACTAATATTAAAAAAAAATCACAAACTCAATTCTTCCAAATTTGATCTATTTGGTTAATTATCTACATCAATACTTTATTACTTACGAGTTTATTGTTTAGGTACCTAAAAAAGTTGCATACACATTTAATTTTGGTATAACTAAATAATAATCCAAAATTTAAATACAGTTTGAAACAAATTGCATCTGGAATAATTTGCGTCATTATAAATACGTAAGACGACTGAATTTAGCAGCAATGTATTGTGACATATTTGGCGTCTAAGAAAAAAATTTACTATTATTATTAATTCGGTTTATATCGTTCTCCAACTTTTTCCGATTTTCAATCTCCACCTATCCCGACCATTCCACAAATCATCCTCAAATTCCCTTTCTCTCATCTCCTTATCTGTTACCTTCTCTCCAGCTTCTTCTTGGTCTGGCTTGTTTTCTTCTGCCTTTAGGTTGTCATCTTAGCATTTTCTTCGGAATTCGCTGCTCCGTCATTCGTCAAATCAGACCAATAATTTCTGTTACACGTTCACCCGGTAGTTCGGTACCCTCTCTCCTAGATATTCCGGCTGCTCTTCTCAAAAAATCGATTTCGGTTGCTCTTAATGTCTTTTCCGTCTTTCAGGGGCCATCACACTACGAATACCTACTTAGGTCATTATGCTCTTAACTATTGTGTTACAAAGAATATCTACCATTTAGTAGGGCAACCGCTTTTCTTCCTTGGCAATTTCTGTCTTTAATTGCATCATCCATCATCCATTGTTTCGTCCTCTGAGATTTTCACTCCAAGATACTTATAACCTTTGGTTTGTTTAATGGTGTCTCTGTTTTCTATTCTAAGATCTTGTTTCTTTCCTATTATTTCCATATATTCTGTTTTTTGTATATTCATCTCTAGACACCATTTCTCGTACTCTTCAATAAGTTTTTGGATCATATACCTAATCCAGATCGTCATAAGTCTTAGGCTATTAGGACTTGGTTGTCTGCGAAACATAGTGTAGGTAGGTAGGTATATAAGTTGGTTATCGGTAAGAGGTAGGTATACTCATTTTTCTGCTTTTTTCTTTCCAGTTTTTCATAGCTCTTTTCAGATATATTTTAAATAAAGTTGGTGATAAACAACAACCCTGTTTACCTGTTTTATGTCATTTTCACGCAAGGAACCCTTCTTTTCCTACTTTAATTTTCGTTAGGGGTTGGCTATACAGGCTGTTTCATTAAAGGTGGCCACCGGCCATATCTCAGAAACTACTAGGCTTAGAAATTCAGGGGAAAAAATTTCATTACTAAAGTGGCTATGAGAAAAATTTGGAAATTATTTTTGAGTACCGCATTTCGCCGCACAATTGAAAAGTAATTGTTAAAATTCTAAATCTCTTCGAAAATTCCCACATTAAGGTATAACATCATTTGAAAACTTGGACAATTCTGCATCATTTTGGTCTAAGGCTCATTGGCGTACCGACCTTAATATGAGTGGGGGAAGCTACTGAAAGTGTAATCATTACACGTTATACTTTTCTAATATGTATCGTGCGAGCAAATAAATTTGTAATCGAGTCATCCATGGATTTGAATCCGTATGTCTGTAACTTGAACTATTTTAGCTTTCAACTGACATTTTATTGTAATGCAGTTCAAGTAACTACATACGATTTCGCGTTCATGGATGACTCGATTACAAATTTATTTGCTCGCTCTTTATAATCCATGCTCAAAGTACGTGGGTTTGAATTATAATTAAAATAAAACAAAAAACCTCCAAGTCAAAAGTAATAAAGTTGAAATCCCACTTCACGGGTTTCAACTTTATTACTTTTAATTAATTGTTGTGTTTTTTCCACTTTTATGGTTTGAAAATGATCTAACAATCGAAACATGTCACCTGAAAAATTTTATCTTATTTACCTACTTTCCCACGTGGGCTCTGACTTTGAGGTTTTTTGTTTTATTTTAGTTAAGGATACTTTTCTGTGAAAGATAAACTAAGCCAGGTAATATAGCCTGTGCTATTTACTCCTATGTGTGAAAGTATATACTACCTATTATGAGTAGGTATTATGGTAAAAGATGAATATAGAAATATTAAAAATGCAGTGGCATATTATTTTCCCTTAAAAAAAACAAAAGAGATTCCCCATACGCACGCCCCTGGTTACACCTAAACTTGGTAGATCAGTAATGGAAAATGCTCTTAATACTGCACTACAATTTGATTAAAATTAAAATTTTCATTTTCGCCTGTATTTTGAAGACGAGGCAGTTGAGGATATTTTTGTACTTACTTACGAATTACTTTAAAACAGGGAACAAAAGAAGAACTTGAACATTTAAAATTCATCAACGAAAAAGTTATTTACCTGAGAAAAAGTTGCATAGGTAATTCTTTCGTGGGGGGAAGTTTACCAGTTTTATTTTTATAATAGCTTCTATCGTCGAATATACTTTGTTTTTGAATTTTAGCGGAAAAACCTGTTTGGGTCGCTTTCGTCTATCCCTCCCCCCAGTTCAAACACAGTGCCCTCATGGAAACGAAAAAATATACGTTATTAGAGGCATCAAAATGAACAAATCTACAAGTTTTAGTCACATTCGGAATTTTTTCCACCAACTACGAATTTTAAAACCAACAACTAACTATAATAGATATGTTTATCTACGACTAGTAAATTTATAATAAGTACGATTAGAATCTACTGAACATTGAATTTTAGTCATAAATTTGATTTTTTTCAAACCCTGTCAAGAGTAATATTTGTATGTAAATGCTCGTACGTTGCAATTATTTTTATTAGATCATATCAGTATAACATTCGCCAATTGGAAGTAATTTATTTATAACATGCATCAACTCTAATAATATAATTACGGTACCTTGATACTGTACTCCGAATACAAAAACTCAAGCAGATGGTACATGTTAGTAAAAAAATAAAGTAAAAATAATGCGGGTACAAATGCAGTGTCACATTCAATTAATTAAATTTTTCAATTTAAAATACCCATGCACACAAACACCCTTCACCATTTAATTGATCAACTATAGTACAAGCACATGTAGAATAACAATAATCTGTGGTTCACTTCAATTCCATATAAAAGACCTATCGCAAAAATATAATTTAACAGTTTAGTTTATTTACTTGTGGAAGTTAAACATAAAATGTTTCGTGTGGTACTTTGGATTGCTTTTTTACTTATTGGTGTTTTTGAAAGAGTTTACTGCGAGGAGCAGGGCAATTTCTTTCTAAATGCAGCGAAAACAGTACCTAGAATTGGTAGGAATTCTAACAAAAATACTAACAACAACAATAATAATGCCGATTTTGAAAAGTTCTTCTTGAAGGCATCAAAATCGGTCCCTAGAATTGGCAGAAGAAATCAGGTAAAATCTGTATAAAAATATTTAAAATTGTTTTAACTTGAATTGTTGCAGAATCCAATGTCGAGCGGATATGAGCTTCAGCAGCCCTCCAATAAAATCAGTTGTAAGTACTTACACTTATCTAGAACCTAAACCGAATATCATATATCTACATATCTGTTACAAGATCCTACCTGGTCGGAAATCGCAGACAGATTCGAGTACGATCCAGAATTATTTACATCACCAGAACTTTTAGCCAGACTGGAAGAGGAAATGGGTGATGATCCTTCAGTTTATGAATGGGATAAAGTTCGTATTAAGAGGGCTGTTCCCCCTAGGTTCATGTATCTTGCCAAAAACCACAACTATATGTAGATTAAACCGAAAAATTCACGGTGTAGGTGAAATGTTAGTTTAAATTTGCACTCAAAATATTTATTGTAGACAAATAAATTATATTTAAGAAAATATTAATAAAAATATTGATATATGGTTATTTTAAGAATGACTGATATTTTATTGCGACACTATTAAAAGAAGTATCTAGGTACATTGTAATTGGTTCGATGCTCCAGTATTAATTTAAGAAATAAATATTTATTATATTAGTTAGGATGTTGTTTGCATTATTTTATTGCCTAAGAACAACAAATCTACCAGACAAAAGTATATATTTCAATATTTTCCCTTGATAATACAAATATATGTAATAATACAAGGTGTTTCTGAAATAGGTGATCAAAATTTAGGAGCATGTAGAGCAAGTCAAATGATGAAAAAAACCTCTATAAAATTATTTTCTAAAATGGTTTCTAAGGAAGTTACAGCCCCGTAATTGTAGGCCCTTAAGAATGTTTTTTATTGAATATCTCCGAAACCGTTTAAGATATAATAATGAAATGTTGTACAGACACTAGCTCTTTTATGCTTAACAATATGAAATTAGTATTATCTGAAAATTTTATTCAAGGGTGTGTCAAGTGGGGGGGCGGGGGTAAATATGATCCCAACTTTTTTGAATGTTGTGTTTTTTTGTTTTTGACATGAAATTATTAAATGTAATAGTTTTTTACAAAAAAATGATCCACTTGTTTAATTTCGATGCCATGCACCGTTTTTGAATAAAATCGATTTGAAAATTTTTAACATTCTCTGAACGTAAAACAAAAAAACACAACATACAAAAAAGTTGGGATCATATTTACCCCCCGCCCCCCCCAACTTGACACATCCTTGAACAAAATTTTCAGATGATACTAATTTCATATTGTTAAGCATAAAAGAGCTAGTGAATGTACAAAATTTTATTATTGTATCTTAAACGGTTTCGGAGATATTATTTAATAAATACCATTCTTAGGGGCATACAATTACGGGGCTATAGCTCCCTTAGAAAGCACTTTAGAAAATAATTTTATAAAGGTTTTCTTCATCATTTGACTTACTCTACATGCTCCTAAATTTTGACCACCTATTTCAAAAACACCTTGTATAATAGAAAACATATTTACTTCCATACTTTTTCTTGTTATACATTTTATTACTTCTTTATTATATCAGAAAATGACAATTTCAAAATCAAAAAACATTTAGAAATGTTTCATAATTTTACTCACAAAATGGCCTAGGCAAAGAGTTTGATTTTTTTACAAAACTTATTACGTATCACGTATATGTGTACAGGGTGATTCTTTTATCTGGGGAAATGCGTTTTTCAAAATTATGATAGAAATATAGACTTTATTATGCAAGACGCTAGGCGTCGCGACGCTTAAAAAAATTTCCAGCCACATACCACTTATATTATATCATTGGAAAGGTCTTTTAATTTTGAGTCTTTATTCTAAAAACCAATTTTTTTTATTCTTATTTTTTAAAAAGTTATGATCCAATTTAAATTATTTCTGTTTAACTAAATTTTGAAATATTTTTAACAGTAGGCCGAGTTTTCCCTCAAATACTAAAGTAAATCTTATTATACAAAATAAAGTAGGCTTAGAAAAAACAAAACCTGTTATTTGTCAACATATTACAACAACAAAAAACTTATTAATACCTAAATTAAACAAAAAAAATGTGCCTCTTCAGATTAAAAGACATTTGTGGCTTCAACTAGATGGGGCTCCTTGTCATAATGCCGCTATTGTGCAGAATTATTTAAATATAGAATATGAAGACAGGTGGATGGGAACTTACGGGCCAGTAGAATTTCCTCCTAGGTCGCCAGACTTAACACCTCTCGATTTTTTCTTGTGGGGAACTCTTAAAAATAAAGTTTACAAAACAAGGTCTAAAACATAGATCATTCAAAACAAAAGATTGTCGATGCCTGTGCTGAAATTAATGTTAATGTTGTAGAAAAGTCACATATAATGAAATAAGAAAACGTTATAATTTATGTTTAGATAACAATGGTACTCATATTGAACAATTCTTAAAATAATACACTTTTTCATTAAATTTTTTGTTTAATTTAGGTATTAATAAGTTTTTTTGTTGTTGTAATATATTGACAAATAACAGGTTTTGTTTTTTCTAAACCTATTTTATTTTATATAATAAGATTTACTTTAGTATTTAAGGGAAAACTCGGCCTACTGTTAAATATATTTCAAAATTTTGTTAGAACAGAAATAATTTAAATTGGATCATAACTTTTTAAAAAATAAGAATAAAAAAAATTGGGTTTTAGAAAAAAGACTCAAAATTAAAAGACCTTTCCAATGATATAATAAAAGTGGTATGTTGCTGGGAAAAAAATTTTTGAAACGTCGCGACGCCTAGCGTCTTGCATATTAAAGTCTATATTTCTATCCTAATTTTGAGTGACAGCCAGTAGGTATATAACACTTTTTTCAAAACTTAATTCTCTTCAGTCGTTTACGAGAAAAACGCATTTCCCCAGATAAAAGAATCACCCTGTACGTTAATTGTGAATTTATAAACAGATAACGTGGTGTAAAAAATCTATTTATTAACTTACAGTAAAGTAACACTAACAATAATTTTATTCCGAAGTTTATACACTGATGACTGGTGCACAGTAGTTCCACTTCTTAAAACTTATCTGGACTAGCGACAATCTCCTCATTTAAATGCTTTTCTACTAGAGGAGTCACTAATCTATCTGGTTCTAAATTATAACTAACAAATACAAGTTTATTCAACTTTTTTGATATTCTAGAGGAAATTTGCTTCGAAGTGTCTTCGGTAAAATTTCCAAATAATTTGGAACTTATCTCAGACCTACTATTGTAGTTACTAGTTGCTATTGATAAATCAGCGAAACAGGGATGTTCTTCATCGTGAATATTAATCATAACGGAATCTTGCATTTTAATAACTTGGTAAACGATTTTCTTGCTTGATATATTGGCAGAGAAAGTGTGAATGCAGAAATTGGACGGTACATATTGTATTTCCGTCGCATCCCCCGAAATTACGTCAGCCATTTCTAAAAAATACATTATTACAGTAAATAGTAGTGACAAATTGTTTATTGATAAACCTTTTAAATTAACAAGTTTAATTCAAGCACACAACTTTTTTGAGGTTAAGTTCACTTTTGACAGTTGTCAAATCATTGATGTGGTTATTATACATACAAACCATAGGTTCAACTGGCCATTTTTCATAAATGCTAGGGGATAAATTATATAATATACAATCATGAATTTATTTTAAACAAAAAGTTAAATGAATAAATTACCAAGAAAAAGATTTTGAAACAGTTTGAAGTCTTAACTGATATTGCTACGAGCGTAAGAAGAGAGGTTTAAACGTGGGTAAGGTGTAAATTACCATTAAATAGCAAAAGGAACGGCAAAGTATGTTTCACACATTTATTTTCAAGTACTAATAAAAAATTAGTATAATATATAATGTATATATAATAAATATCTTCATATAACTATAACACTATATGTTGTCAATAGATTCACTGGTTCTTCTAACTTAAAAAATAATTGCCAATCCATAAAAAAATCATAATGCACTAAATAAAGATATCATAATCAATAATTTTAGTCACAATTTTTCCAATACATCATAAAATAGTACACCAGTATTGTCATTAAAAAAAAATATTTTAATCACTTTTAAAAATATAACTTTCAATAAATATGTACAATTATTTACAACAATGTAAATGGCAGTTATGAGCTATTTTCTCTAACAAATGCGAATGAAATAACAGAAATAAAACATGTTTTAAACAAATATAAACAATGTTCTATTTCTGTAGAAAACAACTAAGTAAAAAACAGCAAATGTTGCTGTAAACATTTGCGGACGAGGTGAATGCTGTCTCTTGTAAATTAACTTCTAGTTACTTTCGTGGTGAAAATCTAGGATTGGTAGGCATGTGGGTGAAGCTACGCAATTCATAGTCCATTCCGTGTGATGTTGCTGTATCCAAGTCACTTTTCCGGGAAATAATCATGCGAATGTCGCTATGCAGATAAATCTTACCAGATTTTGAGCTCATAAATCTACAGAAAATAAATAAATATTACAACACTATTCCACCAAAATAGAAAAATATTTTATACCTTAAATGGATGAGATACCGGAGCCATTTTGGCCCCCATTCCAGATTTTTATCTTCGCAATCTATTGGCATGTAGAGTGTGCGTTGGCGGATAAAAGTCTGCGAATTTGGTGGCATATCACTAAGATCATACATTATAACAAACATTTTAACAACGGTACCCAATGGATTAAACAAAGTCACTTGGACTGTTCCTGATTTTGGAACATTGTACCCTTTTTTACCCAGATTAATATGACTCTACAAAATAACAAAACATCAGATTTTGTTCTACAATAACCAATAATTGTTATTGCTTACAAGATATGGAGATGATTGATTATCTTCGAGCGTATAGAAAAATACAGTCACTGGAACAACGAGATGTTTAGGAACAAACGACCCACTTGCTCCGAGCTCGGCTCTGAAACCATGGACGGTTGAAACTGGCTCTAAGCGACCGTTCAAGACTGATTCCTCGAAACTCCCTAAAAAAAGCAACATAAATTAAATTGGTAGATTATTAGGTAGATAGTTCAAAAAATGAGTTTCATAAAATAGAAAAGATTACATATTTAAGTATGGTGATTATGCAGAAAAATTCAAGTAAGATTAACGCTATGTGCCTTGGGTGTCCCCGAAATAGTTAAAGGTACAATTATGATACACCCAAACGAATTTTAATATCAACTTGTAAATTTGCTAAAAGGGAAAGATTTTACAATTAAAATAAACTGCTGACCAATTGAAACGTACCAAGCGAATTTTTAGGTTGAATTTAAAGTCAAATATTTTGAAAAGGAGAAAAGATATCAACATGAGGTTTTCACGATTCAAGAGATAATTTTATTGCGAAAGCAATAGTGTGAGAGTGTGACCCGATTTTTTTATTTTGAAGTACGTTACTATCTACAGGGTATGAAAGAAAGTCGTCTTTTTTTTCTCAAACTTTATACCTACCGAAATTCCACAAAAAAAAGTTTATATTTTTTTGATGTCGATTTTTTTAGTCCCTGGTTAATGAGGAAAAATCCAATTTCTCAAAATTTTTATATCCCTCTTATTTTATAACGTACCGAATTTTTAAAAAAATTTGAAAGTTAGTAGGTGGCCCTTCCGGTGAAACCGGAAGTGTCATCAGATTGTTTTAAACGTCAAAATGATTATTCCTTTCAACAATCAAACCATGCCAAATTTCAAATTAATACAGTTAAATGTAACAAAATGGTGGGGGTTGTAAAACGGTTTCGTAGCTACCCGGTATACACGAATATGAGCAAATTTTTGAAAAAGTGAAAAACCCGTTTCGAGGATACAAGTCACTTAAACCAATGGTGAACATAAACTAACAAAATTCCATTCTATTCCATTAAGAAAATAGCCTCAAAAACTGAATTAAAAAATTTACCAATTAGCGAACGTGTACCGATTTTTGATAAGCCACTGGTTACCAATAAATTAATGAAAGTACAAAAAGTGTACTTTTTATAAGAAAGTCATTCATAAGGTATTATAATCAAGAGGTTGGTTCTTACAAAACACAATACGGCCGAACGACAAAAAACAAAGAAAAATCAAATTTTCAGCAAAAATTCGGCATCTTATAAAACAAAAGGGATATCAAAATTTTAAGAAACAGGTTGTTATCCCATTAAGTAAGGACTAAAAAAATCTACATCAAAAAAATATAAAAATTTTATTGTGGAATCACTGTAGTTATAAAATTTGACAAAAAAAGAAGACTTTCTTTCATACCCTGTAGATAGTAATGTATTTCAAAGTAAAAAAATCGTTTTCTTAATTAAATTATCTCTGAAATCCTGAAAACCGCATGTTGATATCTTTTCTATTTTTCAAAATATTTGACTTTAAATTCAATCTAAAAATTCGCTTGATACGTTTCAATTGGCCAGCAGTTTAGTTAGGGCACCACAAGTTTCAAACGCCCCCGATTAAAAATCTAAAATTTTGATTTCCTAAATTTATCTTTAACGGCTTTTAAAATATTGGGAAAAAACTGAAACAGAAGCACGTTTTTAACAATAAAACCTTTCAATATATTCACAACTTTCTAATTAACCAAAACTTTAAAGAAAGCCTCTAACCTAATAGTAAACAATTTTCTTAGTAACTTCTATAAGTTAAAAAACTGAAAAATATAGAATTGAAAAAATTTTGTTTACGATAAAATAAAACTGACTTTTTTTCTAGTTAATTTTTAGTGCATGAGCATAAACGACAAACTTATAAATTTCAAACTGCTGTTGAAACAAATGACAAATTAGTCATGTTATATGTAATTGCTTAATTAGCACTTTCAATTAAAAATCACAGGAAAACAGTTTTAAATGACGGAGTTTGACCAATTTTCAAAATTGGTTAGAAATTACAAATATTTATAATTAAATTTATGCAGTTAATTAAATATTTAAAGAAAATAGCACAAAAACTTGTTTAGTTTAATCTTACTTTTATCTGCGATAAAACAGTAATTATTAAAATCAAGTTATCGAAGTGGTTATTCCGACCGTTGAACTAACTACACTATCGGAAAGATCTTTTTTTGCAAATATATAAATTCGTCATTGCTGCAAGAAAATATACAAGAATTACAAACACATTTTTCTTGAGTTTTGAATTAGCACATTTGTCTAAGTATACAATAAATTTGCATTTAGTCTACACTCTCAAAGTATTCACGCACCTTTTCCATACTCTCAATTTCTTAATAAAACATAATTTACCCAACAAATTAGCTGCGTGTCCTTTTCTGTGGTATTTCACGGGAGGCACATCCCGTTTAGGTACCACATACGTCTCAGGACTACAAGGAGACACAATGCTCCCATCGCTTTCACTTTCGTCGTCTGTCGAGAAACTGCTTGAAAACAGGGCGCTGAAAACAATTTGCAATTAGATTACTTTAAACCTTCTGCATTGCAATTTCTAACCTTTTAATGGCTGACACGGAATTGAGTGAAGAATCAAAGTCGAAACAAAATTTCCCACGACGCACTGGAGCTGGACTACTGGTCAAAGGTAGTCCCGTTCTGGAATGAAACACCATCGAAGCGGCATTATCCAAACTTTTACGGAATTTCGCTTGCTCCAGTGGTGTCGGTACATCCACAGTTTCTTTAGCATGTTTAATATTATCCGGTGTTATGGGTTTATCACAATCGAAGTCGTCAAAAGTAAGTTTTTGTTTGGCCCTTGCTTTACGAGCTTCATCCACTTTAGGTATATTTCTAATATTTTTTTGTCTTGGAATAGGACTATCACAATGATTAACTACGTTAGTGTTAAAATTATTTTTCTTCCTAATACTAAAAATATCACTATCGCTCATATCACAATTACTTTCACTCTTGCTTGCACATTTCTGGTTCTGAACACATTTTTTCACTTGCACCCCGTCATTCTCATTTGTACTAATCTGTCCGCTGCGCTCTATAGCATCCAGCAACAATTGGCCTTTATTGAGATCATTTCTACGACGACCATCCTTGTTGTTTTCCCAAATATTCTCCAGGTCCAGTTTTACACTCTTTATTTTTTGCTCCTCGTTTGGACTAATATTGCGTTTCTCATTTTCGTTAAACACTCCAATTTTCACTTTTAATTTTGGTTTAGAAGTGGATGGTTCGCCGTCATGGATGTTCTTTTTATTGGTATTCTGACACAGTCGTTTGAAACTGGCTAGTATGGGTTGGTCCAATTTGATATTATCGATATCTTCGTAGTCCTCACATCGATGCTTGCCTTTCAACGTACAAGATGTATGCATTCTGTCATCTACTACAACATTTCTCAACTCCATTTGTTCCTGTAGTTTCTTTATCAGTGTTTGTTCAGGCTCTTTTAGCGGTGGTTTCGCACATTGGCCACAACTTATAATCGGTATGTTTGTCATGCGGGGCAGACTTAGAAAAGAGACATTCAATGTGATATTGTTGCCAATGTCAGTAGCCGGAAAATCATGTTTAACAGCCGAAGTAGAAAATTTGCAAGTTTCGTAAGTTTCACCAGGAATCGTCAGGCGATAATACAAGTTTCGTTTGGTTATCTTGAACAGAGAATTTTCGTCTTGTGTTGTCAGCCAGGCGGTTATCTGTGAGAAATACAGTTGGGAACGGATAGCACTAACTAGCTGATGAAGGTTGAAATGTAGTGGTTCGGGGTTTCTAAAATTAACATATTTATTATTGGTACAGAACAATTAAGTAAACAAAATATTACCTTCGGTAGTTAATGTTAAAGTACCATTGTTCCAACAAAAATCCACTTCTCAAAGAATCCGGTGTTCTATTGGCGGCATTATCACACATGCAAGACAAAAGTACTTCGATGCATAATGGAATATTTTTTTGCCACAAACTCAAGACGATGTCACGATCATTGTCAAATTTTAAACACTGCAAAAATAGAAGAAAAATCAGAACAAAACGTACTATAAGCCAGTTGTATAAAACTTTAATCGCGGTGTTAAATTTTTATCCTCCAAAATATCTATAGTGACAATTGAAATCAACAATCGTTTCTATGGCAGATTATCCTTTTTGGAGGATTATCTCGCGATTAAATTTTTATACAACCCGCCCTTAGTCATTACATAATTAAGACACTCAGGACCACTTGTATTATCGGCGTGTATCCTTAATTGCTAGTTAACTTTCTTGGTTACTTCACAAAAGAAAGTTAACTACCAGTTAAATATAATTGGACCTTAGCAATAGTTTTTTCCATGGATTATCAAAGTTATTAGCAAGTTGCCTGTCTTAATAACAGAAGTTAAGAATACAACTGTCTATTAATAAAAAAACTCGATTTAAAATTAATACTGAATATAGAACAACCTCTTTTGCCTTTTTGAACATATCATGGTAAGGGTAAGGTACTTGATGATTTACTCGTTTATTAATTCTTCAAACAATACTAACCCAATTAATCTAATTGGATTGCCTATATACATAAGTATACATATAGAAATTCAAACTTTAACTAACCTGAAATTTTTCTATTTATAAATTCCTAATTCTCACATGTAAGCATATACAGGGTGTTTCAAGACGAGTTGACAGTAGACATAACTCTATTACTAAAAACAATTTGGTTCTAAAAATTGGTACACGCCCATTTGCTCTATTTAATGAAAATATTGCCACCTTTCTGATACATCCGGTTATACCGGAAGTAGGCACAAACGGTATTATAATTATTTACACTTTTCATTTTTTTTTACAAAAACATAGATGTAAATAAAAATTCGAATTTTGACAAAGGCACATTTTTCAAGTTTCGAGCAATAAGCTGATATAGTTTTGTCCGTTCATTTTTAAAAACTTTGATCAATGATACCTTTATTTTTTTAAATGGAACACCCTATATATTTCCATATTTTCGAATTCTACACTTAATTCTAGACATAAAAGTATTAAGGTTGTAAAGTCTTAAAATTAACAGTTAGACCGGGAGCTGAATGGAATTGAGTATGCATAATATGAGGACCGCATTTTATCAATTTATATGTATAAGCTCATAACAGCTCAAAGATTAATATTTTGGATGTTGCCGCTCCATCATATGGTCCAATTTTTTTTCGCACTCCTTTTATATTTTTATATACTGGGTGGTAAAAGTTAAACTTCATTAACTTTGGGAGGTGATAGAGCATCAAAAAATAAGTAGACTTTAATGAAAAAACTTTGGTCAAAAATGTTTTATAACAAAGATACAGGGTGTCAAAGTATAGGATAAGAACTCGTTTTGTTACCATAACTTCTAAACCACTCGATCGATTTTCATTAAATTTCGTACACAGAGTAGGTAATGTAGTACATTTCTAAGTAATGATGGGGTTTATTTATAAACAAAATCTCCAGTGGCGTAGATACTGGGGAACTGCTCCACTTTTCCCCTCCAATCTTCGACACCACTGGATATATTGCGAAGAAATTTGAATCTGCTGCTCTTATAATAGTCATTCACGATTAAGATTTTGGTTTTTACTTTCTTATTCGAAGTATAAGGAAGTATTGTAATCGTGATTTTTTTCGACTTCGAGATTTTGATGGATTTACACGTTTTGAAGGCCCCTGAATCCATTTTGACCATTTTCGCCATGATGTCTGTCTGTCTGTGTGTCTGTCTGTATCCACCATAACTCAAAAACGAGTTATCGGATTTGATTCAAATTTCATATTTAAGAGTTTGAACAAAATTGTGGGTGCCACATTCAATGTTTTTCATCTAGCACCAAAACAAGTGACAGTTACCTGATGACATTTTTAGGTTTTTTAAGAATATCTTGAAAAATAAACAATTTATGAGATTTTTTTATTCTTTAACATTGATTTAGAATTGAATTTTGAACAAATTTTGTTTGAACTTTTTTTTGAAATTCCGTCAAAAAAATTTCAAAAAAACGAGATATTTCTAAAACACTTTATATTTTCATAGCGCGCTTTGATAGTTGAATCCGAGGGTCGAAAAGTAATTATTGTGATACTATCCGTATAAGAAAGTCATGTGTTGGGCACATCAGATATTTTAACTAAGTCTCCTGTTGTATCACAAAACAAACACGTTAACTCGTTCGGTCTTTTTCTTTTCAAATTGGACACTTGAAACGACATTTTTTCACTTTTTTTTTAATATAAAAGACTTTTAGGTACTTACTCAAATACCAGAAAAACATTAACAAATAACAGGCACATAGGTACAGCGCATTTTTGGAAATTTTGGAGCCCTCTATCTTTTTGGGAACTAACTACAGAGAGTTCAGAGTAAGACAAAAAATGTTGCAAATTTTGAGCTATACAATTTTTGTCTTTACACTTTTTTCCTCCGACCAACAGAACATAAGGCAAATACAAAAATCGATTCCAAAAATTTTTCTAGATGGCGGGGATTCCGAAACAGGTGGGGATACGCCAACTTGAGATTTTACCTTTCGGACCATCAGAAACAACATTAAAAATTCAGCCTACCCGCAAGTTTTTGAATCTCAAATATCTGATTGACTGTAATAATAGTGATAACATAATAAGAGGGCGAGGGAATTGAAATGGACCATCCGATTTTCCGGCAACATGATTTTTTTTCATTATTTAGGGTCTCAGATATAAGAATCCGAGCATAGTTGCCGGTCCTCATATTATGCATACTCAAGTACCTTTGGCGCCTGCACTAAGTATTATTATTAATTATGTTTATCAATGATTAAAGTTTTTAAAAATGAACGGACAACTACCAACACCCTGTATAAAGCAAGTTTTCTAAAACTACATTAGCTTATTTCTTGTATATTCCTACTTCAAACACAAGAAATTTTTTTTGGAAAAAACGTGTCATTGTCAAAATTTGAATTTTTATTTACATCTATGTTTTTGTAAAAATAAATGAAAACGTGTAAATAATTATAATACCGTTAATGTTTGGACCATACAACCTTAATACTTTTATGTCTAAAATGAAGTTTAGAATCTAAAAATACAAAAATATACAGGGTGTTCCATTTAAAATAACAAAGTTTGTGTCTACTTCCGGTATAACCGGAAGTACCAGAAAGGTGGCAATATTTTCATTAAATAGAGCACATTGTATAATGGGTGTGTACCAATTTTTAGAACCAAATTGTGTTTAGTAATAGAGTTATGTCTACTGTCAACTCGTTGTGACACACCCTGTATTTCTCTAAATCTGAAGGAAAAATCCCTGCAAATTGAACGCTACATTAGCATCCTGTTATGTGTGAACCTCTAAATTAATAACAATAATTCCATTGAACTTATGATGGTAACAGCAACAACAAACAAATCTCATTCTAAGTTGCAGCAGTTATCATTGTAACATGTAAACAAATATAAATGAGCTATTAGAGATAAACCGGGGTGTTTAACAGTTCATATATTCAAGTTTTTATTTTTATTGTTGTTTCGACTGTGCTAGTGTTTGGACATGACCTTAAAAAATGTATACCTACGTCGTGATTTAAATACAAAAATATAACAGACAACCAGGGAATAATTACTGGTGGAATTTGCATATTTGCATATGTATTAGATTAGGCAAAATAATACATATTGTGGTCATTTTTTCCTTATTGAAATTTTGTTGTCATATCAATGTTATATATTTCCTTAGAATTATAAAAAAAATTATTGGGATTATGACATGGATTAGATTAACATATCTTTGTTACCATACATTAATTTCAATAAATTAATAACTTATTTTAAAATAATAAATTAATGTATCATCATTAAAACAGAGGGCAACAGGGATATAGTTCCCTATACTTATAACTTTCACAGTCCTTTCGATATCTAATATTAACATAACTAACTATACAAGAAATATATAATTTACAGTTAAACTGCATTTTACATTTCCGTCAACAAATTATAAAAACAGTGTCTGAAGAGCAAGTTAGTGTGTCTATATTTTAAATTTTAAATTAACTAACAAAACCTGCATTAAGCGTTTGATGCCTTGACAATTAAAAACAACCAAAAATTTCCATTCTGGCTCTTTAAGTTTCTAGTGAAAATGAAATAGAAATCTCATCAATCATTTTTAAATTACTATAAAAAAACCTGACCAACCCACAAATATAGTAAATAAATTTATAGTAATTTAATAAAAACAAAACTTTTGTTAGAATTATTTCAGTTTTAAGAGTTCTTGTAATATTCTCTTGACTACGTTAAAAATGTTGGGTTTTAAATGTAAATATGTCTCTTCAATTTTTTTTGCACGATCCGTCAAATTCGCGTATTTACTGGTTTAATTAAAAGAATAGTATATTAAGTATGTAGAACGGTAAGGGATTTTTACCGTTCGACATGCTTATAACATTTTTTGCACGATTCGTCAAATTCACGTATTAATGGGTTTAATTAAAGAATAGTAACCAAACTAAAATTTGTTCATGTCAAAGTGACAACTATAAAATTATCTAAAATCAAGTGACAAAACTTTCAAATGACATTACTTACCGATCAGATTGCGAGAATCTGATCGGCAAAATTACTTACCGTTCAGTAATTTGTAAACACAACCTACTATGCTTTTAATTAAACCAGTAAATACGCGAATTTGACGGATCGTGCAAAATAGTAGGTTTTGTTTACAAATTACTGATCGGTAAGTATCTTACCGATCAGATTATCGCCTTCTGATCGGTAAGTAATGACATATGAAAGTTTTGTCACTTTATTTGAGATAATTTTATAGTTGTCAAACGGTAAAAATCCCTTACCGTTCTCCATACTTAATATACTATTTTTTATGCAAGCTGAATGATCAAATTCTATTCTCATCGTTGTACAATCTTGTAGTTTGAGAAATTTGATATGTAAAATTAGTCTGTCATTAAAACAACAATAACTTTTCAAAAATTAGTTTTTTAAAGTTTCTACATCAATTCACACTTAGACGGAATTTGAAAAACACAAGAAGTAAGGGTTAAAAATAGGTTACTCCCAACCCTAAATTTATTAGGGGTGTGTCTTGAAATTGGGCTACATGATGAGGAAATTATGGAAACATCTAAAAAGAATAAGCAATTTCTTCCCTTCTTTATTTTCCGAAATATGGCTGTATTGTAAAGATTAAAAAAAACAAAATGATTTAAAACTATAGCGATTATAATATTGAACTTAATTTTTTATTCATAAAAACTCGTTCAAGGTAAAGTAACAATCATTTTATGAGGATTATCTGCTTGTTTACATACTTAATGGTTTCAAAACGTCTATAAAAAAAAATGTAATTCAAACATTTTTCTACGTGTTTTCCTTAAATGCATATTGCTTTTCAGGTACTTCAATACCTCAATTTATAGACAGAGTGATTTAAATTCAATACTCACCATTAGGGTCGATTCTGTAAACTAGAGATATAGGGACGGATAATAGAACAAAATTGAAGGAACTTAAAGTTTAATGTACAAAAAGATCTATCAACTCAACTGTGATTTGTTTTGGTTCCGGACTTATCCTTAAAAACTTTTTGTTTTTCCTCTGTAGTTAATATTTTTATTAACCGATTTTAATTTGGTGAAAACTATTTTAGAGAAACTATTTATAATTTACCTACATCGAATTTGAATCACTCTGTATAGAAACAACTTTTTTCAAATCAAATTGTACTACATTTACAGTATTTGCTTTGGCGAAAACAGGTGCATTTTTAATCCCACTAATCAATAACTTCATAATGGTGTAAAATAATAGATTTACAAAAGTAGTCATAATTTGACTTTGCAGCAACAATAATAGTTCAGTGAGCGGTTCTCAAATCTGACCATTTCGATAAAGTTTTTTTAAGGAGTTAGTACCAGTACCAAAAGATCTTTGTGAAAAATATGCACTTGAATTAACTTGGAAAATTAAATGTTATCAAAATAAATTGCTTGTATTGTTTAATAGAAAAATTACTAACTTTGGATTCTTTCGAAATGTATTTGTTAGTGTCAATGTTAGTTCCAATAAAACTATTCGTTTGGACCATATCTAAAACTACTTATCGTTGTGGTGATATCACTGATATCTATTGTGGTTTAACGGAAAAATAACAATATTTATTTGAATGTTAGAAAATATAATTATTTTTTCATAATGTCATTTCCCTACGTTATCTACTGCTTTCATATTAGAAAAGAAATTGACGTCTTGATTAATGGCTTGCAGGCATATACAGGGTGTCTCACGCTTGTGGCCTATTAGAGATATTGATGAGAGCACCAAACGAGATATGCATGCGGGCCTGGCTCTATAATATGATCTATCAACTGAAAATATTTTGAAGACGGCGACACATCCAGTTATACTGGTAGTTGATACCAACCTCGCTATTTTAAATGGAACACCCTGTATTTATATATTTTTTCTAATTTCAGTAATTTCCCAAGAAATTCTGAGACTTCTGACATCAAGATTCCTATACATAAATTTTACCGTTTTCCAAAAAAAAATATCTAAATTTTTTTACAAAAAATCAAGTCTTGCTTAAAATGTAATACATATCTTCGTTAAATAGAAGATAAAAAACTTAAATTTTCACAGGAGCTTATCACAACTTATAACTTATCTGAAAAATTCTTTTCACAGATTCGTGCACTACTTACCAAATAGTCTGTTAGGTCGCATTTGTGATCTACAACTCGCTTATTCAATGTACAGTGAGGTCCTTCGTAAAATTTACTCGATTTGGAATTTAATTTGCCAGGTATACGTCCTTCGGTCACCAATGCGGCTATTGCTACTAACACTTCACCCCCATCTTTTCCAGTTACCTCTGTGTCGAAATTTGAACTATGCATCTGGAACAACAAAAAAGGAAAATTAGGATAATGATGTACACGTAGAGTGGATAATGTAAAGAAAGATTAGGTACGCGTATATCCGGTTAAAATTTTTGGAAGATGTACACTACAGTGGAAATTTTTTTGTTAAAAACCTCATCAAATTTACTCAGCTGTAAAGTGTGTACTTATATTTAATAGATAATAGCAATAAATATTTTATTATTGTTGAACGATTTGGTATGAAAAAACTTCATATTCATGTAAAATATCTGATGTGCCCAACACATGACTTTTTTATACTTACGGATAGTATCACAATAATTACTTTTCCTAAATAAATTAAGTTAAATTTCTTGTAAAAATTTTGAAGGTTTCCAGCAATTTTCAAATAGTCTCTGTCGCACTTATAGCAATACGCATAAATCTGTCCTTGTCCCACTCATTATAACCGAATTTTACGACGAAAATGTGTTTTATTTTAGATTTTTGACCTGTTACTCACTTAAAAAAATCTCCCGGTATGAAATTACATTTATTTATTCATTATTATTGTTTTCGGTGCCATAGAAACCAGTAAAATAAAAAAAAACTAATGGTCCGTTCCTTCTGGGATTCGAACCCGAGACCTTCCGTTTGGCAGCCATATAATGAAACACATGGTCTACCTCGACCATCGAATTCAACTATCAACGCGCGCTATGAGAAATATAAAGTGTTTTAAGAATATCTAGTTTTTTTGAAATTTTTTTGACGGAATTTTAAAAAAATGTTCAAACAAAATTTGTTCAAAATTCAATGTTAAAGAATAAAAAAATCTCATAAATTGTTTATTTTTCAAGATATTCCTAAAAAACCTGAAAATGTCTTCAGGTAACTGTCACTTGTTTTGGTGCTAGATGAAAAACATTGAATGTGGCACCCACAAATTTGTTCAAACTCTTAAATATGAAATTTGAATCAAATCCGATAAGTCGTTTTTGAGTTATGGTGGATACAGACAGACAGACACACAGACAGACCGACACACAGACAGACAGACATCATGGCGAAAATGGTCAAAATGGATTCAGGGGCCCTCAAAACGTGTAAATCCATCAAAATCTCGAAGTCGAAAAAAATCACGATTACAATACTTCCTTATACTACGTATAAGAAAGTAAAAATAACATAGATTGAAATTTTAAATTAATTATGGGAGAAAAGAGTAACTTAATACCGATGGTAATGAAAGGCAGGCAAAGAATTGGATATTTTTATTTATACTTATTATAATGCCTTTTTTAAACATTGAACTTTTCCTCAAAACTTCATAAGCAAAAACCCATAAAATTGAAATAAAACCATAGATAACATTTCAGAAATAACATAAAGGTATCCAGAATATGTAAATAAAATATCGTTGAAGACATTAAGGTTTTTATGAAAATATTTTACGATACTCATACAAATGATCCATGGAAAAATTCTGTTAATTAATACTGCTAATAGACAGAGTCGTTTTAGCCATTTCATTGGGCTTTTTGTGGTTTTTTTAAAGTCCAATTTTGAAGTAGTACACTAGGAAGTATATATACCTAAAAGGTTGAAGGCTCGTCTTAAGTCTTAGTCCCAAATCGCAGGGAATTTCAAGGAAAAGATATATGAATTCATTTTGAGCCATTTGATTGGCCAGTTTCAAATCGTAAAGTATTGAAATCTAACAACTTCTACGACTGCCAACAACTATGACTTTAGACCGTATTTCTAGCCCAAATTTTTCCTATTAAACAGTTGAAATCTGTGACTTACGACTTGTCTTGAGATCTTCACATCAAATAGAATAAGAAAAATATTGGAAAATAGAAATAGTTTTTATTGTTAATAAATTTAAGATCTATAACGATTTTAAAGTGTTCGTTAACTCGCTACTTTTATCGAAACTGTCAAAGATATGCATATCTAGACTTCAAACAAACACCAATTTTCAAGATAATAAAATATTCTAGGTTTCTTTTGTACCAAAACCAAAACTGGTCCTAGGTGTTTTTTATTATAAATTTCAATTTCAAAAAATTTACAAAAATCTATGCTCAAAGAACAACCCCTGCAGTGCTTGTGGTAACCCTTTTCCGGGGTGTAACATAGAACCCAAACAGAAAATTTAAAATATGTTACAAAACAAAGCCTGATGAATATTTAATTATCGTTCATACCGTTCTAATTTGAAGTCTGTATTTTTCACTGTTTCGGTTTTACTAAATCGTAGGGTAAATGAACTCATAAGGGACGGTTTCAGGCAGGTGCAAGACCACTAGAAAACTATTATTTTAAGAAGAAAAGTTGATATGAACTAGAGTTCATAAGGGAGAGAAGTTGTATTCAATATAGTATACATATGCATAAGTACGAGCCCTAACAACTAAATGTTCGGACAAAAGTAAATTTGATTGTTTTTTTCCATACGCGCAAAAGTTATCTAAATTATCTTCCATAATATTGATGGTTTTTTCTGTTATAATGCCAACATTTAGTTATATAAAAACGTAAATTTCGTAAAAATCCGCTCGGCGGTTCAAAAACTATGGCACTTTAACCCAGCAGGATGGGAAAATTGTAGAAACAAAGAATTATTAATTTCAAAACGTTGGATCTAGTAGTCGGATTTAGATGAAACTTACTTTATTGTAGAGCTGGACATAGATTTTCTTTACAAAAAAGTTTTTATTCGGTAATTTTAGGCATTTATCGGAGCTTCAAAATTGCACCTTTAAAAATGATAAAATTTTCTAGTAACTGTTTTAAAGAATCACAGTTTTGAAACCGCTGGTTGGATTTGTGTCAAAAAACATTTAAATTCGTACTATATTGAAAAAATCCTGAAATGTTAATATGAATTTTTTTTGCCTATTTTTCTAGTTCCACGGTTCACTTTTCAAAAAACGTTATTTGAGGGTGCTACCTACATTAAAATAATCACAGTTTTGGAACCACTGGTTGGATTTTGGTAAAATTTACTTTATTGCAAAGCTGGATATTGGTTTTATGTACAAAAAATCCCCAAGTCTTTGTTTGATGATTTTAGGCATATTTCGTAGCTTTAAAATTGCACTTAAAAAATGTGACGTAATTTTCTAACGACTGTTTTTAAAAAATCACAGTTTTGGAATTTGGGGAAAACGACATAAAGGTGCTTTAATGGCCCTCATCCAGTGCGGACTTAAATGTCATTGAAACTCTTTGGCATAAAATTAAACGTATTCTACGCAATAATCCACCAATTGGAGACTTAAAAACCAAAATAGAAGAAATTTGGGACAGTTTCACGCCAGAATTATACCAAAATTTGATAAATACAATGGCTGCTAGAATACAGGCATGTATTAAAGCAAAAGGAGACGTACCCTCTTATTAATGGTACTACATTAAAAATTATCCCAACAATTAGTTGCAAATTCATTTTGTAAAGTTTGCTAATTATTAAGGTTAAAATATTGTTAAATCCAATAAATAATTTTCTTCCATGCATAATATTGTTACTAAGGCTTTATCTTATTGTATTGTTAGGTGTTTACTAATAATTTGCGTAAAATTTCCAGTTCTCCTTTCATACTTCAATAATTTACTTTTGTCCGAATATTTAGTTGTTAGGGCCCGTATATAAGTACTTTTCGAGAATAGATGTTATAAAATCGAAATAAACAAAAAAAATTTCTGAAAATGGAATTTAGGCAAAAATACAAGTTCCTTAGCAAGTTTTACAAGATATGAAGTAAGTAAGCTAAATTTTGTACATTAAATTGTAATTTTGGGAACCTTTTCGAATATTTCTGTAATTTATGGGTTTTATGACACTTTCACAGTATACCTTCTTCTATTTGATCTTTGTTTACTTCTGGCTTCTGGATGTGCAGATGACCTCGTTTCTCATTTATTGCATCAAATATGCATAAAATAATATCTAGATACTTCTTCTCTCAGACACAATCTAAGTCTTATGTAAATAGTTGAGCAAAGAGTTTATGATTACCTATTTAATCTAAGGATAAAATTGAGCCTTTTCTAGGACAAATTTGTCTAAACAGTTACCACACGAATTAAAATTTTGAATTCTAACATGAATCCACTCAGGAGTTTCGTTAAAATTAATTGATACAAATGACTCAGTTATTTTGTGAATTGTTTAAAGTTGATTAAATAAATGAACCAAGAATATGATAAGTGTATACAGGGTGTCTCACGCTTGTGGCCTATTAGAAGTATTAGGAGAACCAAATGAGATAGAGAGCTGAAATTTTGCATGCAGGCCTAGCTTTATATAATCCATCAACTGAAAATGTTTTCAAGATGGCGGCACATCCGGTTATACCGGAAGTTGATACTAACTTCGTTATTTTAAATGGGATACCCTGTATTTAGATTTTTTTTCTAATTCCCCAAAAAATTCTGAGTCTTTTGACATAAAAATTCCTATACCTAAATTTTACCGTTTTCGAGAAAAAAAATATTATCTAAACTTTTTACAAAAAATCAAGTCACATTTAAATTGTATTATCTTCGTTAAAAGTAAAGATAAAAGACTGAAATTTTCACAGTAGCGTTATGGAACTTTGTGGCTTCTGTCCATGGCAAGTTATTTCAAATTTATTATGTACAGGGCGATGTTTAATTCATAACATTTCGTTCTCATAAAATGTCAAAAAACTCATTTTTCTTAAATGGGACACTATGTATTATTCTACATCATTCGATAGAACGTGAAAATCTCTATCTATTCATATCAGGTGTTTCTATACCTAACTTTAACTGTTTTCCAGTTATTTGCGATTTTATAAATTAGTTACATATTTATCATTAAGAAATCGAATAGTAAGCCACGATTTAGATTGGTTGTCAACATAACATGGGGGGGCCATGCATGCTACTTTTTCATATCTTAAGAATCATATCAGATGATGCTTTGTATCAACTTCGATATTTTTTTAATAGTTTAGGTATAAATAATTTCTTAATGATAGGTTTGTAACTAATATATAAAATAGCAAATAACTGGAAAACAGTTAAAGTTAGGTATAGAAACACCTGATACGAATAGATAGAGATTTTCACGTTCTATCGAATGATGTAGAATAATACATAGTGTCCCATTTAAGAAAAATGAGTTTTTTGACATTTTATGAGAACGAAATGTTATGAATTAAATATCGCCCTGTACATAATAATTTTGAAATAATTTGCCATGGACAGAAGCCACAAAGTCCCATAACGCTACTGTGAAAATTTCAGTTTTTATCTTCACTTTTAACGAAGATATTACAATTTAAATGTGACTTGATTTTTTGTAAAAAGTTTAGATAATATTTTTTTTCTCGAAAACGGTAAAATTTGGGTATAGGATTCTTTATGTCAAAAGACTCAGAACTTCTTGGGGAATTAAAAAAAAATATAAATACAGGGTATCCCATTTAAAATAACGAAGTTAGTATCAACTTCCGGTATAACCGGATGTGCCGCCATCTTGCAAATATTTTCAGTTGATAGATTATATGAAGCTAGGCCTGCATGCAAAATTTCAGCTCTCTATCTCATTTGGGTCTCTTAATACTTCTAATAGGCCACAAGCGTGAGACACCCTGTATATAGTTGCTATACCATTGAACATTCTAACTCATCGTGACACAAGAGCAGATTGATAATTTTTGTATTTCATAGAAACGAAGAAGATTCTTATTTAATTTCATATCTTCTACAGTTAGGTTCTGACTTCGATTTTCGAATCATAATTTTCAAAATTCATAAAAAAAGTAGTTTTTGACTAAAAATAGCTTTTGATTCACTTTTGTTTGTTTGTGTAAGACCAGACACCAGACTTAATACATTTTTTGCTTTTAAATACAAATCTTATCTGGTATTTACCGACAAGCTCTTAAAATAACATCAACAAAATATGTAATCAAATTTTGGTTTGAAAACACCAAACCAGATTTCTCATTTTTCAATCTGAAACGATTACATATTTCATTTTTCGTTATCTGAATGTCAAACTACAATTGAGAACCTTAATGCTATTTTTTGCATACTTTCACCAAGAGAATACAAAAGCAACCAACCTCCTTTCGCTCGATTTTTCCCTTCCGTATTGATTACATTTTTCACGTACCGCTAACTTACATAAAGTTTCAAATGGTCCATAAGGTTGATTCTTCTCTGTTTATGCGACAGTGTTTCAGATGATGGTCGACTTTAAGCTTTTCGCGCTGGGTAAATGCATTTCAGTGCAAATCTTTCACTGTATTCAGTTGATCTACAGTACTTTGACCTACTTTACTGAACTATTATAATCTGCATGTGTAACTCACCTCAAAACGTGAGATTATTTGTTGGTTCTGTGTTGAAATGTTTGAATGCAGCTGGAAATTTGATGGAAATTGTATGCAATTTCAAAAGTAAATCGGAATGATGAAACTATTAGACACGAGCAGCAGATTAGACTTGAAGTAGAGCCAAGGAAATAATTTGAAAGTTTTCAAATATATTCAAATAATTCAATTATTATCGTAATTTAAACATTGAAATAAAACATTTATCATTTGAAGGATTGTAGAAAATCCAACATTCTATCTTATCGTAACCACTTGCTTCCCATCTCATCAAAACAACCAAAATTCAAATCTACAATCAATGAACTCTCCTCAATTCTAACCAATCTCAACCACCCTTGATATCTTATCGACGAACCGAACAAAGAATTCCTGGTTGCTCCTGCAAAGGGAACAAAGGACCTGGAGCGAGCTAACCTTTGAATCAGTATAAAGATCCTTGTATTCCATAAAATAGACCAAACTTGCACAGCTGATTGTCATCCCCCACTATGCCCCCTGGTCTGACGTCAATACAATACAGCGACTGCGATTGGTCGACAGGACCTTCCTGTTTATAAATATGCCTTGCCGCATGCACAGCTGATCGCAGCCAGCGAGGGAGACAGCTGATGCGTTTAGCCATTTAATCAAGGTTAGCATGGCACGTGTAGCCTGCTTCGATTGAAAATGCACCACAGTTGTTGGTGGCAACATATGTAACTCTGTATCTGGATTTTCTCAAATTAAATTGATGCACGTTTTGTAAATTTAGAATAGTTGTAGAGAATTTAGGGCAAATCCTGCTGGAATTATACAATTTATTCGTGACCTAGTTTCCCTGTGTTGGTTGCTGGGTTATAGGTAGAACAAGTAAAATTATAATGAACGTGTGCGTTAGATTTCGTAACATCGCTATTTTATCATGCTAGAAGTTGTATTGTATACGATTTAATATTATGGAAACACTTCAACCGAAACTAATAAAATGAAAGCGAAATAAGCAATAAATTAAGTAATAATAATTTCCTTTTAGTGTAGATTGTAGCTTTCCTAAATTTATATTCATACTTAAAGGACACTTGTGAGAATTATTATCATGGACATACCTACTTATTACGCATCACAAAGAGCAAGTGTGTACATTCTGACAATTTTTCCCCACTTTTGTTCTGTTAATTTTAATTTCGTTGTCTTGTTATGAGACCATTACAACGTGAGTCACTCGACTAGTTCACTAATATGGTCTTATCTGTAATGCACCTGATGTGAAATACTGGAAATTGGCACTTTTCCACCATAAAACTTGGAACACAGCACGGAAAATTAGGTAATTGCTAACAAGTAACTTTGGGAACAAAAATTTTGCAATACATTATATTTATTAAGAGTTTTAGACAACAAATAATTAAAAACTGTTAGAAGAATTAGTAATTACTCAGTCATATAGTAAATAAAAAGATTCTGGTAATTCTTAAAGAAATATATGTATCTACTAATTACTCTTTCTTCTAAAAAGGATTAAACTATGTACTTATGTACTTATATATACCAGTATAAATATACTATAGGTATGGTAGGATGGGCACAAGATTATGAAAATTTGGAGTTTATGACTAGAAAATTAATTGGTCGGAAGGGCGTAAAAATATATGTAGATATATCTATGTATAGCAAGATCTGATATAAGATGGACAAGTATAACATTGTTTGATATATAAATATTTAGGAATAAAGCTCGTGAATACTGAAACATTAGACAGAACAGGATAAAAAAGAAACTAACATAAAGGAAGAAGACCTACAGCTATGAAAATAGCATAGTTAATGCGGAATCAACATAACAAGAATATGGAAAAAATCGTAAAAACACTTAAAAATCAATGAAAAGGATTATTGGTGGCGCTCTGTACATCTGCAGGTAAATCAATGAAAGAAAGAGTTTATCAATGACAAAATTCGTAAAACTATTAGCGTCACAGTGACATAGTAGATCCCAGATTAAAACATCTAAAATGGTATGGACACGGTACATACAAAGAATGCCAAAAAGCAAGTTTTACAATGGACACTACAAGTAAGAAGAAAGAGTAAGAAGACTTCTAGAAGATCCTTGGACAGATAAAGAGGATGCTTAAATATGAATTATTATTTAAAGAAACACTGTGAGATATTTGTCTGCTGTTAGACGTATGTTACAAAGTTAAACACTAGTTAAATTTTCTTCAAATTTGTTTCTTCTACATATAAGAAAAAAATTTAAGTTTCTATGATAACTTAAAGCATAGTTCGATTCTTTTTGTAATCTTGATATTCTGTATAATAACAGAATGTCGTAGTTCTAAGCATACAGGGCGTTTCATTCCCTTTAAAACCAAGTGACTTCCTTTTATTGGGTCTAGTTTTTCAATTGATGGTTAACCCCGACTATAAATTAATTTGCTTACAATTAGATATCATTATTAAGAAAATGATAACCAAGAACAGTAATTCTTAGTTAAGGATAACTATCATTTGAAAACCTAGCCCTATTGCGATATTGCGACGAGTTGCCAAAGGAAACTTTAACGAAAAGTGTAACTTATAAGAACATTAACAACTCACTTCAATATGTTATACCTTATTCCTTCAAATACTTATTTAAGTAGCTGAAAATGGACTGGTTAACTTTGTTGTTCATAAAGTGAATATTATTCGATGCTCGAAATTTTTTGTAAAGAAAAATCCTCTCATATTTGAATACTACAAATAAGAAAAGTTGAAAGAGGATTGTCCAAAATCTCTCAAATCTTTTGAAAATTTATAAATAACTTTATGCACAGATATATTATAAATTGACAATTATTCACGAATTTCTTTGTCATAAACGTCTTTTTATAGCCCATGGACCTCTTTACGCTCATGGGCTATAATGAAACGTCAAATAAAAGTCAGAGCTGTTTTTTTTACTCATAGTAAGTTTTTTTGTAAATAAATTCCGATTTTTCGGGTATCAAACCATCACTACTTCTTGCCGATTCAGCCAGATCGTTTCGGCTTTGCAAGCCATGACATTTTCTTGGTCTGATGAAAAATCCATCAAAGATTCTGGATGACACAACTGAAGTAAACAATTTTTGTAAAAAGTTAAAATGGATACCCTTGTTACTCCTTTTACTCTAGTAACGTACTTCAAGCGGCTTGAGACATATTTAATTGTTTAATTATTTGAGATAAATACTTAATCTGTGCATAAAATAGTGTATGTATTTCTGACGTAACTTGCTTTTATGGCCCTACAACCTTTTCCTAGCCCTCGGCTACGCCTCGGGCTTAATATAAGGCTTCGTGCCTTGAAAGCCTCTTTACGCCCTTAATACACAAATAACTATTATTTTTCCTTCCAGAAAGCCTGCATTTATAATAATTTATATATCAATAATGAGCACTTTGTGTCAATAATGAACACTTTGCCACTTTGTTCCACAAAATTACCTCAGAAGAGATTTTCTCTGAATTAATGAAATTAAAAATTAGAAATGATAGTGGTCTTTCTCTTGTATTTTTAAGGAATTGCATATTTTTATTTGCCTCACCACTTCATAAATTATTGTCTCACGTCAAAACGGTGACTTCACTTGTTTTTGAAAAATTTGATATTTACAATTACAGACCTGTTAATTGTTTGCTAATGCTAATGACGTTTTTTCTAACAAGATAATCGAACTTGAAAGTAGGCTTTTGAAAAACTAGTACGGAAAATTAGTGCGGAAATTTTTTTCCGTACACATTTTTTAAACTTTCCGCACGCAAACAAAAACATAAAGAAGTACTTACATTTAGTTATAATTGTAACATTTATTTAATATCTAACAACCGGAGGAGTGCACATTAGTTCATCGCTTTCGCTTTAGTTTTGAAACTCCATGTTTATATTCACGTAATTTGATCTCAAAATCAAAATTATTTCGATGACAGGACACAATTTATAAAATGTCAACAGCTATGAGCTTTCGATTCTATGACAACAAACTCACTTGATGTTTTTTTTAATTAGAAAAAGATTTACAAATAATTTTATTTCTTACGAATTCCACGTTTTCGTAGAAAAAATCGTATGTAACACGCTTGCGGAAATGGCCCATGACAATACTCGTGTGATTGCAGCACTCGCTATCTCTCGCGTTGCAAATTTCACACTCGTATTGTCATGATGCGTTTTCCGCACTTGTATTACAATATACTATTACATTCCAAAATTATGTGACAAGATTGCTAGGTACTAAACAGATTGAATCTATTCTAAGTGATAGTTGACTGAGTTTACATTGATTTCCATTCGATTTGTCGTCTTTGAAAATCTGAAAGCTCTGGATATTCAAGACTCATTACTTATTTGGTTAAAAAATGTTCTTAACAATAGATTATTATTAACTCATCATAACATTGTAAAATTCGTAGTGTCTCCAGCAAGACACAAGATATCACTTCATATATTCTAAATTCAAATTTTTTTTTCTGATGTCAAAATTTTCAAAATTATCGTCTTTTAATTAACTTTACAAGAAAATTTGTAACTACGTATTTTACTATTACTGTCCTATTATTCAATTTACAGAAGTGAAACGTAGTAATTCGTCGATTACATAAATTACAATTTGATTGTCCTTACATCCAGCATATTACACATAATTTCAGATTTAATTGGTCTTTTCATGAATTGAACTCACAGGAAATAAGTTTGTACATGACGTCATCTCTTCCTGTTATTTTTAAATGGTTTAACTTTAAAATATGTCCCTAGATTTTAATATTTTAATCGTCTCAAGTTCCACATAGATAATGTACTTTGTTTTGTCCACCCTACACATCGCGTTAATTTTTCTAACGATATATATATTATCTAGTTTAATACGCATTATTTTTAATTATACATTCCAAATAGATACTTCACAATACCAACATCATGAACGAAACAACACGTTTTATGTTAAGTCACGTCAGATGAAACAGTGATACACCTACTCAGCAACACAAATACCTAGTACTTAACCATTTCCAATTATTATAATTACGACATTATGGAAGGTAGTTGTAGTGATTGTGCTAATATATGAATCATAAACTAGACGTTAAATTTATACAATTTAAAACCACGCCATAAAGCCTTATCAAAGCAAGTGTTTATCAAATCGAGACACAAAAAATTACGTTACTTTTCCCATCTACAACCGTCTTTGCTTCCACGCGCTACAGCGAATCAATAGAACAAACATCGACTCAACAAACTGCGGTTGTTAATTTCGCTCGTTTACCAACAGATAATTTTTCAAAACTTTTTCTTAAATTATATTTCGTATTGATCAAGGCTGGTGAATTGTGGCCATGACCAGATTTTTGGGCTTGCGCAAACCCTTTACATAAATGACGCAATGTTGTTTGATTACAATAGAAAAAAAAATAGCTACACTCATCACGATGAGCTAATCTAACACCAATCTCTGTGATGGGGAAGTCGTAAGTTGAACTAAAGCTAAAAGTTATAGGGATGCAAGATGCATCAGCTGCAATGATGCAATCGACTGGAAACCTTTCAGATGTTACACTCATCAGCTAAATAACAGAGATGTTGCGGCTGATATATTTAAAATTTCCACAAGCAAAGTGGAGCTCATTAAAAACCATTGAACTACGTTTTTGCTAGAAGCAACTGCCTAACCGCCTAACGAACAAACAGGTGGAAAGATTATGTGGGTATTCTAAAAAACATTGTGCTGAATGGTAAATACCGTTAGACAATCCGTCCATATAAATTCGGTGAGATGATGGATAATTTTTGAGAAAGCAACATATTAATCTACATCCGAACAAAATAGCAAAACAGGTTTGGATTTAGGTGCTGTACAGGAAAAAAAACACGCTTTTATACCGCTATTATAACTTAAAGATAAGTAGTTAATTTTATGCAGGTAAAATACGAGAAAGTGTAATAAAGGTGATGTAGCAAGTCAACTATTTGGAAAGAAGAAATCGTTGTATAAATGGCAGTTGATTAGTTTATGATAGGTAGTTTGTGTTCATCGGAAAGCGCTACTGAAGAAAAATCGTTTTGTTAAAATATTTCGTTATTTTATGAATAGCCACGTTTAATAAATAGTTATTTATGCATTAAGGGCATAATCAGGAGATTTATGGCATGAGGGAATGTTTAAAGCCCGACGAAGGAGGGCTTTTAATTTCCCGAGGGCCATTATCGACAATTATGCCCGTGGTACATACAAAGTTTTATTCTATTTTAGTTTCTAAAACATTAAAAAAATATTTAATATATCCGGCAAGTTTGTGACACTTGCGCCGATAGGAATTTTAGTGTTGTCTAGGTACTTGGTTATTTACGTCCTAAATACATCAAAATTGACAATTTGTTTTTGAATTAACACAATGACACAATGGCAAATATAGTTCGCAGCTGCAATCGTTGTTTAGCAATTTTTTATTAATCGGGCCATAAAGTCCATTTTACGCCCGTCTTTGCGGGCTTATAAAGTAGATTATGGGTATAAAATAGATTAAAATTATTTTATATATATATTTTATACTACAAAATAATTACTATTACATATACAGGGTGTCCCAAAATTAGCCTGCCAAAATGAACCAGCTGATTATACGTTCAAAAATAATGCAAAAAGTTTTAATAAATATAGGTTGAAATATTCTTTGTAAGGGAGCTACAACCCCCCGAAAGGAGGGCCCCAAAGAGGAGTTTTCTGTAATATCTCTGCTTGTTTGAGGTAGATTCATGAAATTTGGTGAGTTTGAAGCTTGTATAATTTGTCACATATTTATTTTTCCAATTTTCAGAAATTTTGCCAGGGGCGTCACATACAGCACCCACCCTGTATGTGACGGTAAATTATGGCCCATATTTTTTGTGTGGATAATTTTTAAATTTTTTATATTAATTATGAAACTTGGTTTATTTTAACACAAAAAAGGTCGTCTCAGTCGACCTTTGAATCTTAAACCGTTTTCGAGTAAAATCGTTTTGAAGAAGTCACGTCCATAAAAACTACACTATTAAAAATAATCACAAAATTGAAAAAAAAAATTGATTTTGATATTTGGTTTTTATTATTAATATTTGACGAAGAAATGCTAAACGAAATAATAAACACCTATAAATTTTAATCTATTGTCTACTTTTGATAACTTTTAGTTTTTCAAAACGATTTTACTCGAAAACGGTTTAAGATACAAAGATCGACTGAGAGTACCTTTTTTGTGTAAAAATAAACCAAGTTTCAAAATTGATATAAAATTTTTTTTAAATTATCCACACAAAAAATATGGGGCATAATATACCCAGCACCCACCCTGTATGTGACGCCCCTGGCAAAATTTCTGAAAATGGAGAAAAAAAATATCTGGCAAATTATAAAAGCTTCAAACTCACCAAATTTCATGAATCTACCTCAAGCAGTTGCAAAGATATTACAGAAAACTCCTCGTTGGGGTCCCCCTTTCGGGGGGCTGTAGCCTCCTTAAGAAGCATTTTTCAACCTATGTTTATTATTTATTTTTGTATTATTTTTGAACGTAGAATCAGCTGGTATATTTTAGCAGGCTAATTTTGCGACATCCTGTACAATGTTAATCATGGATTACAAAAGATTCTATTATAATAAGAAAATATCTGATGTGTCCAACACATGACTTTCTTATACGGATAATACCTCAATTACTTTTCCTAAAGAAATTAAGTTAAACTACACCTAATATTTCCCTGGTGCCCTGTGTTACAATGCCTTTATTTGATTGACGTTTACTGTCAAATTGACAAATTAAGTACTTATTTACATCCGTCGCCAAAAATCAAAATGCCAAAACTTACTGAACGACTCATGATAAAAAATAACCTAATTTCTGTGAAATTAACTGACGAGAGGCTAATCACAGCAAAGTATTCCATCAAATTCAAGGTCACGTGTAAGGGCAATGGTTATTCCGGCATCATCTTATGGTACCGATTTATGCTATTATTTAAAGGAAAAAAAAACTATACAAAACAACCTAACCTGGTCCGTGACTTATAATCGCTCCGAATAAATAAAGCATTTAATTAAAATTAAAAAAAAAAGGGAAATCTATGGAATCGAACCAGCACCGTGTAGATTACTAGGCAGATTCTCTACCCACTGTGCCACGGCGACTTGTGCTAGAGGTGGTATTTGTTCTGGATAAGAAGAGTACACTGAATACTTTGCTGCTATTAACTACTCCTATTAACTGTACATATTACAATATGACACAAAAAACACAAATCAACGACCGCGTAACAACCGGTGGTAGTTTCGCCACCACAATGCTGCCGTAGCCGTCGATCTTTTCAAATAATAATATTGCTACAATCGATTTCCTCAACGGTATAGATTTCTGTAATTTATATAAAGTACTTTTGCAACTGAGTGATAGATGGCGCTACTATATGAATAATAAGAAAGTAAAAAAAAGAAGGGAAATCTATGGAATCGAACCAGCACCGTGTAGATTACTAGGCATATTCTCTACCCACTGCGCCATGGCGGCTTGTGCTAGAAGTGGTATTTGTTCTGGATAAGAAGAGTACACTGAATACTTTGCTGCTATTAGCTACTCCTATTAACTGTACATATTACAATATGACACAAAAAACACAAATCAACAACCGCGTTACAACCGGTGGTAGTTTCGCCACCACAATGCTGCCGTAGCCGTCGATCTTTTCAAATAATAATATTGCTACAATCGATTTCCTCAACGGTATAGATTTCTGTAATTTATATAAAGTACTTTTGCACCTGAGTGATAGATGGCGCTATTATATGAAAAATAATTAAAAATTTTTGACGGAATTTCAAAAAAAAGTTCAAACAAAATTTGTTCAAAATTTAATTCTAAATCAATGTCTAAGAATAAAAAAATGTCGTAAATTGTTTATTTTTCAAGATATTCCTAAAAAACCTAAAAATGTCATCAGGTAAGTACCACTTGTGTTGGCGCTAGACGAAAAAGATTTAATGTGGCACCCACAATTTTGTTCAAAGTCTTAAATATGAAATTTGAATCAAATCCGGTAAGTCGTTTTTGAGTTATCGTGGACACACACACACACAGACAGACATCATGGCGAAAATGGTCAGAATGGATTCAGGGGCCCTCAAAACGTGTAAATCCATCAAAATCTCGAAGTCGAAAAAAATCACGATTACAATACTTCCTTATACTAAGTATAAGAAAGTAAAAAAATGCTTATTACAAAGAGCAGGTCTTATACCTTTATTTAATAGAGATAAATTTGTGGATATTCATCGTTGTAGGAATTTATCTGTCAGATAAAGTAAATAAAATAATAATTTACTCTATAATGTAAAATTTCATATTTTATTTCACAATCAATTTAGAATTATATCAAACAGCTTTTATCATCCATATAAATTTTATCTCTTCAAATATTTTTATTTATATTACATTATTTAGTAGAATTCATTTATGTAATAAAATTGTTGTTTAAATTATGAAATTAAAAATATAATAATAAATAAAAATTTAACTTTAAATGTATAAATTATTTTCTTTATCAAATAAAGATATCATGTATATCTTGTTCGAAATATCAAACTATTAACTGAAGATTTATTTGTTAGAAAGAAACGTTTTGTTGTGTGATTTCTGATTTGTTAAATAACATTTCAAAATATTCGACCTTCATGAAGCAAAATGTTTTAAATTTTTGTTTTAAGATGTAAGATCCTACATTAAATTTTACATATTTTCTAATATATTCTTTTTGTTCTTGAGAGTCATCTCAATTTTTCACATTTTTAGTCGGCTGTATTTTAAAAACTTTTCTAATGAACTTAAGGGTTTCAAAATAAATATTCAGGAGTAAATATTCTGAGAAATATAAACAAATCTTCTTTGTAACTTAGTCTGTATATCCCTACTTACTTCTTTATAACCTCGTATATAGAAAAATAAATATCTGATGTGCCCAACACATGACTTTCTTATACGGATAGTATCACAGTAATTACTTTTCCTAAAGAAATTAAGTTAAATTTCTTGTAAAAATTTTGAGGGTTTCCAGCAATTTTCAAATAGTCTCTGTCGCACTTATTGCAATACGCATAAATCTGTCCTTGTCCCACTCATTACTACCAGATTTTAGGACAAATAAATAACAGAATACTTATCAACATTCCACAGTGCGAAAAATGCTTGATATCTTTGAATTTGCTGTAGCTAAACTTTGAAGATTTATAAAATACTTCTCAGATTTGGTCAACGTTTCACTCAAACAAACTGTACAGTGCACAATAATCCTTCTCATCAAAATATTTCGATCTTTTGCCTTTGACAGTTGTTTGACTAACAAACTCTTCTTCTTCTTCGTACTTGGATTGCAAAGCAATGTCAAGTTTTTGGTGTTTGGCGATATAGCCACTCTCACCAGGATTGAATTAATTGGTTTTCACTTTTTAAATTTTTATTCGAGCTCTTCGTGTGTTTAATGCAAATAGAATCTTTAGTATAAAAACAAATAGATTTCTGTAATGTAAACAACAGCCACTCAGAGATAGATGGCAACACTATATAAATATGTAAATAATTTATAATTATTAAAAAACGGCGCAAAATAAAACACTTTTGTTACTTTGTCGACACGTCTAAAAATTGAAAGAGCATTCACAAAAAATTTGGCGTCGATATCTTTAATGTAGATTTGCATGCATAATACAATTTCACGACTTTATTGTATATATTAGAAAAAATTTTCATCGACTTGCCATGATATCCAAAACATAAAACCGTAGCCGTTGTAGTCGTCGATCTTTTCAAATAGTAATGCTACAATCGATTTCCTCAACGGTATAGATTTCTGTATGTAAACAACATGTACTTTGTAAATCAGAGATAGATGGCGCCACTATATAAATAAAAAATTTTGACGGAATTTCAAAAAAAGTTTCAAACAAAATTTGTTCAAAATTTAATTATAAATCAATGTTAAAGAATAAAAAAATGTCGTAAATTGTTTATTTTTCAAGATATTCCTAAAAAATCTAAAAATGTCTTCAGGTAAGTACCACTTGTGTTGGTGCTAGATGAAAAAGATTTAATGTGGCACCCACAATTTTGTTCAAACTCTTAAATATGAAATTTGAATGAAATCCGTTAAGTCGTTTTTGAGTTATCGTGGATACAGACAGACACACAGACAGACACACAGACACACAGACACACAGACACACAGACAGACACACAGACAGACATCAAAATCTCGGAGTCGAAAAAAATCACGATTACAATACTTCCTTATACTACGTATAAGAAAGTAAAAAATACCTTTCATATAAAAAACAAATTGTATTACTATTATTTTAAATTGAATACAGAGAGTTTGCTATAGTTGTAAACAATAAGATTATGGAAATTCAAATATTTTTAGGTGTTCATAAATTAAGCAGAAAAATGGCAGAGGCGTATTCAGGATATTGCGCAGAAAGGCGAAATGTAAATAAGATGCACAATCGCAGTACAGCCTGCTTGTATGTAAAACCCTTCGGATGTAAGAAAACTATCATGGACAATATTAATTTGTTATAAAAATACCTTCTAAATGTAAAAAAAATGAGGTCACAATTATTATAATTTGAGATTAATGTTCCAGAGGACCCAGATTTTCATTTAAAATTAAACCCTAAGTACCTATTTGTTTACAATTTAGTTATATTTGAGTCTAAACGATGATTGAAGAATCTTATTATTTTATTTTAATCTAATAACGAATAACATTCTTGGAGTAGTAAAGTCTTCTGAGATCATTAATTATGATCAATTGGCACCATTTACCAAAATAATAAAAACAGCCATACAAATTGTAGAGGCAATAGTTTTGACAAAGAAACAGGGTCCTACACTCCCTAGGCCCTCCTAAGTTCAAATCTGTTTAATACAATGAATATCGCTATTTGCATCCAAACAAAGAATTTTCGATTCAATATCTAAATCTGCTACCTCACGCTTTTTCCTCTCCACAACCAAAAAACCTCTAATCAGTTTCTCGATGGTAAAACCACCTTTACCTGGTAGTCCGCACCTCAAACACAAACAAGTTCAATACCCTTCATCCAAATCAATAAAGAAAACCTATTGACTACAAAGCCCTCATGACGGATTACTGTGCAAACAAAATTTTCCATAAAGCTGTTTATGACATGAAACGTAACCCGAATAGAAATCACATACCCAACGGAGCGTCTGGTTTGATCTGGTCGTTCCCCTGTGCGGAGCACCCACCGCAGAGTTTAAGGCGACGACGGTGGCGGTTTGGTATGGGTATGGTTCAGCAAAGGGAGCTGTTGAACCCGACCGGTAGACAGACCAGACGGTCGGGTCAAAATACGGAGGGCATTCACTACCATAACCAACGACATACCCAATACCCATTCCCATTCTGCTTTGTAGCGTTTTGTTGTTGTCGCAGGATCGGTCACATTTTCCTAGTTAGCTCCTCTTTGTATTGTTGTTTGGTTCAATGAATTTCGAATATAAAATTACTGGTAAACAATTTCAATTTTCTTTTAAGTGGAAATATAGTGTGGCGCGTGGGTTTTGAAGCGCACTTGTGTGGCATAGAAATATATTGTAATTGCGGGTAATTTGACCAGAACAGTGTCCTAAGCCAATTTTTCGGTATGACAAATTTCTTAGTTAAACTACTTCTGACGTTGACGCAGCTTCGCCCACGTAAAGTCAAAGACCCCAACAAAAAAATTAGCACCTTTACACAGGACGCGGAAGGACGAAGAGTCTATTTATGTTTCTATAACCAAGACAAAACTTTTTTTAATCATGTCATTGAGATCATACAGTATTCTTATGATTGGCCTTTAACTCTCGCAAAGCAGTGTAATGTCCAGTGGCCCGCTCGTTACCCTGACGTGAAATGTATTTTGCAAATTTTATGTCGGCAAACTCAAAACATTCATTATTATTAATTAATAATGTATAATGGATGAATCTCAACAATTCCTGGAGTATCTACCTAATGGTTTATAGTTCTAGAAGACAATGGGAATGATTGAAATGGGAACAATGCCAAAACAATGTAAAAAAAGTAATGGCCAGAAACAGAACTGTGTTTGATATTAAACAATAAATTAAATAATTATGCTACTTTGTACTTTTAATTTTAAAGTACAAGTTCCTCTGTGTGAATCTGGAACTTTTTTGCATCACCTCGTAAACAAACTCTAAAAATAGACTAGTTTCACCTCTACTCTCATGAAAATCATTTTAGTTTTAAACAGCATTTTCAAAACATTATCAACATAACCACTTTAGTTCCGTAAACATTAATAAGCGATAAAACCATAATTATTCTGTATCTATTACAAAACAAAACTGATTTATCTTAAATATTAAATGTTCATATGATGTACAGCTGTATGTTTCAAATTCGAAATTATATATGTAGGTGTGGGTAATTTTTAGGTTCAATCACTTATGAAATTAATCGCATCCTCCAACACACAACTGAATCACTCAACCTACTACTAAATGCGATTTTAATAAGTAAGTTTTTTTGTTATTGTTAGATTACTTTTTACTTTCTTATACGTAGTATAAGGAAGTATTGTAATCGTGATTTTTTTCGACTTCGAGATTTTGATGGGTTTACACGTTTTGAGGGCCCCTGAATCCATTTTGACCATTTTCGCCATGATGTCTGTCTGTGTGTCTGTCTGTGTGTCTGCCTGTATCCACGATAACTCAAAAACGACTTAACGGATTTGATTCAAATTTCATATTTAAGAGTTTGAACAAAATTGTGGGTGCCACATTAAATCTTTTTCATCTAGCACCAACACAAGTGGTACTTACCTGAAGACATTTTTAGGTTTTTTAGGAATATCTTGAAAAATAAACAATTTACGACATTTTTTTATTCTTTAACATTGATTTAGAATTAAATTTTGAACAAATTTTGTTTGAAACTTTTTTTGAAATTCCGTCAAAAATTTTTATTTATATAGTGGCGCCATCTATCTCTGATTTACAAAGTACATGTTGTTTACATACAGAAATCTATACCGTTGAGGAAATCGATTGTAGCATTACTATTTGAAAAGATCGACGGCTACAACGGCTACGGTTTTATGTTTTGGATATCATGGCAACTCGATTAAAATTTTTTCTAATATATACAATAAAGTCGTGAAATTGTATTATGCATGCAAATCTACATTAAAGATATCGACGCCAAATTTTTTGTGAATGCTCTTTCAATTTTTAGACGTGTCGACAAAGTAACAAAAGTGTTTTATTTTGCGCCGTTTTTTAATAATTATAAATTATTTATATATTTATATAGTGTTGCCATCTATCTTTGAGTGGCTGTTGTTTACATTACAGAAATCTATTTGTTTTTATACTAAAGATTCTATTTGCATTAAACACACGAAGAGCTCAAATAAAGTTATAAAAATTTAAAAAGTGAAAACCAATTAATCCAATTAATCCAATCCTGGTGAGAGTGGCTATATCGCCAAACACCAAAAACTTGACATTGCTTTGCAATCCAAGTACGAAGAAGAAGAAGAGATTGTTAGTCAAACAATTGTCAAAGGCAAAAGATCGAAATATTTTGATGAGAAGGATTATTGTGCACTGTACAGTTTGTTTGAGTGAAACGTTGACCAAAACTGAGAAGTATTTTATAAATCTTCAAAGTTTAGCTACAGCAAATTCAAAGATATCAAGCATTTTTCGCACTGTGGAATTTTGATAAGTATTCTGTTATTTATTTGTCCTAAAATCTGGTAGTAATGAGTGGGACAAGGACAGATTTATGCGTATTGCAATAAGTGCGACAGAGACTATTTGAAAATTGCTGGAAACCCTCAAAATTTTTACAAGAAATTTAACTTAATTTCTTTAGGAAAAGTAATTACTGTGATACTATCCGTATAAGAAAGTCATGTGTTGGGCACATCAGATATTTTTCCCAGCTGAGGCTCGCTGTAAAATACGATCGATTTACTGCTAAAGTTGAGCCCATCTATTCTTTTAAAGAAAATTTAATTAAATTGTTCTAGAGTTGGGGTTACGAGAGAAAAACATGGACAAAAGCAACAAAAGATGTAAAATAGATACAGATTCTTTTTATGGGATCAAACGCGTAGCAGATTGCCTATCCACAAAACTTCTAAGAAAAATTTATGGACGTTAATTTTGTCTGGACCAAAGACCCTCCATTTATTAAGCTTTAAAAGAAAATTGAGTCATGACTCAGTTAAAATATTATTGAATAATTAACGTAGAAACCTGGGCTTCCCCAACAGCTTTTATTCAGAGTATTCTCAGGCTTTCTGATGAAGTCAACTATCGACTATTGAAACGTCAATTCAACTGCAGCAAACACGAAGAAACCAAGGGCCAAGAGAATATTAGTTTGATTAATAATAATAAATGACTGTACGAGTAAATAAATGTATCAAGAAAGTTTGATATATTTTAAAGTAACTAGGCACTAGGCACATACCTATTTATCTTTCAAAATATGTTAGTTACCAGTTTTACAAAATGTCGTTTTAAGATATCTACGTGCGAAATCTTATCTTTTTAAGAAATTTTACAAGCATGTAATTTCAAAATCAGTAATTAAGTAAAGTTTGAATTCTAACTTTTTTTGCATAAATCTTAACTCTATTTAAATATTTAGGCTTTATTTTTATTTTTGAAAAACAATTTCCTTTTCAAAATTAATTTGTACGACAAAATCATGATCATTTTAAAATTTTAAGTAATATAAAAATATCAATATAAACAATTAAATAAAAGCATTAGTTACTAGTTAACATAATTTTAGTGCAAAGATTAAGATTTAGGTATTTGGCACCGGTTGGTAATTCACTAGTTTTTATGACGGTCGAAAGTGGAAACAGTGCAAGTGTTAATTTTGTAGATACAGAGTGAATCCACAAAATAACTAGCGTATAAGTTAGAATTTGGTAATTAGTCATATGCAAATAATTGTACGTAGGTATTCTGCAATCTGAATATGTATAGGTAATAACAAAAAAATAAGTTATGTACCAATGTACTTATACCTAATATACTAAGGAATTTTTACGGTTTGTTTCCAAAAAGGATAATATAAAGAATGTTTAAAGAAACAATTGTTGTAAATGATTAAAAAGCAAATTTACATGTTTCAAGTAGATTGTAAATTTCCAGCAACATATGACCAACCATATCTCTTCAAATATTTATACTTATTTATAAAAAAAAAAATTTAAAACCAGCCTAAAAAGTATTTATCTGCAAAATGATCCAGGACCAGGTGGTCTCTTATCATTACAGATATGGATTAATTTCATTAAAATAATTTATATCAAGATATACAAGATAGTGCTTAAGTACGTACTTAAAATTTTAAATTAAGGGCTTGATTTCTTGAATTATTGTGCATATTAGTATGGTTCTAAATGGCTTAGCTAGTTTTTGAGATTCGAGGGGTTCATACTTAATTTGTTTATACAGACCTCAAATTTAGTAGGACATTTTTTCAAATTCAATTTAATTAAATACTGGAAAACGCCCTTAATTTATTTAGGAAAAAATAGTTTCTTGAAAGACTGTTCCACCTCCTCTTGATTATCGAAAATCGAATTATACACAAAATTTAATCAGATAAAACATTTTTTAGGACCATTATGTGTAATGCAAACATAATGCATCTAACTTGACTAACTATAATAAAAAACATCTTTAGATACCGCAGCAAAAAAATACTTCGACGAAATCTAAAATTAATGTGTAATTTTTCGGCATACGATTAATGGTCCGGTAAATATTTAATTATGGTGTCATAACCAAATAACGACCATTTGTACACAACACAAGTATTAATAGCTGTTTAATTTCAACAATTAACAAACAATCTGATTACTTTGTTAAAACTACACGTTTTCCTTTTGGCGATCTATAAAATTAACAACTATGAGTAAACTGTCTGCAACGGAGATGAAAACTGTCACAAATATTTTCCACTATCCTATAAATAGATGGGAGGAAATGACCTGTCATTGAACGAGATAAAGGCTATTTTTGTTAGTATCCAATAAGAATGAATACCTTTCCACAAAACAATAGAAAACTTTTGGCATCCTAAATCTGTTGCCATTTTTTGTTGGGCAATCATCAAAAGAATCTGGAATAAATTTCTTTCTTTTTGGATGTGATTTTGACTACAAAGGAAAATAAGAACACGTGTAAAGCATACTTTCATAAACAGATTATTGTTGTATTAAGATTTAACGAAATGGTAAACTTTCACTCTTCAATTCACCCGGTTAATATTAATTAAATATTGAGTTACACCAGAGTAAAATTACAACCTTGAAACAATTAAAATATCAGGTTAGATTACATAAGAGTGCAACCACTGAAATGAATTTAATTTATTTTATGGTTTATTCTGTTTTTACAATCACCTATGAAATAATCGAAATTTACTGTGTGTAAATTAAATTTGCTTACTTTTTCTTTATTATAAAGTACAACAACTAAGGAAACCACAAATTGGATAAACTAAATTATTGTTGGTAGTACCACACGCTACAGTTGTATAATAATCTTAATAGAAAGTATAAAGATAACTAATAGAAATAATTATTATGAAAGTAATAATAATTGTTTCGCGTACTTTTTTTTCTTTTGTGATGGTGTCAAGAAACCATGGAAAGTAATTATTTAAGAAGGTCAATGTTCCTGCTAATAATCAATATACCTAAAGAGGAAAAAAACCTGGTATTCCATATGGAGAAAGTGTTTGTCTTATTATGTTAATGCAGATATATTTCATTATTTTTCTTTACATTCACTCAACCTAAAAACATTCAATAATAAAGTATTTAAATTAACAGAAAACCCAAAATGAGGTACGAAGCTGAAGTCTTATGAAAAGTATTAATTAAATTTAGTCTGAACAGGTATTAACTCGCTTAAAATGTAATGACGCCACTTCTTATCTTTGGTCTAATCAGTAATCGGTCAGTGGTGTTTAAATCCCATTATCATCATTATATCTTTGGATAAACCATTATTGTAATTTAATCAACATAATGTTGTTTCAAAGTATAATGATATCTGGTGACACATTTTCAAATATTTGCTAAAAAAACTCCATTTTTTGTGATCCCAAGTCTTAACCAATTAATTAATAATGTGTGAGAGGTTTTAGAAATGTCCAAGCTTAGGTTGCTCTATTGGCCACTAAATTATCCTTTGTTGATAACAAAATTAAACGTAGATATTGCAAATTTACTATTAAATAAAATATTTAATATTAAACTTTGCAAATTCAAATTTTAATCTTAAATTAGCGAAATTCGATCCCGCTTTCAAATCTGCTTTACTCAACAATTTTTACATTATTAAACAAGTTCACTTATTATCAAAGTTCAAATTTAATTGATCCATTTACAACACATCAGTTAAAATGTAAAAGAATTCATTTATCAGTTTTCGTTTTTCTTTCAATTAATCGTTTCTTTAACAATAAAACTATGTTTAAAATTTAAACCCAGCTTTTGTCTCTTTGTTCGTACTTCAAACTCCAATTGCATGTCGACTGGTATTGGCAAACGTTATTAATAATTTCCAGGGAAAGTTACGAATAAATGTATGTAATTTACAGTGAATCAGCTTAAATTACCGAGGAAATTGCTGAAAGCTCCAACGTCAATCGATACTCCTGACGTTATTTTTCTCTGAACTACCACATATTCAATGAATTCATATATTTATATAGGGTGATGGCAGGCATTAGGTACCTACATCTAATATGGCGTCTAAAATTACATATTCTTAAAAATATAGTAATGTCACTTCACGACAATTAAAATTTTTGTGAACCCTCCATCAGAGATTAGGTTATGGTATACTTATGTAAAAGTAAATTTCAAAATTTCATTTCCATATTTAATTATATTTGTCATATTATAGATACATATTGTAAAACATAAGATCGTTTTGTGGTAGTCGTCGGCTTTTCTAAGTTATGAACTTCAACTGGCCTGCGATGTGTCCTGATATTAATCCTATAGAACATTCAGATCGGTTCATTCTCGCAGAAAAGAAAGTAATCCTGGGACTCTCCAGGGTGCATCAATTGCCAATCTTAAGAAATCCTTCAAAAGCTTGTTTCAATGTCAGAGATGGAAATACCTTGTAAAGAAAATAAGCAATTTTTTTAAATATTTCATTTTTATTTACTAAAATTGTTGAAAAAACGATTTCATTGCGAAATTAATATTTCTCAGGAAATTGTATACCTACCAATTAATAAATATAATACAATAAATTTCGTTACAATCAAACATCAATTAAAACTAATGCGTCTGATAAAAATATAATAGAAAATTATATTGCAATAATAATAACAACTTTTTTATTATGTCAAAACCATTTGCTTATTTTACATAATCGTACAAGCTGTTTTATTTATTATATTATACTGGTTCGAAGGTAACTTACAATCGTTTTTAAATACAACGTAAATTGCTTTATAGCAAATTCGTTTTCTTTTCACATTATTACAACAGGCAGCAAATAAAAAAAATTAAATTTATTGAGTGGGCGATATTTCAAACCGTTACAACAAAATTTTCAGCAAAAACAAACTGAACGTGTCCTTCAGACTTCAGGTTGCTTAGAGTTTTTTCAATAAATTAATATTTGTCGTTTGAGCCAACGATTTTATCGCGGTAGGTAATTGTTATCAATTTATCATCGCACCAGGTGAACTGATGTTTTAAATACATAACGATTTTCCACTTGAAATGATATAATACAATCAAAACATATCTAAATGTAATAAGAGACTCATAGATGATAATAATAATTGATTAAAAAACTAAGGTGTGTGGGTCTAAATATACAAACAAATTTTCAGCGTGAAAATGTTCTAAAAATATGCAACTACAGAACATTCTGCCACTTAACCCACCACCAAGTTGCAACAGATAAATATATCTGAACGATCGCATTATTTTATTACCTATATTTTCTGACTAAATATAAATTTCACATTTTTGAACCGACTTCAATTAGCAACTCGTGTCTTGACGTAACTGATGTAGATAAATCTTCAGCACTAAGTTTTTTATATTGGGTTATAGTTCAGGGTTGACCCAAGCAACCATATTAGGTTAGGTTAGGCACCACGACTCCAAATTTAAATCTCCAAAAATAGAAAATATTTTAAAATCCTAAACTTAATTCAGGAAATGTCTTTGTTTATACTATTAATATAAAAATAACAGTGATTTTAAACTTCTTGATGTTGATTTACTGTGAAATGTCTACATCGGCCTTGTTAATAATAAATAATTTCAAAAATGAAATAGGTACAGAAAAACGTTTGATATATTTTGCGAGTGTTTTTAGGATATTTATTTGCCAAATTCCAGTAAGTATGAAAAATTAAACTTCAATACATTTGAGCAAGCAAAGGTAGATTTTCTTGGAAACTTCCTCGGAAATTGCGTAATCATTCATCTCATCAAATATGTACCGGGAGTTTCACACGAAATTTCCCATAGCTTTTGTGATTAAGAATAGTTATTTGTATTGCTAGCCTTGAAACTAGAGTTTTGCGAGTGCGAGTAGGGTTTGCGAGCAGAGGCCGTAGGCCGAGGCCCGCAACTACGAGTACTCGCAAAACAGTTTCTAGGCGTGTAATACACACTATTTTTTGTGCCGAAGTTTATTTAAATAAATAAAATTTACAAAATATTTGTTTAAATATTTGGTATTAGGGATTTTTTTTTATTGGTAACACGCGATACTTAAAATTGACACTGACAGTAGTAACCGAATAACAGAAATAATAATCCGTTTCTATGGAAAATACAAATTTTCTTTATGATTTCAATGATGCCAATCGATAAACTAAAAATTCCTAGTTTTGGCCGGTCTAGCCCGGCAAAACATGAGTTTCCAGCCGATTTATACGAATGCAAAATGACTAATGCCAACCTGAGGCACAAAAATGTAATTAAAATCCGGATTCACTTTTCATGCCACTGATTTGTTTATATTTTGTAGATAATGAAATTCGGTCCCCTGGTTTTTATTTTTACTTCCTTATACGAAGTATAAGGAAGTATTGTAATCGTGATTTTTTTCGACTTCGAGATTTTGATGGATTTACACGTTTTGAGGGCCCCTGAATCCATTTTGACCATTTTCGCCATGATGTCTGTCTGTCTGTCTGTGTGTGTGTCTGTCTCTATCCACCATAACTCAAAAACGAGTTATCGGATTTGATTCAAATTTGATATTTAAGAGTTTGAACAAAATTGTGGGTGCCACATTCAATGTTTTTCATCTAGCACCAAAACAAGTGACAGTTACCTGAAGATATTTTTAGGTTTTTTAGGAATATTTTGAAAAATAAACAATTTATAAGATTTTTTTATTCTTTAACATTGATTTAGAATTGAATTTTGAACAAATTTTGTTTGAACTTTTTTTTGAAATTCCGTCAAAAAAATTTCAAAAAAACTAGATATTCTTAAAACACTTTACATTTCTCATAGCGCGCGTTGATAGTTGAATCCGATGGTCGAGGTAGACCATGTGTCTCATTATATGGCTGCCAAACGGAAGGTCCCGGGTTCGAATTCCAGAAGGACGGACCATTAGTTTTTTTTTATTTTACTGGTTTCTATGGTACCGAAAACAATAATAATGAATAAATAATGTATGTAATTTCATATCGGGAGATTTTTTTAAGTGAGTAATACGTCAAAAATCTAAAATAAAACATATTTTTGTCGTAAAATTCGGTTATAATGACTGGGACAAGGATAGATTTATGCGTATTACAATAAGTGTGACAAAGACTATTTGAAAATTGCTGGAAACCTTCAAAATTTTTACAAGAAATTTAACTTAATTTCTTTAGGAAAAGTAATTATTGTGATACTATCCGTAAGTATAAGAAAGTCATGTGTTGGGCACATCAGATATTTTTTACTACTATTGAGCAATTAGCAGATATAATTTTAAATTCAGTACATATTATTCAAAACACTGTAAATTTTACAGAAGTTTAAAATTTACTTGTTTTGCGTTGCCAGGCGTGTATGTTGGCATTTTTGAAAATCTACTATAATTTTTTTATCTTGTAATAATTTTACTATCCGTATAAGAAAGTCATGTGTTGGACACATCAGATATTTTTTTATACTGAACCAAAACATTTTTACTGCATCCAAAGACTACCTAAGGGTAAAAGCAAAGCATGTTTTTATTAAATGTATTACATAATGTTCAATGTAGTAATAACAAAAAGAATCATCTACATCGACAGAAAATTGAGACATCAAGAAGTCACGTAAAATTACTATTTTAATATTTTAAATAAAATCAAATGTCAAAAACTAAGAAGCAGTGTCGTTAGAGAATTTAATTATGTACAAGATATGAAAACTGATATCAGAGTTAGTAATTTGAAAGGTATATTAGAGCTCAGGAAGCACCTATACTTATTTTCTTTTCTTATTGAAATGTAATATAAGCATTTTATTTGTTGTAAGAAAAATCGTTCTCTAATTGAAAAAGTTGAAATTCCAGTTAGATCTAAAAAAAACAAATTATAAAGGGCAGTTTCATTTTATTTTATATTAAATTACAGTTTCTGTCTCGTACTATAATAATTAAAAACTAGTATTATTATTATTGAAAATATGACCTTCCATCAGCAAAAGCTAATAATATTTCTATTAAATAAAACTATTATACTTAAATTATTTATTTATTTTTAAAACACAACTCATCATACTCTCCCTCTTTCTCTTAGTCGTAAGATAAAGAGTTGGTGTGACGAGCTGTTTTCTGAAAATAATTATGCTATATTGAAATTTTGTAACTTACTTACTGCCTAAATTAAACTAGAAATTTGACAGTTTTTTACTTTCTTATACGAAGTAATAAGAAAGTATAGTAATCGTGATTTTTTTCGACATCGAGATTTTGATGGATTTACACGTTTTGAGGGCCACTGAATCCATTTTGACCATTTTCGCCATGATGTCTGTCTGTCTGTCTGTATCCATCATAGCTCAAAAACTACTTATCGGATTTGATTCAAATTTTTTTTATTGTTTTCCAGAAAATTTCGGATTCTACATCTTGACGCAGTTTAAAAACTGTAAGTGCGGTTTCACACCAAACCGGTTTGCAGGATGAATATATGCATTTACACTGACTTCAAAAACGGATCCTATGTGAACGAGCTTATTTAAATACGTGTGCTGTACCTGGATCCCGCATCCTGCAATCCGGTTTGGTGTGAAACCGCACTAAGATTAAAAAGCTAACATTTTAGCCCAATATGTATACTTATATATTCAGGGTGATTCTATAACTTTTTAATGACCGTGACTATGTAACCACTGTGGTTGTTGCTACGGTACGACTTTTTTGATTGGTAGTTATCATAGCAACAACCACAGTGGTTAATAAACACGGTGGTTAAAAACTTACAGAATCGCACCGATTAGCATTATTTTCAGTAAACAGGTCGTCAAACTGTCTGTATACCTATCTCACATTTGCCTCCTTTAAGAGCGAGAGAGAGGGTCACGTGTATGTCTACTGGAAATAATACTGCCATATTAAACATCACTATCTATTGCAGCTTGAAAACCATTTAACTTTTAGAACAGTACAAATAATTGATTTTTCCTAAATAAAAGTGTAATTTCAAATTTTGAACCCAAAATTGTGCTTCATCAAAATTATCACTAAACTTAGAATGATTTTGAAATTTTATGGCATTAGATGATGGGAACAAATTGTTACAATATTTCAGTAAATACAAGTACCTAAACAATAACAAAATTCCTTGGTTTTCAATAAATAACGATTGTATCATCTAAAATTTCAAAATTGTCATAATTGAAGGACAAAACTTTTATTTTATCACTTAGAAAGCAATGTTTTTGAAACAAAATTGTCATTTCAACTTTATCATCCCAAAAGGAAAGAAAGAACGCAATTTTCAAATATCATAAATCATAATTTGATCACTAAATTTCCTCTAGTCCCGAAATTTCGAGAATAAAGGCGCCTGGAAGTGAAAATATATCTGGAGACAAAATTCTCATTAATAGATGTAATAAAAAAATATCGACTTAGAAAATTACATTAAATTTTAAAGTGTCAGTTTCGTTTTTCCACATTGCTATGTTTTTGAAAATGAATAAGACTTTTTAGCTCGATACAAATACTAAGCTTCAAAAAAGTCTATTTCAACTGACATTCTTTTTTAATTTGAATACTTTGATTATTATAAATCTGAACACAAAAAGAAGAATCGCTAAACCAAATCATAAAAGTACAAGGTGTCCCATTTCCGACACTTTTAGGGGGTATTTGCGTTATTATCAAAGATAGAGTGTTGCGGTTTTCACATTCCTGTCCTACTTTTTTACGAAACGAAAGATTCCGGGATCAGATTTGTCATGGCTCTCTTAGTTTTTAATCTACAGAGAGATTCTCAAAATCTTTGTTTTTTAGACACCCCTCGTATTTCCGTTATGCGTCTACTTATCAAAAAGGTGAAAACTGATCTTGAGAGAGTTTTTTAGGTAGAATTTAGTGGCGTAGGCAGTTTTTGTGTAAAGGGTTTAGTTTTAGAGATATTGCCTAAACTTATGTTTTTTTAAATGGGACACCCTATATATTATATTTTATATTGATTAAGCAAAATTTGGGCTTGCCAAAAATATATAATACTTAATATTTATTTTGAAAAACATGCTCAAAATTTGATATTTTTACTAATTTTCTTTATTTATAAGAGTAGGCCATAGCTAATTTTTTAAAAACAAATGCAAATTTTTCACAATGCGTAATTATTTTAAAGCTAAACTCTTCAAAAGATAATTTTAATGCATTGCATATTGCATAAAAGATACCAACAATATAATACTTCTCATAATTATCATAAACGGCCATTGTAATAAAAAATTAAAAGTAAAATAAAAACACCTACGTAACAAAAATATTTCATCAATAATGGAAATCTGACAAATCTGTCAAATTTTGCATTTGTTTCTAATAAACTAGCCATGGCCTACTGTTATAAATAAAGAAAACTATTAAAGATATCGAATTTTGAGCTTGTTTTTCAAAATAAATATTAAGTATTATATATTTTTGGAAAGCCCAAATTTTGCTTAATCAATATAAAAAATAATATATAGGGTGTCCCATTTAAAAAAACATAAGTTTGGGCAATATCTCAAAAACTAAACCTTTTACACAAAAACTGCCTACGCCACTGAATTCTACGTAAAAAACTCTATCAAGATCAGTTTTCATCTTTTTGATAAGTAGACGCATAACGGAAATACGAGGGGTGTCTAAAAAACAAAGATTTTGAGAATCACTCTGTAGATTAAAAACTAAGAGAGCCATGACAAATCTGATCCCGGAATCTTTCGTTTCGTAAAAAAGTAGGACAGGAAGGTGAAAACCGCAACACTCTATCTTTGATAATAACGCCAATACCCCCTAAAAGTGTCGAAAATAGGACACCCTGTACTTTCCCAAATTTTATTTTTTATATTTAGCAACTTAGCACAAACTTTACCTCTAAAATGCTCAACTTTACATCTTATGTAGAATGAGGACTAGCTGATCTACGAGTAGATCTTAACCTATAAGGAACAGTATTTCAATCTTTTGTTAAATCTAACCTATCATGGAAAGGAAATAATTTAAGCTAAATATTATAACTATGGTTTTAAAACCTAGATTCGGATTAACAACGACTGAAATAGATACTAGCTTTTATCGATCCAAAAAATTCGATATGTTTTTTTTTTAGAATTTACCCCGGGATTCACTAAAGCGATTTATTTCATTGAACATTGATACTACATTATGAATTGCAATCAAATTATAATATAATATTATAATTGTAATTAATAAAAATTACATGCTAATTTTAGAATCTATTGTTGGAAGAATAAAACAATCTCCTCACATTTATTGAAGTAATAAAATAATGCGTATTTTTCTCATATTCCAACATATTAAATATGGAATTTCAGACTTCATGGGAGGCGTCGGGTTTAGAACTCGAAATCCCCCCGCAAATCCGCCACTGATCCAACGGGACACAAGATCAAAGTTTTTATTGTAATCAAAACTTTGCCTGTTCATTCAGGAAACATTGTGTAGTGTGTAGTAGAGAAAAACGGGTAATACCCCATGAAAATGTATTAATTATCAAAATGGATTGGTACAAACGATGGTTGGGGCAGCTAAAAAAAAGGATGTCCATGGAAAATTAAATATAGATCGCTTTTGAAGAAATTTAAACAAGATTAATCACGATACTACTAGCGGAAACATGTTTACAAGACAGATAAAAATGGATATTAATTCAAAGTATACAGTCCACGTTTCCAAAGCATAATTATAGAATTAGCTAAAATTAAATTGATGCTTCGCTTAAAAACTAATGAGATACGCTTTATTAATAATTTACTTATATTTAACATAAATCATGGGAGTATGTTGCATAAAACATACGTTACTTAACTCTATTATAAATTTAATAAAAAATTATTCCCAGGTGTTTTCTGCTTAATTCCCTACAGTGGATTTTACCTGCAATTATTAACAGTAATAAATTTAAATAAACAATATATGATACTGCACGAAGTCTGGTAACTTTCACTTTGTCTTGGTCACATTTTTCTATGATCTACACGTGGATATAAAAAAAACGGTATTAAATCACTGACAATTTAATCCGATTGTGTTCAGTGACAGTTAATTGTTCTCTTGGTGACATGTCAAAGAAGATACTGGTACTTATCTCGTAATAATTATATCGATGGGCCTTCTTTCGATATGTGCCACAGAACGAGAACATGTGGAACAATAAAACGAACAGTTACTCAGATAAAAAAGTACAGACAAAACTAACTGTACGATATCCTAATTATGGCATTAGCCAGACAAGTCCATGCAAATTAATTTGATTGCGTTCCATCCATACAGGAAATGAAAACCGTAAAACATGTCCAAAAGGGCAACAAACTGTTACAAATTTATTTATAAATCAACCTGTACAGACAAAATGGCACCCGAGAACAGGCAAATTGCAAAGAAAAACAACAAATACTAATTATTTACCTTTGTGTTGCACGCCAATTTCCTCACAAATTATCGTAGTGCTATATAACACAACTGTTCATAAGGTTTTTTAATCTTTTAGTACACATTCTGATTAGTTTGGAAAGTTTTCTTTGCACAATGCACTAAGCTGAGAGCCTACTGTTTTTATTGTGTGTTGACAACTCGCAGGTTCTCTTGAAACTAGTCAGCTGTTTGTCAAGTTTGCCTTGGAACGTATGGGAGAGGCGAGAGGAGGGACGGTAAACGCGCGCAGTTTGAACGTAAACTGTCTCGGCACTTCAAAATTTTATTGAAATATTTACTGACTGTGGACTGGCTTATTTTTAGCTGGGTGCATTGATTGCAAAATCAATGTGAACGTCCGAGTTTCTTTGTTTTTTTACAAAAAGATTGCGGGAGAAAATAAAAAGCATACAGAGCTGAAGTTTTATTACTTGCAGGGAGACTAATACAAAATATTCAGTGACTTCTAAAGGAAATGAACTAGGTAGCAGGTACGGTTACGGATAACCATGGGTGAAAAAGTAGTCCTAAGAATATAGGATAGAACTAACTTTAATGTTTGCTTTAGTAATCAAATGCTAAAATGTAGCTAGTAACTTTTAGCAGCATCCTTCTACTTTACTCTGCTTAATTTCACACATTTTAGCTATTATACACTGTGTCCCAAATTGGTGACTCCACTATGGGTAACTTCGGTATTATTGGAGATACAAAGACGGTTAAATTAGAAAAGTTTTAAAGAATGTTATGGCCATTTCAGATTAGCTAACAGATTTTGAATATCTCTTTTAGTTTTTGAGATATTCGGGAAAAACCAAAATGTTGCATTTTCTTTAATGGTCAATATTTTTTTTATTATCCATTTTGTACTGTTAAGACTTTGACATTCTTCATGCACTTTTTTAAGATACTTCTAACGGTGTTGACAGTTTTTTCCCAACTCTTTTGTTTTTTGAGATACGACTACTAACTTTTGTTTTTCTTATGAACGGCAATTGTTTTTTTGGCATTGACAAGTAGCATTTTTTATTACCTTTCCAACGATGTATCACAACATGACGAAAAATTCCTAATTTCACAAGAAAAATCGGAAAATTGCATTTTCAATCAAAAAAAAACAAAAGACATTCTACAATGAATGAAAATCAATCCCTCTATCGCTGCATGAGCATGATGAGCGTATTTGTATGCTCGTGATTTACATACGGGCAAATTGAAATGTTAACACTGCAGCTGAACGACAACAACCCCACGATACTTATTTCAGAAAACTTGCGACGAATTTCATTAATTTTGGGCCATTTGAACAAAAGAGGGACAATCGTTGCGATATAAATAATGAAGAGAGATATCATACACTCATCATGCAGCGATAGATGGATTGATTTTTATTCATTTTGCTGGGATTTTTTTTTTTATTTAAAAATACAATTTTCCGATTTTTCTTGTGAAAATTGGAATTTTTCGTCATGTTGTGATACATCGTCGGAAAGGTAATAAAAAATGCTATTTGACAGTGCCAAAAAAAACCATTGACGTCCATAAGAAAAACAAAAGTTAGTAACCGTATCTCAAAAAACAAAAGAGTTGGAAAAAAACTGACAACACCGTTAGAAGTATCTTAAAAAAGTGCATGAAGAATGTCGAAGTCTTAACAGCACAAAATGGATAATAAAAAAAATATTGACCATTAAAAAAAATGCAACATTTTGGTTTTTCCCGAATATCTCAAAAACTAAAAGAGATATTCAAGATCTGTTAGCTAATCTGAAATGGTCTTGAAATTCTTAAAAACTTTCCTAATTTAACCGTCTCTGTATCTCCAATAATAAAGAAGTTACCCATAGTGGAGCCACCAATTTGGGACACAGTGTATTTTGTTACCAAGTAAGTAAATAGCAGTAGCAGTCTTTTTAACAATATTTTTTGAAATTTTTCCAAGAGAATGTAAGTTCACCTTTAGTCTAGTGCTAAGATTTAAATTTACTCGTTAAATTAGGTAGGTAGGTACTCTTATATCTCTTCATAATCTGAGGCCTTAACTTCTATGTATATTTGGTTTTAAAAAAATTAAAAAATAAGTAGTTATTCCATATCACCAATTAATTTTCTAGCTAAAACTTAAACTAGTTGATATAAGACAAAATGATGTGTACCCACAATTTATTTCCTATTATTATTACCTCTGAAACTGAAACGCTTGTCATATTTATTTTAAAAATGTATTTACTTTTACAAATATTTATACAAAACGGTCATCGGAAAATGAGTTAATTATTTAAAATGCACAAAAAATTATTTAATGGAACTGAAACCAAACACATTTTCATCTACTTTTTGCCCGATTTTTTGATGCCACCACCAGTCAATGGCCCCTTTTGGGCGGCTTTCGTTTTGGCCTCTTGCAGAGCCTTTTGTTGCTCCTTCATTTTCTGTTTATGGGCCACATCATCGTCGTCTAGATCTTTTTGGTCCTTTTTTGGGGCCTTTAAAGGTTTTTTCTTGCCACCCTCACGGCCTGACATTTTGTAAAAAAATTAACACGGATATTAATTTCTGAAACATAAATTTTACATAATTCGTTATAATGATGTACAAATTAGAAAAATTGTATTTAAAGCTTAAATTTAATAACTTACGTTGATACAATAAAATTTCGTGTGGCTTTAACCTAAAAACGTGCTCTCAGCTGGAACAAAATGGCTGAAATTCATACATCCCATTTGTTCGAAAAATTATTAGTTCAAAGTTTTTTTAGAGAAAAAAGATTAATTACGTACTAAATTCAAAATTTATTTCACTAAATTAATTTTTTAACCATATCTAAATTATATTCTGGATTTGTAAAAATTCTTATTCTTAATCCAAACAAGGTTTCTAATATGACAAATGTTTGAGTGGTTGTGATTGGTTGTTTATAAATGGTGCCAAATTTTAAATTTTTGAACGAAATTCGTGTAATTTAATTATAATCAAATGTCGTAAAAGAATTTGAATGTTTTTTTTTTATTATAACGGAAATTTTTTCTTAAATTATATTTCAATTCATTATATTTGAATAGGGAGTTAAATTATCAAACAAAAGTCGACTTTTAATTGTGAAATTGGCCCTTGACTCGAAAATTATTTCACGTTTGAATCAGTTCTATCTCACGCTACAAAATCAGAAATATTATTATAATTGTAATCGATGCAGCAGACTCTCATAAAAAATAATCCGAAATCGTTTAATAAACAGATAACATAAAAATGTTTCTAGGATGTTGGGAGTTATTTTTTTCTTCATCTTGTGGTTCAGGAAGTAGGACAGTGTTTATATGACAACTTTATACCTATACAGGGTGTTCGCGCGAAGTGGCTCACTATTGCTAACTTCGTTATTATTGGAGCTACAAAGTCGGTTAAATTAGCAAACTAGTAGCATTTTTTCCGCTGATTACAATGGTGAAAACAAAAAAAACAATTGACCATCTGATTTTCAAGATATTCAAAAAAATAACATTTTTTTAAATGGAACACCTTATATATTTTTGCAAAAATCGATGGTAAATTAAATTCTATACAAAAAATGTCCTCATCTTTTTTTGATAATAATTTAAAATAAGCGAGTTATTTTGAAAAAAAGTTTGCAATTCTTTAAAATCAAGTAGCCATAAAACGGAATAATAATTTATTAAAACCAAACAATCATAATTTTTAATTTAAGCAAGTTGAAAAATACTTGAAAGAATTACGGATATATTGAAAATTCACAAAATTATAATTTTCATGGCTACTTTTGATATTAAAACTTTGAAAACTTTTTTTCAAAATAACTCGGTTATTTTAAATAATTGTCAAAAAAGCATAAGAACATTTTTTGTACAGAATTTAATTTGTCATCGATTTCTGCAAAAATATATAGGGTGTTCCATTTAAAAAAATGTTATTTTTGTGAATATCTCGCAAACCAGATGGTCAATTGTTTTTCTGTTTTCATCATTGTAATCAGCGAAAAAAATGCTACTAGTTTGCTAATTTAACCGACTTTGTAGCTCCAATAATAACAAAGTTAGCAATAGTGAACCACTTTGCGCAAACACCTGTATATTAAAAATATTAAATAAAATAGTAATATTTCCGTAATTCTTTCAAGTTTTTTTCAACTTGCTTAACTTTAAAATTATGTTTGTTTGGTTTTAATAAATTAGTATTCCGTTTTATGGCTACTTGATTTTAAAGAATTGCAAACTTTTTTTAAATTACTCGCTTATTTTAAATTATAATAAAAAAAATTAAGGACATTTTTTGTACAGAATTTAATTTGTCATCGATTTCTGCAAAATATATAGGGTGTTCCATTTAAAAAAATGTTATTTTTGTGAATATCTCGAAAACCAGATGGTCAATTGTTTTTCTGTTTTCACCATTGTAATCAGCGGAAAAAATGCTACTAGTTTGCTAATTTAACCGACTTTGTAGCCCCAATAATAACGAAGTTAGCAATAGTGAACCACTTCGCGCGAACATCCTCTATAGTAAATTTTGATTATTAATATGATCTGATCTGCTGTATTATCCTGGTCCAATACTTTTTTCCTTCAGAAATGGTGGGTTCATATGAATAATGTAACAGTGTTACGTTGTTATGAAAATCTTCACACTTCACAGTATATTGAAATATTTTAAGTTTAAACTAATGACACACTGTTCTAAGTTTTTATTAAATTAGTAAATTACCTATTTATTTTAATCTACAGTTTAGGTATAATATTTTAAATAAAGTTATAAAATTATAAATATTATATTATTCGTTGTACTTATCTACTCATATTAACGATAAATAAAATTCAAATATTTATTGTCTTTTAACATTTATTGAATTTTTGTCTGGTCTGTTAAAGAAAACTGAGAAACAGAAAATAAACATAAAATAGAATCAAATCAAAATTATTAAACATCCAAAATATACAAAAATGATCAAGAACTACCTCGATCACTTTTGTATTTATTCACATTAAAAATATGTTGCAATTACAATGGTTCAAAAACTAAAAGAAAAAAAGAAAAAATAAACAAACTACATCTCCACATTATTATCTGAATCACAAGGTGCTTCCACACTTATAGGTTTTCTACACACAAAAAATACACTATCGTATTCAGATTGTAACATCGACTTTGGATTTTGACAATAGCGAGACTTAACACCAGTTTCACATTTTTCCATTTCAAATCCGACGTTTTTTATCACGTCGCAAAGAACCTCAAAACTAGGCTCAATGCTCTTCTCGTTTTTTATATCGCTATAATGATATAGAAGTGGTCCTAAGTTAATCCATAGACCACCAGGCTTTAGAATTTGAAAGATCTTCTCCAGGAAATCGACGACGTTAGGAGCGCAGTCGATGAAGAAGCAGGTGGCGACTACATGCCACTCATCGCTACTAGTATATACTTCCAGGAAATCGCCTGCTGTTATGGAAAAGTTGTCGTGTTCAAAGGGACCCGGTTTCACGTCTGGGAATCTGAAACAATTTGAAGGGTCAGTGGTGAAAACAATTATTACTGATATAACTAAGTGTTCGTAATTATCTTCTGGGTATCTGGCTATTGGATTTAGCGTATCAATACCCAGAAGAGTAGAAAATGATTAAGAATTCGTATAATAAAAATTATTTATGTTATGCTCTAAATTTTGGGACTTATTCTCATTGTTATACATAATATCTTTATAAACTTACGTTTTACGTTATCTAGTTCAGAACTTTTTAGAAAAACGAATGATTGACCTTGAAAAAATATACAATATGTAGTACAGTACAACATTTTATAAAAACCATTTACACAAAATATTAAAAGGAGTAAAATATAAAAATTAGACTACAATTTCTTACAGTGATACATATCGAAGGTTATGAATAGATTTTTTATGGATTCTGTGACGGGGGATTCGGTTTTAAAGGTGTAGGTCGTAGGTATTGATAAAAAGTTCTAAAAGTGATGATGCAGAAAATATTGAACTAAGTTACTAAGTATGATGTATTTTAAATTAGATACAATTTATAAGTGTTCCCAAACTATACATATTATATCTACACTATTGGACAAAAGTAAAGCAACAACTATTAATTTTGAAATATGTGAACAGAAAATGAAACTTACAATTAAAAACATGAAAAATATGATGTAATTAGTTTTCTATAGTCAAAAACATTTGATCTGGAGATTCATACTTTTATAATATTTCTTATTAAGCTCGATAAAAAATGAAAACCAAATTGTGGGAAAAAGGAGTCGGACAAAAGTAAAGCAACATTTCAATTTTATTGAAATAACTGAACACTGACACAGATGAAACAAGTAAATAATAAATACAATATTTAGTAGTTTATTGCATATCCATTACTTGCAATAATTTACACGCATCGTCTTAGCATCGCCGAGATTAATTTTTGTATAACACTTTCCGGAGTATTCCTCCAAATATCGTTGATTTTGTCGATAAACGATTACTTGTTTCTAAATAATTCCGGAGTATTAGCAACTACAATGAAAGAGGACATCTAGAGACTGTACCAAAATCCGGACGACCACGGAAAACCACAATACACAAGGATACATTAATTAAAAGAATTAGTCAGAATGACCCTTTCAAATCAGTTCCAAGTATTAAAGCAGAAATTGCGAGCCTAATTAATAGTTGTTGCTTTACTTTTGTCCAATAGTGTATGTATTTAACTTCTTCGAAAGACAATAAAGAGGCATCAAGATCAAGCAAAATGAATTTGAATCACATTCGACCAGTCGTTTAAAAACTTTGAAACTTTGGGAAAAAATCTATACTAGTGATAATGGAAATTATTAATTATAACTCTATAAATTATTAATTTCAACAAAAAGAGAAAACTGAAATAAGCCCACATAGACAGTATTAAAGTTGGTATTGCCACATAATGCAAAAACATCTCTGAAAAAACAAATTATTAAAATAGCACCAATAGTTTCAAAACCTGTGATAAATTTATATGAACGTTTGTAAAATATCCAATATTTAACAAATTCGACTTAATGTTGCTCACAATTCAAAATATCATTTTATCTACGATTACCAATGTTATAATTGTATTTCATAGCGCCCAAATTTTAAGAATGTACGTACATATTATATTATCGTAACCTCGATAAAATTTTATTGTTATTATTTTATTATTACCTCGTATGTTCTTATATCCGTGTTTTTGTGTTAATAAAAGTAAACAATCTCCGATGATACTTCAACACAAATAGAACAAAGGTTAATATAGGTGACAACATTTAAATAATGCATTTGTACCCTACATCTTAAATTGTTTAGTTTAGTGATTGATAAGAAGTTGAATATTTTTATACAGACCGAGTAAAGTTCGTTAGGCACATTTTAAAGGCTAGTTACAATGTAAATCAATAATACGACGATTGATCGGTGTTTTCCTATAATATTAATATTATGATAAAATATATTATATACATAGGGTAAAAGTCAATATTTATGGAAGAAGGCGTGCTAAAAAGAACATTTTGATTTTCTTATAAATTATCGGAAAAATTGTTAATATCCGATATTCCCATATATTTATTACATTGTATATGGATATTCCTGAATAGAAACCCTAATACTTAATATATAAAAATTAATATTGTAATTACGTTTTCCGTTCTGTAGCACACATTTATTATTATTATTATAAATAAAACCAAACTTAATAACTAATAATCAATTTTAACTAAAAACGAAAAATTAGTGTTCCTTTTTGAAATTGAAACAGAAATTTTAAACGCTAATAAAAAACTTAAATCTAACAATAATTACATTTTCGATGATGATGACATTCCTTCAACTATTCAAGACCACAATTCAATGTTTGGTTAGACCATTGAGACATAAGTATTATAAACAATTCTTTTATATGTGACCTATAAATCTTCTGACATCATTTTCTAAAATTTTTGACATAATTAGATATGTCTAAATAGAACTTTAAGCAGTTTCAAAAAATTGCTGAATTCGTCTCAACACGGATATCTAAAAAAAATATTACGACAGCTAAATGGTTTATCAATAAGAGCGTCAGAACTTTAAAATAAGACACAATAATAACTGAGAGCAATATTCAAGTAATTATTATTTTATTGTTAGTTTTGAAAGAATAAATCTTCCAACAATATTAGTTTAACGAAATAAACACCCAACAACAATGCACGATACACTTGTTTATTGTTCTAGTCTCAAATAAAACAAGCTTAACACAATTATGGGTACACTAATAATAACGTCTTAACGTACAAAATAAGTGAACTCAGGTAAACAACCCGATATGTCAATTACCCTTAAAAATCTTAAATTCTAATTACAAGCGGCCGTGTGATCCAGGCAGCATCACAGACCAGACTTCCGTTCTGCAATCATAAATGCTGACAGGCGGCGGCTATAGCAAATTATTGTTTATAAATATTGAACATTCAACAGGCCGATGAAGTCACGTATAAAAGCAATCACTATGTTTTGAAAATAATATCGTTTAAATAAACTCCTCTGATTTGTTGAACTGAATGGATTCTTGTGCCTTGTGGCCCAATTTCTGACTACTTTTCAAACGTATCACGTGGTAAATTTTCAATGGAGCACGACTTTTTTCTATGGGGCTATCTTAAGTCTCAGGTCTACGAGAATAAGCCAAGAAAGATTCATGACCTTAAACAGAACATCTCGCGCACCATTGAAAATTTACTACTAAAGTTTGAATATGAAAAAAATACGAAAAAGTAGTCAGAAATTGGGCCACAAGAGTCCATTCAGTTCAACTAATCAGAGGAGTTTATTTAAACGATATTATTTTCAAAACATAATGCCATTGATTGCTTTTCACATAAAATAATAATTACTTGAATATTGCTCGTACTTATATTATTGTGTCTCATTTTAAAGTTCTGACGCTCTTAATTGATAAACCCTTTATTTTTGTGTTCTCCCAGTCAATTTTCCCGGCATTTGAGAATAAGGATACTACCCTAAGGATCTTTTTAGATCTATCAAAGACATTCAATTGTGTGAGCCACAATATTTTGCTTAATATGTAAATTGGTGTACCACAGAGCAGCATTCTGGGACTGTTGTTGTTCATAATATATTTGAACGAACTGAATCATGTTCTTACTCCCATTGTAAGTAAAGTGGTGCATTATGCAGATGATGCCAGTCTTCTAATACGAGATAATGTTATCATTAATATAATAGAAAATTTGTTTAAAAGTCTCCATTGGGCTGAGAACTGGCTGTTGAGAATTAACTTGTTTTAAATACGCTACGTTGCAAAATTAACGCACTATCTAAAATTCGTAACCCCTGTGGTATATTTGCCCACACCAGTAAATTACAATAAAATTTAGAAGTAACTATAGCCTCATATTTTCTTAACATTCGAATATTTATTTTATTTTGATAACTCTCTTATTAGAGGAGATGTACATTTCTATAGAAAAACATACTTTTTAGCACGTTTTTTTTTACAAAGATTTTACATATTTTTGAAAAAAAATTATAAAAATAAAGAATAAAATTTATTACACTGAATCCGTACTGCGATTTGCCTTTGATCTTCATCAATTTCTTTCACATTTTTACCAACATTGCTTCAACATCCTTAAAGGAAATAATAGGTGGGGGATAAGGATCTTTCAGTTGTTTGCATAGGAGATGCTACAAATGCTCAATTGGATTGAGATATGGACTTATTTCAGTTGTTCCAATCAAAACCTACCAATACCTACAACCATGTTGTTCTATACCCATACAACTGTATATCTCCTCTAATATAGAGATATAAAAAAGAAACATAAAAGAGAATCTTAAAAAAATATGAGGCTAGAGTTAGTTCCAAATTGTAATTGGCAACTTTATTGCTACACCCGGTAATAAAACAAAACTGAATTTTTGATAAAACTCGGTAGCACTGAAATATTTCTGAGGATCAACCTATAATGTAAAAAAAGGTTATACAAATCCGACAAACGTTTCAGAAAAAAATTAACATAAAACTTGTGGTAAATTTTAGGTTATGCATTAATTTTATAGTGTATTAATAAAACTGAAATTACAATTTTTCACATCTAAAGTGTTTTACATATATTAACGAAATATCAAACGATAATTAGCAAATTTGGCAGTCTATAAAAAGTCTTGGCATTCACATTGATAATAATAGTTTAAATTCCCATTCACATAATTATAGAAAATATTAGTAAAAATAATAATAGATTCTCTTAAAATCTATTCTTAATCTACACAATTTAAAAATTCTCTATGCCAACTTTCAGTCTTTGACTTTGATTTAATCTTTAATCTTATGGGGAAATAGCAATCAAATCAATATTTTTATCGTGCAAAAAATAGCACTACGCACTCTACTGAAAATGCCTACAAGGACAACTTGTGGAGCTTTCAGAATGCATAGTGTAGAAGTAGAAACTGTATACGCTCTGTACATTGTAGAATATTTATTTTTCATTTTTGAAAAATGAATGAAAATTTCAAAAATGCTGCTTACGTCCTATAGGAATAAAAACTATATGTATCCAATTTCCAATCAAGATCAATCTGATTTTAAAAAATTTAAACGAAAACATATACAGGGTGTCCCGGAAAAGTGGGAAATCTCTCGGATTCAGATAAGGCATGAAAAAATAAGATGACAAGTTCCTATAAAAATTTTTCCTACAGGCGTTTTTTAAATTTTGATTTTTTTTCGGAATGAGACTTTTTTTTAATGACTTAATAAAACATGAATTCGTTTATTATTCTTTTTCTCGAAAACGGTCCACTTTATCGACAATAAACAAGAGTAGCTTTTCTTTAGTTTAAGGTTCAAGCTACTTGATTTTGTTGTTTTAAGTCTTTTTCACACAGGGTGTTAAAAGTTTAAGCATTAAGTTGTAAAGCTTAGTCTGCCCCTGGTAAACTAAACAAGCTAGATATGTGCCAAGGACATTATTTCAAGAGGTCCTTAGTAGTGTCCATCATATTAACTTTTTATAAAATTCTATTAAGTACTTTAAAAGTTATTAAATAAAAACGATTTCCAGCTACGCTCTTCAGGGCTACATAAACTGCTGGCCAATTGAAACGTACCAAGCGAATTTTTAGGTTGAATTTAAAGTCAAATATTTTGAAAAGGAGAAAAGATATCAACATGAGGTTTTCAGGATTCAAGAGATAATTTTATTGCGAAAGCAATAGTGTGACCCGATTTTTTTACTTTGAAGTACGTTACTATCTACAGGGTATGAAAGAAAGTCGTCTTTTTTTTCTCAAACTTTATACCTACCGGAATTCCACAAAAAAAATTTTATATTTTTTTGATGTCGTTTTTTTTAGTCCCTGGTTAATGAGGAAAAAACCAATTTCTCAAAAATTTTATATCCCTCTTATTTTTTATTAAATTTAATATTGCTGAACAGGTTTTTGCAATAATAATTATGCTGAACAGGTTTTTGCAATAATAATTATGCTGCCATTTTGAAAGCAAATGTCATCATGTGATATGTCGATAAAAAGGTAATTTTAAGTAGAATCTAATTCTTATGGAAAAAAATATAAAGGGTTGTTTTAAAAAATTTTGATAGTTAGTAGGTGGCCCTTCCGGTGAAACCGGAAGTGTCATCAGATTGTTTTAAACATCAAAATGATTATTCCTTTCAACAATCAAACCATGCCAAATTTCAAATTAATACAGTTAAATGTAACAAAATGGTGGGGGTTGTAAAACGATTTCGTAGCCACCCGGTATACACGAATATGAGCAAATTTTTGAAAAAGTGAAAAACTCATTTCGAGGATATAAGTCACTTAAACCAATGGTGAACATAAACTAACTAAATTCCATTCTATTCCATTAAGAAAATAGCCTCAAAAAATGAATTAAAAAATTTACCAATTAGCGAACGTGTACCGATTTTTGATAAGCCACTGGTTACCAGCAATAAATTAATGAAAGTACAAAAAGTGAACTTTTTATAAGAAAGCCATTCATAAGGTATTATATTCAACTACAGAGATTGGTTCTTACAAAACACAATACGGCCGAACGACAAAAAACAAAGAAAAAATCAAATTTTCAGCAAAAATTTGGTATCTTATAAAATAACAGGGATATCAAAATTTTGAGAAACAGGTTGTTTTCCCATTAAGTAAGGACTAAAAAAATCTACATAAAAAAAATATAAGTTTCTTTTTGTGGAATCACGGTAGTTATAAAATTAGATAAAAAAAAGAAGACTTTCTTTCATACCCTGTAGATAGTAATGTACTTCAAAGTAAAAAAAATCGGGTAACACTGTTTTCTCAATTAAATTATCTCTGAAATCCTGAAAACCGCATGTTGATATTTTTTCTATTTTTCAAAATATTTGACTTTAAATTCAACCTAAAAATTCGCATGGTACGTTTCAATTGACCAGCAGTTTATCTTCGTAGGGAGGGCCTGTAGCAAAAATTTTTATAGGAACTTGTCATCTTATTTTTTCATGCCTTATCTGAATCCGAGAGATTTCCCACTTTTTCCGGAACACCCTGTATAATTATTTATTAGAAGTAGAACCCTATTGTATTAATGAATTTTTAGATCAATTAAAAATAAACTTATCTAGGATAAACAAATTTACATATTATAATTACTTTAACGTCGTTCGATCTACTGTTTACATACATTTATTATCCTTATGTATGTAAATTGTTCTTTCGAAAATAATATCTTTATCTATTCAATTATCAAGAAACACTACTTGTTTTTCTTGTAAATTGCTATTGTTACTTACGAGACACTGATCATCTGGTCCTCAGCGGAAATATGATTGCAATAATGATGGATCCAAGGATAAATAACAAATTCGTTGACTTTCTTACAAATATTCAACACGTAATAAGACACTATCAGCATAAAATAACTAAACTCATTCCCCTGGGAAATGAAGCCTCGGGAGGCAATCTCAAACGCTAATCGTCCTAAACCAGCCCCAGGCACCAAAACAGAAATAGTTCCTCTATCGTATAAATCATCAGGAAAATTAGTCTCGATTTCTTGAATTATCGGCCCATACGATTGGTTTCTTTCAACCTCCCCTAAAGAGCTCCAATCACGCATTAGTTGCTTAAACACTGAATTTACTTTATCCATGCCTTCAGGCAAGGGACCTGTGTCTTCTTCGTTCATTTGAGGTAGAGGTATTCCGTTAGACGGTTGATAATGACTTTCAAAAAAATTGGCATGCTTTAGAACGATGGGGATGAATTCCGCGTTTCTTTCAACGCACGTTTTGAATTTTTCTATATCTTCTTTGTACTTGGTTAGCCAGCGTTTGTGGTGATAGGGCAGTGTTCCCAAACATCTTTCTTTATGTTGGATTCGTTTCAGCGATTTTTCTCTGGAAATAAATCAATTTGAATCTGTGACTATTTACGACAAAAAAACTATTGGCAGTTAGGTACTTAATTAATTAACATTAGAATAAATACCTATTAGATTAGAGAATAAAACACTTATAGTTCAAAAGGTAAAATAATACCACACATTAAGTTTAATTATTTTACAAAACTATTTAACAAAGGTGCTCTTTGAATTACCTGTAACTTTTGAAGGTAGCTATTACACGAAGGAAATAGAGTTTGTCTTCCAACTCCTCCTTCTTCAGTCCCTGATGCATTTTCCACAAATTGTTGTTCAAACTGAAGGCTGTTATCACAAGATAGTATCACAAAAACTAATTAAATTAACCCGAAACTTTGCAGGTGAAACTAATCCTAACCTATAAATGCGGGAGGGCCACTCACCAAGTGAACGAATGCGTAACAATGCGCAGATTCGGAACGGAAATCAAAACGAAAATATTGGGGGGAATGAGCAGGTGTTGACTTGTTTAGAGAGGGATGCGATGTTAAAATTTGTATTTTTAGAAAATCTCAACGAACTTTTAGTGGATTATTATTATGAATGAGTAATATCTATATTTGTTCTGGAATATTTTTGAAGCGCTGTCGAAAAGTAAACAGATTACAGTAAATAATAATAATATTAATATTATTTATAAAATGACTAGAACTAAAGGAAGGATTTAAAAATTTGTTTATATTTTTTGTGGTGGATGATAAGAAAATATTACAGAAATCTACTCTACTACGGTTAAGATTTAAATAGATGTCACTACTACATCAAATTAAAATAAACTATTAAAACGCATTTATTTGAACTTTTGTTCTTTTTGTACTAATAAACAGTAATTTAAGATATTTGGTGTATGCAGAAATATTTGACAACTGTATTTATTATTTTAAAATTAAACATTAAGATTAAGTGGGTTGGAGAGAAAACTGTATTTATGGTTTATAGTGATTAGTCAATAGATGGCACAAGTATCAAAATTTTTGTGGGGACAAAAACTAAATCCGCGGTGTTCGCCGTTCGCGATCGCGATCCAACCAAACCTATATACATTAGATTGCCGGCAAGGTCATATCAGTTTTATTATGGTTGTTAGAGTGTCAGTGATATAAAAGTGTACGTTTGAAACCAGAAAAAATTATATATTAAAAATGAGGCTGAGTCCCCGACATTTTCAAAGCATTGCTAAAATGCTGGATTTCTATTCACAATTTAATCCATCCCCGTTATCTATTAAAAAGTTTATTGATTTCGGTAAGTATTTTTTCATTTTATAATTAGCTGCATTAATTTTGCGGGCCAAATTGGCAGTGGTTATAAGTGAAAAAATTGCACAGCAGTGGATGGCGTAAAAGGTTAAATTAATGTTGAAATCAGCTGTTCAAAATCGATTTTGTCCCTTGATTTCATGTCCTTTTGCCAGGTGTTAACCTTAGGGTTGGAATTTTCTTGGAAGATTATTTGACACAACTTTTATGACATTGAGGTTTGCGTCTAATGACATTTTCATTTTAGTCAAAATTGAAAAGTGTGAAATGATGAAATCAGGTCATTGATCTACGTCGTTTTTTATTCATATAATTTTGTATAATTCAGGTTGTGTAAGGATTTTAAGGTGTTTGCCCTCTTCAAATTATTACTTTTGAAAACTATCTAAGGTATTTTAGACAAACCAAAAATTTGATACTATGGTAACCATAACCAAAATTAAACGGTGATTTTCTGGTGAAATCTGAGTACTAAAATACATAATTATTTTTCCTGGTACCTATTTAATATTTACCGTACCATATTGTGCTGGAACTATATTAATTTAATTACAACCTATATAAGTACATCTGATGTTTACGATAATTTTTGCATCAACGTAAATACCACGAAGTATATTGTTTGTTTTGTATAAAAACCGTACGTGGAACTTTTCTATAATTTCAAGGAACTTGATTCCACAATAAGCGAATTCGCTGTTTACTGATTTTGTTGGATAATTCCTTGAATAATTTCAACGCAAATGCGCAATAAAGAACTCCAAAAGAAAATATTAAACCATCATGCACTTTTCCAAATTCTTAAATTTTATTTGATACAAACAAGAAACAAGAGAAACAGCACGTAGCAATTGGTGCAATTATAAAACATTTTCTCACCATATACGAAGTAAACATATTATAGAATCATGTGGTTTGAAACGGAATTCCTTGGATTATATTTTATTATGTTGTGTAACCAGTCATTGTCCAAAGTCCAAGAGTGTTTTGCCAACACTGTCTCTGTCTGACGATTCACTCCAACACATTCATAATATTATTCCACTGAGCAGGGCCGGCTGAAGGAGATCGCTTGGGGAAATATTTTTTACCGGAGTATCGAACTTGTGACTTATAGAGACTAGAGAGTTCAAGTGGGAACAAAGTTTTGACTAATTGAAATTGGTCAATCATTAGCTACAAGCCTACAAGCTTAAGAGAAGTTACATTGACTAGACAAGACAAATAATTTTACTATTATTGCACTATAGATAGATTCATAGATACACATCTGTAAAATTATAATATAAAAAAATATGTAATACAGTTTTCCTCAAAAGTAACTGATTATTTTATGTTATAAAATTGATAAGTCTTAAACTCATATGAAACTTAAACTCATTCTTATTGACTTTTATTATTTCGCGACACTTTGTCCATAAAAACCGTTATTTAATAGTAGTTTATGCAACAAGGTAGGAATTGAGAGATTCTGACGAGTGTGAAAATTACGCCAGAGCGAAGCGAGGGCGCAAGAACACGAGACAGAATCAATTCCTACCGTGTAGCATATTCTATTTTTTCTCATACCTGTACGAAAATGGCCATTTCTTTTGCGTGAAACGCGCGAACACATTAAAACAGCATAACACAAATTTTGTTTGACAATGTGCAGTGAGCAAATGACCTTGAAAACCATAAACAAACACAAATAACTCCTGCATATCAGTAAAGGAATGGCTACCCAAGGGGGCAATGTTACCCAAGGGGGCAATGTTACCCCCACTCCTTATTTTCCGCGACTACCCTAAAAAGGCGACTTTGTACTTGCATTTCATGCAAATAAAGTGGCCATTTTCGTGTAGGTATAGGAAAAATGGATTTTCAGAAAAAAATCATTAAAAAAATAGCCCTTTACCACAGAAATTCTGTGCCTTTACCATAAAAATTTATATAAAAATATACTAGGTATAAATAAATCATTGGTAAAATTTCAATTTTTTAGAAGATATTTTTTTTAACTTTCTTATGGTGTCCCAAAATTATCGGGGGAGCTCGTACTGGCGTTGAGGCTCTGACTGTTTTCAAAATGGTTAACCCTTCGTCCCTAGTGCCTAGTGTCTAGTCCCTTCCGTAGTTCCCTAGTCCTAGTGCGAGAGAGTTACTTGATTTTTATAGTAAATTGTTTTCCAAATGCGGGAGGTTCCATTTGATCAATTTAAATAAGAAGTAAAATCTCGAGTAAAATCATCTTTACTATCTCTTCATTTTCTTCAATTAAAGAAATTTACCTTCTAGTGGCGTTTTTCGTCTCCTTTAAACATAAAATAATGTCCATTTTATATTTACTGTGTTATCATTATTGTAGGTAGGTACAACTGAATTTAATTAGATTTTTTTATATTTAAACATAAGATGTCTTTGTCCATTTCGGACTTTTTGTATAAAAGCTCAGTTAAAGTATTCATGATCTATAACTGTTAAGATTTTTAACTTTTCCAAACTGTAAATCCAATCTTATTATTACGATTTTTTCAGCACTCTGTATAAATGAAACTGTAAACTTGATGAATATTCAAAAACTTGTATAATGTAGAAACTCCACACATTTTTTTCATTGAAATGAAAGCCATTTAATACCTAGTGGAAGATATTTTTTAATTCTTTGTGACATGCTGAGAAGCATTTTTGTGTCTTTACAGGCTCTTATAATATCGGGTGTTCATTAAAATTTTTCCTCAAAATTGGCGTTGAAGAGTCGATTATGAATGAACTGACGCGTTTTAATATGGAAATTTTAAACTGATTCTGCTAATTTTATGTCAAAAACTGCGATATTTAACGCGTTCTTGTAGATTTGGTATAAAATTAGCAGAACCTAACTGGAAGTTTTTATAATGAAATATTTTAATAAATAATTATAAATTAAGTGAAGTTACGTTAGAAAGTTTAATATTATGTAATATTATTGCTAATTTTAATATGTGTTGAATCAATAAGAAATGTCCTAATGAATATACTCTAAAAATATTTCTTTCAAAGTATCAAAGTTAATTTTACTAGAAGCTGGTTATTTTATGGACATCTAACAAGTATACCTTTTTCAGGTAAATTGCTGAAATATTTTATAAATTCGGAAAAATTTTTTAGCATTGCTGAGCACTCGATTTTTCAAGATCGCTATCCAAGTTTGAAATCCACTTCTAAATAAGTAGTTTCCAATAATAATTAATATGACATTGACCTAAAAATTATCAAAATTGTTAAGTTAAAAAAATCCATTCATCATCAAAATGAAAAAAAAATTAAACAAACTTGTGACTTTATTTATAATTGATCTCAATTTCTATAAGTAACCTGAAAATCAACTCAGATTAGATAACATCGTAATGTCAAATAATGTAGTAATAGTATTTGACTGAATCGTTAAATCAATAAACCCCCATTGTTCATCAATATTGTTCATAATATACTTTAAAATTGTGAATTAATCCATACAAATAACAAATATGTAATACCTCTAATTAATAACTTCTACTCAGTGATTTCTGATTAGAGTGTGCTAATTGTTATTACTTGGGGGCTACCTTAATATCCTTGGGCCGTTTATGCGAAACTCGTTGGCGTCGGAGTTGCACACAATTTTTGGGCCTCCAGTCTTAATAAAATTTTGATCTGGCTGTACGCAACTCGGACACCACGCTCAGGTATACCTAGGAACAAAATCTGTTTTCTGTTATGCTAATAAAAGATGAGTTGTTTTTTGTTTGCAAAAGTTCACATCTCAAGCTCATCTTTCCATCATAATTGTAAACACAAAAAAAAACAAACAGATTACCACTTTAAATTTCAAATGACATCACGTATGAGGGTTTGTGTTAACGATTCCGAGAAATCTGTTTTGATACCTTAGTATCCTATGTGCCAGATTAAAAATAAAATGAAATAGAGAAAAATAAATACTTACATTAATCTTCCTGGTTACGTTATGTACCTATATGATACTTTGCTAAATATAGTTAGCTTTATGTGTTGGAATTGGATGTGGAATTACACAGAAAAGTAGAGATAAAAGTACTAAAGTCCAACTTGTTATCTACATAAATACAAGTGTTCTTAAAAATAATTGCAACAAAACTAATACAATACGCGAATTAAATGTGTTTACAATGAAGTTGTTTCCTGTCCTGTAATACAATCTCACTTATTATTAACATATAACATATGGTATCAACAATTATTTTGGAGTGGAAACCATTTTATTTTTATTATTACATATTAGCATATGCACTTTAAATCCTTGATAATATAAAAAAATAAAATAGTAAATATTTGACAACACAGTGTTTGCGATATAGTCTAGATAACATTTACTTCATATTTTTACTAATCATGTGAAATGACCCGGTTCTGTAAGATATAACAACAATTCAACAGTATAACTAAATTAATAGTGTTACTTTCTGGAACTGATTCGAAATTGTATAGTAGAGTAAAAGTAACGTTTTGCAAAATTTGTACCAGATTTTTTTTTTAGCAAAGTTTATAATATAGACACCAAAAGGAATATTGGAGTTTGGAATTTTGGCAAGGAATATAGAATTTATTTTTACTATTTGATGATATTATATTAAAATAAAACGACTTATTTATTTCCTGTTAAGAATTACAATAATAATGCGATCATAGAGCAAGAGGAAATTGTGAGATTGAGAGTATTGAGAGATTGAGACTATGTATCTTGGAATAAATAACCTGCTAAAACTGGTATGAAATTAAACAAGTATTGTCTACACGGGAAAAGCACCAAGAGAAATTTAATGTTTCGAAGTATTTTTAGGTTTATGACAACAGTAAGAACAGTGGAATTTTTCTGCAGTACTTAATTGTATATTTTCGTAATTTATTACAGAGGCTGCAAATATTAGATATAGTTATTTAAGTAAAGAATGTAAGTACTTTAATGTCAAACTTTCTTAGAGTTATTTTTATAAAATATTAAAAATAATAATTTACAATTAGGTTTTGTTTCAATGAAGATACAGGGTGAAATCGTTAAGTTCATTTTGTATACTGTACCTATATCATAATGTATTAGGTTATCAGTAGCACTTTGTGTACCTACATTATTACTTAATTAATGCATTTTTAATCGTTAGCGTTTTGCGTTTTGGGGAACAAAAATGAAGGTTCCAATAAATGAAAACAAATAGTAAGAATATAAAATTCTCTGCTTACAGCAAATCTATAAGACAATACTATAATTTCAATCCCAATTTCAGAAAATAAGGCCGAACGGCAAATAGAATATAATATTTGTTAGAAAGAGAGAGCTTGTTATGTTATGTTTATGAATTAAAAGCTGCGTTAATAGGAGTATATTTTTTGAGTAGTGACAATTGGAACAAAAAATATTTGGCGGTAAATTTAAAATTCATTCATTTAATTACATAGTTGTTTAGGTTTACAACTAGCGGCTTGCAAGGAGAGAAAAAGCGCGGAGGACGAGAATTTTATATCATATTTAAGACAAACACTGTGTTGAGTCAAATATGATGACTTGGTGAGCATTATTTTATACATAGAGAAGAAGAAACTATTCCATGAATCTCCATTACCATGTACGGTTAAGAAAGGTCTATACCTTAAATTTCTGGTCCTTAGCAAAAATATCCAAGGAGTCAATGATATATGAATATAAAACCATACCTACATTATGTACCTACAAATTTGATTTAATATATCTACAAGATTTTCTCAAAAAGTATATTTTTTGTGCCTCAGGTTAGCATAAGTCATTTTGCATTCGTATAAATCGGCTGGAAACTCATGTTTTGCCGGGCTAGACCGGCAAAAACTAGGAATTTTTAGTTTATCGATTGGCATCATTGAAATCATAAAGAAAATTTGTATTTTCCATAGAAACGGATTATTATTTGTATCATTCGACTACTACTGTCAGTGTCAATTTTAGGTATCGCGTGTTACCAATATAAAAAAAATCCCTAATACCAAATATTTAAACAAATATTTTGTAAATTTTATTTATTTAAATAAACTTCGACACAAAAAATAGTGTGTATTACACGCCTAGAAACTGTTTTGCGAGTACTCGTAGTTGCGGGCCTCGGCCTACGGCCTCTGCTCGCAAACCCTACTCGCACTCGCAAAACTCTAGTTTCAAGGCTAGTAATACAAATTACTATTTTATTATACTTATCTGAAAACACCTTGTTTTCATCTGTTTTTGCAATGACGTAAAGGTGACATTTTCAGAACAGCGCACGGAAAACTTTTCCCGATCTCCTATTCTTTTTTCCGTGCACTAAATATGATAGAAAATAAAACATCACCGATAATAAACAAGTCGTTGCTATGGAAATGTTAATCGTGTTTGCCTACTATTTTTACGATGTATTATGATTACTTTGAAAATAAAATGTTCTAAAATTACTTCTAATCCTTTTTTGGGTTGTTTTTAGATAAGTATAATAAAAAATATCGTTCATTACACGTCCAGAAATGGATTTTTCGTGCTTGCATGACTTCCCGTGTTCGGCTTCGCCTCCCACGAGAATTTGTCACGCGCGCACGAAAAAATCCTTATTTCCAGACTGGTAATGAAATATACTATTTTTTTATGTCGGTAGTTTGTGCATGTTTGAAAACCTATTATAGTGAGCTAGCTAGATCTTATAAGCAATCACTAGCATACTAGAAAGTGCCGTCTTTTAAAATGACCAAAGTCAAAAAACCCTAAAATTTTGAAAAATATCAGTAACGTTTATAACATTTTGGTACGATTGATGTCTTTGCTCAAATAGTTCCAGGGCAATTTGCACAATATTTTATAGTTTATAATCTTTTTTCTGGTGGCCCGTGGAAATTTCAGTATCAGTATCATTATTGATTAGAGAATCAGTAGTTGGTGCAATAGCGTCTAGATGTCTTGTTATCCGAATATAATTTCAAAAACCCTGTTTCTAATGTACACTTCTGTTCACTGAAACTGCATACACTTACGTTTTATTTGTGTTTACTTAACTTTAATGATGCTTTAATGTCACTGTCAGACAACAATCGTAATATCCGTTCAGTTCATATTCAAGATTTTCAAAAAGTGCAAAAATGCAAAAATCGCTCTCAAGACTTGTATGCTGTTTCAGTGAACAGAAGTGTACCTTTATACATTACGAAAAAATAGTTTTACTCAAGCATATACTTTAGCCGCAAACTTCTTTAGAAATTCATATCTTACACACTTGAACACTTGAACCGAGACTTGAACATTAGCTATAATTGACTTGCTTTGTTACTCTTTTCACACCATTTGGAAACTTTAAAAAACAAAAAAATAATCATTCATTTATTTTGGCTTCGACCTTTTTCTCTCGGCCGAAACTACATTATTAAAAACGTGCCGGATGGCGATGTGAAAATAGTCTTGCACTTTGTCCCTTTTCAAAAATTCCAACCGAAAATTAGTTGGCAATGGCAACAAACCGTTGGTGGGTTGGACCCTGACGTAAATTTTGAACTCGTTTATGTAAAACTATTTTTAACTGCTTACGTCCATACTTCCAAACCTGACCTATGTTCAACAACGCAACTACTGTCAACACCGCTTAATACAAATGAAAATCATGAAATGCCAACTACAACACCTCCAATTAATTCATTATTTATTTTGTTCCATAGGTTTAAATGCCTCCGAGCAGAAATCGTTCATCTTCCTAAGAAAAGAACTGCCGGTGCGATTAGCTAACATAATGAAGGAGATAGCTCTGTTGCCGGAAAATTTGCAGAGAATGCCGTCTGTTATAGCCGTCAATGATTGGTACATGCGAAGTTTTCAGGAGATAATTGAATTTGAAAAGAAGGAAGTAAGCGAGGACACGTTGGAGCACTTTTGTAATGAGCTGGTGAAGATTAGAAATAGACATACAGATGTTGTGGAGACTATGGCTCAGGGGGTTTTGGAATTGAAGGAGTCACATGACGTGGACCATCACACTGAGCATAGTATACAATATTTTCTCGATAGGTTTTATATGTCTAGGATATCGATAAGAATGTTGATAAATCAACACAGTAAGTATCTTTATATGTTTTCTAGAATAGATGTATGTAAGCATGTTTGCACAACGTAAGGCATGTTTTTCTGTGCTAAATATTTTTTAAGTTACAAGATGTTATGTAGCAAGGTCAAGTATTGCGAAATTTTTGTTTTTGTTGATAGAGAGTAGAAATATCGCGAATTATTGGAGTCGTTAGATCGTCAACGTGGTAGCTTTAAATAGTTCTCGTGATTGTTAGTCAGTATTTATTGTTTTTCACAATCAGCTGTTTGTTGTACTAATAGCACTTTTACATTTTTTAAAATTTTATCTATACTAATTGGCGCGTCAGTAGTATTTTTCAACCATATGTTTTGTGTGTTTTTTAAATGATGTCTTGAGATTATATTATTGTATTATTGTTGCAAGACAGTTATCAAAACCATACATCTATTATTTTACGTAGTTTAGAAATAAGTTTATTGGATAAAGATAATGCAATATCAAAATTTTTACCTCATGATTTCGAACAAAAACGTTTTTATTGGATCATAAACTGTTAACAGTTTTATCATTACTGTGATATTGTGCAACGAATTGAATATAAAGGTTGCCTAATATAAATTTAAGTTTTCTCAAAAACCCAAAGACATATCTATGAGTCTGATAATAACAATTTTTTCGAGTAAGCCACTGGATTCTACGCAAAAATATCTATCTAGAACAGTTTTTACTTTTTTTCTAGCTTACATGGTGTGTGAGATATGGCAACACCCCGGAAAGTGAAAATTTTCGTTTTCACCCTGTATCTTAGAAACAAAACAAGTTAGCTTAGTTCTGTTTGCGGCATTAAAAGTTTAACGAAAAAGTGGCACAGGTTCGCGAAAACCGCAAAGTTCTATCTTTACAAATTACAGAGATACCCTGCAATTACAAGCAAATTGGGACACAGTGTACAGTCGCGGAAACAATGGTTTTCTTGGAAATGTCAAAATAAGAGTGTACTAGTGGATAAGCGAAATAGTTTCAGATTTTTTTTTAAGGCGAATAGTTTATGTACTAGCAATTTTATAGTAAATTTGACTAAAATCCGACCAGTGGTACCAAAATTATCATCTTTTAAACTTGACATTTTGAAAATTACGACAAAAAAAATTATCTGAAAATGTATGGGAAAGAATGTGGATTTTCTAGATAACGGGAACATCGCCATTTATAAAAATGCAAATTTGACCGACCATTGGTTCCAAAAATATCACCCTTTAAACATGACATTTTGAAAATTAGGTCAAATTAAGATAGTATGTAGTAGTAGTAAAAAAAAAGACCATTGAATTTATAAAAAGCGGCAACATTGCTCTTTGTAAAAATTCAAATTTGACTGAAATCCGACCAGTGGTTACAAAATATCACCTTTCAAACTGAACATTTTGGAAATTTCCTTAAAATAAGACAGATAAATTTAGGTTTAAACAAAAATCACAAAATAACGAAAAACAAGCTGTGATGGCTTCACTGAATAACGGCAACATTGTCCTTTGTAAAAAATCAAATTTGACTGAAATCAGACCTGTGGTTTCAAAGTTGTGTCGTTTTAAAACTCAAAATAAAAAAAGTACCTAACCAAAACTAAGAAATAAGGTGTAGTTTAACGGAGAAAAATATTGATAGAATATCACATTGTATGCTATGGAATAAAGATCTGCAAACTGATGCTGATGTTAATACTTACTTATATTTTTTATTACCTACATAAATCTCTTAAAAATGAGTGCTTACTTAAAACTGGAGTAAAATCTTATGAAATGTGTATAACCCCAAAATAAGTCATAATTTTGGATTGGATCATTCTGCAAAATGTTTCTTCTCAATTTAAGCTACAACTTTACTAAATATGTACAGGAAAATGAAATATCTTACCATTTATAACTGAAAAACATAAAACATGCAATTTTTTGTTTTTGGGGTTATATTTGACTCCTGACAGTTATTTTTGAAGCTTATTATGTTTAGCAAAGTTGTAGCTCAAATAAGGAGGATTTTGCTGAAAGCATCGAAATTCTCGTTTACGAATATGTAAAAAGCACAAAACTAAAGTATCGGAAATTATAAGTTTAGTCTTTAACACAATTTATTACCGTCCGCAATCAATTAAAACCCACGCACATCAAAAATCATGTAATTTTTAATTGTATGTAGTTAGCACGTCATGAATATGCCCGGAACCTTGAACAAAAAGATGTATTTTAGAAAATAGGTAACAAAAGATCTTAGAGACATTTGCTTGGCCTCACAAAATTTTTCATCTAGGAACCACTTTAGTTATTATCAGTTGCGCGTCTAGAATTTGCAGTACAAATAATACTCCAATATAAATATTCTGAAAACCACCTGCATCGATGTTATCTGTAATAATAAATAAAATAATAATGCCCGGTATCACAAATATGAATTAAATATTTAATCAAAGATTAGAATAAGTAATTCTTTTCTTATTGGATGAAATTTAGTATAAATTAGCCAATAGTAATCCGAACGCTAATTTAATCAGAGATTAGATTACAAATACATTGAGTTTTACACCGCACAAATGTTTTCTGAAATTAATAGAAATATAGTGAAAACTTGATTTAATGATAAATTCGTGAATAAAAATGATCAAAGAATGCCACAACTAATATTTTATCTAAAATTGAGTTCCTTATTCGACTGCTTCCTATCATACATTTTTTAGTATTTGCAGTAAACGGTAATGACGTATAATCTAATTCTAAACTAACTTGTTATTTCAATGTGCGAGGACTGCGAGCAATAATTATAAATGAGGCCACTAGATGCAAAACTGTGTATATGACGTCCAACTCATTCTAATATACAGAGTGTTTCGTAACTGGACACCCAAAATTAAATGTCGTATGTAAAATCGAATTCTAAACAAAAACAAAGAATAACTTTTTTTCAGATCGGGCTTCGTTTAGATAATACTCAGTTAAGAAAAAAATACTTTATTATTTTATTCAACACCTTGTAGTACTTAAAACAAAAGTTATTACAAGATAAAGAAACTATAGTAGATTTTCAAAAATGCCAACATACACGCCTGGCAACGCAAAACAAGTAAATTTTAAACTTCTGTAAAATTTACAGTGTTTTGAATAATATGTACTGAATTTAAAATTATATCTGCTAATTGCTCAATAGTAGTAAAAAATATCTGATGTGCCCAACACATGACTTTCTTATACTTACGGATAGTATCACAATAATTACTTTTCCTAAAGAAATTAAGTTAAATTTCTTGTAAAAATCTTGAGGGTATCCAGCAATTTTCAAATAGTCTCTGTCGCACTTATTGCAATACGCATAAATCTGTCCTTGTCCCACTCATTATAACCGAATTTTACGACAAAAATGTGTTTTATTTTAGATTTTTGACCTATTACTCACTTAAAAAAATCTCCGGTATGAAATTACATTTATTTATTCATTATTATTGTTTTCGGTACCATAGAAACCAGTAAAATAAAAAAAAACTAATGGTCTGGTCCTTCTGGGATTCGAACCCGGGACCTTCCGTTTGGCAGCCATATAATGAGACACATGGTCTACCTCGACCATCGGATTCAACTATTAACGCGCGCTATGAGAAATATAAAGTGTTTTAAGAATATCTAGTTTTTTTGAAATTTTTTTGACAGAATTTCAAAAAAAAGTTCAAACAAAATTTGTTCAAAATTCAATTTTAAATCAATGTTAAAGAATAAAAAAATTTCATAAATTGTTTATTTTTCAAGATATTCCTAAAAAACCTAAAAATGTCATCAGGTAACTGTCACTTGTTTTAGTGCTAGATGAAAAACATTGAATGTGGCACCCACAAATTTGTTCAAACTCTTAAATATGAAATTTGAATCAAATCCGAGAAGTCGTTTTTGAGTTATGGTGGATACAGACAGACACACAGACAGACAGACAGACAGACACACAGACAGACACACACACACACACACACACACAGACAGACATCATGGCGAAAATGGTCAAAATGGATTCAGGGGCCCTCAAAACGTGTAAATCCATCAAAATCTCTAAGTCGAAAAAAATCACGATTACAATACTTCCTTATACTACGTATAAGAAAGTAAAAATCAGCAGATCTGAAAAAAATTATTCTTTGTTTTATGTTTACAATTCGATTTTACATACGACATTTAAGTTTGGCTGTCCAGTTATGAAACACCCTGTATAATTGCAAAAAACTGTTTTGCAGTATAACAAATAGAATTCTGTAAAAACCTTTTTATTAATAGATGGTATAGGTACTGCTTTCTCCGAACCAAAGGGTAGAATCAGGTCCAAATTTATCAAGGAAAATAGGAATAAATTCAGTTTAAAAATAGCATATGTATACAAACTTTTACACCTAGTGGCCTCAAATATTCTGTCGAAGAGCCTCACTGGTTTTATTAAATTTATGGATCTAAAAAACAAAATAAACTTTAAAGTTCTAGACTTATAGCTCAGAATGAATGACGTATAATCTAAACTTAAGTAGGTTTTGTAATTTAAAATTGAGTAATTGTAAACGTTGTGGAAGAAATAATCAGACTAAGCAACGGAAGCCAAAACACGCAACAAGTGTATTCACAGATGACTTTTAACATTTTGAAATTGATATTGATATGAAGCAACTTCTTTTTAGACGTACTATGAATCTCTCTCAAAAGATGACATTCTCTAATCACATTTATAATTTTCTTTTTAAACTCAATATTTTACTCCTTTCCATAAACTTGAGTTAGAATAAAATATACTTAAGTATACAGGGTGTTTCAACTCAAAGTGGACAACGTAATAGAGGTTGTAGATCTCATCGAGACTAACACTTTTTTCAAATTATTATTTTTTATTTGAGCTTTTGTTTTCGAGTTATCGACCTTTTTTTGTTTTTACACAAACCTCTTTATCTTCACTATTTATGACCGGATTTTAAAAAATTATAGTTTTTTGAAATTGTCAGTTTGTCATCAACAATTTTTGAGTTAAAATTAAAAAAAATATATCAACAAACAAAATGGCGACCAATTTTCTTTGGAGCAGACTTAGAGCTATCCAAGTTTAAAAAAGAAAAATTGTCGCCATTTTGTTTGTTGATATTTTTTGAAAAAATGTTTAACGCAATAATTGTAGATATCAAACTGACAATTTCAAAAAACTTTAATTTTTTAAAATCCGGCCATAAATAATGAAGATAACGAGGTTTATGTAAAAACAAAAGAAGGTCCATAACTCGAAAACAAAAGCTCAAATGAAAAATATTTATTTGAAAATAGTGTTAGTCTCGATGAGATCTACAACCTCTATTACGTTGTCCACTTTGAGTTGAAACACCCTGTATAAACGCACTTTTCATATTTTGCAGTCTATTATATTGTTTTTCATTTTATCGTTCAATCTTCTGGAATAGTAATTATTGAAATGGAAGGTAGGGAAGGAACTAATAAGTTAATTTGTCCTGTTTCAAGTTTACTTTTAGTTATGATGTGGAATAGAACTATTTATGAACAAAAATTGTAACAACAACGCAATAAAAAACATACATCGTTGTTTATTTTATTGATTTGAGAGTTAAATATAATTTCAGGATTATTATAATAAATTATTGATATTAAACTACCAAGATATATCCGATAACACAGGAGGATAGGTCAGCTTCTATTTTCTGTGGTTTTGTATGAGATAAAATTATATATTTAACAGAAAGTTTTTGTATGTGGTTAGCATATTACTAACAATTATTTATGGTTTAGAAAATGCAAAACATGTGCTAAGTAATGAAAAACTAATAATGTTGATTTGATTACTTGAAACTTTAATGAATAAATACAGGGTGTTCGCGCGAAGTGGCTCACTATTGCTAACTTCGTTATTATTGGAGCTACAAAGTCGGTTAAATTAGCAAACTAGTAGCATTTTTTTCGCTGATTACAATGATGAAAACAGAAAAACAATTGACCATCTGGTTTTCGAGATATTCACAAAAATAACATTTTTTTAAATGGAACACCCTATATATTTTTGCAGAAATCGATGACAAATTAAATTCTGTACAAAAAATGTCCTTAAATTTTTTTGATTATAATTTAAAATGAGCGAGTTATTTTGAAAAAAAGTTTGCAATTCTTTGAAATCAAGTAGCCATAAAACGGAATAGTAATTTATTAAAACCAAACAATCATAATTTTGAATTTAAGCAAGTTGAAAAAAACTTGAAAGAATTACGGAAATATTACTATTATATTTAATATTTTTAATATACAGGTGTTTGCGCAAAGTGGTTCACTATGGCTAACTTTGTTATTATTGGAGCTACAAAGTCGGTTAATTTAGCAAACTAGTAGCATTTTTTCCGCTAATTATAATGGTGAAAACAGAAAAACAATTGGCCATCTGGTTTTCGAAATATTCACAAAAATAACATTTTTTAAATAGAACACCCTGTATATTTTTGCAAAAATCGATGACAAATTAAATTCTGAACAAAGAATGTTCTTATGCGTTTTTAACAATTATTTAAAATAAGCGAGTTATTTTGAAAAAAGCTTTTCAAAGTTTTAATATCTAGTAGCCATGAAAATTATAATTTTGTAAATTTTTGATATTTCCGTAATTTTTCAAGTATTTTTCAGCTTGCTTAAATTCAAAATTATGATTGTTTGGTTTTAATAAATTACTATTCCATTTTATGGCTACTTGATTTGAAAGAATTCCAACTTTTTTCCAAAATAACTCGCTTATTTTAAATTATTATCAAAAAAAGATGAGGACATTTTTTGTATAGAATTTAATTTACCATCGATTTTTGCAAAAATATATAGGGTGTCCCATTTAAAAAAATGGTATTTTTGTGAATATCTTGAAAACCAGATGCTCAATTGTTTTTCTGTTTTCATCATTGTAATCAGCGGAAAAAATGCTACTAGTTTGCTAATTTAACCGACTTTGTACCTCCAATAATAACGAAGTGAGCCACTTCGTGCGAACACCCTGTATATATGGAAAGGCCATTAATAAAAAGTTATAGGAACTTCACTCTTCTTCTTGTAATAATACTATTTAAAGCCGTTCAAAAAATCAAATAATATTTGTTTGGTATGATGTATCTATTTCACAATAGCGTATACTTAAGGAATGATTTATTACAACAATAACAATAATTTTTATGACGCCACGCAGCAGTAAATAATAACAGATCGGATGAAATCCTAATTACATAGAAGTGTTGTTTTTCCTGGTACATATTAGACAATTAATGCATCCACTTAAATAACACACTATAAAATATTTTCCATTGCTGCTTATAAATTATAAAAAAGTTAATATTTGCCCAGACAATCACGCTTTTTCGAAGTTCATATATTTGTTAGTTTCTAACAATTTCTAATTTTCTCTTTCGCATTATTCTAGCACTCTTGTTTGGTGGCCAGTTGGAGAATGCACCAGGTCCGAACCAGAGTAAATACATAGGCTGCATCGATACCCAATGCAACATTGTCAGTGTCATCAAAGATGCATACGAAAATGCCCGTTTTCTATGCGACCAATATTATTTGGCGTCTCCCGATTTAATCATAAAGGAATCCCAACACAATCGTAAGCTAAAATACTTTTACGGGAAATACTTATGGCATCAAAATTAAATACGATTATTTCTATGGCCAATTTTAGAGCTAGAGGAGGAGCGTAAGATAAACATTGTTTATGTGCCATCTCACTTGTACCACATGCTGTTCGAGCTGTTCAAAAACTCCATGAGAGCTGTGATGGAGTACCACGGATCAATTGACCAATATCCCGCAATTACTGTTACAGTGGCCAAAGGGAAAGAAGACATATGTCTTAAGGTTCTCTAAAAAAAAATTTTTTTTTCTGAACGTTCTAACGAGTTGTCTTGCAGATGTCTGATAGAGGTGGAGGTATTTCCAGATCCACTACTGACCATTTGTTTAAATACATGTACTCGACTGCACCACAACCAAGTAAATCTGACGCCCATACTGTTCCTCTGGCTGGATACGGCTATGGTTTACCGATATCCCGATTGTATGCCCGCTACTTCCACGGGGACCTGATTTTGCTTTCCTGTGAAGGATATGGAACTGATGCTGTCATTTATATGAAGGTACTGTTTGCTATTATTATTAAACTTTAAGGGTGCGAGTTTTTATTTCTTGTAGGCTCTATCGAATGAAGCCAACGAGTTACTGCCAATATTCAATAAAACAACATCCAAGTTCTATAGAACTGTTGTGCAAACAGGTGATTGGTCAAATCAGGCTACAAATATAGGAGATCGGCAAATTAGTACAAATATGAGGAAACATCAGTTGCCTCAGTCGTGTCAGGAGACGATGACTGGGGCTGGTGCCATCTAGCTAGAGGATTAGTTTATTATTTATTATCCTTATTTTTAATATATCAAACTGTACTTTATTAGTTAACTTTATAAAAAACACGTGATTTTATGACCTGTAAATGGATTTATTTACAATATTTTTAAATCGTATTTATAAAAGAAAAAATTATGTTTTATTTAAAATAATAAAAATTGTATTTTAGCAATGTTGAGCTTTAAGAGAAATTGTAGTATATTTTATTACTGTGTAGGTTTTACCAGTTTTTTTACACAATATAGGTAAAAATGTAGAAAACATGTAAATATAAACTATTTACATAAGATCTTTTTTTTTTAATCAGGTTTACAATGTTAGGGTGAAATTGTAAAAACTGAATTTAATTCCGTATTTATTCCTAACATTGTAAATACAAGCCTAGACCTAATTAATTAAATTGTAAATATCTACATATTATATGATTTATAGTTTCTAAATATTAGTTTGGCTCAACGTATGCTGTACTTGATATGTGATTTTGTTAATGGGTGATGATTAAATGTTACTTTATTAATCCAGTTTTATTATTAAGCAAACCTTTATAAAAATATAAAATTAACACTTAACATTCTTCTTTGAAATCTGTGTTTTGGTAAACGTTATACACAAAACGTACTCCCTTTTCTTCTTGAGTACCGTCTGGCACATTTGGATCACTGCAATAATTTAATTGGGCAGAATTAAAAATAAATGAGCATACAAAACTTTTACCTAATTTTCTCAAGATTGTCAGTTAATTTTGGAAAAAAAGTATCACAATCATATGATTTCATTATGTCCGTCAAGTATAAACGATAGAAATGTTTCGACTTCATTGCTTCCTGTAAAAATAGTCAAGTTTCAACATTTTTAAATTTCAAAGTTTAGAGACAAAAACAAACCTCATATATTTGGCTACCGCCTATAATCCAAACAATTTCCACATTTTTAAACTTCTCATCCTCAAGCGCTTCTAACGACTCCTCCAAAGATTTAAACCCATGCACATCACAGTAATTTTCAAAATTTAAATCAGCTCTAGATAAGACAAAATTAATTCGTTCTGAAAGTGGCTTGAATTTGTCTGGAATGGAATCCCAAGTTTTACGACCCATAATAACAACATTTCGCTTGTTTGCATCACGGGTTTTCTTGGTCATTTGAGTAAAATATTCCATTTCGGTCCTGAAATAATATCATATAGAAAAGTTGAGGTTAGAGAGATTAAACTTACTTTAACCGCCACGGTAAGTTGTTGTTTTTTCCTATTCCCATGTTTTCACACGCTGCAGCTATGAGGTTTAATTTTACCATCATAATGGAATATGTATCAAAAATAAATTTTAGTTAAAAACTACAATTTACTGTATGAACTTTCTGCAAAAAAGTTTTAAAAACTTGAAGAGCAGAGCCGCCTATTTGCTTTTCTTATCTTTAGTTACACGATTAAATTTAATGAATCCTAAGTATAGGCAACCAAAAAAACACTTTTACATATTTTATTATTAGATTAATAATTATAAATGAAACACAGGACTGAAATAATTTAAAAGACTATTAATATATTTATAGTTTTAACAACTGACAAACTGACGAAATAGATTAAATAATAAAAAAGTTATCTAACTGAATAGGAAGCTATTAATACAAGTGGGGCCATCTCTTTTTGTTTTAGAATACTAGTGATCCAAATTTTTGAAATTCCAAAAAAAGGAAAGATGAGTGCATTTAAATTTATAAAACCATCAAAGCACAACTTCTAATTAGTCATGTTTTCATAATTGCTACAATGTAGTTACTTGGATTTGTTAAATAATAAATAAAATCTCGGTATTTGCAAATGTTGTGTACACAAACCTACGGAGCCTGATTTGAATTATTGATCGAGTGCTGTATACTTTTTAATCAATAAAAGCGCGGCCGGTAGCGTGCCACATGACAAAAGCTTTGCAATAAATTCCTTTTATTAGTTTACTCAACCTACCACAGGTAAGTTTTCAGTGAGTGTTGGTTGATTAAAATATTCTTGAACTGTAGTAGCATGCTAATCGAGATTTGTAAGTAAGCTTATAAGCTGTAGCAATAAATAATTCATAACGAAACATTAGCATAATAAAACAAGCTTGTCGATGGTCATATAGCAGCATAATTTTATGATATCCTGCAGATCGCTATATCGCTGATTGAAAGAGAATGCACATTTTAATAAATTGTAATAATAATTCTCGAAATTCGTTGCGGGTTTTGGAAGAGAATCTAGTCTAAGTAGGTTCCCTCTTGATTATTAGTATCCACCCAATGTGTAGGTGTAGATTTAGAAAATTTGTAAAATTATAATTGAAGCGGCTAGGTAGGTAGGTACATATTTTATATAGCAGCATTAAAGTAAATAAGATTTAAATGATTTTGATTTTGAAAATTTTCCAATAATTTAATTTTTTGTTCTAATTCTACCTAGTACGAAAAAAACTCGGCCATTAAGCTTTCCTTACAGTATTTAAATGTCACGCGGTCATTGGGTGTAGCTTTATAATAATTATTGTTTTGCCGCGAATATATTCAACTCCGATGAAAGTTTTTGTTAAAATTATATTTATAAAGGCGGAGACTTTTTTTGTCATAGAAATTTTTTAATTCCCGGAATGAACATGGAATGGAATGGATCCTTCAAATACTGCGCACATTTTTGGCCCTCGAATGATAGTCTAGTGCTAGTGACTCTAGTCTAGTTTACTATAAGTAATTTTGAGACCCCTACGTTGCGTTTCTTTGAACCTATTTCCGATGCAAGACCCCCGATTACGTTTGGATGAGAAAGTGTTATAATCTAGAATCCAGGAAGAGGTGATCGTGAGAAAATAAGAGCTTCCAATTTTTCAACAATTATTAAAAATTTGACTCATTTTGGGCCATCAGCCACCCCATGTAGAATTTTGATAATTTAACAATGTAGAAATTTCACCATTTAGTATACCTACCTATCCAATTTTGATCGTCAATCTGTTGGATGCGTGTTTTAGTTCCAAAGATTGGACTAGTTGCAACACCGTGAACCGTAAGAGGTCCACTGTAAATTTTATTAAAATAAAAATTTTAAAGTAACGTGTCAATTTCATTGCATCGTTCATTTTTCACTATGAAAGCAGACAATTTTAAAGTGTAATATATCTGTGCAGCCTGCTGTCTGTTGCCCAACTCTGTACCTAATTTTTCATATTCAATTTTTTTTGGATCTGACGATGACTTTTAGCCAAAACATGTCGTCTTATTGTATGTTAATTTGACAAAAATAGGCATCTTGACGAAAAAATTTTTTTCCCTTAAATAGTTCACAAATTACTTCCTGAACGCAAATATATTGTTAAAAAACTTTTCCGATTTTTTTCTTAGAAAAAAAATGCGTTTTTAAATTGTAGAATTTGCAATCCCACAAAAACACTCGATGACGTCGATACCCAGTAAAAACGGTGGCTATGGAGAGCACCTGTTAAAGGTAAATGAAGGGTGCATGGGAATAACTATCATAGTTACATTTTAATCATTTTGAGCAAAATGAAAGTTTCTACAGCCGTCAAAAGAACGTGACATTTTTAAATAGTTATCCATACGTAAGGCTTGTAATTTTTGATTAATGAAAAAAGATTGTTAACAGTAAAAAAAGGCTATCATTTAAACGGTTAGCATAATATTGAGGTTTTAGTCAGATCTAAAATATTTTCAGCCGGCAAATATAGTCAGTTGAGCCGCCACTTTCGGTCATCAAGTAAAACAAGATTGATCAGCAAATAATGTCTTATTAGGCAGCTCTAAAGTTAATTCTATAGCTAATTAAATACATTTGCAGCAATATAAGTACATAATAAAGAGGCAACTCGTAAGTCAGATTTAATAACATTTTGGCAAGCTGTAACACTATCACTTTTCTGTACTGTGTCTATACCTATAGCTAACCTAAATGAGGCAAGTGCCCCCACATAATTATTATAGGTACTTAGCTTATGGATATTATTTAGTTGCTGATCAATTTTATAATCCTGCTGACCAAGTAATAGGTTTGTTCCATGGCAAATTTTGCGGAACGCCTTTGACATATCCTGATTCAGTCATCGTTTTCGCTGACAACAATTTTTTCATGCATAACACTCACTTTGCCACAGCTGATAGCTGTCGTGTTTGGTACTTGTCAAAATGGCAAGTACTAGGTATTTACGTCACACCAATCACAGCGCGTTCCCAAATTGCTCCATTGATTCAAATATTTGCGTGTTTTTAATCGCAATTTTTTATTATAAACATAATGTTTAAGTTAAAAAAAATGTTTCTCCATTTATTAAAACCAATCAAATTTCTCAAAAAATACCTTTTTTCAGATTTTTGAAATATAGTGCAAGATGCCTATTGTACAAATTTTGTGGGTTGGCCTTGTAGTGAAGAGGGTCTCTCTAAAAGTTTAAAACTGAGTTTTTGTATTCATAGACCTCGTCGTTCCTTCACCAGCCCTTAATTAAGAGTTGAATTTTTCGTTTATTGAATAACTTCTTTCCTATTAGATTTTCGAAAAAACCGTCAGTACAAAGTTGTAGAGAAAAATGTTTCCTACAACTTTTTAGATATTGTTAATATTTAAATAGTTATTCAACAAATAAGTTGAAAATTTTGGGGACATTTTTCTCTATTTACTACACCTCCGTGGTGGCATGGAAAAGAGTTTTATAGAAAGAAATAAATGGAAATTAGTATAAATGAGATCGTCGAGAAATTCATCTGTGTAAGTAAAACATGTAATACGTTTTTGTAGCGCTGTGAGAGCTCTATAAAAAAACATTAGGAACAAAATTATCCTGCAATTTGCCGTTAAAGAAATATTTACGGAAAATTAAAAATCTAGCTAAAATTTTCAACTTGTTGGTTGAATAACTTTTTAAATATTGACAATATCAAAAAATTTTAAAAGAAAAGTTGTAGGAAATATTTTTCTTCTCCACTTTATACTGATGCCTTTTTTCGAAAATCTAATAAGAAAAAGAAGTTATTCAATAAATAAAAAATTCAACCCTTAATTAAGGGCTGGTGAAGGAACGGCGTGGTCTACAAATACAAAAACTCAGTTTTAAACTTACAGGGTGACCCTCTACAAGATTCTGCAAAAATTGGCTGTAGGGTAGGTAAAGAAAGTCTTTTTCAACTCCCTGCTTACTGTAGGTACTAACTTTGGACGTTTTAATTTTGAATCATTAAAACTGTCGACTGACTGTTCTCAAATATTTAATAATTAATTAAGCTACAATTTATTTAAATGGCTTTTTGGACACAAAATCCATTTGTGTAACATAACGAGTTCATATGCTAATCAGCTTTTCCCCAGTATTTTTTTCTTTCCTGACTCTTTCACCGAGTTTGCTCAATTGATTTTTTGCACAATCAAGTCATAACTTGTATATTGAAGTCTGCCGTCGTTCTGTTATTTTTCTTCTGGATTTTGTCGGTGAGGATCAACCAAAAGTTATGCACCCAAGATTCCTTTTGAAAGGGTTATTATTTCAAATTCTACAAAGAACTCTTTCAAACAATTTCACAACTTAAAAATAGGTAGCCGTTCAAATTCAGTAATATTAAAATTTCATTTTTAATTTTCTTCTATTTACTTTCAACAATTATTTCTTTTCTACTTTCATTCCAGTAATTACCATAAATTTTCTTAATTATCATCCTTTGTAATGTAAATAATCATAACCAACCTGTTTATTTCAATTTCTGTAATTATTTTTTCCGACAACCAACACGCAAAATAGTTGCGTTAAAACTAATTCCATAATACAACGTTCCCCGTTGAGTTTCACTGGCCAATCCACTAACAAAGCATTTTTTTCGCATGTTGAATGAAAGAGTTTTAATGGGTGGGTCTATAACGTTCCAATCTAATTTCAGTCACGAAAGGACGATACTTTGCCGAATTGATGACAGTAATTTATCAAATGAAATTAACGAAAGAATGTTCGGGGTTTTAATGTAGATTAATTTTTCTACCTCAGATGACTGAAGTTAATGCAAATGAAGACATATCAACGATAATAAACTGGAGTACAAAAAGGGCTAAGGATGTGTGAGGAATCCGCATGCTTGGTGCCTCCGCTGGAACCATCACAAAATGGACCATCTGAGCCTAGGCGTAAGTTTTTAATACTTAGATGTTGCTTTTATTCATTTTATGCTTTGCCGCTTTTATTATTAAGATTTGAAATAATTTTCTAATCAATAACATGCGCCGAAAGGTGAATACGAGTCGCGGGGATTTGGATGACCGACGACCTTATCCAAATTCAAAAAGGTATTGTTGGTAAATGTCACGGTGCCTTTTCAATCATGCATTATGAATGCCATCAATTTTACCTTGGAATTTGTAATACCTACTATGAGGGTATTTTGATTTTAAAATAAGTGTTGTATATGTATATAAAAAAATTGCAAAAGAAGCATCACACCTTCTAGGTGTTTACAAGTATATCTTTTTACAGTCCCTCTCCTTAATTTCTAATCAAAATACGTAACGTTATTAAATAGATACATGTTTATTACTGATTATATATTTAAATTGTCAACAAGATACGAGTACAATTATGTTAATCAGTGTGGACACAGATGTTCGCCTGTTCAAGTTTGAAATAAATGTATTAAAGTACCTACTAACAAATATGTGGTATTATTTAATGAAATGCATTAAAGTATGGTATAATAATTTTATACCGTGATAAAATGCAAGTGATGGACATTTTTATTGACATTTTTAATATTTATTCCCATTTATTTAAAACTTTAAAAATATACTTACATCTTAAGTCATGAGTATTTTTTATTGTGGAAAATGTTAATGTTTTTATATCTAACACTACAAAAAACGATTATATGAAGACAATAGCAACAAAAAAGTTTCAGATAAAAGTTTAACCATCGAAAGACAAACTCTTCTTAAATTAAATAATTCTCAAAACTAAAAATGAGTGTTTCTAAATTCTGGCATACGACACAGTTTATGACATTTTGTTATAAGACGAAAAGGAACAGAATTTCTAAATCAGGTCCATATAGTTTTGGAGTACTCATGCATAGTTGTAAAAATCCGAAACTAGTCGAAAAAACTTTAGAGTCTAAACTTTAAATGTTTGTAAATTGTTAAAATTATTATCTACAAAATGTTTTAAAAACAAAAAGTTCAAACAAAAGTAAATAAAATTATGACTAATAAATCAATAATTAAGTGCAAAAGGTCCATCGTTTCCTAAACGTAAAGTAGGACCTATTGTGAACTTCCTCCGATATGGTCTTAAAACTGACCATTTAATCAAATTTACCTTATGTATAGAATATAACGTACCACTACAAAGTTATAGTCCCTCAAAATAAAAATTTCAAATAAAATGTCTGCAATGTATCCTTCGGGTCTTGTAGTATGTTAAATTACACGCCTATAGTAAAAGAGTCTGTATACCAAAATCCAGCCTAAATACCATTTTTAAGCTATATTTTCTCTAATTCCTGGACTATTTACAAATTTCACGAGATTTTCCATAGCTTTTGATTTTTTTATAAATTTAGAAATTCAGAGACTATCACAAATTTTAAATTTTCAAATAAAGGATAATGAACTTTAGCACTAATCTGCATCATGATTTTATGTATACCTACTTCAATTGATGAAAAAAATTAATATATTTTCTGACAAACACACTGTGTCCCAAATTGGTGACTCCACTATGGGTAACTTCGGTATTATTGGAGATACAAAGACGGTTAAATTAGAAAAGTTTTAAAGAATTTTATGGCCATTTCAGATTAGCCAACAGATTTTGAATATCTCTTTTAGTTTATGAGATATTCGGGAAAAACCAAAATGTTGCATTTTCTTTAATGGTCAATATTTTTTTTATTATCCATTTTGTGCTGTTAAGACTTTGACATTCTTCATGCATTTTTTTAAGATACTTCTAACGAGATACGATTACTAACTTTTGTTTTTCTTATGGACGGCAATTGTTTTTTTGGCATTGACAAGTAGCATTTTTTATTACCTTTCCAACATGACGAAAAATTCCTATTTTCCCAAGCAAAAAAACCGAAAATTGTATTTTTCAATAAAAAAAAACAAAAGACATTCTACAATGAATAAAAATCAATTCCTCTATCGCTGCATGAGCATGATGAGCGTATTTGTATGCTCGTGATTTACATACGGGCAAATTGAAATGTTAACACTGCAGCTGAACGACAACAACCCCATGCCACTTATTTCAGAAAACTTGCCACGAATTTGATTAATTTTGGGCCATTTGAAGAAAAGAGGGACAATCGTTATGATATAAATAATGAAGAGAGATATCATACACTCATCATGCAGCGATAGATGGATTGATTTTTATTCATTGCTGGGATTTCTTTTGTTTTTTTTTTATTGAAAAATACAATTTTCCGATTTTTCTTGTGAAGATTGGAATTTTTCGTCATGTTGTGATACATCGTCGGAAAGGTAATAAAAAATGCTATTTGACAGTGCCAAAAAAACCATTGACGTCCATAAGAAAAACAAAAGTTAGTAACCGTATCTCAAAAAACAAAAGAGTTGGAAAAAAACTGAGAACACCGGTAGAAGTATCTTAAAAAAGTGCATGCAGAATCTCAAAGTCTTAACAGCAGAAAATGGATAATAAAAAAAATATTGACCATTAAAGAAAATGCAACATTTTGGTTTTTCCCGAATATCTCAAAAACTAAAAGAGATATTCAAGATCTGTTAGCTAATCTGAAATGGCCTTGAAATTCTTAAAAACTTTCCTAATTTAACCGTCTTTGTACCTCCAATAATAAAGAAGTTACCCATAGTGGAGCCACCAATTTGGGACACAGTGTATATACAAAATGCTGGTCCGTATAAAATTGCGAAATTGATAACTAAAATCCGATAATGTTAAAAAATTCATATACTAAATAACCAGCACGTAAAAATAAATTTAATCTTCCTCATCTTTTATTATCGCATTTATTATCCTTTCGTAGAAAATTACTAAATCACCAAATATATTAAACAAAAATAATAAATAGTATAAATTATAGCCCTTCTTATACTTAATTTTATTCAAATACAAAAATAAATTTCAAATAAATACTTTTGCCTCATTCTGTAAGCTCATATGGATAAGTACTCGTATAAGAATTGATTTGATGATTTGATGGAAAGGTAAAAGATAAATGAAAATCTTTTAAGTTGTTATTTCTTTCCACATGTATGTATTAGATGTGCTTACGCTGTTGGCTTTTCTAAATTTGGTGAAACTTTTATTTTAGAATCATTTTCAGTTTCCTCGGGTAGCGGAGGTGTCTCGCACAACGGTGAGGCCTTAGTCGGTTTCCATGAGGATGCTTTATCTCAAGCAGCAATGGGCAAAGCCCAACTATTGTTGGCGGTCGTTTTGGGGTTGGCACTAGCGGCGGATTGCTCAGAACTCACTATACTAGGATACATTCTACCCGCTGCTGAACTACATCTTTGTATTGATGAACACAGAAAAGGATGGTTAGGTAGGTAAATTAATACAACAAACAAATTTAGTATTAATTTACTTCTTTTATTTACAAGTTTCTATCACTCTGCTGGCGATGGCTGGGGGTTCCTTCGCTTGGGGTATTTTGGGCGATCATTTGGGTAGAAGAAGAGCTCTGATCAGTGCTCTATCAGTAGCAGCTCTGTTTTCAGCAGTAGCTTCAGTAATGCCCACGTATGGTACTTTTATGACGGCCAGGTAAACTAGGTATTTTTTTGTGAGAAATCAACAAAAGAAGACCGTGTTTGCAGGTTTTGCTCAGGACTTGGCGTTTCCGGGGCGTTCCCCTTATGCTTCAGTTATCTCACTGAAACTTGCTCTCGGGCCACACGTTCTCGTTACGCTGGTGCTCTTCATTCCATGTGGCCATTGGGAGCAGTGTTTACTTCTGTCATATCACATTTAACAATGCCCACACTGGGAGCTGATATCGTACAAGACAATCGTGAACATTGGAGTTCTTGGCACAAGTTCCTTATTCTAAGTATACTTCCGACCATAGCTTGTATTATAGGCTTGATTTGGGCGTCGGAGTCGCCGCGTTATCTTTTGGAGGCGTCCAGAGAAGTAGAGGCGTTGGCGGTGTACCAACGATTGCATCGGTTAAACAAAGCTCGAACTCAATATGGATTAACCGAACTCGAGCTGCCCGGACGTAGTGCTTATAGGGATAGACCGATGAGTCCCACCAGGAATATTTTTGGGCATGGAATGGATTCGGTATGTAAATTTAGTGTTACATACAGGTTGTTAATAACAAAAACATCAAGATGTCTCCAAATTATAAATTTAATATCAGGTTACAATAAAAAATAAAAAAAACTTACAAAGTTTTAAAATTCATAAAAAAGAATTTAATTTATTATTATTTAGAATTTTGGTGGCTGCGCCGGTGCTAAATAGCATATCAATTTTTAACAATATTGTGCCAATTCTGCGTTATACCTGAAATCTGTAGCTTTCGTTAAACTGTGACCAACAGAACCATAATTTTAGCAATTCTGGAATGGTTCCTGCAAGTACTTCAGTTACAGTCATGTAAATGAATTCCTACATTTTCAAGTCGCTGTACGATTGAATGTATCTAATTCCAATTCTTAAATTGAGAGAATAGGAACTCCAATATATTCATTTGATTGGCTGCCTATACAGACTTAAGTCGTTAAAAAGCAAATCAAATTTTCATGGTTCGAATACCGAAAATAAACCTTTTTTAAATGATGGTGGAATATTTCCAAATTTTGGATTTAACGAATGATTAGTCTTTAAACAGTTTAAACTTTCAATGTATAGGGAAAATGTATGTACAATTTATTTTTGAAACAGAAAATGCTTTTCTCATGTCGCATGTTAAGTAGTAGCAACGTCCTTTTACCATTTTTACTTTCTTATACGAAGTATAAGGAAGTATAGTAATAGTGATTTTTTTCGACTTCGAGATTTTGATGGATTTACACGTTTTGAGGGCCCCTGAATCCATTCTGACCATTTTCGTCAGGATGTCTGTCTGTGTGTGTGTCTGTCTGTCTGTATCCACCATAACTCAAAAACGACTTATCGGATCTGATTCAAATTTCATATTTAAGAGTTTGAACAAAAGTGTGGGTGCCACATTCAATGTTTTTCATCTAGCACCAAAACAAGTGACACTTACCTGAAGACATTTTTAGGTTTTTTAGGAATATTTTGAAAAATAAACAATTTATGAGATTTTTTTATTCTGTAACATTGATTTAGAATTAAATTTTGATCAAATTTTGTTTGAACTTTTTTTTGAAATTCCGCCAAAAAAATTTCAAAAAAACGAGATAGGTATTCTAAATATCTGACTTTCTTATACTTACGGATAGTATCACAATAATTACTTTTCCTAAAGAAATTAAGTTAAATTTCTTGTAAAAATTTTGAAGGTTTCCAGCAATTTTCAAATAGTCTCTGTCGCACTTATTGCAATACGCATAAATCTGTCCTTGTCCCACTCATTATAACCGAATTTTATGACAAAAATGAGTTTTATTTTAGATTTTTGACCTATTACTCACTTAAGATAATCTCCCGTTATGAAATTACATTTATTTATTCATTATTATTGTTTTCGGTACCATAGAAACCAGTAAAATAAAAAATAAACTAATGGACCGGTCCTTCTGGGATTCGAACCCGGGACCCTCTGTTTGGCAGCCATATAATGAAACACATGGTCTACCTCGACCATCGGATTCAACTATCAACGCGCGCTATGAGAAATATAAAGTGTTTTAAGAATATCTAGTTTTTTTGAAATTTTTTTGACGGAATTTCAAAAAAAGTTCAAACAAAATTTGTTCAAAATTTAATTCTAAATCAATGTTAAAGAATAAAAAAAATGTCATAAATTGTTTATTTTTCGAGATATTCCTAAAAAACCTAAAAATGTCATCAGGTAACTGTCACTTGTTTTGGTGCTAGATGAAAAACATTGAATGTGGCACCCACAAATTTGTTCAAACTCTTAAATATGAAATTTGAACCAAATCCGAGAAGTCGTTTTTGAGTTATGGTGGATACAGACAGACACACAGACAGACACGCAGACAGACATCATGGCGAAAATGGTCAGAATGGATTCAGGGGCCCTGAAAACGTGTAAATCCATCAAAATCTCGAAGTCGAAAAAAATCACGATTACAATACTTCCTTATACTACGTATAAGAAAGTAAAAATTCTTATACAGGGTGGTCCAGGTTGAACGTCATTAATTTTGGGAGGTGATAGAGCATCATGAAAGAAGTAGACCTATATTAAAAAACTTTGCTCAAAAATATTTTATAACAAAGATACAGGGTGTCAAAGTTTAAAATAAAAACTCGTTTTCTTAACATAACTTCTAAACCACTTGAACGATTTCCATTAAATTTGGCACACAGAGTAATGTAGTACATTTCAAGATAATGAGGGGGTTCATTTATAAAAAAAATCTCCAGTGGCGTAGATACTGGGGGCCATTCCACTTTTTTGTCGTAAAATTCGGTTATAATGAGTGGGACAAGGACAGATTTATGCGTATTGCAATAAATGCGACAGAGTCTATTTGAAAATTGCTGGAAACCCTCAAAATTTTTACAAAAAATATAACTTAATTTCTTTGGGAAAAGTAATTATTGTGGTACTATCCGTATAAGAAAGTCATGTGTTGGGCACATCAGATATTTTATATAAAATAACAAGAAAAGTGTTTAAATTTTCGCTATTTATTTCTATTAGTTATTGTTTTTCTATCTGCCATATTATGGTCATAGAGGTGTACAGAAGCGTCATGTCTGTTTTTTAAATATTTTTACAGCTAAATTACTAAGAAATGCTTATGACGAAAATTGGGTATAGAAAACTGTAAGTCCTTGTATAGCTGTTTACAAAAAGAAAATTACATTATAACAATTTCAATGTATTTTATATTAAATCAAAATTATCGTGTAAAAACCCCATTATCATCATCTATGACGATAACTGGGCTAGTGCCTAATTTCATCACCCTTTGTTATGAAACTCCTCATATCTTGTGAAGTAGAATCAATGCAAAAACACGAAAAATGTAATAGTGAATTCACAATTAAATAAGTATCTAAGATTCCTGTACCCCCGTCTTAGCTTAGAATTTAAAAGTGGGTCCCGCTGCCGAGTCTAAACACATCTGAAAGAATGTCTTTATTAAAAAACTAAAAAAAAAACGTGTACAATTAAAGAAGCTATTGAAAAATGTTGTCAAATGTACAAAAAATGTTTCTCTATTGTCTACATAGATATCCCAGAATGCAGAATTTCTATAAGCTTATAGAAAGTCACAAATTTGCTTATAGATGTGGACAGAATTAGCCCATATGCTAGAATTATTTTCAAAAGACATGTGCGTCACACTGTTTCTATCTATCCATGTCCCTCCCTCTCAAGATGGGTGTAGAGAGATAAAGACAGAGATAGTGTGACGCACATGACTTATGAAAATATTCCTAGCATGTTGAAAAGTTCGTTTGCAATTTAACACCGGCGCAGCCACCAAAACTTAAAATAATAGTCCTGCTACACATGCAATCTCTGGTTTAGACTTTATAAGAGATATTGACGACATATTATAGTATTGAAAATTTTATATGCACTTTTAGATCAGTGCAGCCAATATTTTATAGATAGAGTAGGAGTACAAGTGGGAAAAATCTTATTGAAAAATATGTAACGTTTTATAAGTATTATTCCTTTTCCATAACTACCAGCTCAATATTTGCCATAAAACCACTGAAACCTCTAAATTTCCCCCTTTTTCAGTTTCGAGAAGCTTTTCAACGAGTTTCTTCTCCAACACACTTTCGCACAACCCTTATCTTAGCAGCGCTGCATCTATTCCTCGGTTTTCTTTACATGGGTGTGTCCACGTTTTCCACTTCAATAATCAAACAGCTACGCGAAGAAGAATACTTCTCACAAAGACAATATGTTGAAAATGCTTACTATGATGGAATTACTCTGAACAGGACTATTGAAAATGTCCAGTACAAACACACGTTCTTTAGAAATGTTACATTTGCTTATATGAATTTGAACCATGTGGAGTTTTTGAACTGTAGCATATCAGAAGCCGAATTTGTTAATGTCAAAGCCTCAATAACGTATTTTAAGGACTCAATTATCAAGGATTGTCGGTTAGTATACGCGAAACGAAAAACCATTATAACTTCTATAAATACTGTCTGTTTTATAGTTTCATTGACACTGATTTAACGGACCATCATTTCATCAACTGTAATCTAATCAATAACACGTTTCGCTCGTTGATATCCGGCTGTGCAGTGGACTTTGATTACAATATCTACCTGGAGGATTTATACGATGAAACATTGTCTTGGGCTCTTTTTATGTTTCCTTCACTGTTTTTCATGGGATTTATTCTGGAAACCACAACCAGACCACCAGTGATTATCACCTTACTTATTTTGGCTAGCATAACAGGTGCTGGTATATTTTTCATGTCCACATCCTTCATTGTCACCACTGTGGAGTTGATCATAAAAATCTTCTTGATGTGTGCAGTCAATGCCGTTACCATGGTAGTAGTGGAGGGCTATCCTTGCCATTTAAGGTAAATAAAATATATTTTTTTTGTAATTGATGTTATTTCAATTTTTTTTTCAGGTGTACTGCGCACGGTATGATGCGCAGCCTTTTCCATTTAGCGTCCCTTTGTGCCATACCAATTTACAATAAGCTAGTTCACACAATGTTATTGTTTCCTGCTGTGTTTACCGTCTTATTGACATGTATCGCTGCTATATTGTCCACGAGAATACAGGATAATAGTAAGGTCCTTTTGTAAAAAAATGTATTTTTGTGTAAATGTTTACAAAAAATGAAAACAATATTACGTAGGAGCAGTATGTCTGTGATATAATTTTTATCGGTATTAACCCTACAATAATGTTTGACTAAAGTTTATTTGAACAGAGAAAAAATATATATTTAATAGATTTTGAATTTTTTAGTAAGAATCTTTAATGTTTAAATGTTTTATCCTTAACGATTTATCAGTAATTTTTTGAAATAATTTAATAACCTTACAAGCTATTGCATATCAATTTACATACATATGCCTGAAGCATAGGAATCAAGTCAAATTATACATAATAATCCCTTTTTACAGTAATAAAAATAAATTTAATAATAATAAAAAATAAACAAATAGATGAAAATATATCTTTACGGTTACAGTAATTTAAGACATTTTTCATTGTACCTAAAATTTGTTTGTATTGTTGGAAAATAAAATGCTTGTATAAATGTGTAGTCATATTATTTTTATTTATTTATTTTTCGCCATACCTGTATTTTGAATCTAAAATTCTGTTTAAAACTGAAAGATTGAGTGGTTTTCTTAATTTGACTCTCATTGAAATCAATTTAAATTTTTTCCATCTACATTTATATGTATACTGTAAATTTATAAATGATATACCTATTAATACTTAAATAAATTAAATGTGTACCTACCTCTGCCCTGTTGTCAAATTTTAAATTCAAATTTCATAAACAATAATAATTGATATTTTTGCAGAATCAATAGATACATAACTATTGATTAACTCGAGTGCAAATTCAAAAAAAGGTTACTTTTTTCGGGGTTGACTCTATGAAATTATGACAGTTTAGGAACAGTGCAGATTTTCTTTAAATTTACTGCTTTACAAAGCCAAAAGTTGGTTTCATTGACAAAATGAAAGCTTTTATATTATAAATTTTTGTGCTTCGAAAGTACACATTTTAAATTAGTAACTTTCTAGGTTCACTGTTTTAATCACAGTTTTAAAATTCTGGAATTTACTAAATTGCCTTGAAATTTAACTACATATTATTGTAGATAATAAAATTTGTACATAAGTTCAAAAATTTTAATAAATAAATCATGAGAGATAAGCTAGAATTTTTTTTTTAGATATTTTATTAAATAAAAATATCTGATGTGCCCAACACATGACTTTCTTATACGGATAGTAACACAATAATTACTTTTCGACCCTCGGATTCAACTATCAAAGCGCGCTATGAGAAATATAAAGTGTTTTAGGAATATCTCGTTTTTTTGAAATTTTTTTGACGGAATTTCAAAAAAAAGTTCAAACAAAATTTGTTCAAAATTCATTTCTAAATCAATGTTAAAAATAAAAAAATATCATAAATGGTTTATTTTTCAAGATATTCTTAAAAAACCTAAAAATGTCATCAGGTAACTGTCACTTGTTTTGGTGCTAGATGAAAAACATTGAATGTGGCACCCACAATTTTGTTCAAACTCTTAAATATGAAATTTGAATCAAATCCGAGAAGTCGTTTTTGAGTTATGGTGGATACAGACAGACACACACACAGACACACACACACACACACAGACAGACATCATGGCGAAAATGGTCAGAATGGATTCAGGGGCCCTCAAAACGTGTAAATCCATCAAAATCTCGAAGTCGAAAAAAATCACGATTACAATACTTCCTTATACTACGTATAAGAAAGTAAAAATCGATTACAAAATATCCCGTTTATTTTTGCATTAATGAATACATTCCAATGAGTAATAAACACTAATTCCAAAATTGGAATCGTAATAATTTAACAGAATATGTTAAAATTAAAGCGTTGTACCAAAAATGCTTCAAAAGTTTAATGTTTCCTAAATTGGCACTATGTTGATGTTCTCACCTGTTATGTTAATTTATGAAAATTCCACCAGAAAGTTGATGAAATTTAAGATGTGCCAATTACTGTTATCGACTAACTTATACTAAATAAGAAGAAAGTATATAAGTAGGTATTAGGTATAGTAATCGTGATTTTTTTCGAATTCGAGATTTTATTGAATTTAGCCTTCAAAACGTGTAAATTGAATTACACGTTTTGAAGGGCCCTGAATACGTTTTGACTATTTTCGACATGATGTCTGTCTGTGTGTCTGTCTGTCTGTATGTACGGTAACTCAAAAACGTCCTATCAGAATTTATCATCCAAATTTCATATTTAAAGGTTTGAACAAAATTGTGGGTAAGTGTTATGTCCGTTTGCACCGTATGTACAAAGCAACTAAGCAAGTTCATACGGTGTTGATGGTTGAAACGTTTGAAGGGAAAATGAGGATTTTCCATGCCATATTAATGGCTGTTATGCATAATATTTTTAAAAATAAATTTGACTTAAATGCGCCTCGTAAACATATCATCAGTAAAACCGTAATAAATTTGATGTGGAAATAGCTATTTTCTACGAATATTCATAATTAAAGGGTTGTAATAATTACAAAGAAAGTTTGTAACCTTTACTTTCGATATTATGTAAATTAGTTCAGCTACTACTTTTATAGATCGAACGCCGAATTTCATAAAAGTAAAAAAATGTTATAATTTGTAGCTTCTTCGGTCTCTTCCACTGCCCTCACAAAACCAGTAAAAGTAAAAGAACTTGTAATATCAGTTAATTCTACATATTTTATATCCTGCAAGAATTTCTCAAGTCTATTGCATAACTTTATTGACTCAATTTAATCAAAGCTATATGCATATTATGTATATCTGCAAAGAAACGATTCCTCTAGTACCCGGCGAAGTTAAGTAGGCATAATTGATTTTAATGCAAAATTAATTAGTTCATTCATTGTTTGTTAACTGAAACTGAAAATCAATGAAACTTTGAAACTGCATGGTTTCAAGTTTTCTATTCAATTTTCGAATCTGGACAAATGAAAAGAATTGTCTTATACATACTTGAAACTCTTTACACTTTTCTGAAAATAAAAGTGGCAACATTGCCGGTTCGCCGAGAAAAAAGAAGAGAAACATGCCATGAGAGAAACGTTCAATATTTTATGATGCGAGAACTTGTCAAACTAATTTAGTACTGTCAATTTTATTAAAAAGCAGAAACAACAATTGTAATTCATTATTAATATTTTCATGGCAATAGAAGATATTTTAGTTTATCCCAAGGGGAGCTTGAGAGGTTGCCAAACTTCAAATTTCTCTCAAATTTAGGTATTTTATTAAATTTTAACATTTTCAATTTCTTTGTATTAGAGGTTTTGTGAAAAAAATTGAACAAATCATATTGCATTTTATCTAGAGATTATAGTAGCATGAATTATTCACTCATTTTTGTCTTGGTTATGAAAATAATTAGCTTGTAACTTGGATGAGGGAAACTCTATAACTCGGAAACTAACCATCAGTTTTAATTTTTCTTTGCAGATTACCCTTAGTTTTAATGTGCTCTATAACGCCCTGTATTCGGAGTGCGCCAATTACTGATCACCCTGTATACAACACTATGTACCTACTTATATCTAATTTTAGAAATTTCTGTATTCAAAATAGCTCACTCGCTACTTCAAGTGTCGAAAATTATGTAACACGCGAGTTGTCGAGGAAATTAACGGTTTAGTAGCAGAGACCTTTGCCATGTGTCTACATCATCCTCGATTTCACAAGGGTGGTTAAAATTATATTCCACTACCCTCAAAAAGATGTCGCTGCATTGAACTGCACTGAAGCTTAATTTTCCTGTGTTGGATAGAGAGGGAGACACAAAGCTCTTATAAAGGGCAGTTAAGCCCTCAGCTTCTGTTTCCGTATGTACCAGCACAAACTCATATTGCAGTCCTCGGTAGCTCGTTATTAATATCATAAGGGAATAAGCTGCTGTTATTGCGCAGCCCAAGGCAATTTTCTGCTTTCATCCCTCGAGACAAGTAAACGTTGCATAATTGTTTAATTATTGAGTATAATCTAGGCATCCACTCAGCACGGTTTACACTGTAATCAAAATTTTATATGCTCAGGAACTCAATCTTTACATTTTGATGCTTCCATAAGTGTGTCCAATCAAATCCTAAATTGAATTTAACTAGAAGTTGTTTAAGTTACTTATACACTCTTTTAAATTTGTTTGTCGCTGTATTGAAAGCAATTATGTATGAAATTATTTAGTTTTGGTTTGTCGACAACATACCACAGTTTCCAGAAGCAATTAAACCATCAAATACAGATAATATTTAAGTGTTTAAGTGGTTTAAGTCATAATAATAACCCCGAGTTTTTTCTTCCGTTTATTCGAATAGCTCGAATTATAAATGAATTTAAACAGTAGTCAAAACAAGGGCGACAATTTGGGCGCTTCCTAATAGGCGTCAAATTGATTCCCAGCATTTATACAAGGAACTAAAAGAACACAGATCAGCAACGAATGAATGTGTGTATGTATGTAGACGAGAGAAAAAACGAGATTTTTATCTTCTTTATTTAGGGGGTTGCTTTTAGATGTGTGTTTATTATGACTTTATAGCGGAAGGTTTTAGCTTGTTTTGTCGTTTAGCTAAATTGGATTTTTATTTGTCGGGTTAGTAAGCGTGAAAGAAGTGGGCGACAACACCCGGAGATGAGAAAATTGAAGTCATATATTAAATGCGGAAGGTGGAAGGGGCTTGTTTAGATGAATATTTTATAATTATTTTTATGCATACGAATTTATTAGGGTGTTTTATTTTATACGTCATATACCTAAACGTGACAGAAATTTTTTAATTAAAGTTTCAAATGTTTACATTATCTTATATGAAAAATGTGGTAAATATGGAAACAATATATAAAGTAAATAAAAGCAGTAAGAAATAAGTTAGTGAAAAAATGGTAGCATTGTGGTAAACAAATATACAGGGTTGGGCATGTGTGGCAACCCCTAATTTCTGAATAAACGTTTTTATTATTATTATTACTCTTAAAAAAAATATTTGTAGTTTTCTTATTCTGTTCAGTGACGTACTTTGTTGTTAAAATAGCTACACTATTTTTTATTTAATTAATTTAATTAATTATTATTTAATACTCTTTATTTTATTATTGAATTATTTTCTTTAATATTTAAAAAACCACAAGTCGCACACCCAGAGTGATCCATTAAAAAAAAGTGCCGATCACTTAATATCTCGAGAAATCGAGTAGCTGGTGGAAAACAAAATACGTCACTGAATAGAGTAAAAAAAGCTACAAATATTTCTTTTAAGACCAGTAATGATAATACAAAAGTTTACCCAGAAATCAGGTGTTCCCACACATATGCCCAACCCTGTATAATACAATTAAAATTCTATATTTAGTTTTTAGATATACAGGGAAATTATTAATCACATAGTATTAAGGGCTCTGAAATCCAATATTACTGCAAGTATCGTCTTTTAAATTTCCTCAACTTTCATAACTGATGTGCCTAATGTGCATTGTTTTATTTTTAACAATGATTCTCTCTTTAAAAAAAATGTTTTGATGTTTCTTTTTAAGAGATGTGAACGTAAGTTAGAAACAGAGATAGTATGACTAGTTGTTTACTGAAAATAATACTTCTATAACCTACCTCACTGATTTATGTAAAACCCATCCAGATATTGAAAAGAAGATAAACATCATCAGGACATAATCTTTATAACTTTATCGGATAACAAGGATAATGAAAATTTGAAATAAGTGTTTCTATTTGATAATCTTTCTACTCATAAGATTTTACTGTAATAGTTATTTACATGTCATGAAAGTTTTCTATCACAGGACGAAGAGAAGCATTATTGAGAGTACGAGGCCGAAAGGCCGAGTACTTTTAAGCTTCCTGGGTCCTGGAATAATAATTTTCATGACGTGTTATGTATATAATATTTTACCTGAAACCTTTAAGAAAGTCAAACTCTCAAGACTATTTTGATTCAAGAAAATTGATCATTGCAAGGCTAGTACTGTAATATTTTACATGGCGATAATTACAGTACTATTTTTAAAAGTAGTATTGTAATGTAAAATCATGTAAAATATTACAGTACCTATACTACTCTTGCAATGATCAATTTTCTTGAACCAAAATAGCCTTGAAAGTTTGACTTTCTTGAGGACTTCAGGTAATAGTATATTACACTATAAGAGAAGAAAGTGACCCTTTTCCACTGAGTAGAAAAGTTGTAGCCCGAGGCCATAGCCGAAGGTTATAATTCTACGAGAGTGGAAAAGACACTTTCTTCTCGAGTGGTGTATATTATTTTTTCTACTGCCTTATTCCGAAATGTGCTAAACTTGTATTAACTAAAAAAGTTAAGAATTTTTCAAGAAAAATTAGTATGTAAGTAAGCTTGATCTTATCCTTAGAAACGCTGCAAACAGAAAATAATTAAATTTTTTGCAACAGCTGTTAAATCTGTCAACGCTGTCAACTTGTGATTTAACTTATTAAAAGCTATTTATTTGTCTATGTTTTAGAAAAGGATTTAGTAAAAATGGAATGCAGTGACGCAGAAAATAGTAGTGATGTAGGTAAGGACATTGAAGAGGCTGCAAACGCGGCAACTCTGAATTTGCTAACTATCAAATTTTTTACTTTCCTCTCTAGAGAGGAAAATTTTTCATTACACACTCATTTTTGTAAATGTCAACTTTCATCTTTCAAATATCTGTATAGTAATAGCCTACTTTCAAACAAGGCAGTAGAAAAAAGGTATTACCTTATAATTATATTATTTTTATATTATTAATAATTCTGATATCGTATTATAAAATAAACCTTTGCGAAGAATTTTTTTATAATTATAAATATTTTTTTATGTACCTTCAGTGATTAAAACAATTTAACATCCTGTCGGCTGATACATTCTCGAAATGGTTGTATTATTAAACTTAAAAAAAACTAAGCGTCAGCATCCACCCGTAAATAAATACTAAACCTAAAAGGCAATTAAAACGAAAACACTAACGGGCATGAACTGTACAGGTCTCTAATATGCTAAAATAAAAATCCCAAATTTTATGATCCACTTTACGATACATTCTGGCAGCTCATTTTTTCCTTCCTCTCCACCATATAGGGAAGCGTTAAGAGTGTTAATTTTATAAGGGCACCAGATGTACGGTAAAAAGCCGTAACATATTTTTAACACACACTTGAAGCTTTCGAATAATTTTTATCAATTACACCGGATGACAAATTGTTTATTTTTTTGTGAACATTTTCTATACGTGAAGGGATTTAGAGTTTTATTAGGGTGTATTCCCTGATGTGCTGTTAGAATGCGCATCCCCTCATCCCAAATGAACTTGCTAAATCTGCAGGGTTGAAGCCTCATTGCATTATATAAACACTATTAACCTCTGGTTATTTTTTGCACATGTAGAAAAAAAATCCTTGTTGATTATTATCTTAGATTATTATTTAGTAAGTGTTCATAATTAAAAAGCATACAGACGGTTAAATAAATGTAATTTTGCAAGCTCAACGAGAATAAATTAAATGCATGAATTTGACAGATAAATCTTAAGTTCAAGGAAAATTTTTACACAATAGGTAGAGTTCCTTTGTTCCGAATAAGAAATGGGGGAAATAAGGATTTTCCTGTGTGATCCGTGCTGTTATCGACCGTAGTTCCAGCATCACCACCATTCAGTATATTAGTCCTGCAGCAAACCCATGAAGCCCCAATAAACGATTGCGTGGAAACTGAAGAGAAAGTTTTAGTAAGTCGGCAAATCCCGCATAAATTAGATATAATCTAAAAGAGCAAAACTATTTTTTGTAAATAAAATTAAATACTAATCTAGACTAGATAAAAATACATATTTAACATAAGAAATAACAGCAAAAACATAATCATTGGCATTGGTATTGAAATAATATAAAAATCAGCTACACAAATTTTATCAGCTGTCAATATTCGTTGATTTTTGTAATCCCAGCAAAAAATTTGATTTTATGAGAACATTTCGTTACTTACCTAAATAGAGATATAAGTTTGAGAAATATTATATGTATAAAATTATTATATTTAAGGCTTTTAAATAAAAATAGCATTGGTAGTTTGTGAATTCTTGATTTTGAAATTAATTTCAAATACAAATTAAATTCTGAGAGACTGTTTTTATAAAAATGTTAATTAAAATGGAAAGGGAATAAACTACAGAAACATAGAATCACGTTTAAGAATAGAATTGCATTATAAATATCTATATTATATAAAATACAATAATTATAATAAGTAAATATAAGTAAATGAATATAAATTAAAAAAATATAGCTAGGTAATAAAATATGCCTTAATGAAATTACTTTTTATTTAAATAAGTACCTACTAGAGAATTTGACTAATTGGGGTACGCATAGCATTGAAAATAAATTGGTAATTTCCTTTAGGTATATGCCAGATACAATATTAGGTACAATTATTAGTACAAATAAGTAATAAAATGAAAATATCGGAATAAACCAAAATTAATAATTTTTTGAAATCGCCATAAATTCAAACACTAATTGAAGTCGCCAAAATGGGGTGAAGCATTTCAACCAATATCAGACAATTGGTGATGACAATAACCGGTCTTGAACATGATTTGCTGATTTGTATTGTCACTTTAAAAATTTGAAAAATGGTTAATTTGGTTTGACGCTTGAATTTAGTAAAAATGGAACCGAATTTTGTAAAAGTTGATGCTGATACTGTACCCGCTGTAAAATTGACATGATCACATTTATTATACAAATAATTAAATTATTTGTAGTTTATATACCAACCTAACTCAATGTTGAAATTAGTCATTACAGGCACAAATTTAGAATTGAGTCAAATTTTGATTATGAACTAGAAAAATTTGCAAAACGGAAAAATACGTATATCTACCTATGCAAGATTTCCACTCTTAATCTGTTGATATCATTTTTTTTTAAAATGTGCATGTGGATGTTGTCCACTCTTACTAACACTGTCGTGTGAGTTAACCGGAGTCGTATAATGTTTCTTCGCCTCATGACACTCACACTCCGTCCGATAAACAGTAACAAACAACTTCTTCAAAATAAACAGTATCACCGCAATAGGATAAATAACAAAAAACATGACATTTGTACAAAATTCAGTTGCCGTCGCCGTATTCCGAACTCTTTTCTTAGTATCAGGATGAATAGGCCAACCTTCTTCATCGTATATAACGGACCGATGGCACAAGTTGCGCTCGTAGTAACAATGCATTTTCTTGGGCAAACCTAGAATCACATCCAAACCCCATAAACCGATTGCCACAACATATAAACCAATAATGGCTTTAATTAAACCCATGATAAGTAGCGTTAAAAATAGAAACATAAACACGTAGAGTGTAATAGATATTAAATCATCCAAAAACGTGTAGCGAACCATGTGTAGAGACACCGGAAGACCTCCTTGGAACCCAGCCGCGTGGTACTCCTTCAAAGAAATTGGAAAGCACTTAAGACCCCTGTCCGCCACAAAGCAAGCACATTTGCAGTGCCAAATACAAATACATCTGTCGCCTCGATGAATCCGCAAACGTCGACTTGCAATGATTTTCTTGTTGACGTTAATCACTTGCACGTTACCAGTAAAATCCAACACAGTAAGTTCACATTCGATTTCTAAAGTAAAAATATGTTGGTGTTGTGGGGCAATCAAAGCTGGCTTCGAGATAATATTATTAAAACTAGCAGGAACATCCATGGGAAACCCGCATAGGCTTACCAAAAACACACTTGAAACCAAACCGGCATTTGTGACTTTCACCGTAATCACTGTTTTCTTCGTCGATGTACTATCTGAATAAACCTCGGTTATCGATGCGAAACAATTCGGCTTTAACACAAAATTTTCATCAGCTCTTATCTCAAACTCCAAGGTGCTAGTATGACTTCCATCATAGTACAGACTAAAAGATTTTTTATCGTTGTCAGTACAGGTGATGTTGTTAAGATACTCGGGAACTTCGCCATAAAACTTAACGAAATATTGTCCCTTCTTTCCTTCCAAATCCAGTTGATGGTCTTGTTGCCACATATCCTTTGGTTGATTCTGCAAGCAGGACCCCGGGGGACTGTTGCATTTGTTTGGTTGATTTGCGAATGCATGATAGCCTACACCGGGTTTATCACAGGAGCTACCATCTTCGTGAATTTGGTCGATGTTCACTAGTAAATATTCTTTAACACCTCCCATCATTTCAGGAAATTTGGAGGAGTCGACGTTTTTTAAAGATTCGGGAACCAGAAGTTTTTTGGTATCATAATCTATGGACAAATGTTCTTTGTCGGGATGTTTGTTTTGAGAATAGTGTATCTAAAAGAAAAGATAAAATTAGCGATGGTAATGCGAAAATTTTTAGCATCATATTGTATAGAGCAGAGGCCGAAATATGTTTATAATTCAAGTCCGCAATATTAGTGCTGTCATTTTGTAAAAATTAAGGACAAAACTATTATAAGCTGGAGACTTGGTCTCTGGATTAACGTACTAAAAGTCACGAAAAATAAAGTTGTGCTACAGCCGACATCTTGAAAAATGGTCAACAAAATTCCATCATTTATCTCAGAATCTATACATTTTATGAAACATTTTTTATAGAAGAAATGTGTAAAAATGACACATAATATTAATATACACTGATTAATTTCATTAATAATTAATGTTTAATATTCTAATCTACTCAACAATAAAATATATATTTTCAAATTTCCCACTGTAACTTTTTTACTTTGACTGTATCAGTAGAGATTGTAGCTCTAGACTCAGGGCTTTACTAACCTTGTCGTATCTTTTTGTTCATAAAATAAAAACTAGACTTACAAGTGCTCATAAATCTAATAAGTTGAAAGCTAATATTTAAATTACTGCTATTTATATAACAAAAACTCTCCTCGGACCAGAGACGCAGCGAGGGCGCCAAAATCAGGGGGGTCAAAAGTATACAAGGTGTTTTTGAAATAGGTGGTCAAAATTTAGGAGCATGTAGAGCAAGTCAAATGATAAAGAAAACCTTTATAAAATTATTTTCTAAAGTGCTTTCTAAGAGAGTTACAGCCCCGTAATTGTAGGCCCCTAAGAATGGTATTTATTAAATATCTCCGAAACCGTTTATGATATAATAATAAAATTTTGTACAGCCACCAGCTCTTTTATGCTTAACAATGTAAAATTAGTATCATCTGAAAATTTTGTTCAAGGGTGTGTCAAGTTGGGGGGGCGGGGGGTAAATATGATCCCAACTTTTTTGTATGTTGTGTTTTTTGTTTTTGATATGAAATTATTAAATTTAATAGTTTTTTATAAAAAAATGGTCCGCTTGTTTAATATCGATGCCATGCGCCGTTTTTGAGTAAAATCAATTTGAAAATTTTTAACATACTCTGAACGTGAAGCGTTTTTTTTTGAAATTTTCGAAATGAATATACAAAATTCAGGAGCATATAGAGCAAGTTAAATGATGAAGAAAACCTTAATAAAGTTTTTCTCTAAAGTGTGTTAAACGGTTTCGGAGATATTTAATAAAAACCATTCTTAGGGACCCACCATTAAGGGGCTGTAACTCCCTTAGAAAGCACTTTAGAAAATAATTTTATGAAGGTTTTCTTCATCATTTGACTTGCTGTACATGCTCCTAAATTCTTTACATTCATTTCGAAAATTAAAAAAAAAACGCTTCACGTTAAGAGAATGTTAAAAATTTTCAAATCGATTTTACTCAAAAACGGTGCATGGCATCGAAATTAAACAAGTGGATCATTTTTTTGTAAAAAACTATTACATTTAATAATTTTATGTCAAAAACAAAAAAACACAACATACAAAAAAGTTGGGATCTTAAACACCGCCACCCCCCCCCCCAACTTGACACACCCTTGAATAAAATTTTCAGATGAAACTAATTTCATATTGTTAAGCATAAAAGAGCTAGTGGCTGTACAAAATTTCATTATTATATCTTAAACAGTTTCGGAGATATTTAATAAAAAACATTCTTAAGGGCCTACAATTACGGGGCTGTAGCTCCCTTAGAAAGCACTTTAGAAAATAATTTTATAAAAATTTTCTTCATCATTTGACTTGCTCTAAATTTTGACCACCTATTTCAAAAACACCTTGTATATAAAACAAAACAGTTTCAAATGTCTAGACATGCACATTAATTGTTGTATTTCAATTATTACAATACATTATTATTTAAACGCTGAAATACCTCGCTACGGCTCTGTCTCGGACACTGGTCAGGATAATAAATACCGAGTCGAAGTAATTTGTAGGTAAGTAAGTATTCTTTATAGGTAGCTTTGTTCATAAATTACCTACCTACTTTGTGCTGTATTCTATTGTAAATGTAAAGCTATCGATACAAATGATTTAACATATTTTTTTTAAATAGAAGATTTACATACAGGGTGCCCGTTTTCAAACCTGAACATAGGGATTTAACATTGTTTTTAACATTATTGTGAAGTTCTGCTCGCAAATTCGGCCTAGAGAAAATATTTTGGTATCAGTGGAATGAGAAACTTAGTGCGCATCGAATGTTATCAAAAACTACATTATTTTCAACGACTTTAATTGAAAAATGTGGACCATGGACCATGCATTGCTCTCCGTGTCCCGCAATCGTTGGGCTAGTTGACATTAGTTACTCTGTATAGTAACTTTTATATACCTACCATTATGGATTGCTCTTCATTGTACGTATAGCAATTTCTCGATCCTATGGTCATTGGTGATCCCTTAGTTAAATCTAACCAAAAACAGCTGCCGGTTGGATCTTCTAATTTTTCATATAACTGTACACTGAGAGTGTGCTCAATGAGTGGCGCTTGAATTGTATAGGCGGAATACCACAAATCAGAGAAAATCATGCAATGGGCACTGTCATGAGAGGTGTCGGGATTGGCTTTGGGTAATGTCTCATTGTCATTACAATCCTGACCACCACGAGTTTGATACCGCTTAACTTTACCTGAAAAAAAAATTAAAGTACTGAGGCTGTATATTAACACTGTTAATGAGTTCATGCATTATTGAGTCTGTTCTAAACCTGCTGGAAAGTAATGTAAGGAAAATTGCGTTCAATAATAAGCTAATATTTTTTTTTATTTTAAGATTTTTTTATGTATTTCGGTAAAGTATTAAATTTAACGATTTTATAATGAGACGCTATAAACTTTTAATTAAAACTGCAAAAAATTTAATGAGCTAGGTATAAGCTGGAGTGAAATAACACATCTAGTGAAGCGCAAGACAATAAAATTGGAAAAAAATTTGTCCCATCCCAAAAATTTCCATAAGAATACTATTATTACGACAGAAAAATAAAATTTAGATTCTGTAGAATTATACAGAATCTCATTACTAAAAAGTCACCCTACCTACCTCCTACAACAATAAATATCATTTAATAGAACTACCTACACTATTTCTGGTAAGTATTTATGCCCCTAGTTCGGCAAATGTTTTGGCAAGTCACGTAATACTATCTTAGAGGATAAATAGTATAGAGATGGTACCGTCCATATAACTGCATATGCACAAACTGAAGCACGGATAACTTTCTTGTTTGTTATGGGACTACAGTTTGTTATTGTTATGATTTTGTCCGCGCGCGAAAGTAATACACAAAATATTTTATTAATTATGTTTATACTTAAATAAACTTTGGAACGGCTAAAAAAAACAACAGTATTATCCACTGACGTAACGTACACGTACATACTCAAAATATATTATGTGGAACGCCACTGTAATTAACCGGCTTGAGTGTGCAAAGAACTTATTGCCAACTGCGATGTACCCAGTAGAACAACAAAATCGATTTACACGGTTATTTTGCATTTTTTGATAAAAAAGTAACTAATAAATTTGTAGAGAATTTAATTCTCTACAATTTTCATATACTCAATATTGTTGAAAAAACATTATGTATTGCTAATAATAAGGAAAAAGTGTGAAAAATTAGGAGTGGCGCAGTTTTTTCAAGTTTTGGACCCTTTTTATTGGAAATAAGTGGCACATTTAAATGGCTAAGTTGTAGAGGACTCAATTTCCAACAGCTTTTGTATAAACAAGTTTTTCGTACGACGTGTAGATCACGGCCGGGAACGCGCTCAACACAGCGGCTATCACCACGTGTTCAAAATAACAATCATATTACCGAGATCCACATGGACTCGTGTATGTAACAAAGTTGTAAAATTCAACCGTTAATAATATCGTTTCTACGTCTAAATAAATTTGTTTTCTGGTAACATACCTTCGTCGTATATCTATCAATTTCAAGAAAATGAGGTAAAAAAATTAAAACTCCATGATTCATAGTGTTGATTTTATCTTCTAACCTTCAGAGCTACCTGCCTCTATATTATCTACTGCACAGACTAACAATATTTTTCAAAATTTACCTAAATAAAAATGTACCTAAGCGCTCTAAAAATGTTGTAAATCAAATTTAGCAATTTCCTCAACAAAAGTACCTATAGTACCTACTTATATTATTGTACTAAAATTCTAGAAACAATATTTTAGCTTTTACCTTTCATACTGATAATGGCATTTTATTACGTATATAATTAGGTACCTACTTTATTAGTAGACCCTTACCGTTCAAAGATCGCCTCAACGGAATGTCCTTGGCATGACCGGAATTGGAAGTAGCTTCGATCCCTTGACGATTGAAAATCGGCGCGACGTATTGATTAACACCTCTCGAACCAATAAATTTAATATTCTTACGATTAAAATCGTTTTCAGGTGGACATTCGTTGCTATCATTGCTTAGTGATGCAGACACATCTGAAATAATGGCATTGGTGTCAATGGGCGGTGCTTGCTCTGCACCATCTTTACACGAACAACAGAATCCGGTACTATACGGTATAACTTCATTTTTATATTTAACAGCACCGCAAGTTGGGTTTGGTTCCTGTGTATTGCATCCTGTGAAATCCGGTGAAGTTTTCTTGTTGATTATTTTTTCAGTCGGACCAGAATTTAGTGTATGATCAAACTGAATTGGATATGTCTGTAATATGGGCTCCTGGCGGATTTTCAGGACATAGGGATTGACCAGGCGTTGACTCTTTTTAGTTTCCGGATCAAAAATGTGATCGATAATAATGTATTGATTTTTACAGTTGGTTCTACCTTGATTATGCACTTTGACTGTTAGCAGCAGCTTCTTTCGGCAACGGTAAATGTGATCCTGCGACGTGGTATCTTCGGTACTTGTATAGTCAAATCTAGGTACGACTATTTGGCCTGGTAAGGTAGTGTTATCACATTCACATGGAGGTTTCTTGCACTTTACCATCAGAGCTCGTACTTCAAATTTTGTACAACTTTCTTCTGGTTTGTTTTCTACGGGCGGTGGTTGGCATAGGTTAGGGTTGGAAGGGTCATTTAGATCTGATAACACAAGAGTGAAAAAAAAGGATAAAAAGTACGAAATGGTATTCATTTAAAATTGTCATAAATTATGTCATTATACTGGATACGTGATCTACTACATCCGTCCTTACTTATGACTTCTTTTTGTATGGCTAATATTTCAAAAACAAACTCTTTTCGTAATAAACATAAAATTTTAATCCACCAATTGTACCTTTGTTATTTTAGGAAATGAATTAACTAACATTTATCCGTAAATATATAATAAATCATTGACTAGATTAGTTATCTATATGTATATTAATTAATATCTAGATATTTCAGATTTGGAAAATATTTCGTCTTTCTTTCGCATGCATATCAATTACTTCAATTGGAAATTCGCAAAATACAACAAAAATAGAACAAGTTGTGTCTCTTTTCGAATTTGGGATATTTATTTTTTAGGTTTTGACAGAAATATTTTGGTCTTTTCTACCGTGCTAAAATATTTACTATCTTTTGTCCACTTATTGAATGTAATGTAAGAGAATTTTCATATATAAGGAGTCCTACAAACACAAATTCTTTCTTTTTCCAACAACCATAACAACAATCGCATGGTGAGTTTTCTGTTTTGTTATTATTTAATAATATAAACTAGATTTTTATTATTTAAAGTAGACAGGTGCGTCACAAACACAGCGATCATTATTAAATTACTTAGATGGTATTAACTTCTTTAAGGTTAGTTTCAAAGCGTTTTCCAAAGTCAAACATAACCTACCTAATTTGTATGTGCACGAATATGAAATGAAATATGTACCTACGTAATAAATAAGTAAAATATATTGTAATGTAAAATTTAAAATATCTAAAATATTATTATAAATTAATGTAACAGTCACCTACACGAATTCGAATGCCGTATTTAGTTGAAAAAAATGATGTGAAATCAAAATTAAGAACACTGCCTTTTTAGCCAAAAATCAGAATTTAGCAGAGAAGAAATGTTATTTTATATACAATTCACATATTGTCATAATTTTTAAGCTGATAATGATTTTTTGTACGAAATACACCTTACATACTTACAAAGTATTTATTTGAAAAATAAAAAATATAATATCTACCTATTCCTACATTTTGAATTATCTACTGTTTTTGCCATTACTTAGCAAAGAATTTCTAATTGTAAGTTATATGAATGAATATGTATCTACTGTGCAATGGAAGAAAATATCAGAGAGATCGTTATTTTTGCACGTACCTCAGTGGCGTAGCTACTGCATAGCAAGGGTCTGCAATGCGGAAGGGCCCACGAGTGTGGGGACCCCGGGCAACGCCGGGGCCCCCACACTCCTATCCAATGACAATTAAACTGAGAAAAAGTACTTACATAATATAGAGAACACATGAGATTTTTTAAAGTAAGAAATAGGTCAAAAATCTAAAATAAAACACCTATTTTTGTCGTAAAATTCGGTTATAATGAATGGGACAAGGACAGATTTATCCGTAATGCAATACGTGCGAGAGAGACTTCCGAAAACTATTTGAAATTATTGGAAAAAGCTCTAAATTTAAACATGTTTTTACAAGAAATTTTACTTCATTTCCATGTGGTTTAATAAAAAATATACGAAAGAATCTAACTATATCGACTTTAGGAAAAGTGATTTCCTATCACAATATGTTTTTGTCCTAAAATCGTTGTAATGATGAATGCATGCATACAAGGACAGATTATTGCGTACTGCAATAAGTGCGACAGAGACTTCCGAAAATTATTTGAAAATTGCTGGAAAAGCTCAAAATTTAAACACGCTTTTGACAAGAAATTTAATTTACTTTCTTTAGGAAAAGTAATTGTGGTACTATCGTACTATCGCTTAAACGGAAACTCGTTCCCGCTAATAATTACCTAGTCCATTATATCGAGTTGCAACAAGGGAGGGGGCCCTCCGACCATGCTTGCGGAAGGGCCCGATATTTCTAGCTACGCCACAGACGTACCTATAGATAGATGAAAATAGTAACATTTGAATAAAAGTATATAGATAAACTAGCGGCTAGCCCCCGTCGGTCACATTATTCCCATTATTACGGCATCACCTTATGGTACCGATTTATGCTATTATTTAAAGGAAAAAAAAAACCTATACAAAACAACCTAACCTGGTCTGTGACTTACAATCGCTCCGAATAAATATAGTAGTTTATGCAACAAGGTAGGAATAGAGAGATTCTGATGAGTGTGAAAATTGCGCCAGAGCGAAGCGAGGGCGCAAGAACACGAGGCAGAATCAATTCCTACCGTGTAGCATACTCTATTTTTTCTCATACCTGTACGAAAATGGCCATTTCTTTTGCGTGAAATGCGCGAACAAATTAAAACAGTATAACACTGACATTTTGCTTGACACTGTGCGGTGAGCAAATCACCTTGACAACCATAAACAAACACAAATAACTCCTGCATATCAGTAAAGGAATGGCTATCCAAGGGGGCAATGTTACCCTCACTCCTTATTTTCCTAAAAAGGCGACTTTGTACCTCCATTTCATGCAAATAAAGTAGCCATTTTAGTGTAGGTATGGGAAAAAACCATTTACTTAAAATTAAAAAAAGAAGGGAAATCTAAGGAATCGAATCAGCACCACCTGAATTACAAGGCAGATTCTCTACCCAGTGTGCCACGCCGGCTTGTGCCAGAAGTGGTACACTAATGCAAAAGCATGCGCAGTGTTGGGAATATTGTTACCTGCGGGGTCTAGCCGCTAATTATAGATAATACCCCCCTTAGGAATGACTAGGCACAACAAAAAATTTCTTAATAGAAATAATATTAATTTTAGTTACCTATCTAAGCTAAGATGATATTATAACCTATTAAACATTTTGATTTTGAATTCAGCATCATATAACCAGGGCCGGCGTTAGGCAAGGGCGAGGCGTGGCATTGTCGATGGGGCGACATTTTCGTGGGCGGCATAGACTGTATAAAAAATCGAAATGAGGAAGAACGAATCATAATCACACTACCGCCCTTTGTAGTAGAAAACCAATCTATATTTTCTATACCCAAAAAGTGCTGATTTGTTTATTTCTAAATAAAATATTCGGAACATGTTCATTAGCTTATTTCCTACTGTTGTACAAAACTTAGAAAACCATAAAAATGCCCAACAGTTAGGTAGGTACTCAATAAATTATAATTTTAGTATTTATTGGATGCAAGCAAGTTTTGTACAAAATGAGTAATAATGTAGTAAAACTGATTAGAAAAATATGGTTTTAAGGTGAAGGTTGCGTTTTACAAAATATTGACAATGCCCATCCTTGTGTTACAAACAAATGTTTTAAATGGGGGGCAAAGGCAAGCTGCTCGTGGCGGCAAAATACTTAGCGCCCGCCCTGCATTTAACCAGGAACTGGAAATAAGTAAATTCCTAAATAGGTACATATCTATAATTGATTCAGTTTTCTAGTACATATTTCGTATTTTTTAGTAAAGGTAAACTATATTTTATACCTGGAACATAATAGGCCTCTTTAAGGCAGGCCGCACACGAAAGAAACATGAAACATAAAATTTTTTTCACCATTTTGCACCAAGTGAAACCACGTTATATTGCAGACTACAGTTTTCTTTGGGAATCAAAGATACCAACTGAAAATTTCAAACATTTTGAATTTTAATTTTTGTACATAGTATGACTGGCATATGGTGCTGCTTTTATCACGTTAAAGAATTAGATAAAGCAAACGCGTGGGATTTCTTTCATGTCAAATTCATTGAATTTTTGTTGAAAATATCCTAAAATTGTATCGAGAAACGTGTATGAAGTGCCATTTCATATGCATATTATACGTGCACAATTGTTCTCTTGAAAAAATTACGATTACAATAGTTTCTTAGGCCCAGTTCTCCTATACCTACCAGTGTCTAGTTATAAGTTATAATCTATAGGTAGGAAGTAAGAAACTACAAAAATATTTTCTTAAATACTAGATATTATTAAGACAATAATTGTAATCAAGAATATTAATTAGTGAAGGTTAACTATTGATTAAAAAACCGGCCCATGGGCTTATAATATATATGCGTAAGACAGTAAAAATATAAGTATTATATAGAGTTGATTAATATAATATTTTGGTGTATTTCAATGAACAGTATTAATATTGAGTTTTTTATAATGATGTTCATTTAATAATGGAATATGGAATAATCAGTTAATAACTTTTTTGACAAATAAGCATCATTTTCTTTTAAATTGTTCAATATGGCATTAAAATCCTGATGTAACCTTCATTTAATTTTGTGACTCGATCTTCTTTTCTCTGGGAAACTACTATACAGGGATACAGGGTGATCTAAGTATAAGCTCTATTATGCCAAACTTGAACAGATAAATAATGCTGATATTCTAAGTAAAAAATTTAACTTATAAACAAATGTCCGTTTTCTTTTAGTTTAGAAGTTATAAGCATTTTAATAATTTCATAAGCTATTTGAAAAAATTAAAAAAAAAAATTAAATTAAATAAAAAAAATGTTTTTCAATTGAAGGGCTTGGTGCAATAACCGTCTAAGTACCGATAACTTAATTTTTCAGGAAACGAGAAAAACGTTTTAAAAATTAGTGGTACAGAAATTCATGATTTTTTTGTGTCAGTCACGTTAGTTGACTAACCTGGAAATAATTTATGATAGTTATTATTGTTAAAAAAAAAACCAGCCCCTTGAAAATTGAAAAAAGTTTTGCACATAGACGGTTATTGCACCCAATATACTGTTTCAACAATAAATAAATGAAAAAAACACATAATACACAAACAAAACGATATATTTTTGAACATCAATGCACAAACGCAAGTAAATAGTTTTCATAATCAATCAAAAGACATCAAAAAGTCATTTAAAAGAGTTAATCATTATCATTCTTCTTGCACTAAATGCAATGCGTTTCCGGTTTTTTGCATATTTAAACTAACAGACTTGCAAGGCACCTGCACCAAACGATAGAGCGGATTTTTCTGAGTAAAATGCATATGATAACTCATTTTTCAAAAAAATGGCGTTTAGACGGTTATTGCACCAAGCCCTTCAATTACATTTTTTACTTAGAATATCATCATTATTCATGTGTTCAAGTTTGGCATAGAGCTAATAGATCGCCCTGTAAGTATGTAGAGGTATATTAGGTATTTTAGTTAAAAACATTTTTACTAACATGTGACCAAAAATAAAATATGTTTTTTATGATAGGTTATACATTTTAATATTAGCGGTATCACATAAATAAGCTTTCGAAAACGAACACAAAATATCAGTAATAATTCTATTTATTGCCAATCACATGGTTTATCTTATGGATTATAAGTTTTAAAAACTTAACCAAATATGTAGGTATACAACCTAAGTTTTCTACAGAAATCAAAGTTCAAAATTAAAAGAAGGTTAAATCAAGACTAATCAATACTAGTGCATATTTATAGGTAGATATATTAAACAATTAAAAAAATGTGAGTAATAATTTTCTTTGGTTGTAGGTAGGTATACCTATATTATTATCACGTGGCAAACCTTTATGTCAAATTCAATATTTAAAATTTAAAAATATTTTTTGTTGAAAATGTCCTAAAATTGTATTGTGAAAAACTGTTTAAAATGCCATATTATATCTAAGTACCTAACTTTTTCCACTTTAAAAAAATACGATTACAATAATTTTTTTGACTTTTTTTAATTACCTATCATATTAGAAAGTAAAAATGTAAGTATTAATAGTTATTGAATTTTTTTCCTGATATTTATTTAATAATGGAACACTTTGTGGAAAAATCATTTCACATTTTTTGCTTAATAAATATCATGATGCAATAACCTTCAATTATTTTATGATCTCCTGTTCTCGGTGAAAATAATATAGTTAATTTGAGTATTTTAGTTAAAAAACATTTATACGTGACCGCAAATAGAATTTTATACCTACTGCCCTACTGGTAATTTATCATAATTTAAAATTTTAACATTGTCGGTATCATATAAATATGTTTTCGGAAACGATCACAGAAAATCCTATGGATGATAAAATTTAAAACTTTAACCAAAATACAGTATTTATGTCTCCTACAGAAATAGGATTTCAAAATTAAAACAAGACTGAATCAAGATCAATCAATAGAGCAATACCTATATACCTACTAAATAACACCGGTAAACATGAATTTTGAGTTTGGGTTCTGCATATCACATTTTTATTTCTTCCACATAACTAAATACAGAAAAAATAGTTTTAACCGAAAAAGTTTGGTTTTGTATCTCTCAGAATGAAATTAAGGATTTTAAGAAAATGTTCCTATTTTCATACCTTTTTTGCATATTGCATGTAAAAATAAAACAAACTTTCGTTATAGAATTGAACCACTCTTATTAAAATTAAAAAATTAAAATAAACATCTACACATAAAAAAGTTTAGAAATAAATATTTTTCGGATTTCTTCTATGATTGTATGGACTTTCTCATATTAGCTCTCAAGTATAATCTCAAAACAAACTTTTTCAAAAATAAAAGAAGATTATGGTTATTTTTCGACATAGAGAATCAGAAAATTGTCATTAAAATAAAGACTCTAAAAAAAATTCTTTTTTTGTTGACCTGTGTAATTTAAAAAATAGCAGTAATAATTTTCTGTGGTTATTTATCATAATCTATAGTAAAAAAAGATGTTTCACTCTAAAATTTATTTTTTATAACGCTATCACAAAAAATATCTATAATAAAATAAATTAAAATATCTAATAAATCGCCGCATAAAACATAAATATTAAAGCTCTTTTGAGCGAAATTACATCTACTACTAGCCTCTTCTAATTATCTTCAATATACCTAACAGTGTATGTACATATTATTTAAAATAACTAATGTATTTAGGTATAATATTATAGTTTTTTTTATTATAAGAATTGTGTTAACAGTAATTTTTAAATAATTGGAAATTTAGCAATAACCAATGTTTACCATAATAAACCTGATTAGAAAAATAGTTTTTTTTAATTAAATTTTTTACTTAGAATATCATCATTATTCATGTGTTCAAGTTTGGCATAGAGCTAATAGATCGCCCTGTAGGTATGTAGGTAGGTATATTAGGCATTTTAGTTAAAAACGTTTTTACTAACATGTGACCAAAAATAAAATATCTTTTTTTATGATAGGTTATACATTTTAATATTATCGGTATCACATAAATATGCTTTTGAAAACGAAAACAAAATATCAGTAAAATTCTATTTATTGCCAATCACATGGTTTATCTTATGGATTAGAAGTTTTAAAAACTTAACCAAATACACTGAAAAAAGTAAACGTGACCAATGATAATCATAGTAAAAGTACGTAATTCCGTAAAATTACATGTCTCACGGAATTTTACTTAAAATATGTAATTTTAAAATTACAGGAATATTGTACTTTTACCAGATAACGCGCAGACAAATTATGTGATTGGTCAACGAATTACATAAAACCTGTAATAAAGTACAATAATCATGTTCTTTTACATTTTTATGTAATATTATCTACAATTTTTTGGACTTTTACTTATACTTTACAACAAAAATGTAATTTTCACAATGAAATACTAAAAAAGTGTAAATTCTACAATAAAAGAGTAATTTTTACAGTTCTAGTTATGAAAATTATATGTAAAAGTACATACATTTTTTCAGTGTAGGTACAGTATATATTAGTTTTCTACAGAAATATAAGTTCAAAATTAAAAGAAGATTGAATCAAGACTAATCAATACTAGTGCATATGTATAGGTAGATATATTAAACAATTAAAAAAATTTGAGTAATAATTTTCTTTGGTTGTAGGTATACCTATATTATTATCACGTGGCAAACCTTTTTGTCAAATTCAATATTTAAAATTTAAAAATATTTTTTGTTGAAAATGTCCTAAAATTGTATTGTGAAAAACTGTTTAAAATGCCATATTATATCTATCTAAGTACCTAACTTTTTCCACTTTAAAAAAATACGATTACAATATTTTTTTAGACTTTTCGTAATTACCTATCCTATTAGAAAGTAAAAATTTAAGTATTAATAGTTATTGAATTTTTTTCCTGATATTTATTTAATAATGGAACATGCACTTTGTGAAAAAATCGTTTCATAATTTTTTGCTTAATAAATATCATGATGCAGTACCTTCAATTATTTTATGATTTCATTTTCTCGGTGAAAATAATATACTTAATTTGAGTATTTTAGTTAAAAAACATTTATACGTGACCGCAAATAGAATTTTATACCTACCGGTAATTTATCATAATTTAAAATTTTTAACATTGTCGGTATCATATATAAATATATTTTCGGAAACGATCACAGAAAATCCTATGGATGATAAAATTTAAAACTTTAACCAAAATACAGTATTTATAGTCTCCTACAGAAATAGGATTTCAAAATTAAAACAAGACTAAATCAAGATCAATCAATAGAGCAATACCTATATACTTACCTACTAAATAACACCAGTCAACATGAATTTTGAGTTTGGGTTCTGCATATCAGATTTTTATTTCTTCCACATAAGTAAATACAGAAAAAATAGTTTTAACTGGAAAAGTTTGCTTTTGTATCTATCAGAATGAAATTAAGGATTTAAAGAAAATGTTCCTATTTTCATACCTTTTTTGCATATTGCATGTAAAAATAAAACGAACTTTTGTTATAGAATTGAACCACTCTTATTAAAATTAAAAAATTAAAACAAACATCTACACAAAAAAAGTTTAGAAATAAATATTTTTCGGATTTCTTCTATGATTGTATGGACTTTCTCATATTTGCTCTCAAGTATAATCTCAAAGCAAACTTTTTCAAAAATAAATGAAGATTATGGTTATTTTTCGACATAGAGAATCAGAAAATTGTCATTAAAATAAAGACTCTTTTTGTTGACCTGTGTAATTTAAAAAATAGCAGTAATAATTTTCTGTGGTTATTTATCATAATCTATAAAAAAAAGATGTTTCACTCTAAAATTTATTTTTTATAACGCTATCACAAAAAATACCTATAATAAAATAAATTAAAATATCTAATAAATCGCCGCATAAAACATAAATATAAAAGCTCTTTTGTGCGAAATTATATCTACTACTAGCCTCTTCTACTTATCTTCAATATACCTAACAGTGTATGTACATATTATTTAAAATAACTATGTATTTAGGTATAATATTATAGTTTTTTTTTATTATAAGAATTGTGTTAACAGTAATTTTTAAATAATTGGAAATTTAGCAATAACCAATGTTTACCATAATAAACCTGATTAGAAAAAAGTGTATCTTCTTATTTGAATCGAGCAAAAAATTTTCATCAGTACCCATTATACGTTGTACGTGAAATCGTGAGAGAATCTTAAAACTAATCTAATATCTAACAATAAAATATTTTTGTGAAATCGAAATTTCATTTCTTATTATAAGTACTTATGAATATTAGGAATCAATTTTGCCTTTACTAATGTGTAAAATATTATTAGATAGGTATTATAATTAAAATAAACATAAATATATTTTTCATTGTAATACATCGTTGCACTAAAGCATGATACTGATAATAAATTATATCTTCAATGCAATGGCGGTAGTATATACCTACCTATAGAACAACAAAATTGCATTTTATACGAAACAATCTCTGGCAACATAAAATTAAACTACTAAAGCATCTTTATAGAATAATAAAAATATAATCAATACTCAAATAAGTGGAATAGTGCGCACCGGGCCGAGAATCTGCTGTTAAGGTTGAAAATAGTAATAGTCCGTATATCCGCCTTAATACAATCCGACATCTAATAAGAGTTAATAAGGACTGTGGCACGGCATTCCGACCCTAATTGTAAGGACGCAAAGGACTTATGCAGTGTTTTCACCAATCAGGCAACCTTATACCGCAGCCAATAAGAGCACATCCCAGCTCCACCCCTCCTGAAATCTAGGTACTAAAAGGAGGCGCAGATTTCTCATGATCTCATATTCCTTTCAGTGGTGATTTCCTCCACTTCGATCAGAATATCAGTGTCATCAAAATTGTGTGTGAGTGTTGCGTGCAAGCAGTTACAACTAATAGTAATGTTTCATCAGCATCAGGAGCAGAAGAATTCACCGATTGTATTAGACGTGATTCCTTCTCACTACAGCATACATCACCATAGTCCACCACAGTCTCCCAACAGCAGCCAATCATACCCTCAAGGTAGGTACCCTAAAATTTAGAAAAATGATCCAAATGTGTTTCTGCTTGTCTTGTATTTACTGAAACCCCAACAAAGCGGAAGTTCGTCGCCACCCATTCAAGTGCATTGTGTTCTTCCGTAAAAATGTTTGCCGTCAGTAAGCACTTGAAACAACCACATGTCCTTAAAAGTGCACCACTTATATATCTTGTCTCCAGTGGTATAACTAACAGTCTAGACTCCTTGTTATTAGTTTTAGTTTCCTAGATCCTGTTTTCAAGAGGGGAACACACTAATTATCAAAGTGGCTCTTGAAACATTTTAATGACCTAATTATTTCCTCCTAATTGCATCAATTCTATGACTAAGACTTCCTTTTGGAATGTTACAGATTCATCAAGTCCAATACAAGCTTCAGATATAAAATTAAACACCTCTACAAGTCCTTCATCCTGCAATGATCCGAGCATGCGACGGTATCGGACAGCCTTTACTCGAGAACAAATCACCAGATTAGAAAAGGAGTTTTTCAAAGAAAATTATGTGTCCAGACCAAGGCGATGTGAATTGGCAGCAGAATTAAACCTACCAGAAAGTACAATAAAGGTGTGTATACAAGTTATTACTTCACTTGGTTTTTTTTTTGACGTAATGTATTAAAAATATTCCATTAGCATTTACGATCAAGCTGCCTTTGGCAATTAGCACATTGCTTGGCCAAACAAAACACTAATACCGCTTTTAAAACATCAAGAGTGCCGGCACCAGCCGCCTGTACACAAAACTAAACCTTATAAAACAACGATTTAAGTCATTAATAATTCTCAGTAGCCTAATGGATAGATAAGTTGGAATCATATGTTTTATGATGTGTTAAATACTTAAGATCAAGGCGGTTGTTGGTATGGCTTACTAAGACGATTCATTGTCTCTTTATGAAACGAATTAGCACTTTTTTTCTTACTTCAAATATACATGGTAGAAATGTTTTATAATGAAATTGTTTTTTTGTTGTTGCAGGTTTGGTTCCAAAACAGAAGGATGAAGGACAAACGACAGCGAATGGCACTGACTTGGCCGTATGCTGCTGTTTACAGTGATCCAGCTCTAGCTGCTTCACTTCTACAAGCCGCTGCGTCCAGTTTTTCCCTGCATTACCCACCTCCACCTCCAATGTACTCTCCACATCCTTATCCGAGGTATCACGCCTATCCCAATTTTGGCATGCCTCCAACTGGGTTACATATGGCTAGTGGACAACATGGATTGAATATGAATCAAAATGTAAACATGTCACCCACAATGTTTGATTTTAATTACTCAGCGAGATTGGATCAATGTCCGAGGATATCTCCAAACTCACCAAGTAATCATTCAGATTTGAGTCCAAGCCCACCAATGCCCCAAACTAGCCTGTTAATTCCAATGCCAAAGGTGTCTCCCGAAACACAACTTAGCGATAAACCAAAATTATTCCAACCATACAAATCGGTTGCGTAAAAACGTTATGTAGATATATAATTTTTGGCTGTGTTTATTTATTTTATCTTTTTCCATAATAATTTATATACCAACATATTTCACAGCTAAGTTTTATGTCGAATTATTTATTATAGAAATAATATATATACATATATATATATATATATATATGCCGTTTAAAAAGAGACTATGCAATTCAAGAAGTGATTTAGTGATGCAATTAAAATTATTTCTTATTAAGTCCGGTTGTATAAAACTTTAATCCACCAAAAAAGATATACTGCTACACAATCAATTGTTGGTTACAATTGTTATTATCCTTATTGTCAAGGATTAAAATTTAACAACGAAATTATGGCTTTATACAACCGTCTTTTAAGACTTTAAATGTAAATTGTAGTTTTAAAATATGTTTTCTTCTTTTGAAATAAAAGAAATAATCTTATAATTACATCAATCACTAATTGACTAGACTGTTTTTGAATGCATTTAAAAACCTATGTGAAAGGACTTACGTATTTTACTTTAGTATATTATTCTCAATAAGAGGCTAAAACCGACATTTATATTCTTTTTTTACTTTCTTAAACGAAGTACATAATAAGAAAGTATAGTAATCGTGATTTTTTTAATTATCTTTAAATTTATTAGACATACATTATTTTGTACATATATATTTTAAAATTGTTAAGATTCTTTTGTACAGAAATAAAATAATTCCAAAAAATAATAAAGTTATTTAATTTCAAACAAAATATCCCTCTCGATTATTTGCAAAAATGTCCTCATTAACAAGAAGAAACCAAGACATAATTTTCGAAAAAATTGATAAGAGTACCTAATGTCTGCTGATAATCCGAAAAATTACATTGAATAACGTTGATCAGAAAAAAGTTATGTAAAATATTGAGAAAATCAGTCTACTTTGATTTTTAATTATGCAAAAATACATATTGGTGGGAAAATTTTAACATTATATGTTTCGCAGTTTTTCAATAAATTTCATTTAACAGATATTTTGCCACCTATGAACAAATTTCTGAATGCACTATTGCTATGATTTTCAATTATAAAGCAATACCTACTTGTGTCATTAAATTACTGTACTACTTATTTATTATATTGACGTGCAATAAAATTTTGACGATGTTATTAAATTAAATTCTAATAAGTTATGCTCATTCAAATAAATATGCAAAATATATTTATTTAATGCATCATTATTAATATAACTTGCTATTAGATTTTAAATAATTAAACAAATTAAACTATTTGTGATCGAATAAAAATAATAATAAAATATAAAAAATTCTAAATAAAACAAAAATATTATTCATAATAAGAAATTTATAGGATAGGTAGCAAAATAGCTATTTACGTAACTAGGGTGGAAAATGATACTGTACTGCAAACTAGAAAGAGTTCTTAATGGCATTATCGTGCGAAAAAGTACGATATTTCATAAACTAGATTAAAATACTTTTAATTAAAAAGCAATAATAGATTATCAATTCCTAGATGAATAAATACCTATATTTTAGTATTACTTATTTTAATTATACCTATGTATATTGAATAATTAGTTCTATGAAAATGGAAAAAAATTAATATGTTAATCAAGTCTCCAAGCTACCAAAAAGTAGGTACGATGTCATTTTAAATCTAATAAGTAGGTTCCTAAATTTTTACAATACCATAAATATTTTCTATAACTTTAGCTTGTACAGAAAATGGAGTTTGTCTGAAGTATTTCGATCTTTAAGCTCCTGTAACAGCATCCACTTTATATTTTTGAATCTCGATTGAACTAGAAATATTAGTACCTAGTACACAGACATACTCTAAAAACTATCCTGTTCGGAAAAATTCACCTAAACAATCGACCTGATTTTTAAAATTGATGAAATTAATGAAAAATGATAAAAAAACCACGACTGACTGAATTTTTTATATACGGGTGCTTTGTACATCGACAGAAAGTTTTCGTGATAGTTGGGGTCGTTTGGAATCTATATGACCATATTAACCCTTATGCAAAGTGACACCGTTTTTAAATATCGGCTTTTTAGATATTATTGCGAAATAGTTGTGTAGTTACTAATACATATTATTTTTTATGGTACTAAATATTTTCAGCTTTCTTAAATATTTTTTTTTAAATACATATTGTTAATATGCACTTTGTCGAAACAATACAAAAAGTAACGCCGGAGTATTAGTATGAAAAATATGTAAGACAATTTATGTATTGGTTCGAATTTAATTTTCTATTTTTAGCACAATTTTGTCAAAAACGGCACTACTTCAGGAGATTCAAATAGTTTTAAAAACTCCTCTTTCCAATGGTATATTGGTATACCACGTTATGACATAATAATTATAATTCATTAAACTAAAAAGGAAAAATATATTTGTAGACATTACATTTTTAATAGAGAGTATTCTAAAAAAGACTCAATAATGTATGTAGCTATTTGTGTAACTGATGACGAAAGAGTATTACTTTCTTCACATGGATTCATAATATAAGAAATTGAAAATTACAAAAGTTCAATCACCAATATTTTTTATTACTTTGTTGGAATTTTCCTAAAAAAATCTTTTATAGGCGTAAATGAAAGTGTTGAAAAAATAGGAAAATTTTAATTTAGCACAGAAACTCGCATCCTCATGTTCAGATCTAGTAAGTATAATAATTTTAAGTAGTGACTTTCTTTTTAAAATTTCTCTTACTAGATTAATTATTTGGTAAAAGAAAGTAAAAAGTAAGTTTTTTCTTTGGTGCTTTCAGAAGAATATTAAAAAGAGCTCTGGTATTTTATATGAATTTTTTCTATAAGAATTTTGAAAGAAATATTGAAATATCTTGAAAATTTTCATGTTATATGTGCCTTTTTACTAGAATAAACAAAAAGTAAGTGCAACCTAAGAAAAACCCATAAGTACCTACCCATCAAATATTTTTGCCACAAAATAACCTAACGGTGCCTATTTATCAAAAAACACCTTTTGCTACAATATTTGTAATGCATTTACTGCCTCTGCCTTTATACTTTTTTAAACGGTTTTGGCGCAATTTTAAACTCCTCTACTAATAAAAGTATGCCGAATCATAAAAAACGGCATATTAGCACGACTGAGCCAAATTATTACTATGGAACGATTTTTTCCAGTTCAAGTTGTTGCCAGATATCTTCGCTTCTTCCAGCCCCAACTAAAATTTTTTTTATTTATTGGTGGTCGTAATAAAACCATTGCAGCCTCCCATAGGAGGAACATCGTAGCATCGACCCTAAAGATATGGTACAATTTGACATCTGAGGTAATTGTTCTTCAAGCTTGGATGACATATTGTATTGTTCAAAAGAGAAACCACATATTTTTGGTTACTTCTAACAAACCGTGGAACAAACCAATTATCTATGGGGTCGCACTGTATACATACTGGCACTATTAAGGCTTTGTTTAATTTCCAGAATTGGCTGAGCTGTGTCCTACTGTTTGGTTTTATTGTTAAAATCTATAAAGTATAAAAATTAGAAATTTTGTGTAAGTGAAAAATTCGAAATAGACTAGAAAAAACATAAAAATATGTTGACAAACAATTATAGCTAGTGACAGAAAAAGCAAATAAATCAAATTGGAGTTAAAGAGTTATTAATCATTGGTTTTTGCAACAAAACTTTTGAACAGCCTGGGAACTAGTTTGAAACGATAATGGTTTAGTTTGTTTGACAAGTTCTTAGCATAATGTATCAATTAGTTTGGCAGTAGGTTAATGTGCAGAAATACATTTTTCGAAAAATGAACAAATGATAAATTTATGTTTAATGCTGCGTGACAAGACAAGACCTTGCACCTATCTTTAAAACGATTTACTTCTTTTCTCAATTCAGATCATTTAGGCACATTATCTATTGAAATACTAATGTAATAAGTCATCAAGATTATTTTCAATAGGCATTTTTGATTTTTAATTTCTAGCATGTTGTCATGTTGATATTGGAAATTAGTACCTACTACTTTACCATATTTCCTTATTTAAAGTCACTCCAAATTTTATCAAAATTACCTATAAACACAGAAATTTCTGAAAAATATTCTAGTCTAAGTTTCTCCTCTATATGTATTCATTTTTAAGAATGACTGGGTATCTTTAAAACCATTGTACAAATAATAGGCAGATATTTAAAGAGAAAACTTTTTCCACAAAGCTTTTTAAATGTATTCATTGTAGGTCAAATCTATTTTTCTTTTAGAAATAAGGACTAATCTTCTTGGTAATTTTAATGATTTACTCTCTAGACAAACAAGTTATTTAAATTTCTAAAAGCGTATAATACTGCAAGGTCTATTATTTACATAGAATAATAACTTCTACGAAAATGGTTTTCACCATAAATATGTATTTAAAAAGTTAAAATATCGTCAAGGAAGTTGTAAGAAACCCAAAAATGTAAACTGAAAATTTAAATTAGGACCAACATTGCCAAATTATCATGATCAGTAGAGTAGAAAAAGTTTACGCAATTCACCTGACCTTTTTTTAATTTTGTGATGCCAGATCTACAAAAAACTCTGAAAGGAACAGAAATAAGTAAAAATTACTAAAAATATTTTTATCTGTCTGTAACAACACGTACTCACTTATCCATAGTAAAGACCCTTCACATTAAAAATTTTGATCATGTGAAAATTAGTTTTTCTCCAAAGAAAGTTATCTTATACAATTATTTTATTTATTTATTTGATCTCCTTATTACTTCCATTATAAATGTTTTATGTTTAATCTTTTGAAATAAGAAAAATTGAATTTGATATAATGTTTTTGTTTAAATAAATTAATGGTTATTACTCAGCTCAATATCGTAAATTTTTGTGCTCCAGTAGGTTGACTAGAAATTCTTACACATTTTATACAAACTTTACACATTTAATTTTATACTATAACTAGATATACTTAAACATTCATAACTCCAATTAAAGCCAATAGAAGTGGAATTCTCAAGAAAAGTCTTTTTTTTCATAAAAATGGTCCTTCTCAATAAATAAATATATAAAAATAAATAAGTAAATATATGTACCTAATAATAACGATTTTTAAATCTCGATTTTGAATTAGCATAAAGTAACATCAAAAATATTCTGCAGAAAGAAATCAGTCAACAAGGAAACACAGAAGAATATCCCCTCAATTATAAAACTTCCGCGAAAAGTTCGCAATACATCATGCATAGGTATCCATATTTTGGCTCAGTGTTTTATTCGATGGTTATCCTTAACTGTACGTTAATTTCCTTAGTTATATATACCACTGCTCTCATACGATAATCGATAATGGGTAACCTAAAAAATAAAAGATTAGTAGGTACTGACATACTTGGCCGCAAACGACGACATAGAATAAAAAAGCGGCGACCGCTCTATTTTGCGGCGGCAAAATCGCAGTTTGCGGGCTCGGACTAGTACGTCATATAAAACTTACAACGATTGAAAAACTTCTCCTAAAGATCGGTTTCTTGTGCGTCTTTTATCTCAATCATTTGAAACAGTCGTTTCTAAGCACTAATCATCTTTTAAGATCTTCAGGCATAATTAACCATATGTGATTTTATTTGGTTCAAAAAATTGCACAACATTTAGCCAGTAGCTAGGTACTCATTTCTGAGAAGCATTTAGCAACTTGTGGGTAACAAACTAAACCATCATCTATTAGTGCTTCTTGGGACGTTGGGTATTCTTTTTGAGAATTATGAGTTTAGACACAATCTCACTTAAGACACAGTTTGTAATCTTACTCAAATGTCCTTTAGAAAGAAAATAAAGGAATGTTTTTTCGAACATGGAAGATACTTATTATTATTTATTTAGTATTTCTGTAGAAGTCACTCAACAAATATTTCTGATACCATCAGGCACATTAATTTCAAAAGAAGAACATCTACATATTAGGTATTGTATAAAGTCGGAGAGTTGGTAAAAAAGAATTTAAAATGATCTTTGTGTAGATTATGGTGATTATGGAAGCTCCGTGAACTTGGCACCCGAAATTGTTTAAAACATTTTAATTTTTTTTTAAATCGTAAAGAAATGTTAGTAGTAAAAAAATTTTCGTTAGTAGTTTAACTGTTTTTTTTTGGCAAATTTTTGAAAATTTCCTCACCCTAAATTGTTAAATTTCGTAAAAACGACAACGTAATCGTCTTTGCAATCGTTAGTAGTTGTCAAAAATATAAACATTTTCGTTAGTAGTTGCATGATTTTTTTTAATCGCAATTTCAAAATTCCAAAAAAAAATTATTTTTAAAAACTGACTTTTTGGAATTTTTATTGTCTAATCTCGTTTCAATTCGTTAGTAGTTGTAAGTAGTGCTATTGTTTTCGTTAGTAGTCGAATATTAACGAAACTACTATAATGAATGGATTTAATTAATCATTGTTATTATCAAAAAATGAACTTTCTGCAATTTGAACTTCGCGATCTCGTTTCAATTCGTTAGTACTTGTAAGTAGTGCTACTTATTCTTTTCGTTAGTAGTCGAAAATTAACGAAACTACTATAATGAATGGATTTAATTAATCATTGATATTATCAAAAAATGAACTTTATCCAATTTGAACTTCGCGATCTTGTTTCAATTCGTTAGTAGTTATAGTAGTTTCTTTAATTTTCGACTACTAACGAAAAGAATAGCACTACTTACAACTACTAACGATTTGAAACGAGATCGCGAAGTTCAAATTGCATAAAGTTCATTTTTTGATAATAACAATGATTAATTAAATCCATTCATTATAGTAGTTTCGTGAATTTTCGACTACTAACGAAAAGAATAGCACTACTTACAACTACTAACGAATTGAAACGAGAACGCGAAGTTCAAATTGCATAAAGTTCATTTTTTGATAATAACAATGATTAATTAAATCCATTCATTATAGTAGTTTCGTTAATATTCGACTACTAACGAAAAGAATAGCACTACTTACAACTACTAACGAATTGAAACGAGATCGCGAAGTTCAAATTGGATAAAATTCATTTTTTGATAATTACTACGATTAATTAAATCCATTCATTATAGTAGTTTCGTTAATTTTCGACTACTAACGAAAAGAATAGCACTACTTACAACTACTAACGAATTGAAACGAGATTAGACAATAAAACTTCCAAAAAGTCAGTTTTTGAAAATCATTTTTTTTTTGAATTTTGAAATTGCGATTAAAAACAAATCACGTAACTACTAACGGAAATGTTTATATTTTTGACAACTACTAACGATTGCAAAGACGATTACGTCGTCGTTTTTATGAAATTTAACAATTTAGGGTGGGGAAATTTTCAAAAATTTGCCAAAAAAAAACAGTTAAACTACTAACGAAAATTTTTTTACTACTAACATCTACTAACATTTCTTTCGATTTAAACAAAAATTAAAATGTTTTAAACAATTTCGGGTGCCAAGTTCACGGAGCTGATTATGGAAGTGAGATTTTGGCTTACAGGTCAGACGGTAGCCTCTGAATATTACTAAAGCAATGAATCGCACAAGGGTTTTACTTCAATCGGATTTTGTTCATAAATAGACATTTCTGGATACACTAAATGGCATAACTACTATACTTATATATCGATAGTTCGAACAGGAGGACCAGCGATGAGGCTGAAGTGACTGACCGTTATCTTTGAGTCAATATGTGTTGTACTGAGATTCACCATGGAGAAAATCAGATTGAAGAGAAGAATTTGCGCTAATTTATATTATTTTATTAACTTATTTCGACTGCTGCTATGCGAAGAACCACTGAGAAATCCACTTTGGAAATCAATATTCTCTAATTTACTTAACATTAAGAAAAGCAATTCTTCTAAATGAAGTATGTAAATAAAAAAAATCACCAGTTCTTAGATTATTAGGAGTAAGTTGTTTGGATCAAACCCATTAAATCCAGCCAATGCATATAAACATAAAACCAACGTCATAACTCAAAAAACATAATATCCTTTATTATCCAATGAAAACGGATACACATACTATAACATCCTTATCATACAATCACATCACTGCCTTGTTGTTTCCTCTATAATATGTTGTATCGCATCCATCTACAATCATTAATAAATCAGCAATATATCACAAATAATTGTTATTGATTTTCTATTATCCTACATAACGGTGCGGGCGGGTTCGGTATACGAGAACAGCATTAACAAGAGCCAGTAGCGAGTAATCCCATCTAATCTTATATCTATTACATTGTTGACTGCAGCGGATTAATTCGATAGGGAATACAAACAATTTGTCACGCTTTCCTTTGTGTTATATGTGTAGTGTTGCAGGAACCCACCCCCGTTATTCCTGCGCTGCTGAAGGGGCGACTGGTGGTATGATAATACATTTATCTGCATTACCGACACGCATTTAATATTCGAGGGAATGGAGCAAATAATGTCTGAGAATCTAAGCGGCGATTTCGATAAGAATTCAGACGAAATATTATTTATCCAGAATTCGTACAAATTATATTTTGAACAAGTTCTAACTAATACTAATCCTTACCAAATTAAACGAGGATTTGTTTGCGTGGCTAAACTTCTTTCAAAAAGTATATTACTCGTATATACTACGAATTGGAAGAATAATTGTGTTTTTTATCAATTTTCGTAAGGAAATTAGCACGATGTTCTCGCAAGTTAGAATAGGTTCCAGTAGCACGCAAAAACTTCCTCTTTGTGAGGCGATTTTTCGTTAACATAAAATTCGAGGGACCAATAGTTTTCAAATAATGAACAAAAATGTTGATTAATTCAATTTCAGCAACATGATGAGGTTTGCTGAAAATTTCTTAGCAACTCATCACAACATCTTAAATCATCTTATTATTATTTTTCACAGTTTTGTTCCATACATCATGTTCGTGAAGTTTGGACAAGCATTTCAGTTACTGTATAATAAGGGGGTTAAATCTGATTGATATATTTTAACAGCTTTTTGAAACCGTAACTCCTCAAGTCTGTTTAAAAAGCCAGTCGTCTCAGATTTGGAAAGCAAAAAGTATAAGAATTCTGTATAGGTAGGTATAATCGAATGTAAATTGAATTTCCGATCAAGCTTCTGGAGAATTCTTCTTTCTTATTCGCTGATAAAAAATACCTATACGTTTCTTGTTCAACAAAAAACCTTTATAGCAAAAAAGTTAAATGTTGACAACAAATCCATTGTAGTTGGTTGAAAGAACGAGTATAATCATTTTTTATTTCTTTACTAAGATTCAGAGTGTTGAAAGTAAAAAGAAGTTATAAGAAGTATCATCTTTGTGAGTCTGTTTAACATAGAATATAGAACAATCTAGGCTTAGACGCCATTCTAACATCTGATGCTTTATTATATATAATTTGGAATAATTATAGTTTTTTATCATCGTCAGCTATAAATTATGACCCACTTACATCATCTTTCATTTGTAACTTAAAAAGAAAATCATAATTTTAATAGCTTCTATAAGCAATATACTAGGAGTATGTAATAAATCCAAAATTGCAATTTACTGGCCACAAATCCACTAAATTTCCGTGTACGCTGCCAAATTACCCTAAAAGGCAATAAAACCAATCAACTACAATAAATCGAATGCCGACTAAACGGCTGTCAAATGAGCTTAATAGAGCGTGAGTAACATAACATCACACATACGCACCCAAAAGCGAAATGGAAACATAATAGAACAATTTATTGCATTTAGTATAGTGGGTGGTTGTTGTGTTCCAACCGCATCTGTCATCGGACATTAACGCCCATTGTTATTGGTAAATCGATGCTGGACAGTGGTCATTCAATTATATGTCCAAAACACTATTAATGGAAGCAATAGTTTTGAATTGTCTATCATATGGCTCGTGAAATCGTTAACCGGCTTATTAGGGGTGGTTTCATGAAAAAAACGATGAATTCTGGTGAGGGGAGTCGAGGCGATAGTTAGTGGAGGTATTGGATTTATTACAAATTTTATTTTGAAAATCACGAATAATACATAAATTAATAAATATTTTAATTTTAAAAAAATTTAAAAAGGCTTCTTAACAATCATACATTTACACGAAGAAAATTATGCACATTTATTTTTTATCCAGCTGTACCAGATATAAGTGTGTTTATACCTAGCCAAAACATATCTATTCAAATTGTGCAATTGTGAACTGATTTTAAATATTTATTTCATTTCAAAATTTGAAATTGGTTCGTACGTTAAATTTTAAAAGTTATGGGTGCATTTTGATTTTTGGCGAACCAAGAACTGTTAAAAAGAAGATAATTTAAAAAATATGTTTAGGCCTTTAAATTAGTTTTCCAGATGATTTATGCCCGTTTGCACCGATTTTATGTAAATCTGAGTTTAACTAAACGTCGTTTAAATTTAAACTAAGATTAAAATGTCATTCGATTGCACCGCTTCAAATAAATCCAAGATTAACAAACTGGAGTTTAATTGTAGAATTTTAAGGAGTTTTTGTCTTACATGTTTGCATCAAAGTTCATACCTCTGATTTTGACAGTGCATACATTTTACTTGTTTATGCAGAAGAAAAGTTACAGTTGACATCTGTGCTACGGATTTCGTTATACATACAACTATTTTATAATTTTATTTAATTTTGTAGTTTGTTAAATAAGAGGTTGAAAATAGCTGACATTAAAAAAATCGTTAGAAAATGCATTAGAAAATGGAAAAGAGGAGCATAAATTAAGAATGCAGTTATAAAATGTAGAAATAGAAATTAAGAAGAAAGAATTAAAAAAATGCAAGAGGGCAATTTGTAATGTTAAACGTTCTTTACTTATATATTTCAAAGTTATAAATAAAGAAACAATATTTAACTAGAATCTACTTATTTTTGTTAGAAATTCAGCTAGGGATCTACATTATTTTATAAATTTCCAAAATACTCCAGGATTAACAGATTTTGTGTAGAATTTCGAGGCATATCTATACCTAATAGGAAAATTCGCCAAATCGCCCATATTAATTAGGTACCTAATTCAATTCATTGTTTCAAAATATTCAGCGCGAATATTAATAGTTCTGGGAAAGCCAAAATCTATTATTTCAAGAATTTCAATATTGTCGTTAAAAATGTCCACATCTTCAAAATCCATTTCTTCACACAATAAAACTATACACTTTTGGATGTCGGTTAACGTGCTTTATATTCGTTAAGCTTTTGACATTTTATTAAAATGTAGGGAAAGGAAACTTTACTTGTCATGCGCAAAGCCTTAGTTAGAGCTAAACTTTGTTTAATCCGTAAAAGTTGGAGGATTAAATAAAGCGGAGTTTAGACCGTATTAAACTAAGCTTTAATGGCGGTGCAAACAAAATTTAAGATATAAACGACGTTTTGGAATAAACCACGATTAAATATTGCGGTGCAAACGGGCATTAAAGATTAAACGAACTTACCTTAAGTAAAGTTCTATCTTAATTATATGTAGCGTCTTTCTCGATAGATATTTATACGTAGTACACCGACTTTCGTGTACGCAACCACAATTACAAAGCAAAATCAAATTTGGCGCCATCCCCTGGGGTGGCAACCCTGTTATTTTGCGAACTTCATTTCTTCAAAGTATCTAAACTGTTGCACTTGGGTAAAGATTATAACTATATTAATCTAGCATAGGGAAGGGTGGGAATCTATCGAGGAAGACGCTACATATAATTAAGATAGAACTTCACTTAAGGTAAGTTCGTTCAATCTTTAAATTATATTTGCGTCTTTCTCGATAGATATTTATACGTAGATGTTTAAAGTAGGTATGTGCAACACATTTTAGAAAAAAAAATATTTTGTAAACTACAAAAATTGTAAGTACCTACTATAGGTACAAATTAGTTATAAAAACATTTTTAAGAACGAACAGCCTTTGCAAAGGCACTGGAGTCAGTCAAAGACCGATTATAAAAGTTTGCAAAGGTTTTTGACTTCTCAGACCAGCCTACAGTCGACTTTATCAGATCAACACTTAGTCCTTTTCGATTTGCGACTGACGTTGTGGCATGGCGTGTACTGTATGCCGAAAATATTGCTGCGTCGATTCCACTTTGACATAAAGTATCCTTCAGCCATCTATTCAGTGTATCCTTAGACGCAGCACAGTGAGGCTTTTTTAAGATCATAGAAAGTGCTTTAAAATCAGGACTTCTTAAAAATTCTGTACGTTTCAGATAGTTTTGTAGCGTTCCTGCTACACAAATTTCGGGTTGATCGTGGAAAAATGGTATTATTAATAGCGGTTGATAACGGTTGGGTGCACTCGTGCTAATCTTAGTCGGAGTGCGAGTAAGGTCATCAGTTTTGATAAAATCTTCTGTAGACTCAAAGAATCATTAGGATATAATGTTGATAAATGATCCAACACGACTTTGGGGTCCCAGGTTTCCAAATATCTGGGTTTAGAATAGTTTAGATGGTCTGAAATTAAAGACCCTTTTAAAAAACGCCTAATATTGGGATCGTCGCCAATGATATGTGGTGTGATTAACGAGATTGCAGAGCGGTGAGTATTTAACAAACCATACGATGCACCTTGATTGAACTGAGCTGACAAGAAGGTCATTATATTTGGAATAGTTTTTAAATGGATCCTGTTTTTCTTTCTTGCAAAAATCCCACCATAGCTTGAGTGAAGAAGAATATTGTTTAAATGTCCCAGCAGATAAAAAAGATATTACAATGTCAATAGAGGAGGAACCCTTCTTAATTTGAAACTTTGAATGACAACCTCCGTACCACCAGGGAAAGCTTCCTCCACAAAGGGTGTGAGCTCCTGTCACATTGGTAAATGTAACCAATTAATATCTGGTTTAAAATGTACAGGTTGATCTGTTAACATAGACATAATAAGAGATACCAGGGTTGTGATAGCCAAAAGGGCACAACCACAATACCAAGAGCTTTATCTTTGATAATTTTATGTAAAACCCTATCGATTATTGAACAGGGGGGAAACGCGTAGAGATGGTACCCAGACCAAGAGACTGTAAAAGCGTCTACATTAAGGGCTTCTGGTTCCGGCATCCAAGAAATAAATTTCTTAATCAAACGCTCAAGTCTATCTGTGGTATTCCAAAGTGATGAATCATACTATCCAACACAGAAGATGACAGTTCCCGCTCTGATTCTGACAACGACCTGCGCGATTCCAAGTCTGCCTCAGAATTTTCAGCTGACTTTATATATGATGAAAAGATCCATATACCATATCCATATCCACTGCCAGATTTGTTTAGCGAGATTGCTTAAATGTACAAATCTTATGCCACCTCTGCGGTTCACATATGATATTGCCGTGGTATTGTCAATCCTTAACAAAATCTCACAGTTCTGTAGATTAGCAGCGAAACACTTCAATGCAAAGCATGTTGTCAATAGTTCTAGATAATTAATATTTTTCTTTCAAACTCCAATGTCCATACGTACGACTACCACAACAAACAGCCCTCATCCCGATTTTGAAGCATCAGAAAGATTTTCAAATCAAACTTAAAACGTGAGATTATTCTAGATGCTCCGTCTAAGTGTAACGACCACCAATTTAAATCATCCTTAATATCATTAATAGTTGATGACATAACAGCATCATAATTATTCTGTGCCCTAATCAAAGCTAAGTATTTTGCCCTTTCCAATGCTTTTGTGTAGACCCACCCATACCCGTGGCGGGCACACAGAAATTAGGAGTCCTAATAACTGAGTTAACTCCCTAATTTTATACTGGGTAACTGTTCTAAATTTTCCGACCAAATATTTGATCTGCACATGGTGCACAATGTGACACAGCGCCCGCTTTTACCAGATGTTCAATAGCTGATAACATATCTGGACGTTCCGTTTGTGATAAATTTTTCTCACTTGGTGTAGAAAATTGAATGGGCTTTCTACAAAAGAGAATTTTATACCCAGTTATCCAGATAGGATGATGAGATTGTTAGTTATATGTTTCCAGTTATTAACAAACAGCGCGTGTTTATTGGCTACCTTTAATTCCAACGCTTCCTCTGGGTGTGTAGAGGGACTTTTTGGGTGTGGGATCCTCGTGGAGGGGCTACTCGAATTTGTTGGGGTAATCCGTGTTTGTTCTGATATGATGGCCGGTGTTGAAATTGTGGAGTTGTCTAAATTTGTTGCTATTAAGCTTATCCGTGACAATGAGTATTCGTGGTGAAGGTCTGCCAGTAGTCTTCCGGCATCGCTAGCTAACTCCAGCAATTGTAATGTCTCGACCCTCCCCCCCCCTTCTTATAAAAAAGATGTCAATAATTGACCTATAGTAGAAGAAGCGGTTCCTATCTGAACTTGATAATTAGCAAGTCTCGCATCTCTTTTTGCTGCTACTTCGCCGGCATGGGGGTATTTGGCTATTAAACTTGTTTTGACAGTTTGTGATAGCCCTGATCGCAATATCAACTCCCATCTTGAGGATATTTCCTCTTTCAGAGGAGGGCCGGTATTCACAGATGAAGCTACATCGTCTCCAAGGATGCCCAGGATATTGTCTGGAAGTGTGATTTGCTCATCTTGAGCAGAAGGTGGAGGCGAAGGTTCTGCGTCCAAAAAAGGAGGCTCTATACTAGGCCTGGTGAACCCGGGCCTAAGTCTGGTAAGAATTTTTCTGGAGGTGGTAAGTCTGCAGCAGGATGTACTCAGCTCTGCAGCTAAGGCATAGTAAGAATGGAATTATTTCCCTTGAATAATGCAATAATTTGTATAATTTAAAATATCAAACTTTCACTTGTTTTTATTAAAAAAATTCGCACAATTTTTATAAAATTATATGCTGGCAAAAGTCTGCCTTATTAAGCGAGAATTCGCCTGAGTTATTTTGCAAAAGTTCGCACAAAATCCGGCAAGAGTTTGCCAAAACAGATTTCCTTGGATTTTTATGGAACTTCACATCACCACGTTGAGTGTTTCAACAAAAGTTTGCTAGAAACTCGGCAAGACTTTGCCAATAAGAGCGAAAGTTCGCTTGTTTTTCGTGAAAGTTCACAACTTGATGTTTGTTTGATGTTCTGATTTCGGTTTTGATTGTTTTAGTTGTTTATTCTAGTTTTATTCTAATGTATTGTTTTCATTTTAATTTTAAGTGACAAGTTCTACGCCCTAATGGCATTTGTATCCGTTATTGTGTATAATTATATTATAGAACAAATAAAATATTTACCTATTTACTTACTTGAGCGAGAGTTCGCCAGAGTTATTTTGCAAAAGTTTGCACAAAATTCGGCAAGAGTTTGCCAATACAGATTTCCTTGGGTTTTTATGGAATTTCACATTTTTTATGGAATTTCACATCACCACGTTGAGTGTTTCAGCAAAAGTTTGCTAGAAACTCGGCAAGAGTTTGCCAATAAGAGCGAGAGTTCGCTTGTTTTTCGTGAAAGTTCACAACTTGAGCGAGAGTTCGCTTGAGTTATTTTGCAAAAGTTTACACAAAATCCGACAAGAGTTTGCCAATACAGATTTCCTTGGGTTTTTATGGAATTTCACATCACCACGTTGAGTGTTTCAGCAAAAGTTTGCTAGAAACTAGAAACTCGGCAAGAGTTTGCCTTATTAAGCGAGAGTTCGCCTGAGTTATTTTGCAAAAGTTAGCACAAAATCTGGCAAGAGTTTGCCAATACAGATTTCCTTGGGTTTTTATGGAATTTCATATCACCACGTTGAGTGTTTCAGCAAAAGTTTGCTAGAAACTAGAAACTCGGCAAGAGTTTGCCTTATTAAGCGAGAGTTCGCCTGAGTTATTTTGCAAAAGTTTGCACAAAATCCAGCAAGAGTTTGCCAATACCTACAGATTTCCTTGGGTTTTTATGGAATTTCACATCACCACGTTGAGTGTTTCAGCAAAAGTTTGCTAGAAACTCGGCAAGAGTTTGCCAATAAGAGCGAAAGTTCACAACTTGATTGTTTTTGTATGCCAATGTAAAGCGAGAGTTCGCTTTGTATTTGTATGAAGATTCTACAAACAAATGTAAGTTATTTATATGATTAACTTACTGGGACTTTCATCTGCAGAGCGATGTACTTGCACCAATGTTTTCCTGCGTCGTTTTGCTCTGATTCTTCTCAATAATTCCTCTACATCTTCGTCCGATGCTGAAGAGTAACGTCGTTTATGTTTCCTATATTTTCCCATGATTTTAATTAGCGAATTCTTAAAAAATACTGTGAAAATTATAAAACGTGTGGTTAACGTCAACACAAAAAACGATAATGAAGTTCGCGCAAAATAACAGGGTTGCCACCCCAGGGGATGGCGCCAAATTTGATTTTGCTTTGTAATTGTGGTTGCGTACACGAAAGTCGGTGTACTACGTATAAATATCTATCGAGAAAGACGCAAATATAATTATAGTTTATCGAATATATGAATCCCTTACATGACTGCAGAAATTCTGAAACAAATAATGAACTTCTTACTGAGTGAAATAATGAATATAAATAATAATTTTACGATGGATAAAGTAAAATAAATAGATTATTAGATAAATACAAAGTTTTAGCAAGTTATATTTTTTATTGAAAAGGGGTACATATTTTTAAAACCAAAATGAATTTAGGATTTTACAGTTTTATTGTTTTACTACCTATTATCGTATTATCAGTTTTATTAACTAAGAGCCTGCAAGCCCTTTTACCGAATGTGTTGTTATAGGTACCTAATATTTGTAGAGGTTAAAGACCCCGAAGAAAAGTTATCACAATAGTGTGGGTTAAAAAAATACATATTTGTGGGCAAGGGATGCTTATCGCACTCTTTAAGAGTTTGTTGACATTATTTTTTTCTACCGAGAAAGGGCTCATATAAAATAAATTTTACAACGCAATAACTCTAAAAAAAAAAAATATTACCACGAAATTGCTGCGGAACTTTTTTACAAACAAATTCCAAAAAAGCCCTTTTAATTTTTTTGCCGGTTCACATACAAACATATTTCATTTTTGATCCACTTATAAACAGTATTCTCTTCTTATAAAAGCAACAATGATATGCGACATATAATATTCTGGCAATAAATTCCGCGCTGTGTGCTAAAAATTTAAAAAACTCAGCGCCTGGGTATACGCTTTGTTTGTAGTGTAGGGGCGGTGACACGAATCTCAATATGTTGTTAAATCGAACTTTATACAACCTCTGGGAAATCAGCAAGACTATGACATTGCATGTATACTCGACGGCGTGGCTTTGGAGGACGTGATGCCGAGAGAATCCTCGCACTGCCTCCCTTTGCCGCCGCTCTTTTCCACTCCTGCTGCCGATATCACCCCTGCTGTTGTTATTCTTATTCGCGACTAGGCAGAAATATTTATAATGGACGGAAAACCGAGTCGACTTTTACATTATTCTGTTTTCAGCTTTATCCAATTTTAATAATGCCTAAAGGCGGGTGTACAAAATTTCCAACATAGGAATTTTAGTACATAGCTATAAATAATAAAGGTTTAGGTAATATAGTTTCCGGAAAAGCGGAAAAGTAATCTATAAAAACCGTTGGTAATAAAAACAAAGCTCTACTCACGAGTATACACTGTTACTACTACTAGGTCTATTTATTAGGTTCTACAATTCAATACTTGTAAATAATTAATTTTTAATGATGAGAAAAAAATCATTTATTTGGTCCAGTCTCAAATTCACACATTATACAAAATATATCATTACAGTTGCAGAGAAAATATAAAGTTAATAAAATATAACGCACAGCTTTTCTGTAATAATATTTAAAAAAATTTACAATTTTAAAGGTCCGTCCCGTCCTATAATTGCATATTGAAATCAGTAGGTACAATCCCGACTTTTGGTTTTAGACTCTACCCATGTGCCCGTTTCACTTTAGGAAAAAATCTCCAGACTTATATTTTTTCAAAAACATTTTCCTAATTGCATTAGACTATTATACGTTGTCAAATAATTTTATTCTAAACAGAAAAGGTCAGATATGAAAATAACGTGTTTTTTTGTGAGGTGATGAAAGTAGATAAAACGTTGTACGATATTTGTACCGTAAGTATCTATTACAGCGCTGTATATCCATATACAATTACCGAAAGAAATAAAAAATAATATATACTTACCAGTTTATTGGTTCATAAATACAAAATATCTGATGTGCCCAACACATGACTTTCTTATACTTACGGATAGTATCACAATAATTACTTTTCCTAAAGAAATTAAGTTAAATTTTGAGCGTTTCCAGCAATTTTCAAATAGTCTCTGTCGCACTTATTGCAATACGTATAAATCTGTCCTTGTCCCACTCATCATAACCGAATTTTACGACAAAAATGTGTTTTATTTTAGATTTTTGACCTATTACTCACTTAAAAAAATCTCCCGGTTTGAAATTACATTTATTTATTCATTATTATTGTTTACGGTACCATAGAAACCAGTAAAATAAAAATAAACTAATGGTCCGTCCTTCTGGGATTCGAACCCGGGACCTTCCGTTTAGCAGTAGTCAAGTCTCTATGTCTAGTCTACCTCGACCATCGGATTCAACTATCAACGCGCGCTATGAGAAATATAAAGTGTTTTAAGAATATCTAGTTTTATTGAAATTTTTTTGACGGAATTTCAAAAAAAAGTTCAAACAAAATTTGTTCAAAATTCAATTCTAAATCAATGTTAAAGAATAAAAAAATTTCATAAATTGTTTATTTTTCAAGATATTCCTAAAAAACCTAAAAATGTCATCAGGTAACTGTCATTTGTTTTGGTGCTAGATGAAAAACATTGAATGTGGCACCCACAAATTTGTTCAAACTCTTAAATATGAAATTTGAATCAAATCCGAGAAGTCGTTTTTGAGTTATGGTGGATACAGACAGACAGACACACAGACAGACAGACATCATGGCGAAAATGGTCAGAATGGATTCAGGGGCCCTCAAAACGTGTAAATCCATCAAAATCTCGAAGTCGAAAAAAATCACGATTACTATACTTCCTTATACTACGTATAAGAAAGTAAATAGGTAAGATCTATTTTTCCCATAGAACTGACCATAAGCAAGCTATTTTGACTTAAAATTATTCATCCCCTCATTTATTAACTTATTGATGAAGGTCAAACACTCATTAACAATGAGTAATGAGTGTTGTAAAATTTATTTTCTACAAAATTCTTGTGAAATATTTTAGGTTCAACGCAAATATCGCCAAAAAAAATTGATTGCAGGCAGTAAATCAGTGACGTCTGCATAATGTAACCCAACAAAAAACCAATTAGGTGTTGTATAGATTTATTATTATTTATATGAGTACCTAAGTATCTGCTTATATATTATATAAAAATTTATAGATTCTTTTTATTAGTGTAGTTTTTGTGGATGTGACTTTTTCAAAACGATTTTACTCGAAAACTGTTCAAGATTCAAAGATCGACTGAGATGACCTTTTTTGTGTAAAAATAAACCAAGTTTCATAATTTGATATAAAAAATTAAAAAATTATCCAAACAAAAAATATGGGGCAATATTTACCCAGCACTAAAAATATTGCACGCTAATTTTGGGACACCCTGTATTCAAGTGGTTTTCGGGAAAAAAAGTATGAACGACTTTCAAAAAAAAGTTGAAACAAAATACATATGTTTAAATTTGAATTGTAAATCAATGTTAAAGATTAAAAAAAATTTCATAAATGATTTCCTTTTCAAGTAAAACCAAATTCAATGTGTAACCCTCAATTTGTTTAAACTCTTAGATATGAAATTGACATGAACATGAGTTCAGAATTATCTTTAGAAATTCGGTTTGAAAACAAATAGGTCGAATGCAATCAAATGTTTGAGTATAGGTACTTATTTGTGATATTGGATTAAAATTTGATACCACTTGGTGCGGTAGCGCCAATAATAATAATAATATTAAATAATTTGCAAATTAAATAACATTAATTTATTTTAAACGTCTAGGTATAAGATAAGATATCCTGAATCCTTACGGCATCAGCTATTGTATAATAAGATCACATACATTTTCATTTACTTTGAACGTCGCTTTGAACATTTTCAGAATAACATTATTTACAAACTCCATAATTACAACGTATAAGAATATATTTAAGTAGGTACCTACTCTAGAAAAAAGAAGTACACAACAGAGCTAATATTCCGGTGACTTTGTCTGCCAGAAAGAATATATTTAAGTACTCTAGAAAAAAGTAGTACACAACAGAGCAATAATATTCCGGTGACTTTGTCTACTAGAAGGTACATTTTACCACCGTGGGAACTTCAATAAAATATAGTTTTGTTTATTAATAACTTGAATGGTTCAAAAAAAGAAAATGTCATTTATAATTTATAGCTCAAGTACTTAGGTATAGTTACTTTGTTTTTTTTCCTATTTGGATCTTCAAGCTTTCTGCTTTCTATCGCTTTTGCTGCACAGAGAAAAACAATTACAAAACAACAATTTAACAGTATTTCTTTTTAATTACCTACAATTGAACAAGTGTAATAAAGCAGATGACCTTGTATGCTCTCAGGTCGAAATCCCACCTCCCCCATTACATAAAAAACTCGTGATTCACGTCAAAACCTCGATACATTCTGGAGAAAAAAAGTTCGTTACTATAACTTAAAACTTCGCATTGTAGGTACACGTTTTCAAAATATCATTGTTGCATACTGGACATTTCTTCCTCCGATTGTAAGTATACTAGAGCAGTAATAGTAGATTACATACCGAGGCTGAAAGTATTCCATTCCTGTCGAGAGGTGTAGACTCAAGGTGAACTAGTTCTCGAGACACAGTAATGGTACTTTTGCCGAGGTTCGTATACAATTTTATTCACAGTCAGTCATTTAATAAAACAAACAACATTATATTAATAAAAAATATATTTGACATTGACATTGACATTTCATCAAATTAGTTAACAAAGTCAAATCAAATTTGTAGTTGCACAGATCGGAGCGCCCTCCCAGGTTAGTAATGGGTTCATTACTGACTGCTTTTCAGGTTAAAAAGTCACCCGATATATTAATTATATGCATAAGGTACTATCATACCCAATTTTAAAAAACACAACTTTCCATATAGTGGGACGTTCCCCTTGTAATTAACACACTATGGAATAGAAATATAAGACAAATTTAATACATATATGATGCCAGAAAAACGATTCACTCAAATATGTAAAAGTCCTATTTACGATCCTTGCTCAGAAAAAACTGAAATTCCGAATGGGACAAAACAAAGCATAGAGATTTTTTTCATTATTAGTTTGATTTTTAATTGACTATCAAAGTCGTACTGGTAGGTACAATCTTTGTCTGGATGCAACATATTTGCAACAATTATATGATTAAAACAATAAAAGGATCCAGCTCGTAAAATAAGTTAAAAACACTATAAACATTTTTAATGTGTTTAACTTTAAGTAATATAATTCCTGTGCTGAAAACCTTTTTAATACAACCCACGCCACCCTTATTAAATATTAAATATAAGTTGGCAATTATAAAGTTTTGTGGATGGAGCATCACATTGGGAGGGTTTGAGGTGTTTCTCTTTGGGAACGATGAGCGTACTTATTAATAACTGACGACGTTTCGTAGCGTGTATCACCTAAATTTATGAAACGAATCAGTCTGAGCGAGGCTGCCTCGCTATCATGGCTGATAATGGAGCTGGAGTATTTTTATCGTTCAATCCCCGTCGCTTATTGGACGTGGAACGGAGCGATGTGAGCTTCTATTGGCCCGCGAAAATTGCTAGGGGAAAAACTCGCATAAAATAGGGTATTTCAGGGGTGCAGTTGATTCATTGAGACGGATCCGCAAACGTGGAAAATGTTACATGAGAAATTAGATACTTATATGTTTTCGAAAATAATATGTTAATATTACCTACGGGGGGGCATGCAGCTTCGGGCAGTCGTGTTTTTAAAATTCAGAGAAAAGCTGTTAGAATTATAGATAATCTTAAATACAGAGAAGATTGTAAAAATTCATTTAAGTCACTAACAGCCGTATGCATTGTCGATCGCCAGCGTTTCGCCGTCCGCCAGATGAGAATTGCAATGCATAGTCGATCGCCGGCAACATCGCGCATGTGCATTCAGTACAACTATTGGCGAGACGCTGGAGATTCACTGGAGGTACCTCCAGCGATTCGCTGTGTCTGTTGTGAAGTACCAATAGAGTGGTTTAATTTGTTTTTGTGAATGGTAGCAATGGATCGCGATTTAGATATGTTGTATAACGCTAATGGAGATATTTTAGATTTAGAAATAGACATACAGCGTCGGTAAATACTTATTAATTAAGTAATTATTACATTAGGAAATAAAACAAATTGAAATTGACATAAGTAATTATTCTAGATAAATCCGTGACATGGAAAACCCGATGGAAATATATACCGAGGTTGAATTTAAAAGATGATTTCGATTTAGAAAAATTGTGGTACGCGACATTTTATTGTAATAATAGCGAATCAGGAAGCAGTTACCAACAGACGGTTACCTGTTCTTTTATTAATAGGTATCTTTTTAACATTGCGTCAGAAAACAATTACCCGGTAAACTGTCTCTTCATAAATCATTAGGGGGTCATGTGGAAACTATACATTAAAAATCTCGGGAACCTCCTCGGACACCCTTTTTGGGAACTCCAAAAGTTTTTGGATTTGATTTTGCGCTATAGAACGGTGAGTCACAGAAGAAGATTTTGTTAATATTGTAGAGGGCATGTTTTCTACAATTTATCATTTATCTCATATAATACAGCGCTACGACGAAAAATGCATTTAATATAAATACATAATATGTAAAGATCATAATTATTACTCCTATGATGATAGTAATAAATATTTACTGTAATTAATTCAATTATTATTAATCCCATTTATGTTTATTATTATTTATTATTTATTAATCAAAATCAATATTATTTTCAATAATGAAAAAACTCCAAAGAATTCTGTGACCTCTGCGCAGATACGCCATGACAAATTTCTATAATTTGGTATGGTTTCGTTTAAACGAACGAATTGCGCATGATCAAGCCATTATAATTTTGTCGGCGATGCGCCGCAACGGAGAACGCTGGGAGATCGACTATGCATTGCAAATTCATGTTCCATCATCTCGCCGGCGAATCGCTAGAACTTCGCCGAGATGAAACTTCAGCGACTCGCTGGCGATCGACTATGCATACGGATGTAAATATTTTAACTTTGCCATGCGTATATATTTTAAACAGTATTTTGTATGCACGGAGTAACCAAGAAAAGTTCTCTGTCCGAGAGGAAATACATGGTCGAAATACTCGCCAAAGAGAAGATCTTCACGTCGAATTTCATAGACTTAAGAGTCTAGGGACTATGTCTACCAAAGAACATATAGCCGTAAATTTTTCCGTACAAAATGCAAGAAATGTGGCTCACATTCAATCATCACCAAGTTGTACAGGGTGTACAACTAAGAATGGTCGCCGGCTGTATCTCAGAAACTATTTATCGTACAGCCTTCGGAAAAAAATATTTATAGTAAAATTGGACAAGAGAAATCGCTGGAAATTATTTTCAAGTTTCTAACTTCGCCGCTAGGGGGCGTACCTGCCATGGCAAATGATAAAATCATGATTTTCTACAAATTATAGGCAATTAAGGTAACTCAAAAATAACTTTATTGGAAAGCTGAAACAATTATACACAATTTTGGTCTAACACTTTTTGCTCTCAAATAAGGGTGGGAGGAGAGGGTGAATTCTTCTGTACGAAAATGCTTATAACTTCTGTTTAACTTTATAGAATTTGGAAAACTTGAATTTGAAAGAACTTTTCTTGCTTCAAACGATGTTCGATAAGAGAAGTTGTCTTGATTCATATATTTGTTGCTAGGTGGCGCTTTTTGAAAACTTATTAATTTTATCGATTTTTCTTGAAAAATTTAAATGGACTCATATATATTTTTTAACATTATTAGAATTAGTATAAAATATCGAAAGTATTGGTGAAAACCGCAGATCCATATCTTTTTTCGTTCAGGAAATATGGACAAAATAGTTTTTACACGATTCACAACACGTATTATTGTTATCACAAGTTCTTTTGCGAATTTAGGGCTAATTGCATTTTTTTTGTTCCAAAGCCTACCACTTAAATTCGTGTAACATAGCACGATTTCATTAAGATGAAGACACGTGTTAGCAGTTCCTGTAACGTTTGAAATAAATATCTTTTTACTTAACAATACATCTTGTCGTTTGATGTTTGATGTATGATTTATTCGTTTCGCGTTTCCGTATTTACATGAACCGACCGACTTTAACTAGAAGGATACAACCCCTGCGATATTTCGAACGCCATTGCTCACAATATCTCAATCTTCTTACAGTAAAGACAAGGATCTATAGAGACTCTATAGATACCTACTTGAGTACTTGAGTAAGGACTAAGGATAACTAGACCAACTGACCATCTGACCAAAATAATATAATAATCCATTTTTGAAAGCGCATGCGCCAGTAAAATTTTTGTTCCATTTTTCGCCGCTTGTTGGTCATTATGTTCAATAGGCAACATTTTAAACACGTTTTAGTAGATTGTGAGTCGTGCAAGTAAGATAAGTAACAGTCATGAAATTAGAATAAAGTTGAGAAACGTAAAATCCTGAAGTCAGGTGACACTCTCTAATTTTAAGTTTAAGTAAGGTGTTTTGTAGTGCTAAGTGCAATTGTATGACAAAGGCATGTATAGTACATTCCATTTGTCGGAAAATATTATTGTCATTTAAAGATATTTAATATTTTTGCAACTTAATTACCATAATAAAATCATTGCGTAGAGTTTTAGGCATCGTTCAAGATCTTTTTAGTTTTGCACCAGTCGGTCATTTAATTTCAGTCAGATGTTGCTAAAAGGTCTTGCTAAAGTTAGTTGATAAATAAATACTTAATACCTAATTCGTCATGTAGACTCTATAAATTCAAATAAAGCTGTCCACAATTTTGATGAACTTCTAACTAATCGTAAAAAAGTGGTACCTAGTGATGTAAATACTTGTGATTATCTACCTACCTTGTATACTTCCTTATGTTTGTTTCTTTGTTATTTTTAATTTTCAACCAATATACCATAATTTATATTTGCGTTTATTGATTCATAGAAGAGTATAAAAATTAAAAATAAATAACTGACAAATAACCAAAATTACTCTTTTATGTACAGGGTGTCCCATTTTCGACACTTTTGGGGGGTATTGACGTTATTATCAAAGATAGAGTGTTGCGGTTTTCACGTTCCTGTCCTACTTTTTTACGAAACGAAAGATTCCGGGGTCAATTTTGTCATGGCTCTCTTAGTTTTAAATCTACAGAGTGATTCTCAAAATCTTTGTTTTTTAGACACCCCTCTATTTCTGTTATGCGTCTACTTATGAAAAAGGTGAAAACTGATCTTGATAGAGTTTTTTACGTAGAATTCAGTGGCATAGGCAGTTTTTGTATAAAAGGTTTAGTTTTAGAGATATTGCAGTAACTTATGTTTTTTTAAATGGGACACACTATATATTATCTTTTATATTGATTAAGCAAAATTTGGGCTTTCCAAAAATATATAATACTTAATATTTATTTTAAAAAATAAGCTCAAAATTCGATATTTTTAATAATTTTCTTTATTTATAACAGTAGGCCATGGCTAGTTTATTAGAAACAAATGCAAAATTTGACAGATTTGTCAGATTTCCATTATTGATGAAATATTTTTGTTACGTAGGTGTTTTTATTTTACTTTTAATTTTTTATTACAATGGACTTTTATGATAATTATGAGAAGTATTATATTGTTGGTATGTTTTATACAATGCATTAAAATTATCTTTTGAAGTGTTTAGCTTTAGAATAATTACGCATTGTGAAAATTTTGCATTTGTTTCTAAAAAATTAGCCATGGCCTACTGTTATAAATAAAGAAAATTATTAAAAATATCGAATGTTGAGCTTGTTTTTCAAAATAAATATTAAGTAATATATATTTTTGGAAAGCCCAAATTTTGTTTAATCAATATAAAAGATAATATGTAGGGTGTCCCATTTAAAGAAACATAAGTTACTGCAATATCTCTAAAACTAAACCTTTTATACAAAAACTGCCTACGCCACTCTATCAAGATCAGTTTTCATCTTTTTGATAAGTAGACGCATAACGGAAATACGAGGGGTGTCTAAAAAACAAAGATTTTGAGAATCACTCTGTAGATTAAAAACTAAGAGAGCCATGACAAAATTGACCCCGGAATCTTTCGTTTCGTAAAAAAGTAGGACAGGAACGTGAAAACCGCAACTCTCTATCTTTGATAATAACGCCAATAACCCCTAAAAGTGTCGAAAATGGGACACCCTGTACATACTTTTTCAATGAGTCCATCGATTGCTACCTTTATGGGAAGAAACTTGAAATTTAGCTTTAGTCTATAAAAATTTAAAACCTACGTAGTTATCTACAGAATTTTGATTCTACATTACGATTAGGTACGCTTTTTTGAAGGTATAGACTCAAATGGATACAAAAATGCCGACTAACGATTATACTTACAGACAATTGCCGAATTTTTTTGGGATAATCATATATCTATGTATACAGGATAAAAATGTTAAGCATGGGGATCTCACTTATTTGAAGAGATACGACTTCGGTTAAATTACAAAAAATTTACCTCATCTTGTGCCTACTACAATACTACTGAAATTGTGCATGTCAGTTTTTATTTAATTACTCAGCTGGGAGGAAAAATATCGCAATAAAAGTTGCACATTATTAAGGCACTTTTTCAAGGACATTCCAAATATGCAATTGAAACTTTTATACACCTTCAATTTTTTTCGAAAATAGCACCAACTTTGTTTTTTCTTATGGACCGTGACATGTTTATTATTAAATTATGATAGTATATTTCTTTCCCTTTCCTTGCCTGCAAAACAGCTCCTTTAATTCTTCAATATTATTGAACGCGTAAACAAACACTTTATTTTTTAGCTAACCCCAGAGAAAGAAATCTAGGGTAGGGGGGTTATATCCGCGGATCTATAGGTGGATAGGCACTCACGGACCAGTAGCATGGGGTTATCTAAAAAATAAAGTGTATGTTCTTATGTAAATAAAACCTGATTAAACCATTATTATCTTCCATAAAATTTTATCGCAATTTTTTTCCTAATACCAGCTGAGTAATTAAATAAAAATTGAAATGCACAATTTCAGTTTTTTGTTAATATCTAGTAAGCCATGGCAGGTATGTCAAAGATGTTTGTCGTATTGTATTAGGCCCAAGATGAAGTAAATTTTTTGTAATTTAACCGAAGTTCAAATAAGTGAGATTCCCATGGTTAACATTTTTATCCTGGACACCCTATATAAGGTAAGAAATCAAATACACGTTTTATGTATTAAGAATTTTTAGACTAGAAAGCTTTCGAAAAATGCCGACTTTTTTCATAATCTCTTAAAATATTTTTTTGATCACTTAAGTATATAAACGAACCTTCCAAAAATGCCGACTCTCGGAAAGTTTGGGGGGTGAGACACCCTCATACCGCCCACGCGACGCCCCTGCCGGGTATAAATAGTAAACGGCTTTTCTAAAATCAGATAAAAGGAAATTTACTCTTTAGCGTTCTGCTTATGGTTAGTCGTAATGAAAGGTGTATCTCCAAGTTAGTCATTGTAAGGATTTCATTTTTTGTCTAATTGTCTCGGCTTCAATTCCTAGCCATTAACTAATTTTTTTTTATTAATGTAGTTTTGTATTTCTAATATGTATTCATAATTCTTAAAAAAACATCGTTTCTTCTTTGCGTTGATCCTTGAATTGATAGCTCTTTTTCTATTTCATGTATGTTTTAATCTGTAGCTCATAGTAAAAATGGTAACAGAATGTTAACAGTTAGATATAAATCTAATATAATGTAGGTACTAAGTTATATTATTATATTATATTATATTATTTTAACTATTAAACACAATTCTATAAATATTTATTCATAATGGTTATAAACTTGTCAGGCCACTATGGAATCAGGAAAGACCAGCAAATAAATTTTAATTTATATTCAGGGTTCTAGCATGTGCATGGACTTCCCTACAGGACTTGTTTCCAAGAACGTAGTAAGCTCAGATGCGATGGTAGCACAGCTCGCAATTTATTACTGCTATTTATTTCACGGACTAGATTACATACATATAAACGTTGCTGGGCGAATTTCTCCACCCTCCAACCCCATCAAGCCAGAACCATAGAGCCATCCTGCCGCTTCCTCTCGCACACAAATACCAATAAACAACAAACTCACTACTTTTTTACTTTTATATTCGTACAGATAAACAAACTTTTATATTATAAACCATTCCATAAAACTTATTGAAACTGCATACGAAAATTTCGATGTAGTGCCAAACTATGCATATAAAACCGAATTTTGCAAAATGAATAGAAAAGGAAAGTGAAATGACAATAAAATCATTTTGAAACTAAGTAAGTATATGAGCTGTGTATGATAATAATGGTCCTAATATAGGTACTTATACTTTTTCTTAAAACACCATATCGACATAATTTCAACTAAACTGCTGGCCAATTGAAACGTACCAAGCGAATTTTTAGGTTGAACTTTAAGTCAAATATTTTTAAAGGGAGTTAAGATATCAACATGAGGTTTTCAGGATTCAAGAGATAATTTAATTGAGAAAACAATAGTGTGACCCCATTTTTTACTTTGAAGTATGTTACTATCTACAGGGTATGAAAGAAAGTTGTCTTTTTTTCTCAAACTTTATACCTACCGAGATTCCACAAAAAAATTTTAATATTTTTTTGATGTCCATTTTTTTAGGACCTGGTTAACGAGGAAAAAACTAATTTCTCAAAAATTTTATATCCCTCTTATTTCATAAGATACCGAATTTTTTATTAAATTAAATATTGTTGAACAGGTTTTTGCAATAATAATTATACTGCCATTTTGAAAGGTTGTTTTAAAAATTTTTGAAACTTAGTAGGTGGGCCTTCCGGTGAAACCGGAAGTGCCATTAGATTGTTTTAAACGTCAAAATGATTATTCCATTCAACAATCAAACCATGCCAAATTTCAAGTTAATACAGTTAAATGTAACAAAATGGTGGGGGGTTGTAAAACGATTTCGTAGCCACCCGGATATGAGCAAATTTTGGAAAAAGTGAAAAACCCGTTTCCAGGATATAAGTGAGTTAAATTAATGGTGAACATAAACTATCTAAATTCCATTTTATTCCATTAAGAAAATAGCCCCAAAAAATGAATTAAAAAATTTACCAATTAGCGAACGTGTACCGATTTTTGATAAGCCACTGGTTACCAATAAATTAATGAAAGTACAAAAAATGTACTTTTTATAAGAAAACCATTCATAAGGTATCATAATCAACTACAGAGATTGGTTCTTACAAAACACAATACGGCCAAACGACAAAAAACAAAGAAAAAACCAAGTTTTCAGCAAAAATTCGTTATTTTATAAAATATCAGGGATATCAAAAATTTGAGAAACAGGTTTTTTTCCCATTAAGAAAGGACTAAAAAAATCTACATCAAAAAATATTTAAAAAAATGTATAGAATCTCGATAGTTATAAAATTTGAGAAAAAAAGACAACTTTCTTTCATACCCTGTAGTTAGTACCATACTTCAAAGTAAAAAAAATCGGGTCACACTATTGTTTTCTCAATGAAATTATCTCTTGAATCCTGAAAACCTCATGTTGATATCTGTACTCCTTTTAAAAATATTTGACTTAAAGTTCAACCTAAAAATTCGCTTGGTATGTTTCAATTGGTCAGCAGTTTAGTTGAAATTCTTTCATACCCTGTAGATAGTAATGTACTTCAAAGTAAATATGTCGAGTAACACTATCGTGTTCTCAATTAAATTATCTCTGATATCCTGAAAACCGCATGTTGATATCTTTTCTATTTTTCAAAATATTTGACTTTAAATTCAACCTAAAAATTCGCATGTTACGTTTCAATTGGCCAGCAGTTTATATTCACTGAAATTGTCCTTAAAAATATCTGATGTGCCCAACACATGACTTTCTTATACGGATAGTATCACAGTAATTACTTTTCCTAAAGAAATTAAGTTAAATTTCTTGTAAAAATTTTGAGGGTTTCCAGCAATTTTCAAATAGTCTCTGTCGCACTTATTGCAATACGCATAAATCTGTCCTTGTCCCACTCATTACTACCAGATTTTAGGACAAATAAATAACAGAATACTTATCAAAATTCCACAGTGCGAAAAATGCTTGATATCTTTGAATTTGCTGTAGCTAAACTTTGAAGATTTATAAAATACTTCTCAGTTTTGGTCAACGTTTCACTCAAACAAACTGTACAGTGCACAATAATCCTTCTCATCAAAATATTTCGATCTTTTGCCTTTGACAATTGTTTGACTAACAATCTCTTCTTCTTCTTCGTACTTGGATTGCAAAGCAATGTCAAGTTTTAGGTGTTTGGCGATATAGCCACTCTCACCAGGATTGGATTAATTGGTTTTCACTTTTTAAATTTTTATAACTTTATTCGAGCTCTTCGTGTGTTTAATGCAAATAGAATCTTTAGTATAAATACAAATAGATTTCTGTAATGTAAACAGCAGCCACTCAGAGATAGATGGCAACACTATATAAATATATAAATAATTTATAATTATTAAAAAACGGCGCAAAATAAAACACTTTTGTTACTTTGTCGACACGTCTAAAAATTGAAAGAGCATTCAAAAAAAATTTGGCGTCGATATCTTTAATGTAGATTTGCATGCATAATACAATTTCACGACTTTATTGTATATATTAGAAAAAATTTTAATCGAGTTGCCATGATATCCAAAACATAAAACCGTAGCCGTTGTAGCCGTCGATCTTTTCAAATAGTAATGCTACAATCGATTTCCTCAACGGTATAGATTTCTGTATGTAAACAACATGTACTTTGTAAATCAGAGATAGATGGCGCCACTATATAAATAAAAAAATTTGACGGAATTTCAAAAAAAGTTTCAAACAAAATTTGTTCAAAATTTAATTCTAAATCAATGTTAAAGAATAAAAAAATGTCGTAAATTGTTTATTTTTCAAGATGTTCCTAAAAAACCTAAAAATGTCTTCAGGTAAGTACCACTTGTGTTGGTGCTAGATGAAAAAGATTTAATGTGGCACCCACAATTTTGTTCAAACTCTTAAATATGAAATTTGAATCAAATCCGTTAAGTCGTTTTTGAGTTATCGTGGATACAGACAGACACACAGACAGACACACAGACACACAGACACACAGACACACAGACACACAGACAGACATCATGGCGAAAATGGTCAAAATGGATTCAGGGGCTCTCAAAACGTGTAAATCCATCAAAATCTCGAAGTCGAAAAAAATCACGATTACAATACTTCCTTATACTACGTATAAGAAAGTAAAAAGTACAAACAGCTTAAAATATTGTGACAGCAGAAACGCTGTAAATCAGAAAAGCATCAAAAGCATTCATCTTGCAATAATGCCTTAGTACATTTATGTCTATTGAAACGGGGTTAACTTTCAAAAGTTGGGTATAATTGGAGCAAGGACGAATACAAAGCATGAAACTGAACGGATCCATAAAGATGTAAACATCAAACAATGAGATGTTATAAACGGTAGTTAAAGAAGTGTGTAAACCGACAGTCAAGATTTGTACCAATTATCTGACAAGGGCATATACTGCTGAGTATATTGCACATTAAATACGCTAACCTTGCTCCAATTTTTCCAAATAAACAAACTTCCTTGAAATCTCTTCCGGTAAATAACGAATGCCCTACCTGTCGAAAGGTATTTTATGGGCTTGAAAAGGCAGTAGACTAAAATTATATAGCGGAAACAAACTATAACTGATATTATGAATCATCGATTTATTCACTATTTACAGTGTTACTAAATTAGTCCGTCCAAGCTAAGAATTCTCCGAAAAATATCTGTAGATACTAATTTTAGAAATTGGCCGTAGAAAAATTACTCACAAATCAAATCGTACAGACAAGTACATTCCACAAAGAAAGTTGCTATAGTTTAGTAGATGATGATGCAAATTTTCATCGATAGATTTATTGTGTTTTCAGTGTTTTAATTACTGTCCAAGCGTTTTCTTTAAAATAAATAGAGCTTACAAGGATTATTTTTGTGATTTTGTGCCAACATACAGGGTGTGTCACGACGAGTTGACAGTAGACATAAACTCTATTACTAAACACAATTTGGTTCTAAAAATTGGTACACACCCATTATACAATGTGCTCTATTTAATGAAAATATTGCCACCTTTCTGGTACTTCCGGTTATACCGGAAGTAGACACAAACTTTGTTATTTTAAATGGAACACCCTGTATATTTTTTAATTTTTAGATTATACACTTCATTTTAGACATAAAAGTATTAAGGTTGTATGGTCCTAACATTAACGGTATTATAATTATTTACACTTTTTCATTTTTTTTTACAAAAACATAGATGTAAATAAAAATTCAAATCTTGACAATGACACGTTTTTTCCAAAAACTTTTTCTTGTGTTTGAAGTAGGAATATACAAGAAATAAGCTGATGTAGTTTTGGAAAACTTGCTTTATACAGGGTGCTGGTGGTTGTCCGTTAATTTTTAAAAACTTTAATCAATGATAACTTAATTTTTTTAAATGGAACACCCTATATATTTCTAGATTTTTGATTTCTACACTTAATTCGAGACATAAAAGTATTAAGGTTGTAAGGTCTTAAAATTAACGGTATTATAATTAATTACGTTTTTTAAAAATTAACGGTCAATCACAAGCACCCTGTATAAAATAAGTTATTTAAAACCATGTTTCTGGTACATTTACGCGTCCACTAAATTTTGGTTTGTTTTTTGAAAGAACGTGTCATTAGTAAAATATGAAAATGTTTGACTCAAGTTTTTGTATGAAAAAATTGGAAGAAACATAATTACTTAATTAAAATAAATAAAAGAAATAAATAAAAATAAAAAATATTAAATTAAATATAATAAAAACAAATTTTAGAGGACGTAGAAATATACAAGAAACATGGTAATATGGTTTTGAAAAACTTATTTTATATCTACAGGGTGCTTATGGCTAATCGTTAATTTTTAAAAACCTTGGAAATTGGAAAAAACGTAATTAATTATAATACCGTTAATTTTAAGACTTTACAATTTTAATACTTTTATGTCTAGAATTAAGTGTAGAATTCGAAAATTTGGAAATATATAGGGTGTTCCATTTAAAAAAATTAAGTTATCATTGATCAAAGTTTTTAAAAATGAACGGACAACCACCAACACCCTGTATAAAGCAAGTTTTCCAAAACTATATCAGCTTATTGCTTGTATATTCCTACTTCAAACGTAAGAAAAAAACTTTGGAAAAAATGTGTCATTGTCAAGATTCGAATTTTTATTTACATCTATGTTTTTGTAAAAAAAAATGAAAAAGTGTAAGTATTTATAATACCGTTAATGTTAGGACCATACAACCTTAATACTTTTATGTCTAAAATGAAGTGTAGAATCTAAAAATTTAAAAATATACAGTGTGTTCCATTTAAAATAACAAAGTTTGTGTCGACTTCCGGTATAACCGGAAGTACCAGAAAGATGGCAATATTTTCATTAAATAGAGCATATTGTATAATGGGTGTGTACCAATTTTTAGGACCAAATTATGTTTAGTAATAGAGTTATGTCTACTGTCAATTCGTCGTGACACACCCTGTATGTGATAAGCAATTTTTGCTATCTGAGAAACTTAGTATATTTCGAAGTAATCTAGCTGGTGAGGGATATATCAAAGTGCATGCAGGCTTTTCTTGGATGCGTCTTAGCAATAGAGGAATAGAGCAAGTTGAAATGCTAGTTTTCCGTTTTACTGTAAATTTGAAGTATGGATCAAGTTAATATTCTATAAAAATTGCGTTTATTATTTTTATGTACGACTGCATTATAAAGTACTGTTTAGGACGTACTTTTGGTGCGTAAAGTGGCTCTTTATACACTAGTGTATAATGACACTTTATTTTACTATTATTGTAAAATATCAATATATCAGCTGTCAATGTCACAATAAATACTGTCAGAATGAATTTATTACTATCATTTATAATTTTTCTAAATAATTAAAAGGTAATTTTAGCAGTTGAACATGAAGCTTTGTATGGAACTCGTATATAATCTGACTTTATTGACTCGTCCTATTTATTAGCCTCGCTCGCAAGCTCGCTCTGCCATAAACCAGACTCGTCAATAAAGTCATAGATTATATACTTGCATAAACTACTATTATACATTTATAATATACGTATTATTTACACAAAATATTAAAATATGGTGATTGCAGCTCTAGGTACGCCTACTCAGGCTTTTTCTAAGCTTGGGTCAGACCATAATAATAAGGTACACAATTCGTCAAATGACAGCTTTATTACTTTATTGTCTTCTAATTTTACACCCAATTTGAATGCATTGAATTTGTGTTTTTGAAATGAGCAACTAATGATCTTTGCAAATTGTACCTACCTATGTTAAGTTTAGTGAATAACTTGAAAGGGATAATATGCTATTAGTAACACAAGAAACTCCATTAGTCTTGAAAATAGATAATAATATGCTTAACAAATCACTTTAAAGCTTTAAGAACAGTTAGGATCCATTTTGTCAGGAAGGTGTAACTTTCTAAATTTCTGTTCGAATTTGAATAATAAATTGTTAGTGACTGAGGCTTCTGCTACGGTTAAAATCGTTCCCGAAAAATACATGAAATGGGGTACTGTACCTATAAGTTAGAAAAATTATATCTATATTTAGGTACAAACGAATGAAATTTAAATCAAAGATCATTTGAATTAAATTTGGTGAATTAGGCAAGTCGATCGCGCTATTAACTTTTGTATTTTCAGATAGACAAAAATATTTCAGAAAAGTTGTAACACTTTAAGGCACTGTCCAGGACCAAACTCTTGTTGTACATTATTAAATTATTATTATTATTATAAGAGCAATTTTTTAAAATTTAAGTTTTTATATATACAACTAGCTCAAAATTTTTGATCGTAATAAATTTAATATTTTTCTGGTGGATTAGAGTTTATCTAATATTATAGTACAAAAATTAATTTTTTTAAATCTATTGATATATGATTAATTTGGTATATATGATTGATGTCGTTATTTAGTAAAAGTATATAGGTACTTAGAAGTGTAAGTAAAACTGTAAATATAGTAACTAAGAGTTCCGTGAGCATTTTCCGAAAATATGCATACAATTATTATTGGTGAATTGAAATCTGAAATTGCCTTTTTACCATCCTAAGGTCTCTAACAAAAGCTTCCAAACAGTTTCGCCGGTTCCATCAAATTACTTATTCATTATTAATAAGTTGTAAATAATTTGTAAGCATAATGGAACTTATTCATGTTGTCCATTACGCAAATTAGTAGTATAGCTTTGATTCAAACGTGTGTACTTAAAAGTTACGTAATAAAATGTGTCATTTTTGTTCAAACAACCGGTATAACTGCTATATCTACTAATTAAACCATAAACTGCTAAATGATTATGATGATGCAATACTATTTATTATTTTCTTGTGTAGTTTTGGAAGTTTGATGTTGCCTAAGATACTTGACAATATTAATAACAGATACAACTGTAATAAATTAATAATAGATTTTTCTTAGGACCACAACTTATAAGAAATTTATCTTGGGTCGCCGCATCCTTCCATTAATTTAGCGATATAATAATAAAATCATCACCTAAATCTAGTAGTGGTCTATTTTGGTCCAGAGTGAAAATTGAAAATTAAACTTTAATCAAGGTGTAAATAAGAACCTCCCATGTAAGTATACATGTTGGATTCTAGCCGAAGATGCAATCTATTTAACCTGGGGACAATATTTTCCAAACAGTGTCGACAGTTTTACAACTTGCCGTGTACAATAATGTCGGCAAACTAGAACGTATCCCTGATAAACACACCAGCCTCTGTTGGAAAACTAAATTATTTCGTCACAGTTGCCGAAAATTGGTCAATAAAAGTCAAAATACATGAAATCGTAGATATACCTACCAAATGCCCACAACTCACAGTAGCTATATTGACGGATATGTGACAATGCGTCTCTTTAAAACACCTATTGTATATTATTTTTTGTCGATATCTCTTAATTTTTTTATTCTCTAGTATGGGGTCGTTTCTTCTACTTAGATCGCTTATTTTCTAAGGAAAAGGTAATAAATACTTTACGCCCAAATACATAACAGAATTATACCTTCGTAAATGACTTTATTGATAGAAGCACAAAATAATTATTATTGCATCGCGTTTTGGTTTATGATGCTTTGTAAAGTAACTGTGCTTACCTAAAAAATGTTTTATCGTTATTGGAAATGGTACAACAAAACCACCTAAAAAATTGAGGTATTGTACTTATTGTAGCTACTTAAATCATTACCACGAGCTTCTGAAATTTTAGTTCTAGATAGCTATATTTAATTGCATTTTATTAAAAAAAAATTTAACTCCATTGCGAAAGTATGAGTTAATCAATTAAAAAATTAAATTACTAAGTCTAAATCATGCCAGTTTTTTTTAGTTTATCATAGGTCTAAATTAAATGATTTATAAATACCGAAAAGATAAAAGTGTAAGTAAAATAGTATATTTCATTACCAGTCTGGAAATAAGGATTTTTTCGTGCGCGCGTGACAAATTCTCGTGGGAGGCGAAGCCGAACACGGGAAGTCATGTAAGCACGAAAAATCCATTTCTGGACGTGTAATGAACGATATTTTTTATTATACTTATCTAAAAACAACCCAAAAAAAGGATTAAAAGTAATTTTCGGACATTTTATTTTCAAAGTAATTATAATACATCGTAAAAATAGTAGGCAAACACGATTAACATTTCCATAGCAACGACTTGTTTATTATCGGCGATGCTTTAGTTTCTGTCATATTTAGTGCACGGAAAAAAGAATAGGAGATCGGGAAAAGTTTTCCGTGCGCTGTTCTGAAAACGTCACCTTTACGTCATTGCAAAAACAGATGAAAACAAGGTGTTTTCAGATAAGTATAATAAAAAAATATATTCAGATATGTTAGACTAACGAAATTTAATTCTTAGATGCTTCTTTCTTTTGATACTTTCTGAGGATTTAGCTAATAATATTTATGCACAAACTACAAAATATTTTCAGAAATATTCAAGAAAATATTTTGCAAATTGTCGATTATCTTGATAATGGTTAAATTTAGATTCGGAAGGAAATTAAATTGTGCGTCGGATAAGGTAATAAAATATTGGTGGTGGTAAAAAAATTAGAAAATAATGTTTTTAGTCCGAAATACTAAATAATTAAAAACCCTGTATAAAACACCTAAACAATTTATTATTAAAGAATTAAGTAATGATTCATTAGCTTATATGGTAAATTTTAAAAGAAAATCTTTATTCAGTATGAAGCTATACATTTATATTATATAACTACCGAAACTGCCAAAATTTTGGTAAAAGTTGATTACCTATATGGAAAATTTCAAAAGAGAATCTTTATTCAGTATGAAGTTATAAATTTTTATCAGTTCAGACAAAAATTTATAAGCTTCGGCAGTTTTTACCGAAGCTGTCAAAATTTTGATAAAAGAAAGAAAAACTCAAAAGGTTGATTAAGTATACGGAAAATTTCAAAAGAAAATCTTTATTCAGCATATTACCTATATTGAATTATCTTGTATTTTTGACATTTCATGCTATGCATTATGATGAAAATAAATCTGAATCTGAAGTAACAAATTTTTATCCGAACTATCGAAGCTGTCAAAATTTTGAAAAAAGAGAGAATAACTCAAAAAGTAATAATTTTAGACATACCAAACTATTTAAAACAACAAAGTCTGACATCCTCTGATATTAATGGTCCACCCTGTATTTAACTAGGAGTAAGTATAGACCTTTTGCGGACATTTATTCAAGTATGACAAGTTTAACCGATCACTCTTGCTCTCTTTCTCCCATAGAAACTGTCCGCAAAAAATGGCGGAACGCATTAATAAAGAAAAAGATCTATTATATTCGCAGAAAAAATAAATGTGCAGCAATAATTGCATTTTTAAATAGATATTTTGCCTAATTTGTAAAGTACAAACTACTCAGTCCTACAATAAAACTATTTTGCTGAAATTGACGCCATTCGAACAATAATATTTTAAAGTAGGTACGCTCTATGACGTGTAATATAAATAAGCTGTCCACTTAGTGTGTGGGTCTTCCATATCTTTTTTACTACTAAGTTTAGCGAAGAATGCTCAAAAAAATACTCTTCATTACTAAATACCTATGCATAAATTGATTTTTAAATGAAATATCCCGGTTATTTTCTAAGTTTTGTTGTATGTACCTACTTAAAATAAATGGTATTCGAATTATTTAATTTTTTCAAATAAAATTCACAGACGTTGACTTCTGCAAATATATTACTATCTTAAACAGAAGCACTGCTTGAGAAAAAACAAGTATTAACTACAAAAAAGAACGCCTAGAGAACACTTATTTGATGTACTTTTATCTTTATATTTACAGGGCGATTGTAATGTAATTTATTGTTAAATATCACGAACTTCAAAGGGTGGAAATTTAGTTTCGTGTAAAATTTTAAAATAAAATTTAGTAAACAAAAATTCGGTAGGATTCATAATAAAAATGATATAGCAGACCCACACACTATGTGACAGTATTTCGATAACAAATGATATTTCATTTTATAATACAAATGCAAATAATTAAAATAAGAAAGCATTAGTCCTTCTGAATATTAAATGTTTAATAATAAGTTTAAAAAACCATAAAGTAGGTATTTCTTACTCAAAACGACGAAATTTGAATTCCCAATTTGGTATTGTGAAATTTGTAGATGTACAACATAATATATTTAGAAAGAAATTATCTTGAAATACTCCATTCGACAATGGTGGTAGTAAGGAATTGAATCCATTTTCATATTTTCATGTTTGATGGCTATGACTACTTAACCATATAATGTTGCCCTAAAATACCACAAATATCATTAAACAATTAAAATATAGAACCATTGAAGATGCGTTGAAAAGATATTTAGTACTGATTCCAATATTCCAAATGTACTTTGGTCATAGAGAAAAAGTACATTAAAATAATATTCTTTCCCAAAATAAACTGCTGGCCAATTGAAACGTACCAAGCGAATTTTTAGGTTGAATTTAAAGTCAAATATTTTGAAAAGGAGAAAAGATATCAACATGAGGTTTTCAGAATTTAAGAGATAATATTATCGCGAAAGCAATAGTGTGACACGATTTTTTTACTTTGAAGTGCGTTACTATCTACAGGGTATGAAAGAAAGTCGTCTTTTTTTCTCAAACTTTATACCTACCGGAATTCCACAAAAAAAATTTTATAATTTTTTATGTCGATTTTTTCAGTCCCTGGTTAATGAGGAAAAAACCAATTTCTTAAAAATTTTATATCCCTCTTATTTTATAAGATACCGAATTTTTTATTAAATTTAATATTGTTGAACAGGTTTTTGCAATAATAATTATGCTGCCATTTTGAAAGCAAATGTCATCATGTGATATGTCGATAAAAAGGTAATTTAAATTCTTACGGAAAAAAATATACAGGGTTGTTTTAAAAAAAATTGAAAGTTAGTAGGTGGCCCTTCCGGTGAAACCGGAAGTGTCATCAGATTGTTTTATACGTCAAAATGATTATTCCTTTCAACAATCAAACCATGCCAAATTTCAAATGAATACAGTTAAATGTAACAAAATGGTGAGGGTTGTAAAACGATTTCGTAGTCACCTGGTATACACGAATATGAGCAAATTTTTGAAAAAGTGATAAAAACCCGTTTTGAGGATATAAGTCACTTAAACCAATGGTGAACATAAACTAACTAAATTCCATTCTATTCCATTAAGAAAATAGCCCCAAAAAATGAATTAAAAAATTTACCAATTAGCGAACGTGTACCGATTTTTGATAAGCCGCTGGTTACCAATAAATTAATGAAAGTACAAAAAGTGTACTTTTTATAAGAAAGCCATTCATAAGTTATTATAATCAACTACAGAGATTGGTTCTTACAAAGCACAATACGGCCGAACGACAAAAAACAAAGAAAAAATTAAATTTTCATCAAAAATTCGGTATCTTATAAAATAAAAGGGATATCAAAATTTTGAGAAACAGGTTGTTTTCCCATTAAGTAAGGACTAAAAAAATCTACATCAAAAAAATATAAAAAAAATTTTGTGGAATCACGGTAGTTATAAAATTTGACAAAAAAAGAAGACTTTCTTTCATACCCTGTAGATAGTAATGTACTTCAAAGTAAAAAAATCGGGTAACACTATCGTTTTCTTAATAAAAATATCTTTGAAATCCTGAAAACCGCATGTTGATATCTTTTCTATTTTTCAAAATATTTGACTTTAAATTCAACCTAAAAATTCGCTTGGTACGTTTCAATTGGCCAGCAGTTTATAATACGTTTAGGACGCTTAAGATATAATATTAATACTACAATAAAATAATAATAATAATAATAATAATAATAATAATAATAATAGTAATAGTTTTTTATTTATTTGCTGAAAGTTTATTTTTTAACTTTCAAATGTTTTTTATCTCCCCTAATACGTTTTCTTCCACAAAATTAGACATAACATTTCAAATAAGTATCTGAAGAGAAAGCTTGCCACTTGTCAAAACGACGTTTGATAGTCAAGGTCCGCCCTTTGTTCAACCAACCGCAATAGACCTATATTATCCTCAGTTCCATTCAATTCCTCGAAACACTACAAAAAATCCTTCATAATAGATCAGTGATGCTTTGACATGCGTCCAATTGTTCAAAAAGTCAATATTGCTACTGTAACAAATTAAAAGAACATAAATATTTAGGTTGTCTGTAGACCATGCCTTATAACAAACTTTTTTCTAGCATGCTATAACTGCCTTTGTGTAATTTTTTTTTTTGTGCCTCAGGTTGGCATTAGTCATTTTGCATTCGTATAAATCGGCTGGAAACTCATGTTTTGCCGGGCTAGACCGACAAAAACTAGGAATTTTTAGTTTATCGATTGGCATCATTGAAATCATAAAGAAAATTTGTATTTTCCATAGAAACGGATTATTATTTCTGTCATTCGGCTACTACTGTCAGTGTCAATTTTAAGTATCGCGTGTTACCAATATAAAAAAAAATCCCTAATACCAAATATTTAAACAAATATTTTGTAAATTTTATTTATTTAAATAAACTTCGGCACAAAAAATAGTGTGTATTACACGGCCTACGGCCTCTGCTCGCAAACCCTACTCGCACTCGCAAAACTCTAGTTTCAAGGCTAGTTATACAAATTACTATTTTCTACAAACGTTAGTAAAAATTGAATATTCTACACGGCCCACTGCAATTAAAAGTGTCATATTAAATTGAAAACGTGTGAAAAAGTGTTAAAAGTAAAATGTGAGGTTAGGTTATATGACTTAACATTGCCTTTATTATCAAGTATGAGCTCAAGCGTGGAAAACTGGAAGACTTACATGTTTTGGAATGTTCTTCGAAATTTATGCTAAAAATACATTTTCGTTAAATCTTCCTGCAACATTTTTTTGACCGCATCAGTCTTCAAACCGCTTAAATATCAGTTCATATTGCTTTCTCGATTTGGTGGACAACAAATTTAACGTTGCTCTACTAGCAGCTTCTTCTATTTCTATTGGATTTGCGTTGGAACTCATCTTTAGTTTAATTACTTTTGACAAGCATGTCACATTTAAGAGTTTTCCGTAAATGTCACAGACCACAGACTACTATTTTTTTTAGGTAACTTTTGGAATTTTTAATAAGACTTTGAAATGCATTTTACTGTGTTTGTAGAAAAAATAGTGTATGACTTACGTGTTACTTTTAACACTTGTATCATAAATAACTATTCTTTTCAAATTTTAAATCTTATTTTGGAAAATTGGTTTTATGGGACGTAAATCATGGAATGGAAATTGATGAGTGTATATGAAAATAGCTCTTTTAACTTCCATTAATAATAGAATACAAGTCGTTGATAACAGGGGGTGAATACATCATATCCCACATGGGAAGGGTCTTAATCCTCACTTCTTAAAACGCCACCTGATCCAGGATGTACCAAATAGATGAAAAGGAGAGTGATGAATTGTCTCCATTAATTAATACACTAGCTTTTCAACTCATTTGACCATAATCATTCCATTAAATTGAAACGTACAATTTACGTTCTATACCTACTACTAACAGGAGAAAAAAATTAAACGGTAGAAAGTAAAAAAAAAAAACAACAACGCTAATCATTTACCAGGGATGGATTTTTTTATAAATAGAAATAGAAATTGTTCTCTCTGATCTTTCCTGCTTTATGAGTACCGTACCCATAAATAACATGATCTAGACACCATTATGTAACATTTTACTCCAGATATTTGAAAAGAAGCGGTCTATAATTTGTACAAAACTACACCGACATTGTATTAGACGATGGTCGGATGGTCCCTAAAATTAGTTCTACTAAGCAGATATGACGACGAAAACCCGCATTCGAAAAGAAGATGATTTTATATTTTTATGGCACTCATTTACAGCCGCATCATTCCACGCTACCGTGGATGTAAAGTTGTAAAGTTTTTTATTTCTTATATTGCTGTTTCTGTATATCTACGGGGTGATAGAAAATAGCTTTATACAACGATTCATTATATTGTATTATATTATACAGGGTGAGTTGCAATAAGTGGGACATGCTTTACCTGTAAATACTAGGCCTAAAACTAAAACGATTGACGCAAAAAGTTGTTATACTAAAATGCATAACTAAAAAGTTATAGGCGTTTGAAGTTTCAGAAAAAAAATTTTTTTGGTCATAACTTCTAAACTAATTGAATGAGAAGAACCAATTCTTGGTAGTTGCTAATGAATACCAAAGACCTTTAATTTATGAAAATTTTGTTGAAATCAAACTTTAAGAAGATGGTTTTTTAAAGTAAGTAAAGTGTTTAACCTTCTGGAACTTTTTTGTCCTTAAAATATTAATTATAAAAAAATTGCATTTAATTGGCAATTTAATTTGGAAACTATTTAATCTCTTGTAAAGTTTTGATTAAACGCACCGTGAACCTTTAAAAAATTAAAAACTAACAGCATGTTTTTACTAAGTTTCAAAAAAACGGCATCAAGTATGCTGAGATTTAAAAGTTATTGACGTATGACGGAGCTCCAACACATTATGCACGTCCTGTGCGACATTAGCATATTGGCTATCAGTCACCTATCACCTATCCTCAACGATGGATTGGTAGAGGCCCTGACGATGACGCTCCTGTAGCTCTTCTTTGCATTGAAAACCGATTTTTTTAAAATATACACTGCCTCTCGAACTTCATTGGCGTGTTGAACGATTCTCCTTCTAAGCTCTTGAAATGAAGGAATAGGTGTTGCATACCTTTTTGAATTTTAAATATCCCCAAGAAAGAATTCAGTTGCGTTTAGGTCAGGAGAACGAGGATACCATGCAACAGGAGCGTCAGGGCCTCTACCAAACCATCGTTGAGGATAGGTGACAGGACGTGCATAATGTGCTGGTGGTCCGTCCTCTGTCCATAACTTTTAAATATCAGCATTCTTGATGCTGTTTTTTTGAAACTTAGTAAAAACATGCTGTTAGTTGTTATTTTTTTAAAGCTTAACGGTGCGCTTAATCAAAACTTTACAAGAGATCAAAACGTTTTTAAATTAAATTGCCTATTAAATGCAATTTTTTTTTATAATTAAAATTGTAAGCACAAAAAAGTTCCAGAAGGTTAAACACTTTACTTACTTTAAAAAACCATCTTCTTAAAGTTTGATTTCAACAAAATTTTCACAAATTAAAGGTCTTTGGTATTCATTAGCAACTACAAAGAATTGGTTCTTCTCAGTCAATTAGTTTAGAAGTTGTTAGCAAAAAATATTTTTTTTTTCTGAAACTTCAAACGCCTATAACTTTTTAGTTATGCATTTTAGTATAACAACTTTTTGCATCAATCGTCTCAGTTTTAGCATGTCTAACTTATTGCGACTCACCCTGTATTATATTATATTATATTACATTATATTATATTATATTATATTATATTATATTATATTATATTATATTATATTATATTATATTATATTATATTATATTATATTATATTATATTATATTATATTTTAATCAAAATCTTCTTCGATTTATATCTGATGGCTATTCAAATTTCCCAATTCTGATATTACTGTGACTAAGTATGTGAGATTTTCAAAGTAAAAAAGTTCATTTATGTTGCAAATTCATTTCCTGATATTTTCTTAATATCGATACAATTTGTACGTATTGTGTTCAGTATAGTATAATATTAAACATTGCCTTGAAAAATCTAATTTTCCGTTGAAAACTTCAAATAATCCAACACAAGCTAATTTATTAAATTAATGCGAGTCCCTATTTCCGGTTTATTTCAGGTATATATTGTCAGGACGTGGTACAGTGGTATATTGTTAATGGTGTGCTGTGATAGACTTATTGGCCGTTATTTACCCCCAATAAATTGGGACGATCAGTTAATTTAGCCGCTAGTTTAACACTGGCAGTACGCTTTCCCTTATTAAGCTGTAAATAACTCTTATCCCAGGCTGCTGGTTTATATCCTTATACCCGCAGTCGCCACCACCAACTCCTGCTCCTTTTTGTGTTTCTTTGTTCTTAAAACTAAACTCCAAAAGCGTCGACACCTATTGACTCCGTAAATTATGTGTGGATGGTAGCGCACAACGGTTAATTAAAATATTTTATTGTGTTAGTTATATAGACCCGAATATTAAATTAACATCAGGAGTATTCTACATAGACATATCCTAATTTTATAACTGCTTTGGATAATAATATAATAATAAATACAATAAAAACTTATCAAAAACATATACGGTAAGTATTGGGTAACAAATCAGCTAATCAGCAGTGGTTTCGGAATATCAAAATATTACAATTTAGTCAACCTTAGTTTGTGAAATACGGTACATAAAAGACCCAATTATCGTCACAATATTCCTACATAGGTACCCATATGACGCTAACATGGCAGATAGAAAAAACAAGAGCGAAAACTCAAAAATGGCAAAACATGAGTAAAGCACAAATTGCCCTCGTATCAAAAATAAATTGTACAAACATTTCCTTATGCATTGAAAGTTTTGAAGATTCATCATTCCTTAAATTAAAATCTTGAAAATATTTCATCGGCATCAAAAAAGTGTATTTTCGGTGTTTGAAAGATCAAAATTTAATTTGCCATTTAGCGACCTAAAAGCCCATTCACAACCACTTAACGTACATGACATAACAAAAAAACATAACGTTCGACCAATAGGAAGATCTAAACATTTGTCACTGTCAATAATTATTGGCCACTATTGGTCAAACGATATGTTTTTTTGTTATGTGGTTGTGAATGGGCTTTAAGTCTGTATACAGCCTCAAATTCAATTATTTAAAATTTTCCGCAAAATAGTTTGAGTTCCTATTCCTTCTATTCAAAACGCAGTTTTGATGAAACTACACCTGATTTTTTACATTCTACAATGCCTATTTTTTGACTAAATCAACCAGCAGAAAAGCAAAAAGTTCCCCCGGCCAAATTTATTGATTACAGTAACCCATGTTTGGCCTGATTCGGAACTGAAAGACGCTTAACCATAAAATAAAATATTTAAGCAACAAATTTCTTGTTAACCAGCTGTTGAAATACCGGGCCGAAGGCTCAGTTTTTCAATCCATCCCTAACCTAAGTTAATCTCCTTAGATACTATTGTTTAGGTAACCAGTAGTTCAGGATAACTATCGATAGAAAACCTGGTCCTAAAAAGCCAATTTACCATTTACACAGTACACAGCTTTGACTTATGTTTCTGACTTAACTAAGACCGACTTAACTTTAAGCTAGGCTTAAAACTGTTTGTCCTTGCCCTATTATTTACGGAACAGCCTGTAAGAACCCGATAATTTAATCATTAATGTAAGTTAGGTGCTAGGTACTACGCAAATTTTGAATTATAGCATTTTTTAGTCGTTAAGAATGATAAATAATAGATATTTATCAACTCTCAAATGGACCAAGAAAATAACAACTTTTGATATTACATATTTATACTATGTATAAATATAAATTCAACCATTTTTTATTATGAATATAATAAAATAAGAATAATGTCTATTAAAAACACAACACTTATGTGATATTTTGTTTAGCCTATAAAATATTTAGATAAATTTCGTCCCACTCACCATCGTTTTTATTTCTGCAACTAAACATAAACTGTTATGAAAAACAATAATTCCTAATTAAATCGTAACTTTTCACTGCGAGCATATCATGTCGCTTTTATACTGTTCCCATAAAAACTTTTACATCCACATCCAAATACTAATATAACGGTTTGAATGGCATTACATATTCTGATAGATATTAATTTCGGAAAATGTTTTTCGCAAAATTGTATCCACATCCCTATACACGCGCTGATAAAATTATGTTTATATTGTCGTTCAAATGAACATATTGCCGTTTTATATGGTGTATCTTTGTTTTGGGGATGTATCAATATCATAAAGGGAGATAACCCCGGGAGTTATTGCCAGTATACACCCTAGTGTAATGGGGTTAACATATATTACTATTACCATATTATACAGTTTGATAGTCGAGGTCCTGTCACAACAAAAGAGATAATCGTACACGCCGAATTAAAATGTTACGGAGTGATTTTATTAGATTATGTTTAAATGACTGTTACACATGTCAGAATCAACACCGTGGAATTGAAGGGTTTGGTTATTAATATTTTATTGTATGGGCTGCAAAAGAGGATAAGAGGAGGCATCAATGTAAATGTTGTTGTAGGTACAATTTTCTTTTTTAAGTTATATCTTTACTATATTCCCAAAAGTTCTATACAATAAACCCTTTCGAAAGTTAAATATGGTAAGTGCCGATGCTCTAATCTAATAGTTTTTTGCATGGCGATTGGCGAACGTTTTCTATAAAAAGATAATAATACTGTAGATATATTTAGGGAAATTCGATAGTGGTTACAAAATTGTAAATTTTCAAATTTTAAACTTTCCCCAGTTAATATCAACTTTCTTTTAATATTTTTGACGAATAAAATTTAGTAACGATACAAATCTTTCAAAAAGTACGTATCTACCATAATTTCGAGTTCGGGAGAGGTTAGAATATTACTAATATTATACAGGGTGATCAGTAATTGGCGCACTCCGAATACAGGGCGTTATAGAGCACATTAAAACTAAGGATAATCTTCAAAGAAAAATTAAATCTGATGGTTAGTTTCCGAGTTATAGAGTCTCCCTCATCCAAGTTACAAGCTAATTATTTTCATAACCAAGACAAAAATGAGTGAATAATTCATGCTACTATAATCTCTGGATAAAATGCAATATGATTTGTTCTATTTTTTTCACAAAACCTCTAATACAAAGAAACTGAAAATGTTCAAATTTAATAAAATACCTAAATTTGTGAGAAATTTCAAGTTTGGCAACCTCTCAAACTATCCTTGGGATAAACTAAAATACCTTCTATTGCCATGAAAATATAAATAATGAATTTCAATTGTTGTTTCTGTTTTTTAATAAAATAGACAGTACTAAATTAATTTGACAAGTTCTCACATCATAAAATATTGAACGTTTCTCTTTTTTTTCTCGTCGAACCTATTCACATGTTCAATGCAGTCTTGCCACATTTATTTTCACAAAAGTGGTCATATCTTTGTAAAGAAAGGCAAAAAAATTCGTCATTCTTAAAACGTAAAGTTTATCACAGTATGCTCCGAGTGCGGCAATTACTGATCACCCTGTATAGGTAGGCGGTAATGTTTTTTTTACTTATAAAGGGAAGTGAATATAATTATTTATTTTTCACTTGACTATAATTCGTTATTAATACCTTGGATACAAGATATATAATCAAATCCATTATAAAAGCGGGTGTAATAATCGGAGGTAATGATTACGCCCGCTTATTACGCCCTATTCCTGAAAATAGCCCAATAGAACTAACGGAAAAATTTTTTCTCCTATCTTCAAATTTGTGCAGGTTTTTCTAAAGTGAAAAATTAAACGTTGTATGTATCGCGGGTATAACTTGATACATAAATATTTCTCGTAAAGTGCTTAATTGGGGTTTTTTCATTTTTCGTAAAGAACAAAATTTTTATATTACTTGCAACTCACCCATTTTTTTGTACTTTATCCTTTTCGAATACACTTTTATTTTATGCATCTATTTCCATCTGGATGTTAACACTCCCAACTAATACGAATAGAATGAAACAGGCTTGTAGAAGTCTGTTACGAAAGGAACTGTTGTTAACACCGTTAACAAAAGATGTCGCCCATAAAATTGATGTTCAATTATTTGATTGACGAGCCCGCTTAGCTATGAAATAAAATTCACCCCGATAATCAAATTGATTGTTGTCATGGGAACAATTGCATGTAAAATGTGACAAATAAACAAAAGTATTTTATATTTTATTTCCTATTATTGTAATGATTAAACATCCATGTGGTTGTTGTGAGTAAAGTGTTTGATGTTAGTTTAGTTTATGGCTTTAATTTAAATTAGCGCAACTGTTAAAAAATATTGTTATTAATAATTAAACCTACTGTCAGTATTATATTAATAATCCATAAAAGCGGATCAAGGATATCTGTATAACCATTAGAAAAAATGGGTAACTACGTCAGTGTGACAATTTCATATTGATTTAATAAACATGTTTCATATAAGAAGCCCATTATTGCCATACTGATTTACTCATCTTTTTTTGATAAATAACACTATTGATGAGACCATGGCTCAACCAAAAGATAAAATGTCCGAAATAGATGACCATATAATGAAGCGTTTTGATATCCAAAAAAGACTGGGAAAAGGAGCCTACGGTATTGTATGGAAAGCAGTGGACCGCAAGACCAAAGAAGTAGTGGCTGTGAAGAAAATTTTCGATGCTTTTCGGAATCAGACTGACGCTCAACGCACTTTCAGGGAGATTATGTTTCTGCAATCGTTCAAAATACATCCAAATATAGTTAAGCTACACAGTATTCACAGGTATGAAAAACTGAAAAACTATTATACAAATCGTCACACAAATATTTTTAGAGCTGCCAACAATAGAGATATTTACTTAGGTTTCGAGTATATGGAAACCGATTTACACAATGTTATAAAACGTGGTAATATTTTAAAGGAAATTCACAAACGCTACATTATGTATCAGCTATTGAAAGCCATAAGATACATTCATTCAGGAAATGTAATACATCGGGACCTAAAACCGAGCAATGTTTTACTAGACAGTTTATGCAAGTGTAAAATAGCCGATTTTGGTTTGGCGCGATCGCTTAGCCAAACGAACGATGGCAGTTTTGGAAGTGATAGCGATCCAACTCTTACGGACTATGTGGCAACCAGATGGTACAGGGCTCCAGAAATTTTAATAGCCAACAGAAGGTATTTCATATGGATATTTCCTCATTTTTAAAAAAACATTCAGCTAAAGTACAGCAACTTTTATTAAATTATAGAGTTTTAGGTATACAAAGGGAATAGATATGTGGAGTCTGGGGTGCATTCTAGCGGAACTACTAGCAGGAAAACCAATTTTTCCCGGCACTTCCACTGTGAACCAAGTGGAAAAAATTATGGCTACCATTCCTACACCATCAACGGAAGGTACTGTCTAACTAAAATTAGAAAATTACCATCATGGTGACACAAACGAGATGAGACCATCAGTCTTAGATATCAGGATCTTGACACGAAATTTTTGCCTTGATCTTGAGTTGAGATCTGATGGAAATCTAGAATTTATTATAACTGCGACAGTAATTTTTTTCTAATTTTTAATATTTTAAAATGCTTGTCATTTGGATAACAACAAAAATTTTCATAAGATACAGCAAAATAATATTGTAGGTAGTAGGTACCTATTTAATTAATTTTTTTTAATCATCTTTATTACCCAAAGTTATTTATAATTACAGGTTTAGTTGAGACTCTTTAAAGTTTTTTGAGGATTTAACAACAAATTCACTATGTAGCTCAATTTTCTCTTGATTTCTAGAGAGCCCCTACCAAGAATCTAGAAATGCCTTATTTGCAGCATTTATATTTTTACCTAAATTCATCACAAGAGAAAATATTAGGGATAAGAGCAACAAGGCTGCCCTTTCTTATTCCCTTCTCATCTCGTCTGCATTACTTTTGTAACCCTTTCAATGTTATAATTTTTTCAGATATTCAGCTAGTTTGTCCTTCGGGCGTAGGTTCCTCAATGATAAAAAACGCCTCATCGGTTCAGAAAATTCCCGTTCGGTCAATTCTAGGCTCCGCAATCCCAGAAGAAGCTGTGGTTTTAATGAATAAACTATTAGTATTTAATCCTCTCAAACGTCTAACTGCAGAAGAAGCCCTGAAATCTGAGTATGTTCACAAATTTTACGAGCCCGATCAGGAATGGGTTATGAATACACCTGTGGTGATTCCACTCAATGACGATGTTCGCTTATCTGTAGATGAATACAGAAACAAACTATATGAAATAATGTCCAATCATCAAAGACCAAGAGCAGTTGTAATAAAAGCGAAACTTTTGCACAATGAGGTGCACCCTAAAAACCCCGAAAAATTGCGAAAATGCCATCCTGTTAAAGAACGAGAGAAATCAGCGTATTACTCGTTTTCTGAACCGAAGATTTCTCAAAAGTCTGTTAGTGGTTTTGCAACAGCTTTAAATAAATCTGATTCAAAAGTGACCAAGCAAAACTTGCACTTTCCACCGGAACGAAACGGCAAAGCTGGTGGGGATTGTAAAGTGCATTTGAAATCTAATAGTGAAATTCCCAAAAGGAAAATCACACCCACAAAGACCAATAGTTATCTTGCTTATAACAGCTACAGTAAGTCGCATGGTATTATTACACAGAGTGCTCTAATGGAACTACGAGCGGCTGGTATGAGATAAAAAAATACAAAAGGGTTTATATTACACTACTCATCTTGGCAAAATATTTTATTTACACGGAATTATTTTCTACTGACACTTTTTGGTCTTCTATTTAATATATTTATTACATGCACTTGTGTACTTTTTTAATAAAGATTTGCCCAAAATTTTAAAGTTTTTGGATTTATCACATAAACACGCATTATCATTTTGTTACCTACTAAAATAAGATCAATGAAGAATTTGGAATTATTTGTTGTAAGTGATAAACGTCGACTAGTATTAATATTATTCAGAATATCAGATTTGAGTTTATTTTTAATGTAAGGCGACCAAAATATTGCTATATTGAGTAACAAAAACAGTTTATAAAGAATTTTGAAACGAAAAAAATTAAAACAAGTTTGATAAGCATGAAAAGGCATCACAAATTTAGCAAATCATCGATGGGGTGAAGGAAAATATCACTGACTTATTTAAAATTTATTTTTCATTTTTTCCACAAAAACTACTATGCGAATTTTTTAACTCTTGTACGATTTATTTTCAAATGCCAAAAACCTAAAAGCACGGATTTGTATAAAATATGGAAACATACATAAATAAGTATAGTGTGGAGCAAATTTTAATCGGGAAACTTAGAGAATCGACAGAACACCAAAATAATATCAATAACTTATAGCTGAAAATATGTACTTAGTTTTCGAGATAGGGGTCGTCGAAATTTTAATTTATTTTAAGATTTTCCCACACATTTCTGTAAATAATTCAAGTATTTTTATAAAATATGGAAAATGAATATTGGATAGGTATATTACATTTTCCAACATTCTTTTCATCGCCCCATTTTAAGACATTTTTAAAAATAAAAACGGTAGGTACTCCACTGACCTACACTATATTATTTAATGAAGGAAAAAGTTTACTTGTAATTTTTTGATAGGATGCAGTCTGTAGATTGTAGATTCTTAAGTTTCCGGATTATTAATTGATTCTCCCTGTATATTTATAAAGACACAACCAATATTAAAATTTTTAATAAATCGCAGGTTTGTACAGGGTGTCCCATTTTCGACACTTTTAGGGGGTATTGGCGTTATTATCAAAGATAGAGTGTTGCGGTTTTCACCTTCCTTTCCTACTTTTTTACGAAACGAAAGATTCCGGGGTCAAATTTGTCATGACTCTCTTAGTTTTTAATCTACAGAGTGATTCTCAAAATCTTTGTTTTTTAGACACCCCTCGGATTTCCGTTATGCGCCTACTTAACAAAAAGATGAAAACTGATCTTGATAGAGTTTTTTACGTAGAATTCAGTGGCGTAGGCAGTTTTTGTGTAAAAGGTTTAGTTTTTGTGATATTGCCCAAACTTATGTTTCTTTTTAAATGGGACACCCTATATATTATCTTTTATATTGATTAAGCAAAATTTGGGCTTTCCAAAAATATATAATACTTCTAATTTTCTTTATTTATAACAGTAGGCCATGGCTAATTTTTTAAAAACTAATCCAAAATTTTCACAATGCGTAATTATTTTAAAGCTAAACACTTCAAAAGATAATTTTAATGCATTGTATAAAACATACCAACAATATAATACTTCTCATAATTATCGTAAATGGTCATTGTAATAAAAAACTAAAAGTAAAATAAAAACTCCTACGTAACAAAAATATTTCATCAATAATGGAAATCTGACAAATCTGTCAAATTTTGCATTTGTTTCTAATAAACTAGCCATGGCCTACCGTTATAAATAAAGTAAATTATTAAAAATATCGAATTTTGAGCTTGTTTTTCAAAATAAATATTAAATATTGTATATTTTTGGAAAGCCCAAATTTTGCTTAATCAATATAAAAAATAATATATAGGGTGTCCCATTTAAAAAAACATAAGTTTGGGCAATATCTCAAAAACTAAACCTTTACACAAAAACTGCCTACGCCACTGAATTCTATGTAAAAAACTCTATCAAGATCAGTTTTCACTTTTTTGATAAGTAGACGCATAACGGAAATACGAGGGGAGTCTAAAAAACAAAGATTTTCAGAATCACTCTGTAGATTAAAAACTAAGAGAGCCATGACAAATTTGACGCCGGAATCTTTCGTTTCGTAAAAAAGTAGGAAAGGAAGGTGAAAACCGCAACACTCTATCTTTGATAATAACGCCAATACCCCCTAAAAGTGTCGAAAATGGGACACCCTGTACGTATGTACTTAATTAGTAAGAATCTACGTGGTTAATTAATTGACAAATATTGAAAATGGAAAATGCAAATAATATACAACCTATAAAAAATTCCTTTCTTACTTTACAGTCCATACAATTTGTAAACCTGGAAAATTTAATTTTGAATTGGGAACTGAAATATAGAATACGCCACCTGGCGGTACAAATTGTCCCCCGTGAAAGAGAGTCACTTTGACATTTCAACATGTGAAGTATAGCAGGCTGCACAAAGTTAATTTTCTTGTTAAATATGATAACTAATAAAACGTTAAGATTTGTTTCAAATATTGCAGATAAGGCACACATAATTAGTGTTAAATACTTGTTATATGTTTATTATTACAGTGTAATGTGTAACGGAGAGCAAAAAGGGCCGCCTGTTGTGTTTAAAACCGGTATGAACCAGAGACTTTTCTCTGGATGAACTGCAAAGTTTTTTGTTGTGTTAATGGTTGTAAGTTGTAACAGCAAAGGGAAAAGAAATTGACAACTTAGTTTTCATTTATTTGTTATTTATTTTCTTTTTATAACAAGGAGTTTCACGGAGGGAAATTGGCTCATATTTTTCCAAAACAACTTTCCTTTTCGACCATGTGCATTTCATATCAGTACCAGATATGTGATCCAAATGTTTTATATCGTGCCTGAAACAGAAAGCAAACCAAAAAGACCAGAAAAATAAAATTGATAGTATGTATTAACAATTGCAAACGCCATGATATTTTTGCCAACGAAGATGTTTGATAACATCCAAATATACATGTATGTCTATTAAATGATTTGTTGTTACATTTTCCCTTCTTCCAACTTTAACTGAATTAATTACTTTTTCCATAAAATAAAATAATAAGAGGAAAAATAAACCTAACCTTGCAAATAGTTTTATTACTTACCTTCTGTTAAATTGCTCGAGTTCTGATGCATCTAGGACCAAAATAATTCGATTAAACTGAGTTTCATTGTGGTAATTTAGATATTGTAAAAACACAAATAAAAGAATCACACACAAAAATTAAAAAACTTGCGTTAAATCTCGACACCGTTCATATAAACATGTTAATATTTGTGCGACCTTGAAAGCGACTCTCTTTCAAGCTTACGACTGCAGCGCCCCCATCGGTCGTTTCAGTTCCCAATTTGAGAATAATTTCCTAAAGTAAAAAAGATAACTGCAATAAATAATTTATAGCAAACAGAATTCTGTGATTTACTTTCATAGTTTTACCCTCACTCCATAGATGTCTACATAAAAACCACAAATTTCCATAATGCGCATGCCTAAGAAACTGCGCAGCCTTTCCAGTTAGTTGATCGACGCACCATGGGCAAGAAGCTGCATGCACAGCAACATCAGAACGGTTTCGACCCAACGTCTTTACTGTTCTCAATGTTCGTCCGGTCGTCAAGATGGCCGCAACAGACAGTAAAGCGCCGCTTAGAACAGTTAAAAGAGTGCAATTTGGGATACTTAGTCCAGATGAAACTGTAAGTAATCCACTGAGTAATGTTCAGTGTTTAATTTGTATAAATTTATTTGGCCTAAACTGGATTTATTTAGAAATTATAGTGTTTATTAGAAATCGCGCTGTGTACCTGTGACTGGTGTAACTTGTTTGGCTTCACCTTGGTGGGAGAATGGGGGTGTGGTGCCGGGGTTTCGAGTTAAATAATCGAAACAATAACAATGTTGTTGTTCAGATTTAGTTAGAGCGTTTAGCAAAAGCGATGTTATTCACTTGAATCATTTAGTACTTTTTTAATTGGGAAGTAGACATTTTTTGTTTAGTCAGTACTACCAACCACAGAAATTCCCTGTTTAGCATAAGTTACGCGTAATATTTCTAAAGCTTTGGGCAATGTTTAGAAAAATAGAAACTTTAAATAAAAACTTCATTTCGCTAATGTGGAGTCTTGTGGACTTTATTCCACCGTAATATTTTCGAATACGAACTTTCTGGTGTTTATGCCACGTGATCCGAATCATCAGCAAAGATTTCTCAAGAGTATGAAAGAAGCAATCACCCCAATATGTAATTTTGGATGTTTATAACCTTTACATTATTATAGTCAATTTGTTTTAGCTAAAAGTGTATATTTGTAGTGGATACATTGGCGCACACCTTTTTTACATATGAAGACGCAAATATCAAAACAAACTTTTAATTATTTTTTAAGGGCGTTTTTCAATCGGTGGATGTCCTTAACTGCTAGTTAGTTGTCTTAGTTGTTATTGTCGTACCTACGCCCTGTTCCACAAATTCGATTTTAACATATCGCCGCTCCAGAAGAACAATGACAACTGCAAAATTTTGTAAAAAAAAATTAACTGTATAGGTAGAACCGCAAGCATCAGTTCCAATTCCAATACAAACTATGGTAAACTTGGCGAATGTAGCTACCAGAGATTTTGGAAAATTTTTGAAATTACCTTGTTAATTAAGATCTGATTACGAAAATGCTAAAAATAAGCGGCGGTCTCCAATATTTCCAAAGTTATAGCAGTTTGAAAACTTGAAACATCCAATGTTTGCATGTGTAAATTAAGCACTTTTATCAAGTTTTATTCACTAAAAATCCACTCACTAGTAACTATAGCACTAATTATTAATGAATTAATCATTACCATTTAATATTATTAATGAAAACCCTATTTTTAAAGCATTTTCTTTTTCTTGTTTTGCTGTCAAAGGAATTTCCCTTCCCCTTACTAAGAAATCAAGCGATCCTTGATTTTAGATTTTAAGGTTAGATTAGTGTTTCAAAATAAACGTGCCGAAATAGAGTAAATAAATCTTTTTTACTACAATGTAATGCTTGATTAATCATTAGTTAGTGCAATAGAGTCGACTGAGTGCATTTTTAATGAATAAAAGTTGAAAAAAGTGCTTAATTTACACATCCGAACTTTGGATGTTTCAAGTTTTTAAACTCCTATAACTTTGGAAATATTGGAGACCGCCGCTTATTTTTAGCATTTTCGTAATCAGGAGATCTAAATTAATAAGGTAACTTCAAATTTTTTCCAAAATCTCTGGTAGCTACATTCGCCAAATTTTCCCAAACTATAACTGATATCATAAAATTATTCGTTTTTTTCGCCTCCTTTAAAATTGCTATTTCTACAATTGCCTCAATGTTCTCCTGGAGTGGCGATATATTTACAGTAAGCAGGGAGTTGAAATAAACTTTTTTTATCTACCCTACAGCCAATTTTTACTGAATCTTGTAGAGGGTCACCGTGTAAGTTTGAAACTGAGTTTTTGTATTCGTAAACCCCGTCGTTCCTTCACCAACCCTTAATTAAGGGTTGTTTTTTTATTTATTGAATAACTTCTTTCCTATTAGATTTTCGGGTAAATTTTTACTTTATGTCCTTCTAAAATTTGAGAAAGCTGATGTGCATACCTTGTTCCTCGTTTAGCTCTGAGTACGTTATGCACCTTCATATGTTGTGCAAATGGCTCTAAATGGTAAAAATCCAATAATTAATAATTTCGCTGTAATGAGTGGAACAAAGACAGACATATCTATTTATATAAGTGCAAGGGCAACGATAAGTTTCATGGTAATTTTGTTTCTAATGTTCTTTATAGCTCTCTGTGAGCTACAAAAAACGTTTCACATATTTTTTTATTACAGATGATTTATTCCGTTTTTTTCAACGTATATCTCCAATAGATCTCATATTGTTGTCATTTAAAATAAATTATGGTGACTTTTTGAGCTAGACCATACAATCAAAATAAAAACATGATCTTATTTGTATCAATTTCCATTTATTTCTTTCTGTAAAACTCTTTTCCACGCCACCACGGAGGTAGAGTACTAAGTAGAGAAAGAGAAAAATTTCCCCAAAATTTTTAAGTTATTTGTTGGATAACTCTATGTCCATACCTACCTATTGTATAAAAGGAAATTACCTTACAGTTACGGATAACTACAGGTCGAAAAACTGAGCCTATATGAATAAATTAATACTTATAAAATTGCTGAGGTAATGAAAACTTGAAAACTACAGTTTCCCATAAACCTGATACTAATACCTAATTAGGGTGCTTTTTTTTTCAAAAGCAAGATACCAAACTTTAAAAATTTTAATTTATGTTTTTACAGTTAAGTGCTTCATACTTTTTTGTTAGTATAGGTGACAATGATGTTTTTGGAAAGCCAGGTAGTCCTATTTATTTTAATTTTACATGGTAATGTAGGTAATAAAGCCATTACCGAACGTGAATACAAAAGTATCACTACCTGGTCCTTTTTAGAAGGGCCTACCAGTTTTCTTACAATTAAATAATTTATTCTTATATCTTATTTTACTACACAGAAAGATCAACATACAGCCGTTCTAACTTAATTCTATGGGCCACATGTTTCATATTTTCTTACTTTCATAAGATAAGCTAGTAGCTCCCACACCTGTAATAATATTTTAAATAGGCTTTATCTATAACCAAAGATTCTAAATTCTCCAATCTTTGGTAAGGGTAATCACCAAGATTGCTTCTGTTGGAAATAAACTATAAACTGATATGTTACTATTATTAGTCTTAAGATAAAAAAGAATGAGTATAAAATGCACTAAATAAAGTGTTCACTGATTAGGTTAGAGAAACTTTTTTTGTTTATTTTATTATACTTTTGATAAAATGTTTTGCTTGTTTGAAACCCTTCATTTAGTATAAGTTTTAAAAAGTTGTGTAATGGAAAGAAAAACGTGTTAAATTGAAATGTTTAGAATTTAATGTAGGTACTTAGGTAGTGTCTAATTTCAAATAAAAAAGAAGTTCAAAAAATTCAATCTTCATCATTTTTTGCGTCATAAAATTTGGATATTTTTTTCAACTTGAATGAAGTATATATTTACATAAATGAAATTGTTCTTGAGTGTACCTAAGTTCGATTTTCCTCATTTTTTAAATCCCTATAGATATAACTGTTAGAATGAAGTTATCTTTTGAGATCAAACCTAATAGAATTTGGAAAGATGAGTTAATGTTAAAATATTTTGATATTTCATATTTTTCAAAGAAATTGGAAACTAAAAAAAAAACCACTAAATTGTCACAGCAACCTTTTCTTTGGTAAAAAGAGTAAAAAGTAACGTATTTAAATTTTCAAATAAACATTTCGTTTTTAATTTGCTTAACTACAACAGAATTGGTGAAAACTCACTGAAAACTGACTAATTTATTATAAATGTGTTGATACTTTTGCACAAGGCCAATTAATACATAATAATAATTCATCGACGTCCATTTTTATAACACACCAACAAAACAAATGTAACCTCCAACAAAATCAGTAGATATTCCGATCGCATGTGTTCTTGCGCAAGTACAAATAAAGTAAGAAGTTGGAAGATGTCGAAGTAATGCTTGATAATCAATTTAGGCTCATGTTAAAGGGTATTAAATGATCTTTGAAAAAGCATAAGTTTTGTTTTGGTCTGATGTCTAATTTCTAAAAAAAATAATTAAAACCAAAATTGCCAAGTGGGTCGATTTTTATGCGCGTAAGTGTATACAGTGCAATTCATGCACAGTTGAGCCAAGCCGGCGACCAACACACGACAGCGTGCTAGCTAGTGTGTGCCCTACCAACCATATCGCCGGTCTCGCTTACTGCCGCTCTCTCTCTAAATCTGGCTAATTTCTGCAGTACATTGGGGGTATACGAAAAGGCAAAAAATCCAGGTCCAATTAAAAAAGAGTTAACCACATCGAAAAAACGGGACAAATGTTATAAACACTAGTTTTATTTTATGTATCTACATAATTTTATTTCATTAATAACAATATCGGTTTGTAAACTTGAGTGTTTTTTTTTTCCAGCGTCGTATGTCCGTCACAGAGGGCGGTATCCGCTTTCCGGAGACAATGGAAGCAGGCCGCCCCAAGCTCGGTGGTCTCATGGACCCCAGACAAGGCGTCATAGACAGACATTCCAGATGCCAGACTTGTGCAGGCAACATGACAGAATGTCCAGGCCATTTTGGTCATATTGATCTAGCGAAACCCGTTTTTCATGTGGGTTTTATCACAAAAACCATCAAAATACTAAGATGCGTTTGCTTCTACTGCAGCAAGCTCTTAGTCAGTCCTGTAAGTGACAAAAAAGACAGTATTTTGATGTATTACTATTTGTTATTGGTTTCTTGTAGAATAATCCAAAGATAAAAGAAGTTGTGATGAAATCAAAAGGTCAACCAAGAAAACGGCTGGCTTTTGTTTATGACCTTTGCAAAGGTAAAAATATTTGCGAGGGTGGCGATGAAATGGACGTAGGCAAAGAGGGTGAGGATCCAAATTCAAAGAAACAAGGTCATGGAGGTTGTGGTCGTTATCAACCAAATATCAGAAGAACTGGATTGGATTTAACAGCTGAATGGAAGCATGTAAATGAAGATTCCCAAGATAAAAAAATACCGCTTTCAGCTGAAAGAGTATGGGAAATCCTCAAACATATTACTGGTATGTTCGTGCATTTTCTTTGCAAAATCGTAGTACATGTAAACAGAACGTTCAAAAGAAACTTCAAGATAAAATAATACACCATAGAGATGGTTATTAATTATAATTATTATCTTACAATATTTGAAGTTTTTCGTTTTTGTTTTTCGTATTGCAGAAACATTTCAATAATATTTACGAAAATAAACATTAAATTTCTGTAATTTAATTTTAAATCGATGGATAACTCTTTAAAAATAGTAAGCAACAAAAAGTATGTATTTTTCATTTTTTAGATGAGGAATGTTTCATTTTGGGTATGGACCCCAAGTTTGCACGTCCCGACTGGATGATCGTAACAGTTTTGCCTGTTCCCCCCCTCCCAGTAAGACCAGCAGTTGTCATGTACGGTTCAGCTAGAAACCAAGACGATTTGACACACAAACTCGCAGATATTATCAAATCCAATAATGAACTACAGCGCAACGAAGCTGCTGGTGCTGCAGCTCACATTATTTCGGAAAATATAAAAATGTTACAATTTCACGTGGCTACTTTAGTAGATAATGATATGCCAGGTATGCCGAGAGCTATGCAAAAATCTGGCAAACCACTGAAAGCTCTAAAAGCGAGACTGAAGGGAAAAGAGGGGAGGATTCGTGGTAATCTTATGGGAAAACGTGTGGATTTCTCTGCACGTACTGTAATTACACCTGATCCGAATTTGCGAATTGATCAAGTTGGTGTTCCGAGGAGTATTGCACAGAATATGACTTTCCCCGAAATAGTCACACCGTTTAATTTTGAGAAGTAAGTAATGGAAATCAGATATATTATACAGTATACTTACCTGGGATTATTTTTTTATTTTACAGAATGCTGGAGCTAGTGCAAAGGGGAAATTCACAATATCCAGGTGCCAAGTACATTATCAGAGATAATGGTGAAAGAATTGATCTCAGGTTTCATCCAAAACCGTCTGATTTGCATTTACAATGTGGATATAAGTAAGTTAATTCGTTGAAGCTATCTGATATTTTTCTAATTTGGTTTTTGTCTTTAGGGTGGAACGGCATATTAGAGATGGAGATCTTGTTATTTTCAATCGCCAGCCGACTCTTCATAAAATGAGTATGATGGGTCACAGAGTTAAGGTTCTACCTTGGTCAACATTTCGCATGAATTTGTCATGTACTTCACCATACAATGCTGATTTCGATGGAGACGAAATGAATCTTCATGTGCCTCAAAGTATGGAAACTAGAGCCGAGGTGGAGAACTTACACATAACTCCTCGACAAATTATTACACCGCAAGCTAATAAACCCGTCATGGGTATTGTACAGGATACCCTAACTGCTATTAGAAAGATGACTAAGCGAGATGTTTTTATTGAAAAGGAGCAAATGATGAATTTGCTGATGTTTTTGCCGATTTGGGATGGTAAAATGCCAAGGCCTGCCATTCTAAAACCCAAGCCGTTATGGACGGGTAAACAGATATTTTCGCTGATTATCCCCGGAAATGTCAACATGATTCGTACACATTCCACACATCCGGATGATGAAGACGATGGACCTTATAAATGGATTTCCCCCGGAGACACTAAAGTAATGGTAGAACACGGTGATTTGGTAATGGGGATCTTATGCAAGAAAACTCTTGGAACTTCAGCTGGATCTTTGCTCCATATTTGTATGTTAGAACTTGGCCATGAAGTATGTGGCCGGTTCTACGGTAATATTCAGACAGTAGTCAATAACTGGCTGCTCCTCGAAGGTAAATATCAACACAATTTTTGTAATATTCCTATAAATAATTGTTTGGTTTATTTAGGTCACAGCATCGGTATTGGAGACACAATTGCCGATCCTCAAACTTACTTGGAAATTCAGAAGGCGATCAAGAAAGCTAAAGAGGATGTAATAGAGGTTATCCAAAAGGCTCACAACATGGAATTGGAACCAACTCCCGGTAACACTCTGCGTCAAACATTCGAAAACCAAGTCAACAGAATTTTAAACGACGCTCGTGACAAGACTGGTGGTTCCGCTAAGAAGTCCCTCACCGAATACAATAACTTAAAAGCTATGGTCGTTTCTGGTTCTAAAGGTTCCAATATTAACATTTCCCAAGTTATTGCCTGTGTAGGGCAACAAAACGTTGAAGGTAAACGGATTCCATTTGGCTTCCGCAAACGTACCTTGCCTCATTTTATCAAAGACGATTACGGTCCTGAATCTAGAGGATTCGTAGAAAATTCGTATCTAGCCGGGCTGACGCCCTCTGAGTTCTATTTCCACGCCATGGGTGGTCGTGAAGGTCTCATTGATACCGCTGTAAAAACTGCTGAAACTGGATACATTCAGCGTCGTTTAATTAAAGCTATGGAGTCTGTTATGGTACATTATGATGGTACCGTACGTAATTCAGTGGGACAGCTTATTCAGTTGCGTTATGGCGAAGACGGCCTTTGTGGAGAAATGGTCGAATTCCAAACGCTTCCAACTGTTAAGCTTAGTAACAAGTCATTTGAGAAGAAATTCAGATTTGATCCAAGTAACGAACGGTACTTGAAACGAGTGTTTAACGAAGATGTTATTAAACAGTTAATGGGTTCAGGGGAGGTTATTTCTGAGTTGGAAAGAGAGTGGGAGCAATTACAGAAAGATAGGGAAGCGTTGAGACAAATTTTCCCTAGTGGTGAATCAAAAGTAGTACTTCCGTGTAACTTGCAAAGAATGATATGGAATGTACAAAAAATTTTCCATATAAACAAGAGGGCTCCAACTGATTTGTCACCTTTAAGAGTTATACAAGGCGTTCGGGAGTTGTTAAGAAAATGTGTTATAGTCGCAGGAGACGATCGTCTGTCTAGACAAGCCAACGAGAACGCTACACTACTATTCCAATGTTTAGTCAGATCCACTTTGTGCACTAAATGCGTTTCTGAAGAGTTCAGACTAAGCACAGAGGCATTCGAATGGTTGATTGGTGAAATTGAAACTAGATTTCAACAAGCGCAAGCTAATCCAGGAGAAATGGTTGGTGCTTTAGCTGCACAATCTTTAGGAGAACCTGCAACCCAGATGACATTGAACACTTTCCATTTTGCTGGTGTGTCGTCAAAGAACGTAACCTTGGGTGTACCTCGTCTTAAGGAAATTATCAACATATCCAAAAAGCCGAAAGCTCCTTCTCTAACTGTATTCTTAACTGGTGCTGCAGCTCGTGATGCGGAAAAAGCAAAGAATGTGCTTTGCAGACTTGAACACACTACTCTAAGAAAAGTCACCGCTAACACAGCTATTTACTACGATCCCGACCCCCAAAATACCGTCATACCAGAAGATCAAGAGTTTGTAAATGTTTATTATGAAATGCCTGATTTTGATCCAACCAGAATTTCCCCATGGTTGTTGCGTATTGAACTGGACAGAAAGCGAATGACTGATAAAAAACTAACAATGGAACAAATTGCCGAGAAAATCAATGCAGGTTTTGGCGATGATCTCAACTGTATTTTTAACGATGATAATGCTGAGAAATTGGTGTTGCGTATTAGAATTATGAATAGTGATGATGGCAAGTTTGGTGAGGGTGCTGACGAGGATGTAGACAAAATGGACGATGATATGTTCTTAAGATGTATTGAAGCAAACATGTTGAGTGACATGACATTGCAAGGTATAGAAGCTATCTCTAAAGTGTACATGCATTTACCACAAACTGACGCAAAAAAGCGAATTGTTATAACCGAGAGCGGCGAATTTAAAGCTATTGCTGAATGGTTGTTGGAGACAGATGGTACTAGTATGATGAAAGTGTTATCCGAGCGAGACGTTGATCCTGTTAGGACCTTCTCAAACGACATCTGCGAAATATTTTCGGTAAGTATTTTGAAAAGTTGTTAGAGGAATAGTCTGTAACGCCAATTTGTTTATGCAGGTACTAGGTATCGAGGCTGTACGTAAATCGGTTGAAAAAGAAATGAATGCTGTACTTCAGTTCTACGGGCTGTATGTAAATTACCGCCATTTGGCTTTGCTTTGTGACGTAATGACAGCCAAGGGCCACTTGATGGCTATTACTCGTCACGGTATTAACAGACAAGACACCGGTGCTCTTATGAGATGTTCTTTTGAGGAAACTGTCGATGTACTGATGGACGCTGCTTCCCATGCTGAAGTAGATCCAATGAGAGGGGTTTCTGAAAACATTATAATGGGTCAATTACCCCGCATGGGCACCGGTTGCTTCGATTTACTACTCGATGCTGAAAAATGTAAAATGGGCATCCCCATACCACAAGCGCATGGTGCTGATATAATGAACACTGGAATGTTCTTTGGATCAGCAGCTACGCCTAGTATGAGTCCTGGAGGAGGTATGACACCTTGGAACCAAGGTGCAACTCCTTACGTTGGATCTGTATGGTCTCCACAGAGTAAGTTTATTATTTGTGAAATGTTATATGATTCTAATTTCTTCTTTTTGTTAGATTTATTGGGAAGTGGAATGACACCAGGCGGACCAGCCTTCTCTCCATCGGCAGCCTCAGATGCTTCAGGCATGTCTCCAGGTTACGGTTCGTGGTCGCCGAATCCCCAATCTCCGGCTATGTCGCCTTACATGACCTCGCCTCACGGACAATCACCCTCTTACAGTCCGTCGAGCCCTGCGTTCCAACCAAATTCTCCTTCCATGACCCCAGTTTCACCTGGATATTCACCAAGCTCTCCTGGATATTCTCCAACAAGTCCAAATTACAGCCCCACGAGTCCTAGTTATTCACCAACAAGTCCTAGTTACTCACCTACAAGCCCGAGTTATTCTCCCACAAGTCCTAGTTATTCTCCAACTAGTCCTAGTTACTCACCAACAAGCCCAAGCTATTCACCGACAAGTCCAAGTTATTCACCCACTTCACCTAGTTACAGTCCCACAAGCCCAAGCTATTCTCCAACTTCACCAAGTTACAGTCCAACTTCGCCAAGTTATTCACCTACTTCTCCAAGTTACAGTCCCACATCGCCAAGCTATTCACCCACTTCGCCAAGTTATAGTCCGACATCGCCAAGCTACTCACCGACGTCACCTAGCTACAGTCCAACTTCACCTAGTTACTCACCCACTTCACCAAATTACAGTCCAACTTCACCGAGTTATTCCCCAACTTCTCCAAGTTATTCCCCATCGTCTCCGCGTTATACACCGGCTTCTCCAGGGTATTCACCTACTTCACCTAGTTATTCGCCGTCAAGTCCGCAGTATTCTCCAGCTTCTCCAAGTTATTCTCCAACTTCGCCGTCGTTTGCTGGTGGAAGTCCTCAATATTCACCGACATCTCCAGGTTATTCGCCGACTTCTCCGAGTTACTCTCCGTCTAGTCCGCAACATACACCAGCGGCTAGTTCAAGATATTCGCCTTCTTCACCTAATTATTCGCCAAGTTCACCCAGTTATTCTCCTACATCTCCACAGTATTCGCCTCATAGTACCAAATATTCACCAACATCTCCTACGTATACACCTACTTCTCCAAATTAATTTCCCTGTTTCTTCTATAATGTAAAAGAAATATTTTATTATATTTTATTAATGGATTTAGTGTGTACATAAAATTATGCCTTAGCTTTTAAGAATATTTTTAATATGTTTAATAAAATGTTGTGAAACATTAAATAAAGATTTAAAGTTGTAAAAATTTGTTTATTGAATAACCTGTCCATTATGAAAAAGTTTACCGGAAACAATTTAATTTGTCCTACAGTAAAATGAGTCATTTATTTATGCATATTGGGCCAGTTTCCTAAAAAAACAAGAAATAAGATTTTATTTTGGAAAAGATAATTCAATCAATTGCCGATAGATGTCCAATAATTTGCTTGTGCCACGTGTTCTGTCAAATTTCATGCCGCAAATTCATTCTAACCTCAATATTTAATTCTATGTCTATCTGTCTAATTGTTGATCAGGTTTTGCGAAAGTTTACAACATTTAGCTACAATAATTCTAAAATGGGTAGAAGAAAAGCTGGTTTTAGGAAGAATCATCATTTCACTCACAAAAATAAGGTTTGTATGCCTATTTCTAGTAATTATCAGAGGAATAGATTTTTATATTTGCATGATTTTAGATTTCAACCGAAAATAAAGAAACTGTAGACAATCGTAAACCCTACAGCGATATAGTGAGAGAAAATGCAAAGTTTGTCCAATATTACGAGGTAAATATATTATTATAAGCTACTTTCAGCCTCTAAATCTGATGGTTTCAGACCCAAAACATTTGTAAGAAGGAGGAATTTGATGAATTCATAACATGCCTCAAAACAGATTTACCTGCAACTTTTCGAATCACCGGATCAAAAGGTGTAGCTAGTAAAATGCTGGAAATTGTCCAAGACCAATTAATAAAGGAATGTATAAGTCAAAATGGACCCGATGGGAAGCCCCCCAATATATTTCCATTACCCTGGTAATAACAGCAATAATTTTTTATTCCTAGTGTATACAAATCTGTTGTAGGTATCCGAATAAACTAGCGTGGCAAATGGAGTTGACTAGAAATGATATCCGACGATGTGAAGCATACTATAAATTGCACAACTTTTTGGTGTCGGAAACAGAACATGGAACGATTTCCCGTCAAGAAACTGTCAGCATGATACCACCGTTAGTTTTAGATGTACAACCGCATCATAAAGTAAGCAGCGTTTAATTTAATCATTTTAGAAACAAACTTAAACTTAGCGTATTTATTGTTTTCTGTTACTTAAAAGGTTTTGGATATGTGTGCGGCTCCAGGATCCAAAACAGCACAGCTTCTAGAGCTGCTACATGCTAATGATGATCCAATTCCATCGGGTTATGTTATTGCAAATGATGTGGATAACAAACGTTGCTACATGTTGGTACATCAAGCCAAACGTCTGAATTCGCCTTGTGTTGCTATAATTAACCATGATAGTGCTATTCTACCCAATTTGTGTGCTAGTTTACCTGATGGGTCAACTGAACAGGTAATATGTTGTTTTGTTTTGTTGTAGTTTTATTTATTTTAACAATTTAAAATTGTCTAGGTTCAGTTCGATAGAATTTTGTGTGACGTGCCTTGCTCTGGTGATGGGACTTTACGGAAGAATCCGGATATTTGGATGAAGTGGACACCAGCTAATGCATTAAATTTACATGGGTTAGTATCTTTATCTCAGTGTTTCTCAAGGGATGCTCCGTGAAAACGAGGGATTCGTTAAAAAGAATGTATTTTAAAATTTATTTCAAAGGAATTATTTTAAGAAAAAATGAAATACTGGACTTGTTTAATTGAAACTAAAATTCTGTTGACAGTGTCGTTTATCTATGTAAACTTCTTCAAAGCATCCTCAGCAGCATGAATTAATCCAATATTCCGGCTACTTTTACTTAAAAAACCAATTACGAAATATTGCAAAATAAGAAGCAATTATTTTTAAAAGGCACTTAGAATTCAAGTATAACTAGGACATATACTATACAGGGTGTCTCAATTTCGATGGGAATGGGGGGTTTCACCTATTTCTAGGCGAGATAGAAAAAAATGGTTTTCGCAATATTGTGCTCGATTTTTAAGAAAAATCGATTGGTAAAAACCACATCTTGATATATCTAACCGTTATTAAGATATCTTTAAAAAGTGACATTTGGCCGATTTTTAAAAAGTATCATAACTTTTTTGTTTATTAAAATATTTTAAATCTGTAAAGTGTTTGTTATAGTAGTTTTTCACGTAGAATAATGTGCACTAGAAATTTTTGTTCTAGGTTCAATACATTTCGAGTTATTACACCTAACTTTTTTATTTTAAATGCAAACCATAGTTGGCTATGCCATTAAAAAATTGCTTATTTTTTTATATTTTCAAAAATATATATCTTGGTATACTTATTTTTATATCTCACTGAATTATACGTTTTTATATTTTTAAATTCGTAAATTAAATGTTTTGAATATTATTTTAGTAGGTGTTGTTAAAGAAAAATATATCAATGAACCTCCGTTGAATGGTAACAACACAGCCACGTTATTATTAATCAACATAAACTTAAGATTTTACATTTTTTTATAGAAATCATTTTAGTAAATTATAAACATGTTAAACAAATAATTGTTTAATTTAAATATTCAAATTGCTGCCGATAATGTTGTATTGCAGCATTAATCACATTAAAAATCTGATTTAGTTTTATATTTCTAATTATTTGCAATCTGCCTCACTCTATGCTCAATTTCTTCCTTTCTGTTCGATTTATTTAAAAAAAAAATATTGTCCTTGCCAAAAGTTTATGGTGTTCAACAGAACGGACAAGAACTTGAACATTTAATTCAACAAATTCGTACTATAATGTGTTTCAATTGTTTATTTATTAGTTCTCTTTCAGTTATATATTTTGTGTTTCTGTTTATTTATTGTTGATTTTTTACCTGTTAAATGTGATATATTTTGAATATTGTTGATAAATGGCTTTTACTATTTGACGCTGGTTCATTGATATAACATTTTCTTTAACAACGCCTACTTAAATAATATTCAAAACATTTAATTTACGAATTTAAAAATATAAAAACGTATAATTCAGTGAGATATAAAAATAAGTATACCAAGATATATATTTTTGAAAATATAAAAAAATAAGCATTTTTTTAATGACTATGGTTTGCATTTAAAATAAGAAAGTTAGGTGTAATAACTCGAAATGTATTGAACCTAGAACAAAAATTTCTAGTGCACATTATTCTACGTGAAAAACTACTACAACAAATACTTTACAGATTTAAAATATTTTAATAAACAAAAAAGTTATGACACTTTAAAAATCGGCCAAATGTCACTTTTTAAAGATATCTTAATAACGGTTAGAGATATCAAGATGTGGTTCTTACCAATCGATTTTTCTTAAAAATCGAGCACAGTGTTGCGAAAACCATTTTTTTCTATCTCGCCTAGAAATGGGTGAAACCCCTCATTCCCATCGAAATTGAGACACCCTGTACACTGTGTCCCAAATTGGTGGCTCCACTATGGGTAACTTCTTTATTGTTGGAGATACAAAGACGGTTAAATTAGGAAAGTTTTTAAGAATTTCAAGGCCATTTCAGATTAGCTACCAGATCTCGAATATCTCTTTTAGTTTTTGAGATATTCGGGAAAAACCAAAATGTTACATTTTCTTTAATGCTCAATATTTTTTTTATTATTCATTTTGTGCTGTTAGGACTTTGACATTCTTCATGCACTTTTTTAAGATACTTCTAACGGTGTTGTCAGTTCTTTTCCAACTCTCTTGTTTTTTGAGATACGGTTACTAACTTTTGTTTTTCTTATGGACGTCAATGGTTTTTTTGGCATTGTCAAATAGCATTTTTTATTACCTTTCCGACGATGTATCACAATATGACGAAAAATTCCAATTTTCACAAGAAAAATCGGAAAATTTTATTTTTCAATAAAAAAAAAACAAGAAATGCCAGCAATGAATAAAAATCAATCCATCTATCGCTGCATGATCAGTGTATGATATCTCTCTTCATTATTTATATCATAACGATTGTCCCTCTTTTGTTCAAATGGCCCAAAATTAATCAAATTCGTGGCAAGTTTTCTGGGGTTGTTGTCGTTCAGCTGCAGTGTTAACATTTCAATTTGCCCGTATGTAAGTCACGAGCATACAAATACGCTCATCATGCTCACGCAGCGATAGAGGGATTGATTTTTATTCATTGTAGAATGTCTTTTGTTTTTTTTTTTATTGAAAAATACAATTTTCTGATTTTTCTTGTGAAAATAGGAATTTTTCGTCATGTTGTGATACATCGTCGGAAAGGTAATAAAAATGCTATTTGACAGTGCCAAAAAAACCATTGACGTCCATAAGAAAAACAAAAGTTAGTAATCGTATCTCAATAAACAAAAGAGTTGGGATAAAACTGTCAACACCGTTAGAAGTATATTAAAAAAGTGCATGAAGAATGTCAAAGTCTTAACAGCACAAAATGGATAATAAAAAAAATATTGTGCATTAAAGAAAATGCAACATTTTGGTTTTTCCCGAAGATCTCAAAAACTAAAAGAGATATTCAAAATCTGTTGGCTAATCTGAAATGGCCATAAAATTCTTTAAAACTTTTCTAATTTAACCGTCTTTGTATCTCCAATAATACCGAAGTTACCCATAGTGGAGCCACCAATTTGGGACACAGTGTATGCTATTAAGTATACTTTGTTTTTCGTTTTTGGAATTTCAAGCTCAAGCTTTCTAGTAACCTAATAATAAAAACGGTTCTCTCAACATAAAATATCGAAAAGTCCTCGTTTAGAAATATTTTTGCCTTAAAATTCCAAATATAGTACCCGACTTTTTCTGTGATAAAATTTTTGGGTCTTTCGGACCTTTTGCTTTGAAGGGGGGGTGTCGACCCTAAGTGTAATAGACCACTTTTGGACAAGCCAGCCTGCCAGCCACCCCCGTCTCATTTTCCGTCATCATGAAAATAAGGATCAGTTGGGAATATCTCGGAACTTGTAACTTTTTTAGAAAAAGTGGTCTAGAGCAGTTTTGTAGAGAATTAAATTCCGCATAGTTTTTGTTTATAACATGTTTAAATATATGTTATTGTTTAAATAATATGGCAGCGCAAAGTGCAAAAAACGGGGGACCAAGCCTAATTTTTTCGCATTTTTAGAGATTTATGAATGAAACGAAAACGATTATACAATTAATAATACCTAATTATGCAAAAAAATTTTTACAATAATGAAATTATTGTCACTGCGAAAAAGAAAATTGAATCAAGAGAAAATTGTTATTGCTACATGCATCGTTCCAGTGCCACTTTTTACCGTGGAAAAATTTTTGTTATGTACTTATAGTTTATTAACAATTAAGCGCCCTCTTTGTATCTCGGTGATTTTTTCACGGTTTCTGCAATTTATTGTCTCGAAAAAAGAGCTAAGGTTCGCCTAATCCTCATCATGTCAAAATTCGTGCATTGTTAGTGTCTCGTCCTCTTTGATGCAGTAGGTCCGGTGTTTTCATCGTCTAATTCTGGCACTTCTGATTCGTCTCTATCTGTTTCGGTGATTGGTCTGTTTATGGGTACAAAAGTTGGACTTTCATCCTTGATGTAGTCTTCTTTGGGTGGGTCGTCAATTTTGGGAGCATTTTTACAACTTTGGTCGTTCCATTTCTGGCAAAGTGTCAAACTTTGCCGCATTTGTCGGCCTGGCAACCACAACAAATTAATTTTAACAGTTCCGGTGGAGCCAAACTTTGAGTTGATTGAATGGGGATGTACGCGCGCGAGGTTCTTTTCCAACTTCATTCTGCGGTGTCAAGATAATTTCCTAACCTTCCCTGGACCTGGTGGTACGCCCTAAAAATGTGTTGCTTGTTTGCATCGGACGTTGGAGGTAAATTGGCGAGGTTTGTTCGATCTTTCCGAACGCAATTTTTGTGCAATAGGTTTTTTATTACTTGGTACTTATGTAATTGCTTTCTATGTAGAGGACGTAAGTGAACGAATTAATTAAGTTTTTCTAATATAAAACGGTTTCGTTTAAAATAAAATTAAGAAGCGTTCTATCATGCTTACTCTTTCATCTTTTCAGTATACAGTCTAGAATTTTGCGCCGAGGGGCTGAGTTATTGGCTGTAGGAGGACGAATTGTCTATTCAACCTGTTCGTTGAATCCAGTTGAAAACGAAGCGGTGATCCACCGCCTGTTATGCGAAACAGACGGCGCATTTGAGTTGGTTGATGTCTCCAGTTCCCTACCAGGATTAAAGTACACACCTGGCATGGAAGACTGGCTTGTTTCAAGTAGAAACTTGGAGTTTTACAAGAGTTTTGAGGATATAGACGAAAAATGGAAAACAACAATTAGACCACAGATGTTCCCACCAAAACCTGAGGATTTGTCCAAATATAATCTCAACAAATGGTACACTACAGCACGTCTCACTTAACTTACTTGTTTTATGATATTTCTCTTACAGCATACGTATTTTACCACATCAACAAAACACAGGTGCATTCTTCGTCGCCGTATTAAAAAAACTGAAGCCCATGGGTTCGAAAGACAAACCGACTAAACCAGACGCCGAAGAGAAGAAACGCGAAAACGAAGACAACTTGCCTCAAAACCAATGGAAACGACGAAGGAAAGATGGCTATCGTGAGGATCCATTTGTGTTCTTCAAAACCGATGAGCCAGTTTGGAACGATATTAAGAGTTTCTATGAAATATCGGATGCGTTTGAATCCACTTGTCTGTTAACCAGATGTCAAGTTGGTAAAAAGAAGAATATTTATCTAACTTCGGAGGGGGTACGCGATTTGGTTGTACAAAACCAAGATTCGATTAAATTTATTAATACTGGAGTTAAGGCATTTGTGCGATGTGACAATAAGAATATGAAGTGTGCTTTTAGGTAAACTATTCAAATTACACATAAAACAAATGTAATCAAAATCATGCTTTTACAGGATAGCTAATGATGGTTTGGAAAGCATATACCCTTACATTGGTGACGATCGTAAAGTTAACATTCCCAAGGAAGATTTGATTACTTTATTAATGAATAACGATCCACAAAACTCCCCAAAAATCGAGGATCTATCGGAGACTATTCGAAAACAAGTAGAAAATTTAAGTAAGATTTTCAAAGTGATTTCAGTTCAATTTATGGTAACAATTGTCTTATCTTTTAGGTCCAGGTAGTTGTGTTTTAATCTACAAGGAAGACGTCGCGAATAGTGATGTTCCTCTAGTAATAAATATTAGCGGCTGGAGGGGAACCACGTCTTTAAGATGTTATATGTCTCAACATAGCACTGTGCATCTTCTTAGATTACTCGGTGGAGATATTTCTAAATACGGTAAAATTCTGGATTTTTTCTTGTAGAATTGATTGAACATTACGTCTTGTTTGTAGATGTTAATAAGTTTAAAAAGTCGAACGATAATGGAGATAAAAAGGAGGAGGCCACAGAAGAAGTGATGGAACAGGAGTGAAACAGTAAATAATTCTTAACTATTTATTTATAATCATATTATTAAACGGCTTAGTTGTACCTACTGGTAAATTTCATTTCAAGAAAAATGCTTAAAGTTCAACAATATTTATGTCCGTTTTTAATATATTATATTTTACTATTTTATTTTAGATAGTAAGTACATAATAAAAAGTTAAACTAAGTTATGATTTCTTTTGCAGAAATTGTTATTTTAATAAATAAACAGTGTTTTATCACATATTAAAATTGTTAATTTAATTTATTTATAACACATGACGAACTTTAATTTTTAATAGTGTTTTAAATGTAGAATTAATCAGTCTATTTAATAGTTGAGAAATTCTCTTAGTGGCTATTTGCTTAACGTTTATAATTACCCTTCATGATGCAGCTTTTATAGTTAAAAATACCAATAAAATCATTATGTCGTTTTTCTTTATGTTTTTCTAGTGTCTTCAATTCTAGAAATTGGTTTTAATCGCTTCTATAGCAAGTTATGCAAATTAATCAAAATGAATCAAACAGTTTGTGTTCATAATTCAGATTTGAAACGTAATTTTTTTTATTTTTTGAAAGTTACAAGTTGCAATGAATGAACTTAACAGTGAGTCAAATTTTTGATTTTGTGTCTTTTTATCACCCATAAATGAAATGGACAGACTTCCTTGGGGTTTTCTTTGTTACTAAGGATTTGATTCTACTGTAAATTTCAAAGAAATCCAATAGTCCAGTCAATCTGTCGAAATTTGTGGAAAAAATTACCCGGTAAACTTTCTCTTCATAAAACGTTAGGGGATCATGTCGAAAGCTTAAATTCAAAAACTCGGGAAAATCCTCGAACCCATTTTTTGGGAAATCCAAGAAGTGTTTGCATTTGATTTTACGCGAGAACGGTGAGTTGCAGACGAAAATTTTGTGAATAAATATTGTAGAGGGCAATATTTTCTACAATTTATCTCTAAGGATCGATGCGCTACGACGAAAAATGCCCAAAGTAGAGGGCGCCAAAGTACCCAAAAATGAGTTTTTTCACTTTTTTACATCGAAAAAAATTTTTTACGCACAACTGTAAATATAAATGTTGACAAGCGAAGAAAAAAACACAATTTTTATATAAACGTTTTTTCTCTACGATCCACCGTTTTGGAGATACAGCATGCAGAGTTTCAAGTAGTGAATTTCGATACACACACCATTGAAGGTATGAAGGAAAAGCACGTGAAATTTCAAAGTGTCGTTCTTTAAAGATTGTGGAAAGTAGTAGATTCGCTCGGGAGTGTTTCCATGGCTCGGCTTTTTCAAGTACGTTGTACGTTCTGCACTTCCCAAAGTGGCAAGCAATACTAAAAGATCAATGTCTTCGTCAATTATTGTAGTAGAGTCATACTCAGCAGATCTTTGGAGAGCTGTCTCGACTATTAGACATTAGCATCCTCAAACGCCTGTTGAACCTCAAACCCAACAGCCTGGAGCCTGGAGGTCTGTTTGAAGAAAATTGATTAAAATATATTTGTTGTTGTCGTTAGACAATAGTATATTTCATTAGGAGTCTGGAAATAAGGATTTTTCCGTGCGCGCGTGAAAAATTCTTGTGGGAGGCGAAGCCGAACACGAAGTCATGCAAGCATGGAAAATCCATTTCTGGACGTGTAATGAACGATATTTTTTATTATACTTATCTGAAAACAACGCAAAAAAGATTATAGATGTAAATTTTATTTTCAAAGTAATAATAAAACATCGTAAAAATAGTAGGCAAACACGATTAACATTTCCACTCTGCATGTTGTATCTACGAAAGGGTGGATCGTAGAGAAAAAACGTTTATATAAAAATTGTGTGTTTTTCTTCGCTTGTCAACATTTATATTTACAGTTGTGCGTAAAAAAAATTTTTTCGATGTAAAAAAATGCAAAAACTCATTTTTGGGTAATTTGGCATCCTCTACATTTGGCATTTTTCGTCGCAGCGCATCGATCCTTTGAGATAAATTGTAGAAAATATTGCCCTCTACAATATTTATTAACAAAATTTTCTTCTGCAACTCACCGTTCTCGCGTAAAATCAAATCCAAACACTTCTTGAATTTCCCAAAATATGGGTCCGAGGATTTTCCCGAATTTTTGAATTTAAGCTTTCCACATGACCCCCTAATGATTTAAGAAGAGAAAGTTTACCAAGTAATTTTTTCCAAAAACGACCCTTTTTCCCGACAGATTGACTGGACTACAAAGAGAAGTCCAGATTTTTTACCGAGCATAGACTCAATTAAGAAATTTATGCCATTTGAGACTTTTTGTCCTTAGAAATGTCATAACATTTTTAAAAAATGGACAGATTTCCTCCCTGATACAAAGAAATAAATTAATTCTACTGGAAAATTCAAACAATTTTTGATTTTATTAATTAAGTATAGACGCACTTAAAAAAATTTCACACTATAAAATTGTGAAATTATTTTACCTTTCAACCAAAAATATTCAATTATTCGGAATTTTATGTAAAATTTGAATATGTAATCGATACAATTTGGTTTAGGAAATCATTTTAAATGATGAACTAAATTTTTTATATTTTGAAACTACGCACATTTTCCAAAATTTCTACATAGCACTTCCCTTTGGGATTGCGTTCTTATAATTTGTACAAAAGAATTCCCCATTCGCGGTTATCTCTTTGGTAGTTTAACCAAGAGGCAGCAGCCTCCCAATTAAAAAACAATATTCACTGCGCAAGTTAGACCACCAAGGAAAGTGACGACTTACTGCCCTCCCGTATTTCACTTTAAAAGTAAAATCATTCATTAACATGATTTCATTTAACTTTCCAAATCGTGAATCTAAAACGATCATTTTTAGGAAACAAATTATTTAAGCTGTAGTTCAGTCCTGATTGATTAAATCACAATTTATAAGTTTATTCAAAAACTGCAGTGACAAGTTTAGATACCTAAGCTTTAAACTTTATGAAAAAATATTTAATTACAATTTATACAATTACATGTGTAATTTTTTCTACAATAATATTAATATCATATATTAAAAATGTTCACAATTAATAAAAATTAATGTCTACTTTGGACGATATTCATTAGATTACTAAGCTAATTCGGACGGTAAAAAACTTTCAACTTAACAATATTGATGTGTACTAACAATAAATTATTGGATTTGTGCAATATAACGAGAAATTTTCAACAAAGTGGTTAACTATAATAATTTAAACTTGGATTTTAACCTGTTTTTGGCTTTGATTTCTTATTCTACTATTTTTTATACACGCTTTCTCCCCCATTAAATGTTTCTTCCAGCACACCTCATCGTCCTCAAAATTTTCATGGCACAACGGACATCTATTGCAACCCTCAGCTAATTCTGCAAAAAAGTAAAACTGTAACCACAATAGTATAAAGCTTTAGTACCAACCATTGCATTTCACTAAATGCATTTGATAATCTCGAATCATTACAGCTTCAGAACACTGAGAGCATTGCGTAAACTCTTCGTGTTTCTCACACTCGATCAGAAGATGTTCCGTAAGAGTTGCAACTTCAACCACTTGACTACATTCGGAACACCGCACCAACATTGGACATGATCTCCAATAATGAGAATTCATAGAATTGTTAATTGACAAAATGACAGTCTCCAGTTGGTTGCAGAAAATGCACTGCCTAAAAGAATTCGTTTGAACAAAGAAAAATATATTTTTCCAGATCGTACTTCTCGTCTTCGCCTTTTTGCGAACTGTTACTAGGAGTGGAGATACCACTTGCCGAGCTGCTGCTGTGTCTTTCATCAGTTTTATTAACGCCGTTGTTTTGTACTATATTCCCACCACTTAAGCTCTTGGAAATGTTGTAGTTGGTTTTGTTTTGATTATTCACGTCGTAATTAAATATATTATTAGACATGTTTTGTATGTTAGTAGTACTGGCGCATTTGGCAATTTCGCTTTTGCCGTTTTCTTTTGGTGTTGGTTCTGGACTAAGACAGTCATTATTTGTTGTTAGTGAACACTGTTGAATCAGTCGATTTCTTTCCAACATTTCCTTCTTTCTCTGAAAACATAATAATGTAGGGGTGCGACGCAACAAAAATATTTACCAGTACCTCCAAATCAATTTTATCAAACTCCTGAAAAAGATGTCTGTATAGAAGATTTCTTCTGGTAATATCATCGTCTGGTGGCAATTGCTTACGAACTAACCTCGGATTCACTTTGTAAACTAAAACTAAAATTCTTTCGGAAACCTTACGCACTACTTCTGCAGGATGATGCAGACCACTAGATCCAAATTCCGACAAGGTTCTACATGTTAAACCACTGGAAGTATTAACAAAAATTTCGTACCAAAACGAATTTGAATGAATCATGTTGACTACTATACGATTCAAATGTATTGAGCCCTGACTTTAACCGTTAATAACTGAAAACGAAATAAATTGAAGAGAGTATGTGTTCATTATGTGTGACGCTCTCCGAGAAAACAGCCCTTAGCATCAAAAAATCTATTTCAGATTATTATAGTTTCAGAATCTTCCATTATCACTCTTTAATGTGGTGAAATCAAAAAAAGTTTTCACCTAATATTTTAAAAGTTATAATAGGCGTTTAAATATCAGCTGCTTTTCGAGCGCTTTACCGCTTTACCATGCACTTCACTTTCTCTCGCATCTCCTCAAAAATATCCCGATTGATTCTAAAGGCTGTTTTCTCGCAGCGCGTCACAAGTGTGTATTTTAAACCACTCATTAAAATTTGAATAACTTACATTGTAGGTACATACAGTTTGGAAAATTTGATAAGTTATATTTAACAAAGTCCCACTTTTTAAAAAAATTTTGACCGTACCAGCTTTCAATTCCTTACCTATACCTCTATCGTAAAATTAAAATCGACACTTTTTTTGATAACTTCAAATATTAACCCGAAAAATGCAAAAAAACAACTCACCCCTAAAAATCAAAATAGAGAAATTTCCGAACGGATTTGGAGGGCGAAAACTTGGGGAATTAATTAACATCCTGTCCCCTAACAACCCCTAAAATTTGATCCCGTTCCGGGCGATTACGGACTTTAACATTGATTTTCGGATAATTTTACTGTAGTATAAAATAATAACGAAGATTTTGGACAAAAAATATTGAAAAAATTACCACATTCTTTCATAACACTACAATATTTTACATAAAACTAATTTCCAAAGTGTGACCATGCAAAATTTAATATCGCGAAAATACAGGGTGTTCGCGCGAAGTGGCTCACTATTGCTAACTTCGTTATTATTGGAGCTACAAAATCGGTTAAATTAGCAAACTAGTAGCATTTTTTCCGCGAATTACAATGGTGAAATCAGAAAAACAATTGACCATCTGGTTTTCGAGATATTCACAAAAATAACATTTTTTTAAATGGAACACCCTATATATTTTTGCAAAAATCGATGGTAAATTAAATTCTATACAAAAAATGTTGTTAATTTTTTTTGATTATAATTTAAAATAAGCGAGTTATTTTGAAAAAAAGTTTGCAATTCTTTAAAATCAAGTAGCCATAAAACGGCATAGTAATTTATTAAAACCAAACAATCATAATTTTGAATTTAAGCAAGTTGAAAAATACTTGAAAGAATTACGGAAATATTGAAAATTTACAAAATTATAATTTTCATGGCTACTTGATATTAAAACTTTGAAAACTTTTTTTCAAAATAACTCGCTTATTTTAAATAATTGTCAAAAAAGCATAAGAACATTCTTTGTTTAGAATTTAATTTATCATCGATTTTTGCAAAAATATACAGGGTGTCCCATTTAAAAAATGTTATTTTTGTGAATATCTCGAAAACTAGATGGCCAATTGTTTTTCTGTTTCCACCATTATAATCAGCGGAAAAAATGCTACTAGTTTGCTAATTTAACCGACTTTGTAGCTCCAATAATAACAAAGTTAGCAATAGTGAACCACTTTGCGCAAACACCTGTATATTAAAAATATTAAATAAAATAGTAATATTTCCGTAATTCTTTCAAGTTTTTTTCAACTTGCTTAAATTCAAAATTATGATTGTTTGGTTTTAATAAATTACTATTCCGTTTTATGGCTACTTGATTTTAAAGAATTGCAAACTTTTTTTCAAAATAACTCGCTTATTTTAAATTATAACCAAAAAAAATTACGGAAATTTTTTGTATAGAATTTAATTTACCATCGATTTTTTTCAAAAATATATAGGGTGTTCCATTTAAAAAAATGTTATTTTTGTGAATAACTCGAAAACCAGATGGTCAATTGTTTTTCTGTTTTCACCATTGTAATCAGCGGAAAAAATGCTACTAGTTTGCTAATTTAACCGACTTTGTAGCTCCAATAATAACGAAGTTAGGAATAATGAGCCGCTTCGCGCGAACACCCTGTGTAGTGTATTTTTTGAGATATAAATTAAAGTATATTCATAAAAATGTTTACCTAAATCATTCAAATTTCGGTGAGTGGTTCAAGACAGACTCATAATGAACCCATAATTATTTCAAATTTTTTCGCCCCTCCGTTGAGCTATTAAAGTGAGAGCTCAATACATTTGAATCGTTTAGTAAGCCTAATCTACTGGTGATGGTACCTTTGTTTATCGGTGGATATTCCATGATTAATAATGAGTTGCTCAACCATTTCGGCTCTACTTAACGCTAATCTAGGATGAGTACTGCTACTAACTGGTCTACTTAAATGAACAGGAATTAAGTGAAGATCTCTATAAAAATAAATAATAGACTTAGTGGTACTAGAGAGGTACAGGCAAAAACTAGTAAAATTACCGAACATTTTTACAATCAGCCATTGTAAGAATGGTATGTACAGCCATATGATGAATTCTAGCACTAGTGTCGCCGGATTTCGTTAGTAATTCCGGTAGAAGTTTGTCTACGCTTCTGGACACTTCGGCAGGTGCCACTCTATATAAAATGATTATAAAAGCATTGCAAAACATTTTGGAATTATACAGTACCTGCCAGGAACGAATTGAACAAAAAACAATCGGATAACCTCGTTTGCTAAATTATAAACGGAGAACACTTTGTCCCTCAAGGCTCTATGTAGTAAAAATATCGCAGCTCTAGCAGTCTTATTCGCAGTATGCATTCGAGTGTTATCGTAGGATAACAAGTCTTCTTTCAGTTTGTTTAAACCTTCCTCTTTGTCGCAGTAGTGTTTCGAGTAGAACTTTTCCACTAAATCATTTCCAAAAACTAGGATGGGTAAGGCTGCTTGTTTCTTTTCGCGTTCGGTTAGTTTTGAAGTGGTTTTTGAGTCGGGTTCCAATTGGCACTCGCGCAGAAACTCATTTGTTTGGGAACTGAAGATTAAGAAATAAAAATTAGATACCAGTTCACAAAAATATCATTCGATCAACGTTAAGTGAGAAATATGATCACTTAACACTATGAGACATTTTTGAAAAGAAAAATAAACTTTTACTTTCGTAGAAGAGTTTTTATTTAGCTTATAGTTTGTATCTTTCTAATTTTTATTAGTATTCCTAAAATTTTTTACTAATTTTGTAATTAATTGCAGTTTTCATTTAGTAGTAACTACTATAGTATGTTATCAAAATTTTATATACCTACATCCTACAGACTCTTTTTATTTCCATTATAAATTATAATTGTTGAATATTTCATACTCGTTTTTATTGTTGCAAAGTTAGCCTTGTTTGATTTCATGTTATAATAATTAAAAAGGTACCTATTTATATTTTATGATTAAGAAAAATAGGACTGCAAAATATAGATGATGAAGATGAAAAAGAAATTTTTTGTAACTTTGAAAACTGAAATTTCCCATAAAAGATCTACATGGTCCAGTTTGAAAATTCGTATCTCTTTATGGCATTTTTGGAGTTTTCATTTATAGTCCAGTCAATCTGTCGAAATTTGTGGAAAATTTGGGGATCATGTGGAAAGCTTAAATTCAAAAACTCGGGAAAATCCTCGGACCCATTTTTTGGGAAATCCAAGAAGTGTTTGGATTTGATTTTACGCACGAACGGTAAGTTGCAGAAAAAAATTTTGTTCATAAATATTGTAGAGGGCCACATTTTCTACAGTTTATCTCTAAGGATCGATGCGCTACGACGAAATATACCAAAAGTAGAGGGCGCCAAAATACCCAAAAATGAGTATTTTCACTTTTTTACACCGAAAAAAATTTTTTTACGCACAACTGTAAATATAAATGTTGACAAGCGAAGAAAAACACACAATTTTTATATAAACATTTTTACTTTCTTATACGCAGTATAAGGAAGTATAGTAATCGTGATTTTTTTCGACTTCGAGATTTTGATGGATTTACACGTTTTGAGTGCCCCTGAATCCATTCTGACCATTTTCGCCATGATGTCTGCCTGTGTGTCTGTGTGTGTGTGTCTGTGTGTCTGTCTGTATCCACCATAACTCAAAAACGACTTATCGGATTTGATTCAAATTTCATAGTTAAGAGTTTGAACAAATTTGTGGGTGCCACATTCAATGTTTTTCATCTAGCACAAAAACAAGTGACAGTTACCTGAAGACATTTTTAGGTTTTTTAGGAATATCTTGAAAAATAAACAATTTATGAGATTTTTTTATTCTTTAACATTGATTTAGAATTGAATTTTGAACAAATTTTGTTTGAACTTTTTTTGAAATTCTGTCAAAAAAATTTCAAAAAAAATAAAACATTGGTTTTTGTCGTAAAATTCGGTTATAATGAGTGGGACAAGGACAGATTTATGCGTATTGCAATAAGTGCGAGAGAGACTTGAATATTGCTGGAAACGCTCAAAATTGAAACACGATTTTTACAAGAAATTTAACTTAATTTCTTTAGGAAAAGTAATTGTGGCACTATCCGTATAAGAAAGTCATGTGTTGGGCACATCAGATATTTTCTCTACGACCCACCGTTTCGGAGATACAGCATGCAGAATTTCGAGTAGTGAATTTCGATACACACACTATTGAAGGTATGAAGGAAAAGCACGTGAAATTTCAAAGTGTCGTTCTTTAAAGATTGTGGAAAGTAGTAGATTCGCTCGGGAGTGTTTCCATGGCTTGGCTTTTTCAAGTACGTTGTACGTTCTGCACTTCCCAAAGTGGCAAGCAATACTAAAAGGTCAATGTCTTCGTCAATTATTGTAGTAGAGTCATACTCAGCAGATCTTTGGAGAGCTGTCTCGACTATTAGACGATCCGCATCCTCAAACGCCTGTTGAACCTCAAACCCAACAGCCTGGAGCCTGGAGGTCTGTTTGAAAAAAATTGATTAAAATATATTTGTTGTTGTCGTTAGACAATAGTATATTTCATTAGGAGTCTGGAAATAAGGATTTTTCCGTGCGCGCGTGACAAATTCTTGTGGGAGGCGAAGCCGAACACGAAGTCATGCAAGCATGGAAAATCCAATTCTGGACGTGTAATGAACGATATTTTTTATTATACTTATCTGAAAACAACGCAAAAAAGATTATAGATGTAAATTAAAACATTTTAGTTTCAAAGTAATAATAATACATCGTAAAAATAGTAGGCAAACACGATTAACATTTCCACTCTGCATGCTGTATCTACGAAAGGGTGGATCGTAGAGAAAAAACGCTTATACAAAAATTGTGTGTTTTTCTTCGCTTGTCAACATTTATATTTACAGGATTGCGTAAAAAAATTTTTTTCGATGTAAAAAAATGAAAAAACTCATTTTTGGGTACTATGGCGCCCTCTACTTTTGGCATTTTTCGTCGTAGCGCATCGATCCTTAGATATAAATTGTAGAAAATATTGCCCTCTACAATATTTATTAACAAAATTTTCTTCTGCAACTAACCGTTCTCGCGTAAAATCAAATCCAAACACTTCTTGGATTTCCCAAAAAATGGGTCCGAGGATTTTCCCGAGTTTTTGAATTTAAGCTTTCCACATGACCCCCTAATGATTTATGAAGAGAAAGTTTACCGGGTAATTTTTTCCAAAAACGACCCTTTTTCCCGACAGATTGACTGGACTATTAGATTCAGTTTTGCAAAGCTCAATGTAAATAAAAAATCACTGATATTGTGAAAGTTACTTTAAAGTATTTTCGTACGAAAACTAAATTTTTTCTCATCAATCTTTTACATGGTACCATCTGAAAATTCTGATTTTCCTTTAGAATACATTTTTTCTAAGATCAATGTTGCCAGTATTAAGTCAAAAATCAACAACACTGTGAAAGTTAGTTTGAAATATTTGTTCACTCCTTCCGAGAAGGCAATAGCTGAGAAATGAAAACACACGAATTCATAAAGCGTGCATTTTTGCTAAGCTGGGCCTTCGAACCTCCATATTCGCCAGACATGAGCCCGTTTGATTATGGTTGTTTCAACCAAATAAAGCGAAAGGTAAAAAGGAGTACGTATATTACACTGACTGGAATCAATTTTTCAGGCTAATTAAGTTTAGAAACTGATTATTGTACCTATCCATATTGTAACAGGTTTGTGCCGATTTAATTTTGAAATAAAGCAGTTATAAAATTTCAAATATTCCTACGTCTGCCTAATCTGACAGTACATGATAAACTTACTGTCTTAAGGCTGGCAAAGGTTTATCCTCATACATTTCGTACGTCGATTTAACAATAGCACCTGCAGATTTATTCCTCCGTCGAAATGAACCTCTAGTTTGCATATTAGTGGGACTGCCAGTACAAGGTGAGCCAGTTTTGGGACTTTGGTGTCTGGATATGTGCAGTGGAGAGACTTGTCCAGCATACGTTGTCTGATTTGGAGAAGCCGAACGTTTCTGAAGCGTTGGTGACAATAAATTATTTTTCTGGGAGTTTTCCGAAAGTTCCTCAGTGCATTCGTCGTTTTTCTTACAAGGCTACAATGAGATAAATTAATGGGAGATTACACGGTTGTTACAATTGGTAACATACTCCTTCAGTTTCCAATAGTTGGTCAACCGAAAGTTCTTGGTACGTGGTGTTTCTGAAATCATCCATTTGGTTTTTCTTGTGACGCGCTCGTTCGTAATCCTCTAAATCAATTGCATGCCGTTTTTCCAATTCGTATTTGCCTAGTTTTTCGCCGGCTGTTCTTAAAGCTAACATTGCGTGTTTTAATTTTCTTGCATACTCAAAGCGTTCATCTAAAAAATAAACCAAAATTGATTTTTTTTATATTGTAAAATTTGTCTACTTACTTATCACAGCTAAATGTTTCTTAATTTCCATATCTCTAATAATTTTTGCTACTTCCACATCTACATACATCTCGAAGGCTAAGTCATCGTAAGGCGAAAGATACTCTGGATTTGAAAGGATTTCGTTTAATTTGGCTGCTTCCGAATTGTCACTGCTTGATATTCTGCGCACTTCTATTTCCATTCCCAAAATGTTAATCGCAATCAAGCTGACCTATTAAAAACACTCGTACTCATATTTTGTAAATTGCAAAGCAAAAACTACCTGATTGAAAGTGTTGTTGGTATTTTCATGGTTTCTGTGAAGATTCATCTTTACAAAAGAAGCAACACACTGTGGTACAATGGCAGACTTCAATTCCCTGCTTTTAAATTCTGAGGATTCATTATTTGATAAAGTTATGTAACCGATGTACTCCCATTGAATATTTTGAACATCTTCTATAGTATTTGTGTCTTCGTTACTTGAATACAATTCCACTTTGGAAGCTGTAAAATATATGAAGTTGTAAACCAAACCCATTTTAGAATAATATTGGAATATCTGGTAATCCTGTATGTTCCAGTTCAAGATCAATAAGCATTTACATAGTAACAAGCTAAAGGACGCACCTCTAAAACTTACAAACTGCTTCATTTAAAGGGTATCCCTTTTTGTGTAGAAATATTCAGATACTTACGAATCATGTATTGGTGTACCAGAATTTGAATTTTGTTCAAACTACATCGTTTTTCAAGTTGTAAAATAATTTCTTGGGGGTAATCACAATTTTTAACAGATCTCCAACCCTTCACAGTTGGCCCATGTAAATTTAATTCACTTGAACGATATTTGGATTCCTCACCTAAACAGAAAAGTTCTTACCGTATTCTTACATAATCCTTAATTGTTTTCCTTACTTGTAGAATGGACAACACTAAATTCAATTTTCTTCGGCATTGTATTTCATCTGTTGTTTACACTTTTTATATATATATTTTTTTAATCTTCACTTACGAATATTGTGCTGAGACTGATGTTAATTAATTTGATTGTTCATGTTGTTGGGTTTTGCAAACAAATAATTGAGCAGAGCGTGTTAGTTTTATTGATTATTTTGTAAAGACAAATCTCACGTGGTCGGGAGTTTTCTTTTGGTCATTTCCATAGAGTAGAGCGTAGGATTATTGATTTTCCAGTTTTGGCGTCGGCGTAGGGGGTCCATATGGGAAAGTTGTTGCGCATTGTCTTTAATTATTAATATTTCATTTCGAACCATTGTTAATAAATAATATTCGTAATGATTTACAATAAATTTGTTTACAAGTTAGGTTTTCTATATAATAAATTATTGGAAATGGAATGTAATATTCAGTTATGAAATTATGATAAAACGTTCTTTTTAACATTATACAGTGTGTCCCCGGATGGAATTGACAAGAGGAAAATAGTATATTTTACAACAAAACGTCGAGTAGTAAATACTATTTTTTCTACGATAATGTAATTTATAAATTGGATTTGAAAATACAAAATTTTTTTAAATTATTTAAGGTGATAATTTTCAAGTGAAACGTCATAGTTATATTTTAGTTTTTATTTGAACTATTTTAAGGTTTATTATATAAAATTTTCCATGAAAAGTGAATGAATTGATATTGAAAATTTATGTAAATTTAGTGCATATAGTGTTTTCGTTTAAAAAATCACGAAGAAAATCATAAATTTGAAATTTTGATATTTTCTCTCTAGATAGAATATGAGTATTTTCGCAGTAGACAAAAATTTAGAAGTTTCAAGTAATGGAAAAATGTCTATTTTCATATATAAGAGTAGAAAAAAATCTTTATTATTGATTTTATTATGAAAAGTCATTCTTTATAAAAAATCCTGCTTGTCGAAAAAATGACTTTACCATATAAAAATCTTAGATCAGATGTACAGGGTGTAAAAAAATTAAGAAAACATGAAAATGCTTTAAGAGAGAAGTACCATTATTTATAGTGTTATATACAAAATGTTCATTTAACAAAGTTGTTTATAATCTAAAATAAAGCCTCAATACAAAATTTGAAATCAGAATTCTAATATTTAATTTATGTCAACTTACAATTTTTTTCAAACATAAACATCCATAAATTATGTAAGCATTGACAGCGCTCCTGTATTCTGTAAAATGCACACATCGTCCATCGCGTCGTTCGTCGACCAGAATAGTAGGTATATATTGTTGATATTTATAGAAACAAAATGGCCAAGAAAAGTAACAAAATATATTATCAAATTTCAAAAAACGAAGAATTATAAATTCAGCGTAAAGTCTGAAAAAGTCACACTAAGGATGAGGTGGAGTCTGACAGACTCCTGACCATTGTGCATTTCGAAAGTCTTTGAACCTAAGCTAATATTCTCATGACATTGTGTGAAGCTACTAAAAGATGTGTAAAGCAAAAAATGTAAAAATTATTACAAAAATAGAGAGTGAGGAGTTTTACACGTCTTCCGTTAAGGGTCAAGATTAAACAAGGCTTTGTTTCTGAGACACAGGGTGTCAAAAAAATGAATATTTATCAATTCTGGAAAATGCCTAAAGATATTTTCTTCAAATTTGGTATGCAAACTTGTGATATTACCTAACTCCATTAGAGGTGTGCCTTTAGGGGTAAATCATATTACGTTTTTACTTTCTTATACGTAGTATAAGGAAGTATTGTAATCGTGATTTTTTTCGACTTCGAGATTTTGATGGATTTACACGTTTTGAGGGCCCCTGAATCCATTTTGACCATTTTCGCCATGATGTCTGTCTGTCTGTGTGTCGGTCTGTCTGTGTGTCTGTCTGTCTGTATCCACCATAACTCAAAAACGACTTATCGGATTTGATTCAAATTTCATATTTAAGAGTTTGAACAAATTTGTGGGTGCCACATTCAATGTTTTTCATCTAGCACCAAAACAAGTGACAGTTACCTGAAGACATTTTCAGGTTTTTTAGGAATATCTTGAAAAATAAACAATTTATGAGATTTTTTTATTCTTTAACATTGATTTAGAATTGAATTTTGAACAAATTTTGTTTGAACATTTTTTTAAAATTCCGTCAAAAAAATTTCAAAAAAACTAGATATTCTTAAAACACTTTATATTTCTCATAGCGCGCGTTGATAGTTGAATTCGATGGTCGAGGTAGACCATGTGTTTCATTATATGGCTGCCAAACGGAAGGTCTCGGGTTCGAATCCCAGAAGGAACGGACCATTAGTTTTTTTTTATTTTACTGGTTTCTATGGCACCGAAAACAATAATAATGAATAAATAAATGTAATTTCATACCGGGAGATTTTTTTAAGTGAGTAATAGGTCAAAAATCTAAAATAAAACACATTTTCGTCGTAAAATTCGGTTATAATGAGTGGGACAAGGACAGATTTATGCGTATTGCTATAAGTGCGACAGAGACTATTTGAAAATTGCTGGAAACCTTCAAAATTTTTACAAGAAATTTAACTTAATTTATTTAGGAAAAGTAATTATTGTGATACTATCCGTAAGTATAAGAAAGTCATGTGTTGGGCACATCAGATATTTTTTTTTTAAATAAAATAACTGATCCAACACAAGATTTCTTATGTATCTTATTACAATATGGAATTAATTCTGATCTTTAGAAAGTACTGAAGCCGTGGCCAATAATCAGATTTTATTTATATTGATACAAATTAATTTAGTTATTATTTTATATCAGTTGAGGTCGGGTGTCTTTGTATCAATTCAGATACCATGGCGAAAATAGTCAAAAGTGTAATTCCCTCAACATCTTGAAGTCGAAAAAATCGCGATTACTATAACCTACCTATTTCCTTATTACTTCGTATAAAAAAGTAAAAATGCAGCGCTACCGTCTTTTTTTATGTTTAGAATTTTTTTATAATATCAAACTGACACTATAAAAATTTTTCTTTTGTGTTTTTACTTTCTTATACGAAATAATAAGAAAGTATAGTACCTAATCTTGATTTTTTGTTGTTTAGTAGCGGTTATTTCTGGTTAAAGTAAAAAATTTAATTTAATTTAGAAAAAATGTTTTTCTTTATTCTGTAGGTATGTACAGGGTCTTTCACGCAAAAGTAACACCCCCCTTATTTTCTTACCTATTGAGATATTTAATTTTTTCAAAATCATATTTACTGTAGTTTTTTCTGAAGTTTTCAAATATGCCATCAAAACTTTTTTATCTTGAAAAATATACAGGGTGTGCTAAAAATGGCATTTTTTCTTATGGAACATTCAATATATTTTTACATGAATCGATAGATCTTTTAAAGCTGATTCCAAAAATATATATGACTTTGACATTTGGACCAAAAGTGGCGGAGATATGAAACGTCAAATTTGTAAAATTTGAAAAAATTAACATTTCTTTTTTTTAACCTTTTAGGATATTTTGATTTTTTTTATTGTAAGATCTCCTTTATTCTTCCTGTATATGTTAAAAAACTAGAACACAGCTTAGTTTATCACTTTTTTTTATTTCATGGCAACCTGCAAATGTAGGAATATTGTAGGCAATCTTGTGTAATTTATATTATTAATAAAATCATTTTGAATTAAAACAAGTTAATAGTATACTTGAATACAGAAAAAAATAAAGCAGATAGAATTTCAAAAAATTAAAATATCCTAAAATGTAAAAAAAAAGAAATGTTGATTTTCTCAAATTTTACAAATTTGACGTTTAATATCTCCGTCACTTTTGGTCCAAATGTCAAAGTCATATATATTTTTAGAATCAGCTTAACAAGATCTATCGATTCATGTAAAAATATATAGGGTGTTCCATAAGAAAAAATGCCATTTTTAGCACACCCTGTATATTTTTCAAGTTAAAAAAGTTTTGATGGCATATTTGAAAACTTCAGAAAAAACTACAGTAAACAGAATTTTGAAAAGTTAAAATATCTCAATAGGTAAGAAAATAAGGGGGGTGTTACTTTTGCGTGAAAGACCCTGTACCTAATGTAGAGTATTAAATTATCTATCTTTTCTAACTTAACTATCGATCTTTTTAATTGTTTTTCCACACCTGTTTATAATCATATTTCATGCCCATAATTCACTACAGTGAATTATTTTTATTATTCACTGTTTATCCGGCCAATCACAAATACACAAATTCATAATTCAATGTTGCTGAACCAATGATATTTTTAATCGCCCCCCATCAAGTCTTTCTGGGATCTCTATATTACTCGTATCGTTTCAATTAACGAAAATATTCAAATAATGGAATTATACTTTTGATTCATATGAATTTTGGTGCATTGCTTGCGTCTAATGTCATATGTAATGAAATTTTCAATAGAAGAAAATTTGGCAAACTAAAAAAATGGCAGCTTTAGATAATATTGAATATAATAATTGGAGTATTTAGAATTGTAGTTATTATTCCAGGAATCAGCAGAAAATGCTGAATGTGGTGACAAAACCCATTAGAAATCTGATCTCCAAATGTCTACAATAATTTTTATGCACTTTCAAAATCCAATTTTGGATTTTTTTTAAACAAACAATTTTATGTACTCACAATAATTGCTGTTTTAGTAGACACTAAAAGCAAATTGATAAATAATTATTTATCTATTCCTTGACAACAATGAAAATTAATTTCATAGAGAACAATTTATAGATAAACCCTAATAGCAAAGTTAACAAAATATAATATCTTTGTAGATGAGTAGGCAGTTCTTTAACGTTTACTTATTTATTAATTTAGTTAGAAAAAAGTACAAAATGCTGCGTTAAAAGTTTATTTAATAAAATTAACATTGAAATATAGTAAACACATAGGTACTACACAATAAGTTTTGGTAGAAAACTATGAAAAACATTTTACATAAAATATTCGCACATGTAAAACTTAAATATTCGATTATAATTATTAATAAAGTAAAAACGAAATTTACAAGTTACATAATTATTACGCAATATTATACAAATGTTACAATTCGATGTTATCACAGATAGATTACTAAGTACAGGCACATAAGACAAGAAGGCAGTAGGTATAAACAAACTTTGTGGAGAGCACACTTAACTTAATTACGTAAAAGAAAAAAATTACTTATGAAGCAACTGATCATACGTTCGATTGTTAGCAAAATTATCGTCACATTCTTCAAACGGTAAGCTCTCGTAAACATTCTCGTTAGTTTCTGCTGGCTTTGGCGTGCGCTGTTTCTTACGATAGTACCTATAGCAAGAAAATAGTGCATTCAGAAATGGGAAAGTAAGATTTTCATGTTATCACTTACAGATAACCGACAACACTGACTAGAATCAATATTGCAAACAAAGATGACAGAATATAGACAGTACTGGAAGAACTTGAGGTATTGTCAGCACCAGCTGGGGTTTCTTGAATGGGTGCTGTGGTGAAACGTTCGAAGTAAACCACTTCATGCTCGCTATTTTTATAACTGTTAGTTACGACAAATATCAAACAGTACTTCGTGTCTGGATGCAGTTTCTTTTCTTTGTTTATTGGAGATTTGTCTATGGTTATCTTTCTGGTTTCGTTGTTGGTAACCTGGAACCCAATGAAATTTTATTCATATTGGCTTTTGTCAACAAATGATATTTTATACTGTTAAATTTTGTGCTATCCAAGTTTCCCCATAATTATGACATATATTATCCGAAACTTTCTTATTGTTGAGCAAGTCTTTTTCCACTGTTTTAGAAGTATTGTAATCTTGAACTATCACCAATACTTTATAAAAGTTTAGTCTTCTATCCAAGTGTGGTAATTTGAATAAAACTGAAGAATCTCCTCTGGCTAACATGGTAGGAGTTTGATCAATATGCTCACCAATTTCAGAGGTCTTTATATGTAAAGTAGCTAACACGCTTTTGTACTTGGTATTCATTGACTGAATGAATAAGTTATAGTGAGTACTATAAGGTACGTATTTTATCTGGAAAAAACGCAAATTAACATTACACTAGATTTTGTAATAGTTTTGAAGTTACTTGATGAGTATATCGTGGTGAATATGTCCTGTTTTCCACTTTGTACATTTCGTGAATATTTTCTGCTTCCTCGGTACCATTCTGAGACTTACTACTATTTAGCATGATGTTAAAAGCTGTGATGGTACCATTTTGCTTATAGGGGTGCACCCAGCTTATATTCAGATGACAATAATCGGTAGCTTCTTGGCAATCCACTATTTTATAAGTCAAATTTGTGGGTACTCCAGGAACTATTAAAATAAACAAAAATATTTAGAGTAACTTTTTGAAATAACATCATCAGTATATTACCTTGTTCCATAGAGTAACCATTTATATTGGTATCTTTTCCAAAGGACGGTGTATTATCATTCTTCAAACTAACTTTAAAAATGTACTGTTGGTACGGAATCAAATACGGTACATCCACGCAGTACTTGTTAGGCCACAGTTTACAACGCTCAATTTTCGAAATAACAGCTTTACACTTCTTAAATGATAGCGCATTACATTTGTTCACTTGTACAGCACTTGGAACCCCCTGAGGATTCCTTGGCAAGTCGTACCGTAACGACGCAAAATTTGCATCAATTGAATACAGCTCTAGATTTTCCACAGTTGGAGCAACTATAACACACAAAATTTAGTTGTGGTAGAGGGACGGAGCATTAAAAGCCAGTTTTTTTAATCGGTCAACTTTTTGAACTTCATTTCCAGTACCCAGGCCTCACAATTTAATTGGTTTATATTTAAGTAACCTAGAAGTTAATTACCGATTGAAAAACTGGCCCTAAGTTAACTCACCACCAGCCTGTGTGAAAAAGTCAAAACTGGAGCTGATGGTATTCTTGCCACTTTCGATGTTTTCAACGCTTCGAGCAGTGATAATTTTTAAGTTGTATCTTGTGAATGGGCGCAAACCGTCAATTTCGAAATCATTTTCAGTTTGTCCAATTTTTTCTTTGGTGAAGTTCCAATTGGAGTTACTGACTATTAATGAATGCACCAAGTGGCCGTAAGTTTTGGTACAATCAATTTTGTCCCAAGAAACATGCACCATGGTATCTATGGACTGAATTTGTACTTGTACTGGTAATTCGTCCACTGTTGGTGTATCTAGAGGTAAAAATATGTTAATTTAGGATTGGGATTTTTTATTAATGTTTGTTACCTGATTCAAGTGTGTTGTAGAACAATATTTTATCTTTTTCATGCAAAACTGTTGAAACGGTTATGTTGTAATGGGTAAATGGTACCAAGTTATTTATTATTATCTCGTTGTATTTGGTCATTAGGAAGCCGTGGGATTTTGTGCGTTTTTTATTAAATGGTTCCGACAAACAGATGTCGTTAGCCTAGAAATAATATTGGTAATAAAAGCGTCATTTATCTGGAACTTATAGCAAAAATTCGAATAGAAAAAAGAGACAATTATTGATGTTTACATCAATGGTCTTCATAATATGTTACACCTAAGTCAACGGATTGAATATTAAAATATTTTTCAAAATATCTAATAATTATAGAAGGGTGCAAAACAACCTTTTAGAAGTCTTTAAAAAATATTATGCTGCATAATAAGTCATGTACGTTGCTCTACAATATTATCCTCTTCGGCGATTATAGGAATAACTTTTTGGTGATTTTTTTGATTCCAGAAAATTCTATGGTATACTACACCCACTTTAATTGGCGATAGGTCGGCAAACAGTTATTCAGATTGCTGTATTTAAATTTCCTTCCAGCTATTCTTTATTAATAGACGAGATGTGGATAGATACTTTTAAATTAATCTTAAATCCTCCAAAAATTTGTAACAAATTCTAAGATGAACTAGAAAACTCTAGATAACTTTAGAACTTTTAGGTGTTAAAAGTTTTATCTTGTACCAGTTTGTTCTAACACCTCACAGAAATGACACAGATCAAATTTTCTATATTTATTTCATGACTATGTCAGAAAATCCTTAAATACTTCAGTTTTAGATTATCTAATGGGTTCAATAACTTCTGAAAATAGTCCACAAGTTTTCAGTAGGTAATAGTAGAACGTTCATAATTTTCTACAACTTTTCCGTATATTTTCAAAATTAATTGTAATACGATCAAGAAAAGTTTAAAATATTCTAAAACTGCTCAGAAGTAAGAGTGCTATTTTAGAACCTTCGAATGCTTCAAATTTTTTTGAGGCTATACAAATTTTACAGAGAAATAAAAGTAGTCAATACATTTTGGTCTATTTTTTTTTCAAATAAGTAAATAGTGAAAAAAGTGAAAAGCAGTTGAAGCAAATTATACAGGGTGTTTCAACTCAAAGTGGACAACGTAATAGAGGTTGTAGATCTCATCGAGACTAACACTTTTTTCAAATTAATATTTTTAATTTGAGCTTTTGTTTTCGAGTTATCGACCTTCTTTTGTTTTTACATAAACCTCGTTATCTTCATTATTTATGGCCGGATTTTAAAAAATTAAAGTTTTTTGAAATTGTCAGTTTGATATCTACAATTATTGCGTTAAACATTTTTTCAAAAAATATCAACAAACAACATGGCGACCAGTTTTCCTTTTTAAACTTGGATAGCTCTAAGTCTGCTCCAAAGAAAATTGGTCGCCATTTTGTTTGTTGATATTTTTTTTTTAAATTTTAACTCAAAAATTGTTGATATCAAACTGACAATTTCAAAAAACTTTAATTTTTTAAAATCCGGCCATAAATAATGAAGATAAAGAGGTTTGTGTAAAAACAAAAGAAGGTCGATAACTCGAGAACAAAAGCTCAAATAAAAAATAATAATTTGAAAAAAGTGTTAGTCTCGATGAGATCTACAACCTCTATTCGTTGTCCACTTTGAGTTGAAACACCCTGTATAACAGACAAATTAATATTACCTGTAGAATCTCGTTTTAAATCTAAATGACGTTAAACTTTTCATTACAATATTTCCGAAATAAAAACAAAAAGTGAATAATTCATAAATTGTCTCTGGTTAATTGAATTAATGTTTAATTTTTTTGCACTTTTGCACTAAGTATCTTAAAACAGGGACTAAAGTGTCTCTTTTAGTCCCTAGGGATTAAATTTAAATTTTTAATAATTTGGGATAAAAAAAAGGTGGATTAAATTTACGTTGCTACGTAACCCGAGTGTTTTTTGTCATTTTGGACAGTATTTTATTGTTGTTGCCGACACGTTTGTCACTTTGACAAGCATAAATTTAGAATGATTTCACATGTAAAGATGTAAATGATTTGGAAGTGCAAAAAATAGCGTATATGCCTCAGGACTAAAGTGATATTTTATCCCTTACGTGATAAAAACACTCACTTTAGTCCCTTAATATATAATATACTATTATTAAAAAAGAAATTGCTAAATATCTCAAATTGTGAGAAGTTTCGTTTCAATATTAATTGTAAGTATTAATTGGCTACCTCTTGAAGATCAAGAAAGTACTCACTTGGTAAGACACAAAATAGTTAATCCTATTTTGCGGATCTTCCTGCTTCCATGTTAAATGAATTGCAGTAGCATTTGTCGCTGCTTCAATTTCCGGAAAATCTAAAAGCAACTTTGTTGGGGAAAAATCATTTACATCATTAATCACTTTCTTACCTTTAATTTCGTCGAATTCCAATTTCTTCGGCCTCCAATTAGGAGTAGTGATCAATTGACATGAAATATTATCGCCCTTCTCATATTTATTTACTTTTAAGTATGTAACTTTAACCTCTGCGAATTAAAAATAATTAAAACGAGAATTTTGAATTTGGGTTACCAGCTGATATTATTATGTACAGAACACGAGAGTTTGTAATTGAACTATTTGTTGTATGTAGTATGTGGGTCATTAATCTCGCTTAATTATGCGAGTTAGTAGTGTTAATTCCGGGTTATTGATCGTGAGACAAAATTTAAATTTACAAATAATACTTCTCAAATTTTGCAGATCAAATTGATTCTAAATATCATAATAAGGTAGTAGCTCATTAAAACTAGATTTAACTACAAGACCTCTTACCAATGATACAAGATATGAGTTAGAAATCTTTTCTTACCATTTTCGTGACAAAGTCTCACATCGTCTATCCCCCAAAAACCATCAACTTTCTGACTAGAATTTTTCAATTTGGTTTCAACAAATATATTTATTTTATCAATTTGGACGTTCTCCTCTTTCAGTTTAACGTTAATCCAATTTTCCTGTGGAATTTTACATTAATTTAGAAAATTATTTATTTTAAGCAAAAATAGACAAAATATTGGACTGTTTTACATGAAACTAATTAATTAATTCTGTTGGTAGAATTACAAATATTTAGGTATGTTTTTTGTAATTCTTTTATGATGGTATGCAGATGCTCTGAAGAAGCTTACGTAGATGAACGAAATAAAACTATCAACAGAATTAATTAATTCTTTTCGATTAAAACAGTCCAATATTCCGAATATTTAAAAAAAGGACGACATATTTATTGTAACATAAAATTACTTATTTAAACTTAAAAAAATTACTTTTGTTGGTATGATGTATTTTAAATTTTTCCTGGTTGTGCCATTTTGGTGGAAGAACAGCATTTCACAATCCTTACAAGTCGACACATACAAAGACACACATAAATCTTTGGAGTTTATTGTTAACTGTGGTCCAAGGCGTGACACTTGGTCACTTTCAGTGTACATAAAGTGGTCTAAAAAATGTGAAATCGAAGCAACTACAGAGAAACATAAAAACTTATTTACTTTGGTGAATTTTCCACAAGCTGGCTTTTTGGCTCCTCATAAGAAAATATAGCGGCTGTAATGGCTCTTTATCATGGTATTCTATTACAGTCCTCTTAACGTTGACATCAGTTAGCTTTAGTGTTCCGTTGTCAAGACTAACGATAAAATTTTGCCATTCATTTTGTGGCAAAATGTTCGAATAAGCCTAAAAGTATATTATATGGGAAGTAGAACAAACTCAAAAACATCTTAGCTTTTAATTATCACAAATATCAACCATATTAACTTACTTTATATCTTTCCAACGCAAATAAACTGCTGGTGTTATTTGATAGTGTTGTGTATTTTTGTAAATATATGTCGGAATTGTTAATGTGGATATAGTAGCAGGGGTAGTTGTACGGATTCCATCCATTGCAAATAAACAATTCCACGTAGTCAGATGCTCGAACTGAAAAACCCAGATTTAAACCGTTCTGGATTTCCACTCGTTCCTTAAATTCCTCCGTTTTCTCCGATATAAAAATTGTTGGCAGATCTAGAAACACGTTTGGTTACAGATACAATCAAAAATATAGAAGTTGAGCTCGTATGGTAGAATGAGAATGATTTTCAGTAGGTATGTGCGTCACACTTCCTCTCTCTTTCAAAGAGAATCGAATGCACATGTGTACTGAAAATAATTCTGATATAAATATAATATTAAACTTTTATTAAAGAATTCTAAAAACCCATGTGATTTTTAATTTTTAAAATCATTTCTTATCACTCTATACTGGGTGTCCCAAAATCACCACCCCAAATTTAAGAGGTCGATTTCTTACAAAATTTTAAGACTTTTTTTTTGCCATTTTTTTCCATAATCAATCTTAATCTCAAGTAGCTGCTGGTCGGCCTAGCAGCTCACGTCGAATACGCGTTCTGAAATGGCTATTTTTAATCGGAAATAATAATTTTCTCATTGATTTTGGAAAAAAATGGCAAAGGAAAAAAGTCTTAGAATTTTGCAAGGAATCGACCCCTTCAATTTGGGGTGGTTATTTTGGGACACCCAGTATAATTATTGTGACATTTATTTACGAATATATTCTCATAATCTGACTCTGTCACAAATAAATTACATGTTTTTTTCAAATTAAATTCTGGTTGATCAACAAATTCTAAAAAATGACTAATTTAGCAGATCGTGAACTAATCGCAGTTATCGGAGACGAAGACACATGTGTTGGTTTCCTTTTGGGTGGAATTGGTGAAATCACTGGCGATAATCGGCAGAATTTCATGGTGGTGACTCAAGAAACACCCAAAGAACGGATAGAAGATGTGTATGAAAATTTTATGCAACGTCGAGATATAGCTATAATTTTAATTAATGAGCACATTGCTGAACAAATTCGACCTAGCATGGAGGGGTATAATCAAATATATCCTGTTGTTTTGGAGATTCCCTCTAAAGATCACCCGTATGATGGTGGTAAAGACTTGATAATGACACGGATACATAATATTTTGGGGAGTGATGGTGGGACAATTTCTACGGAGAGAAAATTTTCTATAAAGAACATGTGATAGTTTGGATTGTGTATAATATTGTTATGGGTTTCAGAATAAATCCAAAGTAATAAAATATTTTATGATTAAAAATAACATCATTGAATGTGTACTTAATTGTGTGGGTGTCTCTCTAACCTTAACTATAAATAAAAAAGGTTGGTATTTATTTATTGGTATAGGTATCCATAAATTAAACAAGAAAAATTTGAGATTTGTAGTCCTGAGTAAGTTGAGATTTGAATTAATTACGTATTTACTATTTTAAGCATATCTGCAAATTTATTTTTGATTCAGTTCTTCATACAACAGCACAGGAAGTCCGTTGTACCAAAAGATAAATATGTTTACTTTGACGTTTACATTTTAGAGCGCCATAAAAATAGTAGTTGGTGATTACAGGTAGATAATGCAACAGATTTTGTTATCAAAATCCAAGTGCTACCAAACTATTCTCACTTATAGAAAAATTAGAGTGTGAATAAGATTGAATAATCACAACTCTACGGCACAATTTTGAATATAGGTAATCCGAAAAATATAAAAACAAAAAATGATCAAAATCAACTAGATTCTTCTTAAAATGGTATATCTAATAAGGTATAGATTTTTATAATTAAGTAGTATTGAAAAAAATCATTGAAACCATAACAAATTTCATAATAAAGTTTTGAGAAAATTTTAAATAAAAAGTGAATATCCGCTTTTCTTTTTAAATTTCTCTGTACAATTTTAATTCGCTTCTAAAAATTAAACTAAGAAAATCAGAATATTTCAATATTTTTATAAATGTTTCATAAAATCAAGATAATGCAATGTAAAATCGATTATCTTTTTAGAAATTATCTCTTGAAGATTAGTGTTAACCCCTTATCTCATGGTGTGCCATATATGGCACAAAGCATTATTTTTATTGCACGTAAGATTTTCTTATGTAGTAATAAAGAACGCAATTGTTTTCTACGTACTCATACAGAATAACCACGTGTAATCATACAGGGTGTCCCAAAATTAGCGTGCAATATTTCTAGGACAGGTTGTACTTATCAAAATATGACGATATAAAAAATTTAAAAATTATCCACAAAAAAAATATGGGGCAATATTTACCCAGCACCAACCCTGTCTGTCTGTCTAAAAATTGGAAAAATTAATATGTGGCAAATTGTAAAAGCTTCAAACTCACTAAATTTCATGAATCTACCTCAAACAGTTGCAAAGATATTACAGAAAACTCCTCTTTGGGGTACCCCTTTCGGAGCGCTCTAGCCTCCTTGGGAGTCATGTTAATATAAACTTTTCGTCATATTTTGACAAGTACAATCTGTCCTAAAAATATTGCATGCTAATTTTGGAACACCCTGTATCTAATTTTATCATTGCATAATGTGCCATATATGACCCAGAGCATTTTTTTTCAAAAAATTGAAAATCTGTAACTTCGATTGTTTTATACATTTTTTATAAATAAAGCCTACCAAATACTACAAGAATTTTTTTTTCGTAAAAATTTAATAAATCATGCAACAAGGGGTTAAGTTTATTTATCTACTACCAATTCATAATAGCCTTGATTTGACATTAATTTGAGTAAGGTAAGTCAGATTATTACGCAACATGTGTTTTAAAGAAATCATTACCACACTGAAATTTCAACAAGAAAATTCTTTCTTACAAGTATTTATAACACAATTTTTACAATTTAGTATCTTTATAGGAAAGTTTATATTTGTAAATGTCTAATTATAATATAATATATATTGTTTAATTCTTTAAAATTTGTGATTTACATTGAGTAATGACACTTCATACTCTTAAGTTTGATTTTTTGAAACCTGGAGAATTTTATAATAGCGTATCTACCTAGAAAAAACCCTAACTTCACGTTAGATAACTGAAAAAATTTTTAGTTTTATTTTATAATAAATTAGTTTTATATTTTAATAATAAATATAACACGGTCCACGTCCCAGATTTTTTTGGTGTATAAATTGTTTAATTATTTGAAAATTTATGATTCAAATTCATTGTTGTGTAGCGCTGGCTAGTTTTTACACAACTTAGGTTAGGTAGTCCAGTACGACAACTTGACAACAACTACTGAGCAATGTCGCTGGAGATAAATTCAAAATTCATTTTTAATTATTTGGACGGTAGAAGATAAAATCTTGTATATTACACGTGGGATATACACACATTAACATATTCGTCTGATTACAGAACTCGTCTACGACTCGTTCTGCAATTTCCAGACTCTTATGTTAATGATGTTCATATCCCACTTATAATATAAATAACTATTATATACTTTCATTTGGTAATGTGCCATATTAAAGGATTTTTTTAATGTCGTAATGACAGTTTTTACCGTACTAGTGCGTTAATATGTTAATAAAGACCATGTGTTGGAAAGAGAGTGAGTTTTGCAAAAAACAATTATTAGACTAGCCGCTCTATTATTTTTTCATAAACGCAATTTTAAAAATTTAATTATTAAATAGAAATAGAACTGGAAAACTTAAAGAAAATATTTTTTATCTATCAGAAATTTGCCAAGATTTGTAACATTAAAACCCCAGTTTTTCATCCTGTCGTTATCCTTAACGACCTTAACTATAAGTTAATTTATTAGGCCCAGTGTTCAATCTGGGGTTCAATATTAACTCTAGTTTGCTTAAACTTTGTTTAGAATGTACAAATTTATAATGATATAATTCACATTCTAAACGAAGTTTAGGCAAATTTGCTTTAAACCGACATTGAAATATCAGGTCTATACACTGTGTCCCAAATTGGTGACTCCACTATGGGTAACTTCAGTATTATTGGAGATACAAAGACGGTTAAATTAGAAAAGTTTTAAAGAATTTTATGGCCATTTCAGATTAGCCAACAGATTTTGAATATCTCTTTTAGTTTTTGAGATATTCGGGAAAAACCAAAATGTTGCATTTTCTTTAATGGTCAATATTTTTGTTATTATCCATTTTGTGCTGTTAAGACTTTGGCATTCTTCATTTAAGATACTTCTAACGGTGTTGACAGTTTTTTCCCAACTCTTTTGTTTTTTGAGACACGACTACTAACTTTTGTTTTTCTTATGGACGGCAATTGTTTTTTTGGCATTGACAAGTAGCATTTTTTATTACCTTTCCAACGATGTATCATAACATGACGAAAAATTCCTAATTTCACAAGAAAAATCAGAAAATTGTATTTTTCAATAAAAAAAAAACAAAAGACATTCTACAATGAATAAAAATCAATCCCTCTATCGCTGCATGAGCATAATGAGCGTATTTGTATGCTCATGATTTACATACGGGCAAATTGAAATGTTAACACTGCAGCTGAACGACAACAACCCCACGATACTTATTTCAGAAAACTTGTCACGAATTTGATTAATTTTGGGCCATTTGAACAAAAGAGGGACAATCGTTGTGATATAAATAATGAAGAGAGATATCATACACTCATCATGCAGCGATAGATGGATTGATTTTTATTCATTGCTGGGATTTCTTTTGTTTTTTTTTTATTGAAAAATACAATTTTCCGATTTTTCTTGTGAAAATTGGATTTTTTCGTCATGTTGTGATACATCGTCGGAAAGGTAATAAAAAATGCTATTTGACAGTGCCAAAAAAACCATTGACGTCCATAAGAAAAACAAAAGTTAGTAACCGTATCTCAAAAAACAAAAGAGTTGGAAAAAAACTGACAACACAGTAAGAAAAAGTGCATGAAGAATGTCAAAGTCTTAACAGCACAAAATGAATAATAATAAAAATATTGACCATTAAAGAAAATGCAACATTTTGGTTTTTCCCGAATATCTCAAAAACTAAAAGAGATATTCAAGATCTGTTAGCTAATCTGAAATGGTCTTGAAATTCTTAAAAACTTTCCTAATTTAACCGTCTTTGTATCTCCAATAATAAAGAAGTTACCCACAGTGGAGCCACCAATTTGGGACACAGTGTATACCATTATTAAGAAAATGGTAACCAAGGGAATGAACTAGTAGTTAACGTTAATAACATTAACTGAAAAACTGGCCTTAAATAGGTATATAAATTCTCAAAATATAAAATATAGCAATAGATATGTAAGTATATGACAAGCCGTCGTCTATAGTCATTAGTTAATCGATTATTAAGTATTATTTTGTGGATTTTTGGGTAACTATTTTTAGTTTGTCCATCCAATGATTCGAATCGTGACTAATATTATTATATTTTTTATTTTTATGTAGGTACTTAACGTAAGATAGGTACCTAGAAAGAATTGACTAATGCTTGATTATGATTACTGTTGTCTGCTGTAATATTTATTCACCATAACGATATTATATCAGTACAAATTACTATATATTAGGTAAATTCAATCACCTAGCCTTCGTCTGAAATTTGTCGATAATTGTACATCTTGCATTCAAAAACATCCTTGAATTCATATGCATTGTTTCTGTAATTTATTGTGCAGATACCTAAAGATGACTAGATATTTCATCAGACTCTAAACATTATTTTTATTTTCTCATCGCGGTAATAAAATTGTGTTAGTAGCCGCAAACAGACATGTGATCAGTTAAGTAAAAATATTCGTGTGAAATACTGTGAAATATAGTAAACAATTTATTACCTTCCCACCTACTGTCCCAAATAAAACGCGTTGTCCTTTCCGAGCTCTCATCTATTTTCCAATTTTTAATCGACCATCTACTATTACAGATATCATTTTTGGAAAACTTACAATTAAAGTCACTTTTAATAGATGGTATATATTTGGTAGCTAGAAAAAAATCTCAATCAGATTAAATTCATTTAAACCTTGATATGACTTAAGTACTTATATTTGGTATTTGGTTTTCACTTGTTGGCATTGGATAGACCCATCCTACAGCTGCATACCTTTCGCCTTCTTCAACAATGCAACTAGGTTGCACTTTATTGTCCTGCTTCTTCAATATATACGTTAAACTAATACCTTCCGCTTTGCCATTGAGGTAAACCAGTCCAAGCAACAACAAAGTGAAGATCAACATTTTCCGTCTTCTGCAATGGAGCACAACACAATTCCATATAAAACACTTTCAGAAAATCACCATAAAACAAATACGACCATAAAACACCACACACAGTCGCATGTCAGTTTAAACAATAATTATTACAACATCATGTACGATAACACTAATTTATGATATATGTGTTGTGATTGTTGGTTTAGGAGGTTGTATTTGAATCTGACAAAGCACAGAAATGAAAGTTCATTTGGTTTTTATTTCATCATGAGTAATGCGGTATTCTGTGCTCGATGTTATAACAGCAATCGTGTTGTATACTCACTTTGTTTGTACTAATTTGTTAAATATATTCATTTACTTGTGTGGTGTGCATTTTATTAAATCGTCTATTATGATTATAAATAGCCAAGTCCTTGAGAAAAACAACATGATTTGCTCTGAATAAAATCATTATTATGATGAGAACAGGTTTATTTTTAGAAAAGACATAGACAACCTGTAATACAATTTGGTACAGATATAAGTCTAATGAGGTACCAACAGGTGGGTTGCATTCATTACAGGCAGGTGGGAAATATTTATTAGGTGGAAAGAAAAATAAACGGAAATCGCTTATTAAATAAACAGGATATAGCAGGGACTTTGACTTTGTATAAAACACTATATTTATGTGATATGTGAATTTTTAAACAAAGCTTCACTCTTTATTCTATGGTTTATTTATGTAGTTACTAGATATTACAATAACATTATGTTACTGATTGAAAAATAATTAATATAATTAAAATTAACAGGTATTGCTATTGGTGAAATCATGTTCAAACATTAGCGCATTCGCCAAAATTTAAAGGGAGAAGTGGAAGCGACATTTATTTATTTGGTGTTTTTATTTGTTCAATAATTTCTAAGACGCAATTAAAGTAATTTGATTTTTTTTTTATATAATTGATTTTTTCATGTACTTTTATTGATTACATTTTCACTCATTTTCATTAATTTTTTTTATTGATTCAATCAAATTAATACGAATGGTTTTAGTTTGACCAATTGAAAATTCACCAGTGTTAATGAATTATGACTGAATTCTCAATCCAGTCGTTAATTTACTCAACTTTTATATGTCCTAATGTATTAATTTTGAAGTTTCTATCTAAACACTGCTTTTTTATCTGTACAGGGTGGGCAAAATTCGATGTTTTTATAGGGTAACTTTTAAACCATAAGAGATATTGAAAATCTGACCGCGCATCGTCGAGCTCTTTTTTTGACAAACCCTTGATGCCGAAGTCAAAATTTAGCGATCGTCGTTTGTTTTCGAGTTATGGACAAAAATTCGATTTATGTCTATATTCCGGTTGTTTGTGAATGTAGAGAAATGGCGTTTGCACGTTCTTAAGGCACTTTTTTGAGGAGAATGCAATGGCGTTAACAGATTTTGAAAATGTTTTTTTATTTTCAGGTTATGACATACATTTTAATTTTTTTATATGGAAGTCATAGTGGGCTGTCACTTTATTGTAAAGAGCATTTTTTTCTCTTTTCAAATATATATAATATGTAGGGTCTATTCCTTCAATTTATTCTTAAAAAATCAAACAATCTAAATTTTTGGAATTAATAAAATGTATTTCGCATATTTATCGCAGTAGACGAATGTCATGATGAGAACCCTCGGCGCGCCATTGAGATCCAAAATCAGGGTTGGTTTGGTTTTAGTGTTTGGTGTGCCTTAATAAAAAATCAAGTTTTGGCATATAAGATTTATGAGGGAAATCTAACTGGTGAACGGTACTACCAATATTTAATTGAGAAAATTGTTGATGAATATTTGGACAATTTATCGTTCAGCGATAGAAGTTAGTTCTTCTTACAACATGATAGTTGCACCACCTCATAATACGAGATCAGCTAGAGAATTGTTTAACTCAAAATTCAGATATAATTGATGGTTTGTTACCAATGGGCCAGTTAGTTGAGTTGTTTTATACAGATATTAATTTTAGATAGTGTCGTGTATATCTGTATGTCGTTTGTTGTATTTTCATTTTTATTATAAAATTTTTTTAAATTTAATTTCAAAAATTTAAATTTTTTTATTTTTCAAGAAGAAATTGAAGGAATAGCCCCTACATATTATATATATTTGAAAAGAGAAAAAAATGCTCTTTTCAATAAAGTGACAGCCCACTATGACTTCCATATAAAAAAATTAAAATTTATGTCATAACCTAAAAATAAAAAGACATTTTCAAAATCTGTTAACGCCATTGCATTCGCATCAAAAAAGTGCCTTAAGAACGTGCAAACGCCATTTCTCTAAATTCACAAACAACCGAAATATAGACTCAAATCGAAATCTCAAAAAATCGAATTTTCGGCCATAACTCGAAAACAAACGACGATCGCTAGAATTTGACTTCACCGTCAAGGGTTTCTCAAAAAAAGAGCTCGACGATGCGCGATCAGATTTTCAATATCTGTTATGGTTTAAAAGTTACCCTATAAAAACATCGAATATTGCCCACCCTGTACACTGTGTGCCAATTTGCTTGTATGTAATTGCAGGGTACCTATCTCTGTAATTTGTAAAGATAGAACTTGGCGGTTTTCGCCACTTTTTCGTTAAACTTTTAATGCCGCAAACAGAACTACACTAACTTGTTTTGTTTCTAAGATAGAGGGTGAAAACGAAATTTTTCACTTTCCGGGGTGCTGTCATATCTCACACACCTAAGCTAGAAAAAAAGTAAAAACTGTTCTAGATAGATATTTTTGCGTAGAATCCAGTGGCGTACTCAAAAAAAATGTTTTGCACCGTTTAAGAGATATAACCCAAACTAGGTCTTTTTTAAATGGAACACCCTGTATGTTTTAGTCTCATAAAATTTGTCTATTTTTTCTCATTAAAATGATGTAAACAGAAGGCACTTTAAAATTTAATAAATGCCCTAAAAAAGCAAAAAACCCAATTATAAGTCAAAAAAATTTATTTGGCCATGAAATTCGGGGATAAAGAAGTGTTTACAAGCAACATAAGACACTATACAGGGTGTTCGCGCGAAGTGGCTCACTATTGCTAACTTCGTTATTATTGGAGCTACAATGTCGGTTAAATTAGCAAACTACCAGCATTTTTTCCACTGATTACAATGGTGAAAACAGAAAAACAATTGACAATCTGGTTTTCGAGATATTCACAAAAATAACATTTTTTTAAATGGAACACCCTATATATTTTTGCATAAATCTATGACAAATTAAATTCTGTACAAAAAATGTCCTAATTTTTTTTTTATAATTTAAAATAAGCGAGTGATTTTGAAAAAAATTTTGCAATTCTTTAAAATCAAGTAGCCATAAAACGGAATAGTAATTTATTAAAACCAAACAAATATAATTTTTCATTTAAGCAAGTTGAAAAAAACTTGAAAGAATTATAGAAATATTACTATTTTATTTAATATTTTTAATATACCGGTGTTTGCGCAAAGTGGTTCACTATTGCTAACTTTGTTATTATTGGAGCTACAGTCGGTTAATATAGTAAACTAGTAGCATTTTTTTTCGCTGATTATAAGGGTGAAAACAGAAAAACAATTACCCTTCTGGTTTTCGAGATATTCACAAAAATAACATTTTTTAAATGGAACACCCTGTATATTTTTGCAAAAATCGATGATAAATTAAATTCTGAGCAAAGAATGTTCTTATGCTTTTTTGACAATTATTTAAAATAAACGAGTAATTTTGAAAAAAAGTTTTCAAAGTTTTAATATCAAGTAGCCATGAAAATTATAATTTTGTAAATTTTCAATATTTCCGTTATTCTTTCAAGTATTTTTCAACTTGCTTAAATTTAAAATTATGATTGTTTGGTTTTAATAAAGTACTATTCCGTTTTATGGCTACTTGATTTTAAAGAATTGCAAACTTTTTTTCAAAATAACTCGCTTATTTTAAATTATTATCAAAAAAAATGAGGACATCTTTTGTATAGAATTTAAATTACCATCGATTTTTGCAAAAATATATAGGGTGTTCCATTTAAATTTTTTTTATTTTTTTGAATATCTTGAAAACCAGATGGTCAATTGTTTTTTTGTTTTCACCATTGTAATCAGCGGAAAAAATGCTACTAGTTTGCTAATTTAACCGACTTTGTAGCTCCAATAATAACGAAGTTAGCAATAATGAGCCACTTCGTGCGAACACCCTGTATGTAATATTAAATTAAAATCTCTTAATATTAATATTAAGAGAAAAAGAAACAAAAAGCGAACTAAACATTTTTAACGATCATTATAAATAAACAATTAATATTAAGAAAATATTTTACTTTTTTATTTTTTTTAATTTAATGTTCCATTTAAAAAAGACCGAGTTTGGGTCATATCTCTTAAACGGTGCAAAACAATTTTTTTTCGAGTACGCACTGGATTCTACGCAAAAATATCTATCTAGAACAGTTTTTACTTTTTTTCTAGCTTATATGGTGTGTGAGATATGGGCAGCACTCCGGAAAGTGAAAATTTTCGTTTTCACCCTCTATCTCAGAAACAAAACAAGTTAGCTTAGTTCTGTTTCCGGCATTAAAAATTTAACGAAAAAATTTGCGAAAACCGCAAAGTTCTATCTTTACGACTTACAGAGATACCCTGCAATTACAAGCGAATTGGGACACAGTGTACACCTTGTATTTTTTAGTCTCATAAAATTTGTTTCTTTTTTCTCATTAAAATGATGTAAACAGGCACTTTAAAATTTAATAAATGCCCTTAAAAAGCAAAATACCCAATTATAAGTCAAAAAAATTTAGTTGGCCATGAAAATCGGGGATAAAGAAGTGTTTACAAGCAATATGAGACACTATATTAAATTAAAAACTCTTAATATTAATATTATTTTTATTTTATCTTAGTAAAAAACAAACAAAAAGCGAAGTAAAATTTTTTAACGGTCATTATAAATAAACAATGAAATTTCAGAAAATATTTTACTTTTTTATTTTTTTTAAATTTAATATAGTGTCTCATGTTGCTTGTAAACATTTTTTTATCCCCGATTTTCATGGCCAACTAAATTTTTTTGAGTTATAAAGGAGGTTTTTGCTTTTTTAGGGCATTTTTTAAATTTTAAGGTGCCTACTGTTTACATCATTTTAATGAGAAAAATAGACAAATTTAGTGAGAGTAAAAAATACAGGGTGTTCCATTTAGAAAAGACCTAGTTTGGGTCATATCTCTTAAACGGTGCAAAACATTTTTTTGAGTACGCCACTGGATTCTACGCAAAAATATCTATATAGAACATTTTTTACTTTTTTTCTAGCTTACACGGTGTGTGAGATATGAGAGCACCCCGGAAAGTGAAAATTTTCGATTTCATCCTGTATTTCAGAAACAAAAGAAGTGAGCTTAGCTCTGTTTGCGGCATTAAAAGTTTAACGAAAAAGTGGCACAGGTTCGTGAAAACCGCAAAGTTCTATCTTTACAACTTACAGAGATACCCTGCAATTACAAGCAATTTGGGACACAGTGTACATATTCAGCTAGTTCATATTTTTTCCAAGGTTTATATCTTTCGCAGTTTATGTTATCAATTTATCAATAAACTACCATGATATATTATTCTATCATCAAAGATTGTAAAAAAAATAGTCTACTAATAAAATTGTTTCCACCATTATTTGCAAGATTAAACTTCATAATGATTATTATCACTATTAGTAAAAAACTATATACTCATCCAAATCGATTAATCTAGACTACTTCGTAGCACTAGAAGATCGTAATGCGTAGACTTAATTTAAGTTTTACAATTTTTGTTTCATTAAACCCAATTCCCAAGTACCTAGTTCTAAATTCTAAAAATATAAAATATACAAGGAATTAATTATGTAAAATTTAGTGCCACTGGGTCTCTGCCTCTTGTATTTCAATTATTATGTTATACAAATTAGGTAGGTATTGAATGTTCCTATAAGACAGATTGTATTAACCTGAGAAGATAAAAATTGCATATATCATAAGAATCTTATGGAATCAAAAAATACAGAAACATTTTTTAACATGAAATTCTATTTTTTTATATATTTATTATTAGGTACTAAAATCAACGTAGTTTATAGTTATTTCTTGGAGATAATTGAAATCCATAGAGAAGAAAATTTCCTCTTTTACTATAAAATAACAATCGATACTTTGGCGATCAAGTTACAGCGAGAATAAAAGAAATAATTATACTTAATTCCCATTGTTCAATATGATCACTTAGAATAATCAGACTACCAATTCAGAAAAACCATCAAAACCTGCCTTTCACAGTTTCATATCTCTTTAGGCTTAAAGTGTGCTCTACTTTCTTTATACAGGAATCAACGAACTATTTTATTAGGATTTATTGATACTTTTTCCAAAATGCTCGGATTGCATCCCCCAAATTTTTCCAGCAAACCCGTGAGAAATCTGAAGATTCCACTGTCGATGCCCGTTTCTATTTTACCAGTACCAAAAAATATCTTAACCGGTCATCAGTAATATCCGGGTATCCCGATTCTTCCAGTTCTTCATATACCTATTCATCGTTTACTCTAAATCTTGTAGCTACTTTTTACAAGAGATCTGTCGCTATCACTTCATCCAAAAAATTCTATGATATAAAATTCTATTCCATATAAAGGATACACTTATCAAGCTCTGCCGGGTAGGTATGCAATTTGAGTGTTATTAGGGAATTTCCATTGTGATTTAGGAATTGAGTCGATCACTAAGATTCAAATGCGACGGGTCAGTGTTGAATGTGGAGGAAATCCGTAAGAACAGTTCAGTATGTAGTGAGAAAATTTGTACCTGTGAATTGCTTAATATAGAACAAAGATCCAGAATTCTCGGTTATAGTATTTCTGCCCTGTTTTTCAATGAAAAAGGACAAATGTACTTCATTCGTTTCGACTCAGTCCAGAATATTTTCTCCTATATTTTCATTGTATTTCTGTACCTATTTGAATAATCCACAAAATATGGATAAGTATCTATGTCATGAAATCTGGATAGGTCTTAGACGTAACAAGAACAACAGTGAATTATATTCCTAAAGTCCCGAAGGTAGAATGAACTTGAATGACCTGTGACAAACTGAGTCACATATCTTAAAGTTAGATCTCTTTTCTTTGTATCGACGTTTTAGTATTAGCGTGTTCTGAGACTGGCTGACTGGCACTCACTAAAAAGACAATAAATAGAATAGTTATGAATCCTGGACATATTAAAGAAAAAAGAAACAGAAATAAGCAAGGATGAAGAAGCTAAAGTGGAATAGAGGATGAAATAGATAGGTATATCCTAGAACGGAAACCAATACAAGATCATAGAAACAGAGGGTTTCCTTTTATATCGCAAAATTTATCTTTGTCATGTCATGTCATGTGACGAATAATCTTATCTAACGATTGTTATTATAGGTTTTGATTAATTAAATTAGTGTTTTTCCCAAGAACCCTTCAAATTGTGTACACAATTAAAAGTCATGCCTAGTGGGAGATAAAACATTACTTGCAAAATATAATACCTACATAAAATAGTAAACAGGCGTGTGTAATAATCAGTACAGATTTTAGTTCAAACCTTCAAACAACGACCACGTTTTTGAAGGTCAAATTTAATGTGTAATTAACAGCGTGTGATTCCTTTATAAAATGTTGTTTACAAATAGTTTACTAACAGACATTGTGGGCATACTAGTAGCCCTTACAGTTATTGCTATAGTATACGTTAAATGGGTGTTCCAATATTGGAGCCGCAGAGGTGTCGCAACAGTACCTCCAACTTTCCCGTTGGGAAATGCCACAGGTTTATTAACCAAAACAGAGGGATTTGGTGAAATATGGCAAACACTGTACAATAAATTTAAGCAACAAGGTCTTCCTTATGGTGGGGGTTACTTCATCATCCAGAAATTTTTCATACCAGTTGATCCTGAATTAGTTAAATCTATTATGCAGAAAGATTTTCAACACTTTGTTAATCATGGAAACTACGTTAATGAAGAAGTTGATCCACTTACCGGACATTTGTTTGCTCTAGAAGACGCCAAATGGAGAAATTTGCGTATTAAATTAACTCCTACTTTCACATCAGGAAAAATGAAAATGATGTTTGAAACTTTGGCCAACTGCACCTCAGGACTAAAGGAAAATGTAGAAAAATCAATTAGTTCGAGTGATGGTGCAGATATTAAGGAAATTTTGGCTTGTTTCTCCACTGACATAATTGGCTCATGTGCATTTGGAATTGATTGTAACTCCCAGAAAGATCCAAATTCTGAGTTTCGTAAACAAGGAAAATTGGCTTTGAGTACTGAACCAAGAGATTTAGTTCGGAATTTTATTCCTTTCGCCTTTCCCAAAAATTTATTAAAGAAAATTAATTATAAAATTGTTAGACCAGAAACCACAGAATTCTTTACAAATATGGTAAACAAAACTGTCAACTACAGGGAGAAGAACAACATATACAGAAAGGACTTTATGCATTTGTTGATACAATTGAAAAATATGGGAAAAGTCACAGATGATGGTAAGCTAACTGATGGTGAAGTTAAGGAAACGAGTTTAAATATGGACGAAGTCGCAGCACAAGCATTTGTATTTTTCCTTGCTGGATTTGAAACATCTTCTACAACAATGACCTTTGCTCTGTATGAATTAGCACTTAACTTAGAAATTCAACAAAAAGTAAGAGAGGAAGTTAATAGTGTTCTTAAAAAGCATGATGGAAAACTTACGTATGACGCGATTATGGAAATGCACTATATGGAAAGAGTTATCAATGGTAAATCATTTATTCTATTATTTTTTGTGTTATATTACTAAATATTATTTCAGAAACGCTTCGCAAGTATCCACCTATACCAGTACTAACCAGAGAATGCAATCTTGACTACAAGGTGCCCGGATCAGATTTAGTGATTGAAAAGGGTACTATGGTTGCCATCTCGGCATTAGGTATCCACTATGATCACGAGTACTATCCAAATCCCATGGTTTTTGATCCTGACCGTTTCACCGAGGAAAACAAAACTTCAAGACCATCGTACACGTGGTTACCTTTTGGCGAAGGACCAAGGATATGCATAGGTAAGCATAAGCAGTAACAGATACTTAACTTGGATTATCTTCGCCTTCAAAGCCAAGTTCATGTTCATGTGGTTGAATAATGGATATAGCCTGTTTCCTGACATGAAATTATGTTATAGGTCTTCGATTTGGTGTCATGCAAGCTAAAGTGGGTTTGTCGACATTGTTGAAAAACTATGAGATAACAATCAACAAGAAAACCGCCGTGCCACTTATTTTTGACAAAAATAGCTTCATATTGTCTACCGAAGGTGGAATTTACCTCAATTTCAAGAAGATTTAAGTAAATGGGTATTCAATCAAAATAATAATTAATTTAAGAATATATTGAAGTTTAATTTAAAATTTTGTAAGCATTTTGTGCTTTTTAAATATTGATCCAGATTTAAGGCCTAGCCTCATCAGGTGCTGTATTCCCAACTCCATTTTTATGATTATAAAAACATCTTTGCATGAAGCTTAAACGCTTGCTCTTTTATAAATGGGTAATTTGCATTTTCAAAATGTTTTTAGGTTAATTTTGTAAGTCATATTGACCAAAAAATGAATAAAAATATATTGGTATATTAATTTTATTTTTGTTAATATTTAATATTTATCGATTTACAACTTTGTAAAAATAGGCATGTCATCATGGTGCATCGAATTTTTTGGAATGACTAGAACAGGTAAAAATAATAAGAGTTTGCTTGAAGAACATTTTATTCGTTCGTTACAAAAGTGTCTGGTGTATTTTTTCTAGGGAAACAATATAAAACATTGTTGAAATGTCAAATAACATAGATTTAACAGAATCTTATATAACATTTTCAATAGAGAATAGCCCCATAATACTTAAAAAGGAGAATTTCCCTTCCGTAAATTATCACCAGACTATCTGCCCACTAAGAACGCATTGTAATGCGTAGGACTTAAATGAAATTTTAAAATTATAGTTTCACTAAACCCCTTTCCTTAAATTTCGATTAATTATTGACTAAAATGAATTATGTCACTACTTCTTGCATTTTAATTATTGTCATATACATTATTGAATATTTCTATTGTATGAACTATGAACCTGAGAAGATGTATATAATAAAAATACAGAGAGATTTTTCTAATATAAAATTGTATCTTTTTAAATAGTGCGTAACTTCTCTTTGAAGAGGATATAGGTATAGAAAATTAGGTACTTACTAAAATCAATATAGTCTATTTCTTAAAGGTAATTCAAATTGTGGATGATCCTTACCCAAAATGGTAATCCATAGAGACGCAAAATTATCCTCTACTATCAACCTCATTCTACCAAATAATAATCGATACTCTGGCGATCAAGTTAAGTACAACCAGAATAAAAGAAATATATGTTAAATAAGCAAGAAGTACGCCGCTGCTTTGGGGGTGAGTGGCGGTCTAGTGGTGTCTGGTGTCACCATATCTTGAACTGTTTCTGTGAATATTTATAGATTTATACCTACTTTTGGGGTGTGCATTTTTGTTGATGCAGATATTTTGATTAGTGGTTAAGATTGTAGAGTTATAGACCAGACATGGTTTAGTTAGGGTTTAAGTATTGGAAAGGTCATTCTTATATTCACTTTGTAAGGGAACACACATGTTTCGTTGTTTCGTCTGTATTGTTAATAATATATTAATATAGTTTTCCTAAGAAAATCAACAGAGTGTTTAATTAAAATTAATACAATTTAACATATACTTAATTCCCATTGACCATATTGACGTATTGAATATATGCCTCGAAGACAGTATGGAAAAAATCAGGAAAAGCACTCAGTCCTTCGACCTCTGATCACTAGGGATAATCAACCTACCAATTCAAAAACACCATCTAAACTAGCTACCTTTCCCATTTACGTATCTCTTTAAGCTTAGAGTGTGCTCTATTTCGTCTATACAGAAATCAACGATATCAATAACTATTTTATTATGATGTCTTGATACTTTTTCCATTTTTTGCATTCCACGTATCTTTTCAGCAAACCTATGAGAAATGTGAAGATTCCACTATCGATGCCATTTTCTATTTTACAAGTATCAAGAGAGATCTTAACAGAGTGTTCCGATTATTCAAAATCTTCGTATACCTACTCATCGATTTCTCGAGATCTTGTACTCTTTACGAGAGATCTGTTTCTTTGTTATGACTATTACTGTAGGTACCCATAAAATTGTGATAATTATGACTTTCGATTCTAAAAAAGTATCCGCTTATCGAGCTCTCGTGCGAATACATTCCGTTTTATTAGGAAGTTTCCATTGTGATCTAGAAATTGAGTTAAGCACTAGAATTTACATTCCTACTTCCAGTGCGACGAGGCAGTGTTGAATTTGGGAGAAGTCGGGTAGACCAGTTTAGATTGTAGTGCCTGAGCAGCCTGAGGTTCTAACAGTGAATTGTTTGATATAAAGTAGAGATCAGGAATTCTCGGTTATAATATTTCTGCCATCTTTTTCATAAAAAAGTAGAATTCGACATTGAATACCAAATGTAGGTACGTAATTCGTTTCGACTCAGACCAGAATTTTTTTTCCAATCTCTTCATTGTATTTCTGTAGTTGACATATTTGAACAAACCACAGAATATGGATAAGTGTCTAGGCATGAAATCTTGACACACGTCTCAAAGGTAACAAGAACAACCGCGAATTATCCCTGAAGATAGAATTAACTTGAATGACCTATGACAAACTAAGTCACATCTTCATATTAGATCTGTTTTCTTCAGATCGACAGTTTAGTTTTAGCATTGGCGTATTCTGAGACACTATCTCACACTAAAAAGACAATAATGTCCCAGAGACTTGCTGGTTGGTGGACATATTAATGATAAAAGAAACAGGAATAAGCAAGAATAAAGACGCTAAAGAGGAATGGAAGATGAAATATTGTGACGATAATATTTTGACCCAGAGCAGAGAGGAATTCGGCGCCTCCACCATATGTGGCGTTGATGATTTTGGAGGGTTTTAGGAAAGGATGAAGGGAGATTGTATGGAAAAACGATGTGTAAGATAATATAGATAATAAAGATGAATTATAATAATACAATAGTTAAGTTATTAACTTAAGTGTATCTAGATTATAACTAATTTCCTATATCTAAGGGTCCTATATTTATATAAAAATAATAGCTAACGTTGCTGGTAAAACATGACGTAAAATAGTTCTAGAAGGAACACTGGACTACTTTGGGTCGCAATTCAGCTGACTGCTGATTTGGGGATTTCGGTGATGTTGCTATTGCAAATATACGTTGGCCTAGATATAAATCATTACAGTGCACAATTTTGCACGTACCTATGCATAATTAATTACTCAATATAATTAATTAATTAATTTTAAATATTTCTATAAAATAATTTTGTAATTTATTGGCCCTATCGTCACAATACATCCTAGAATAGAAGCCAAAATACAGGGCAATAAATATAGGGTGTGGCCCCTTTTATATCACAAAATTTATCTTTGTCATGTTATTCAATGACTAAGCCTAATGAGTGCATTTTCTTATCATTACTTATCTAACGACTATCATTATTGGTTTTGATCAAATTAGTGTTTATCCAAAAACTTTTAAAATTGTGAATTGTGTATACAACTACAAGTCATGCCTAACAGTGGGAGATAAATAATGACTTGCAAAATATAATATAATAAGTATATAAAATAGTAAACAGCCGTGTGTAAATAATCAGTATAGATTTTTATTCAAACCTTCAAACGTTTTGGAAGGTCAAATTTAATGTGTAATTAATAACGTGTGATTTTATTTATAAGATGTTTACAAATAGTTTACTAACAGACATTGTCGGCATACTAGTAGCCCTTACAGTTATTACTATAGTATACGTTAAGTGGGTGTTTACATATTGGAGCCGCAGAGGTGTCGCAACAGTACCTCCAACTTTCCCGTTGGGAAATGCCACAGGCTTATTAACCAAAACAGAGGGATTTGGTGAAATATGGCAAACGCTGTACAATAAATTTAAGCAACAAGGTCTTCCTTATGGTGGGGGTTACTTCATCATCCAGAAATTTTTCATACCAGTTGATCCCGAATTAGTTAAATCTATTATGCAAAAAGATTTTCAACACTTTGTTAATCATGGAAACTACGTTAATGAAGAAGTTGATCCACTTACCGGACATTTGTTTGCTCTAGAAGACGCGAAATGGAGAAATTTGCGTATTAAATTAACTCCTACTTTCACTTCAGGAAAAATGAAGATGATGTTTGAAACCTTGGCTAACTGCGCGTCAGGACTAAAGGAAAACGTAGAAAAATCAATTAATTCGAGTGATGGTGCAGATATTAAGGAAATTCTGGCTTGTTTCTCCACTGACATAATTGGCTCATGTGCATTTGGAATTGAATGTAACTCTCAGAAAGATCCAAATTCAGAGTTTCGTAAACAGGGGAAACTGGCTTTTAGTACTGAACCAAGAGATTTAGTTCGGAATTTTATTCCTTTCGCTTTTCCCAAAAATTTATTAAAGAAAATTAATTATAAAATTGTTAGACCAGAAACCACAGAATTCTTTACAAATATGGTAAACAAAACTGTCAACTACAGGGAGAAGAACAACATATACAGAAAGGACTTTATGCACTTGTTGATACAATTAAAAAATATGGGAAAAGTCACAGATGATGGTAAGCTAACTGATGGTGAAGTTAAGGAAACGAGTTTAAATATGGACGAAGTCGCAGCACAAGCATTTGTATTTTTCCTTGCTGGATTTGAAACATCTTCTACAACAATGACCTTTGCTCTATATGAATTAGCACTTAACTTAGACATTCAACGAAAAGTAAGAGAGGAAGTTAATAATGTTCTTAAAAAGCATGATGGAAAACTTACGTATGACGCCATTATGGAAATGCAATATATGGAGAGAGTTATCAATGGTAAATCATTTATTGTATTATTTTTTGTGTTATATTACTAAGTATTACTTATTTCAGAAACGCTTCGCAAGTATCCACCTGTACCAGTACTGACCAGAGAATGCAATCTTGACTACAAGGTGCCCGGATCAGATTTAGTGATTGAAAAGGGTACTATGGTTGCCATCTCTGCATTAGGTATCCACTATGATCATGAATACTATCCAAATCCCATGGTTTTTGATCCTGACCGTTTCACCGAGGAAAACAAAAATTCAAGACCATCGTACACGTGGTTACCTTTTGGCGAAGGACCAAGGATATGCATAGGTAACTTAAGCAGTAACAGATTTTTAACTTGGTTTACTATCGCCTTCAAAGCCAAATTCATGTTCTTATGTGGTTGGGTATAGCCTGTTTCCTGACATGAAATTCTGTTGTAGGTCTTCGATTTGGTGTCATGCAAACTAAAGTGGGTTTGTCGACATTGTTGAGAAACTATGAGATAACAATCAACAAGAAAACCGCTGTGCCACTTACTTTTGACAAAGGCAGCTTCATATTGTCTACCGAAGGTGGAATTTACCTCAATTTCAAGAAGATTTAAGTAAATGGGTATTCAACCAAATTAATAATTAATTTATCATCAATGATGTTGAAGTTGGATTAATTTTTTGAAAGCATTTTGTACTTTTTTGACCTTGTATTCTAACAAAAAATAAAAGAAAACTTGTTTTCTGCATTAAAGACATTAGTAATAAAAATAGGAATAGCATAAGCCATCTACCGTTTTTTTTAAAGAAAACAAATCCTGGGAATACTTATATCTTATTCCAGATTTAAGGCCTAGCTAACTCCAGCAGCTGCTGGCTGCTGCATTTCAAAGGAAGAAGGCAACAATTCCATTTTTTACAATTATGATGAAAACTATTGAAAACGTCTTTGGATGAAGTTTAAACACTTTTTAAATAATTTACAAAAAAATTTTTTTTTACTTTTGGTTTCTAGGATACTTTTAAAGTCATTTTAACAAAAAAAGGAGTTACAGCTGTTAAGATGCAATAATTTTATTTCTTCTCCTAGATGAGAGCAGTAACTCCGGTAAATTGTAGAGTTACTGCTTATTTGTGAAATACTTGATGATGTACCTATAGTCTTGCTTGTGCAACAGAAAAAAAAATCGATATAAGTCAATATTACTTAAACTTTTTAGAATTCTTAGCATTTGATAATCATTTAAATATCTACGGAGTAATTATTGTAAAAAGTATAAGTAATGAACACCTATTCCTATTATACAATATAACAAATGAAAAAAATAACACGCTTCAATAAAGGCAATCTAGGAAGTTAATTACAAAAAAACTGAAAAGTTACACAAATTTAACAAGCACTTCTTTGAGTAAATACTTTGTAACATAAAATTTATAAAATAAGATAATATGAGATCTTGCTAATACATATTTTTATCAGGTTCCAGGTTCCTCGAAAACAAATAACTTTTTTTGGTGTGTAATCACTTACAAGAATATTCAAAAAAGAAGAATATTTAAACCCTTAAAGTACAATGAATATTTGACTTTTTCAAAGTCTGTCTAACAGAATCTGAATATTAATTTTTAAAAAATCCGATTTTATAAATGGCAGTACGATACACAAAAAACAACGTAATCTTAAACGACGGAAAAGGACAAAAAGAAAGAAAACACTATGTGCCATAAGTATACAGGGTGTGTCACGACGAGTTGACAGTAGGTAGACATAACTCTATTACTAAACACAATTTGGTTCTAAAAATTGGTACACGCCCAGTATACAATGTGTTCTATTTAATGAAAATATTGCCATCTTTCTGATACTTCCGGTTATACCGGAAGTAGACACAAACTTTGTTATTTTAAATGGAACACCCTGTATATTTTTGAATTTTTAGGTTCTACACTTCATTTTGGGCATAAAAGTATTAAGGTTGTATGATCCTAACATTAACGGTATTATAATTATTTACACTTTTTCATTTTTTTTTACAAAAACATAGATGTAAATAAAAATTCGAATCTTGACAATGACACGTTTTTTCCAAACTCTTTTTCTTGTGTTTGAAGTAGGAATATACAAGCAATAAGCTGATATAGTTTTGGAAAACTTGCTTTATACAGAGTGTTGGTGGTTGTCCGTTCATTTTTAAGAACTTTGATCAATGATAACTTTATTTTTTTAAATGGAACACCCTATATATTTCCACATTTTCAAATTCTACACTTAATTCTAGACATAAAAGTATTGAGGTTGTAAAGTCTTAAAATTAACGGTATTATAATTAATTACGTTTTCTCCAATTTCCAAGGTTTTTAAAAATTAACGATCAACCATAAGCACCCTGTAGATATAAAATAAGTTTTTCAAAACAATATTACCTTGTTTCTTATACATTTCTACGTCGACTAAAATATGTTCTTATTATATTTAATTTAATATTTTTTATTTTTATTTATTTTATTTATTATAATTAAGTAATTACAGTGGGCCCAGTGGTAAGTCGCCGAAATAATTGTGTGCCCAGTTATTTTCCCGAGCTCCCCCACTATGTAGGACATGCGTGTTACACCTCAAAACACCGATACAATCTGGAGAAAAATGTGTTTTAACTTAAATCTTCGCAGTTACGATATACAAATTGTATGTTTTTTCTTCGTCCGATTGTACTAGTGGTAAAACAGTTTCCTGCTTCTGTCATTTTCTGTGCATAGCATCGGCGACTTACCAGTGGGCCCACTGTATGTTTCTTCCAATTTTTTCATACAAAATCTTAGAGTCAAACATTTTCATATTTTACTAATGACACGTTCTTTCAAAAAATAAACCAAATTTTAGTGGACGCAGAAATGTACAAGAAACATGGTAATTTTGTTTTAAAAAACTTATTTTATACAGGGTGCTTGTGATTGACCGTTAATTTTTAAAAAACGTAAATAATTATAATACCGTTAATTTTAAGACCTTACATTACAACCTTAATACTTTTATGTCTGGAATTAAGTGTAGAATTCGAAAATCTAGAAATATATAGGGTGTTCCATTTAAAAAAATTAAGTTATCATTGATTAAAATTTTTAAAAATTAACGAACAACCACCAACACCCTGTATAGAGCAAGTTTTCCAAAACTACATCAGCTTATTTCTTGTATATTCCTACTTCAAACACAAGCAAAAAATTTTAGAAAAAACGTGTCATTTTCAAGATTTGAATTTTTATTTACATCTGTTTTTGTAAAAAAAAATGAAAAAGTGTAAATAATTATAATATCGTTAATGTTAGCACCATACAACCTTAATACTTTTATATCTAAAATGAAGTGTAGAATCTAAAAGTTGAAAAATATACAGGGTGTCCAATTTAAAATAACAAAGTTTGTGTCTACTTCCGGTATAACCGGAAATACCAGAAAGGTGGCAATTTATTAAAAATTTACTACGGTGTAAGCTATGAAGAGTTATTTATACTTGCCTTACTATCATTGTAGGAGTACATACTTACCTTTGTAGTGCTCATGAAGATCAATCAAAACAATAATGAGTCAAAGACTTACACATTTATAAGCGGTATAAAATTTGACTAATCATGAAATAATACAATTAACCAGTTATAGTATAGGGCAAACTGTGTGGCAATAACACAAGAAAACTATTAGTAGACAAGTTTTTATTAGCAAAATGTGTGGTGACATACAAATTAAGTTAACTCGACGAATGTTGATAAATAAGCCATTAATGTATTATTTATTATTACAAAAAAGAACAAAACAAAACAAAATTAAATCTATTCGGGTTGTTGTTGTTCCATTTGACTAGGAGTCGGAGGCTCCTTGTCACCCTTCTTCTTAGACCCAGAAACAATGTCGTCTATACGCAACAACAGAATGGCAGTTTCCACAGCAGTTTTGTAAGTTTGCAGTTTAACCGCCAATGGCTCCCAAAGATCTTTCTTTCCTTGTTCCACCAACTCACCGGTTTCACCATCAATACCCCAAGTGCAAGGAGTGGTATCATCAGTGTGATTTGCATGCTTAGCTCTTAAAGCAGTCAGAGTTCTAATGGTATTCGCGCCACAGTTTTGGGCTAAAGTACGTGGAATAATTTCTAAAGAAAACAAAAGAAAATAATACATAGTTTCTAGTTGGTGTAAGGTATATAGTTTCTTTCTTACCCAATGCATGTGCCAAAGCGTTATACGGTCCATGAGTAAATTTCTGCGATAAACGATGAGCCAGAGCCATTTCTATGGCACCACCACCTGGTACCAAACGAGGTGACAGCATGATGTTCCTAGCGACTTGCAAAGCATCTTGGAGGTTCCGTTCGGTTTCATTTAAAATATCCTTGCTAGCACCGCGTAAGAGTATAGTACAAGCTTTGGGATTTTTACATTCCGTAATGTAACAAAAGTACTCATCGCCGAGTTTCTTAATTTCGAAGAGTCCAGCTCCTTTTCCAATATCAGATTCCCGCAACTCTTCAGTTCTGTTAACAATTGTTGCACCGCAAGCTCTGGCCACGCGGTTGTTGTCGGATTTACGCAGACGACGCAAGGCACTGATGCCTGCTTTTAACAAAAAGTGTTGAGCCAAATCCGAAACTCCTTTTTCGGTGATAACTACGTCGGGTTTTAGAGCAATAATGTCATCGCACTGACGGCGGACGTGCTCTTCTTCCAATTCCAGCATTCGGGTGAAATCCTAAACATTAAATAATTGAAGAATTATTTTTTTTACTATTTTTTTAAGACTGCTTCAAATCCTGTCACAAAATGAGTCGGGACTTGCAGCAGTGCTGTTTCAAAACTTACGGCTTCTCCTGTAATTTCAACATTGGTTTGAGATTCCCCCTTTTTGTATTCGAGGCCACAATCCAATAGCATTATCCTGGGATTCTACAGACAAAAAATAGAAACAAAAATAAATAATTTGACCAATGAACTTAGTTCATAGATCAAATAACATCTAATTAGTGATTGTTACATCACAAAAGCATATGCAGAATGTGTAAATGATTTTTTCATTCAATCTAGAAAAACAATTTGTAAAGAAAATTATATTTGACGCCAAAAGTTGTATGATTTGAAAGCCTTTGAAGAAACTGTTAGATTTTTTAATATTTAGCACGTGAGGATAGTTCTTTAAATCCTAAATATAAATTATGGTCATCAGATGAAGCAGTTAACTATGATATATTATTAATTAATTGTAATATTTGAAATAAAATTGGTAACACAAAAGCTCATTCCGTAGAAACAAAGATTTTTTGCAATTGAGTATGTAAGTCAACATGCTACTTTGAAAAAAATCTAGGCCCCAACTTGATCGTAAAAACTTATGTTTCCAAGCTTGATGCAGTTCATACTTTAAATCTCGAAGATTCGTAGATTTAAAGTATTGATCGTACCGAGTTCAAATTTATCTGAATTTCTTCGTTATTCAGTCAGTTTTAAATAAAGTCTTATAAATTTTGTCCACCGAAGCAACAGAAATCTAATTGTTGGAAAAATTGAAAAACCATTGATTTTTTTGGTAAAATCATGATAACCCAGGTACTTTGGATTTTTTTAAACGATTGGTAAATTGAAAAAGAATAACTAAGAACTAATGCGTTGTAATGTACAGTCAGTATTTTTTGGGTTAAAACTGCAAAAACTGGTTATATCGATAATTTTTCTACCCTTAAAAATGTAACTCCCCAAATTAACTATGGTCCATTTACGTCCTATGCCTGGGCAGAAAGTAAACCGGTAAACCGTGGCGTAGAGTAGAAAAAAATAATCGTGAGTTTAATAAGGAAAATATGATTAGGAATACGAGCCCTAACAACTAAATGTTCGGACAAAAGTAAATTTTTGAAGTATGAAAGGAGAACTGGACATTTTACGCAAATAATTAGTAAACACCTAACAATACAATAAGATAAAGCCTTAATAACAATATTATGCATCGATGAAAATTATTTATTGGATTGAACAATATTTTAACCTTAATAACTAGCAAACTTTACAAAATGAATTTGCAACTAAATGTTGGGATAATTTTTAATTTAGGACCATTAATAAGAGGTTACGTCTCCTTACGCTTTAATAGCTGCCTGTATTCTAGCAGGCATTGTATTTATCAAATTTTGGTACAATTCGGGCGTGAAACTGTCCCAAATTTCTTCTATTTTGGTCTTTAAGTCCCCATTGGTTCTTGGTGGATTATTGCTTAGAATACGTTTAATTTTATGCCAAAGAGTTTTAATGATATTTAAATCCGGACTGGATGAGGACCATGAAAGCACGTTTATGTCGTTTTCCCCAAGTTCCAAAACTGTGATTTTTTAAAAACAGTCGTTAGAAAATTACGTCACAAGTGCAATTTTAAAGCTACGAAATATGCCTAAAATCACCAAATAAATATTTGGGGATTGTTTGTACATAAAATCAACATCCAGCTTTGCAATAAAGTAAATTTTACCAAAATCCAACCAGTGGTTCCAAAACTGTGATTATTTTAATGTAGGTAGCACCCCCAAAAAATACGTTTTTTGAAAAGTGAACTGTGGAACTCGAAAAAAATGCAAAAAAAATCATATTAACATTTCAGGATTTTTTCAATATAGTACGATTATTGAGCTTTGATTTAAATGTTTTTTGACACAAATCCAACCAGCGGTTTCAAAACTGTGATTCTTTAAAACAGTTACTAGAAAATTTTATCATTTTTAAAGGTGCAACTTTGAAGCTCCGATAAATGCCTAAAATCACCAAATAAAAACTTGTGTAACTTTTTTGTAAAGAAAACCAACATCCAGTTTTGCATTAAAGTAAATTTCATCAAAATCCGACTACTAGATCCAACGTTTTGAAAATAATAATTCTTTGTTTCTACAATTTTCCCATCCTGTTGGGTTAAAGTGCCACAGTTTTGGAACCGCCGACCGGATTTTTACGAAATTTACGTTTTTATATAACTAAATGTTGGCATTATAACAGAAAAAACCATCAATATTATGGAAGTTAATTTAGATAACTTTTGGGCGTATGGAAAAAAGACAATCAAATTTACTTTTGTCCGAACATTTAGTTGTTAGGGCTCGTAGATATCCAATCGAAATTTGTTGATTGGAGATAAAGAATTATATTCTCTACATTTATAGATATTTAGAAATTTCATTAGAGACCAGGGTTGGCATGATTAAATCATTTTGATTAAAATCACGATTTAATCACTGATTTAAATCAAGTGATTTCTTTATTTTAATCATTGACTTAAATCAATGTTTAATAAAACACTACTGAGAAAATTAATTTTGAAAATATAACATTTTGTTAATGTCTTGTAGAGTCAGTAGAGGTACTTTTTGCTAAATTGTTGGTTTTGAAGAAAATTCTAACAAAACATTAAGATCAAAGCTGAGACCAGTCTGTATAACGAAACAGAATATTTATTAAAAGTTTAAAACGGACTAAGATTTATGTAATTTTATTGTCAAAAAAAATCACTGAGGTAATTAAATAATAATTAAATTCTCTTTATCTGGATTCTGGGATTTAATATATTCATTGTAAGCATTACCATTACAAAAAATAAAAAAAAATCAATAAAATCAAATAAATCATGATTTAATCAAAAAAATCGTCATTTTTTCCAACCCTGTTAGAGACCACTAGTGTCATAGAAGTGACACCCTGTGTGTATGTGGATATTAATAATAAATAAAAAGTAGCCATATTTTAAAAAGTTCATAATCTATAAATAATAACGTTAAAACAGTTTATATTAAAATGTTGTCGTAACTCGCCTAGAAGTGTTAAAATTAACAATTTACTTAAATATGTAACTATTAATTGTAAAAAATACTATGATCAAATTCAGATAAGTTTAAACAAAATTCATATGTAGGTATTTAATCCTAATTTAGCCTGAAACTCACCTGAATGTACCTCCGCATCTTAGGGTGTGTCACATCCTTGTTGATCATAACTCCTTTAAGAATCTGCGACTCCTCCACAGACCCACCGGGTATTTTCTCCACTTTGGCATAACGTTTGATATCAACCTCAATTCGGCCGTTCTCCTCCCATAAAACCGTATTCACCGCATCCAAAGCAATATTAACAGCCAAATCCGACCAACGGCTTATAAACTTGGTGCCTATGCACCCTTTCACAACATTAGCCAAAGCAGCTCTATCGTTCTTATCTATAGGAATACTGAAAGGGCCTTCCAATAAAGTTATGATATCTTCAAGAGCTTGTCTGTACTGGCGAATTATAACAGTTGGATGCATCTGTTGGACCAAGAATTGCTCAGCTACGGTCAGCATTTCACCAGCTAAAACAATGACGGAAGTGGTGCCATCACCGACTTCCTCGTCTTGAGTTCTAGCGATTTCGATCATGCTTTTGGCAGCTGGGTGTTGTACGGTGATTTCGCGTAGGATAGCATTGCCATCGTTGGTCATTACGATGCCACCCATTGGGTCCATCAGCATTTTCAACATGGCTTGTGGTCCCAGACATGTTCGAATAACGTCGGCGATTTGCTACAAAGAAAAGGTGTTTTAGCGACAATTCTTTAGCTAAATTGTAGGCGTAGATGCGACATAACCTCCGATTTTAAATAACGAAAATCTAATAACTTTTTGCAAGTCATACATTAATTCTACCCTAATAGAAAAGCGAATATGGTATTGTACGCTTTAAATTATGTTTTTAAGTATGAAAACTATAAAATAGCAAGCACGTGTGTTGGTCATACCTTTCCGGCATTTATGTTCTCCAGCTGAACTTTCCTGCCGCAATCACGTTTTGTGTTTTGGCCTAAAATCAAAAACAGTGACATTTTATTATGTGTTAAAAGTCAAAGAAAGGATCTACTCACTTAAAACTACAATTGGTGCACGGCCACCCCCGAACATTTTTTATTTTAATAAAAATTTGGAAGCTGACTAACAAAAACTGTCATAAAATACTGAGTGCTAGAAAACGCATGCGCGATAGGATAAGATCAGAAATTTTATTAATTTGTTGACATATTGAAATATAATTAAAAAACATGAATAATAAAGTTTGTTATTAGTCTAGTCTTATTGCTTGGATTGAGTTTGGTTGTTAAACAAAATAATTTAGATATTTCCCAAATTTTTACTACACTAGATGGCGCTATCATGAGTTATTCAGTTGGCAACCCTGCATTCTTTGTCAAATTTGGACATTTGTCATAATCATCCCAATTTTTTGTTTATTGTCAAATTGTCATTCATCCATTGCTCAAAAGTGTTTTAAAATGGGCATTGGAGACTGTTTAGAAAATATTAACATGCCACCATGCGTGTGGTTTGAAGGTGGCGACAAACGAAACGCGTACGCGTCGATGTTATCCGGATTTTTGGTAAATAATGAGTACACCCTAATTATTAAGTAAACAATACATACCTTGTTTTTAGTTTTTTGCTGGTTGGTGGACCATTATTGACGCTTCAAGTGTTTACCATGGCGTATTGGCCGGTTATCACATGTGTGGTGTAGTTGGCACTTTATCATTAGTCATGGTTAATTCCGTATCTAATGCACAGGTAATCTGCAAGCTGCTACTTCGAGCTGAAGTTCTACAAGATTTTTTTAGGTGCGAGGAGATGCATATGAAGGGGGCTGTCTTGGTCCAAGAGGCTCCAGGGTATGGCTGTTTTTAGGTTTTGTAATGGGCTTTGCCGCAGTTATTGCTTCGTGCTGGATCTTATTTGCTGACTTTATGGAAGCTGGTCAGTAGAGTTGTATAGTCTAAAAACTAATTTATGAGCAAACACTTTTCTTTTAGATCATCGCTGGCCCGGTGTCGCTCTTTTTCTTCAAAATGCCCTAATTTTCATTTCATCCATAATTTATAAGTTTGGACGATCTGAGGACCTGTGGGGTTAATCTCTGCCACTTAGGATTAGTTTTTAGTGTACCATATTAATACGGTTGTCTTATACAGAATAGATTAAGCTTTATTTTGTTTATCTTGCACTACCCAATGCATTTTGTTTATTTATTATAGTGTAATGTTTATTAAGCTAATAAATAATTTTTTTATTAATACACATACAAAAGTTTATGCATAATTGGTAAATGCACTTAGGTATCTATCTAATAAACTTTTACAGAACAACTTCCAGGAATTTCCTAATTTTACAAAAATATTTATGAAATACAAAAAATTAACCCATTCTTTTCTAATTAAATTACATCTGGATTAATCATCATCCAAATATAAGATCTTCCATCAATTTTAGTTTATATACTATTAAAACTTTAGTTACATTGAACTGTAGTTCATATATTTAAATTTTATGTGTAATGGTAGGTAGTTCAAAAGTACCCTCCCCTCCTATAATTTGACACATTCCAGATATTGAAAATCCATAAACTAATGGAGCGTTTTATAATGTGCCTTACTTAGTCAATAGTTATTATGGATTCGAATACAACAAATTATGAGTAAGAAATAGCATAATTTAATATTCTATTAGATATTCAATTGACCATTCTTTACTTTAAGTTTAAAATTGTCTGATGATGCCGAAACAGAAGGCCTGGATTTCCAAGCAGCACAATCATGGATATACCCCACAAATTACCCCATACGCGATTATCAGTACAATATCGTACAACAGGCACTACTGAAGAACACCTTGGTATGTACCAAAAACTCTTAATACAATAGTGCAGCATGCCGCATCAAAACTATGATTTTGTGAAAGAAAATAATGTTGTAGAAAATGGGGGAAGAATAAGAATACATTAGCCATTCATGTTAGTATAACGAAACTTATTATTGGTATTACCTAAACGCACTTGATTACAGCAAGTTGAAAAATCAATTAGCATTTAGGAAACGTAACAGTGTAATCAAAGATGCATAATTTGACTTCTGACTCTTCTGAGTTGGAAGCAAAATCAGATTTTTTCTATTTCCCGAATCGAAAAGTCAGTTTTTAAATTGCTGGTTAGTGGTTAGGTATTGACCTTCGTACATTTTAGAAATGTACAGAAATGAATTATATCAAATTAAAGTCATCAATATCTTAAAGTTCATTATAAATTTTATATTTTCGAAATTCATGCACTTTATCTAGGGCACTATGTGTAGCGACTCTTACAAATGTACAGGGTGTACAACTAAGAAAGGTCCCCGGCTCTATTTCGGAAACAATTTATTGTGATGATGGTAAAGGTGGGTTCGAATATTAAACACAATAATTCCCCAGAACAGATTTATTGTATTTAATTAGGACTTTATTTAAACATATTACAATGACGAACGGAAGTTGAATGAATTGTAATTAGGAAATATACAGGGTGTTCGCGCGAAGTGGCTCACTATTGCTAACTTCGTTATTATTGGAGTTACAAAGTCGGTTAAATTAGCAAACTAGTAGCATTTTTTCCGCTGATTACAATGGTGAAAACAAAAAAACAATTGACCATCTGGTTTTCAAGATATTCAAAAAAATAACATTTTTTTAAATGGAACACCTTATATATTTTTGCAAAAAACGATGGTAAATTAAATTCTATACAAAAAATGTCCTCATCTTTTTTTGATAATAATTTAAAATAAGCGAGTTATTTTGAAAAAAAGTTTGCAATTCTTTAAAATCAAGTAGCCATAAAACGGAATAGTAATTTATTAAAACCAAACAATCATAATAGGGATGTTGCATTTTTTTAAAATCCCGTTTTTTTCTGTTAGAAATGTAAAACGACTATATTAATAATACTCTACAGCAAAAATAATTTTTTTACTCAATATTTGTACATAAAAAAACGATTATAAATTGACCGTAATTCAAATATATTATTGCCGCCCGAAAACGCTTTGAGATCGGAGAGTTCTGTGTGACGTCACGAATCTAGTTGACATTGCCATGTCTAAATATTTTGTACGCGGTTGACATTTTTCAATATAAGTCAAAATGCGGCGTGCTGCACTGTGGAACTAGATTCGTGACGTCAGCAGTTTTTTGGGTCGATTCGGGCGTTTCCGGGCAATGCGTGGAAATTTCAAATTTTACAATACTTTTTATTTATTTACTCGGAAAGTACGGACCAAAAAATTTAAAAAAATATATAGATAGTGATAATTTGGTCTCAGCTTTTCAAAAAAAAATATTTTGAAAATCATGCAAAGTCCCTATTGTGAATTTAAGCAAGTTGAAAAATACTTGAAAGAATTACGGAAATATTGAAAATTTACAAAATTATAATTTTCATGGCTACTTGATATTAAAACTTTGAAAACTTTTTTTCAAAATATTTCGCTTATTTTAAATAATTGTCAAAAAAGCATAAGAACATTCTTTGTTCAGAATTTAATTTATCTTCGATTTTTGCAAAAATATACAGGGTGTTCCATTTAAAAAGTCATTTTTGTGAATATCTCGAAAACCAGATGTCCAATTGTTTTTTTGTTTTCACCATTATAATCAGCGGAAAAAATGCTACTAGTTTGCCAATTTAACCGACTTTGTAGCTCCAATAATAACAAAGTTAGCAATAGTGAACCACTTTGCGCAAACACCTGTATATTAAAAATATTAAATAAAATAGTAATATTTCCGTAATTCTTTCAAGTTTTTTTCAACTTGCTTAACTTTAAAATTATGTTTGTTTGGTTTTAATAAATTAGTATTCCGTTTTATAGTCCAAGAAAAATAGACTTTAACCTGGAAAAAAATTGTTACGGGCTGAATTTTTGCATGCACCTTAGTATTATAGCCCTCTATAATGTGTGAAAGTTCCCCATCGATTTGATGGCTTCTAACTGAGTTACTCGAGGTCAAAGGTCGCGACAAACAGTTTTTTGAAAAATATCTCGAGAACGGCGACCTTTATTGAAAAAAATATAGAGAGGTAATTTTTAGCTGAGGCAATTTGCTATCAAAACTTATTCAGAAGTTTTTTTTGTAGGGGCAATCATTCACGAGATATAGCGTTTCAAAAACTAAGAACGTAGAGGACTTACTTCACTACGAGAAATAACGACTGATCTTAGGATATGAAAGTTGGATAATGAATTATTCTTCATAATGTATATTTGGCGTTTTTTATTTATTTGTGCATTTATTGCATTTATTTGGGCATTTATAATACAGTAATTAACTTTCTTCAGTTTCGTTACATTGGCTACAAACTACAGAACAGTTCAATCCTGCTTTCCGACATCCACAATTGGAACCACAGCCTTTCTTGCACTTACAGAATACTGTATTGAGTAATCCATCAGGAGCGGCTTGGAGCAGAGTTGTAACTGGCTCTAAAATATTGTTTTGTAGTACCCATCCCCAGTCCTGAGGATCAATTTCACCATTCCAATTGTAATTTCCAGCAATTTCTTATGGTCACTTTTACCATAAATATTTTTTCCCGAAGGATGCACGATAAATAATTTCCGAGATACAACCGGCAACCTTTCTTAGTTGTACACCCTGTACAACACAGAAATCTGTGTAAAATTGATGACATTACTGAGATACTCTTAAAATTTGTAAGATATCTAATTTTTGCTTAAAACTACATATTTTCTTTCTAAAACCGTAGGTACCTTGTATTTTTTCATGTTTCCAATAAGTCATTCAAGATCATTCAAGTTCGTCTTTGGGGCATTATACAGTTTTGTGTAGTTTAAACGCGAGGTTCCCCACATAGAAAAATATTAATTAAGGCAATATATGATATAGGCTAGAGTCCAATATTGCCTTTTTCTTTAACACATCACTTTTCAAGAATTTTGGCGCTGCACTATAAAATTTGATTTATTATAACACTACTTAAATAACTGTATAGGATAAAATTTTTAGGTGTAAAAATCAATAGATTTCATATTTTCAAATTAGATGTGAGATAAGAATCATGCTTTTAGAGTATCATAAAAATGTACAGGATAAACTGATATTTTAAAGCGAAGTACCTCGTTTTTAAGTATCGTAAAAATAGGACAAATTGGGCGAAGCACTAGTCAAAGACGCCTCATAGGGATAGAGTCCAAGAATTCATCATGAATTAATTTTAGATTATCTGTTTGTATACTAAAAATTCAGCGAATCCTGACAGAGTCTGGCAAAGCCACAGTCAAAGGCGAAGTAAGTCCATAGTCGAAGATGAATCTTTATGATCCAGTTGATTGTTTAGTTTTTAGTTTTCAGTTGATATATTTTTCATTCATATGCATATCATCTGTTTGTTTTGTCTCTAGGGTTGTTGCAGTATTAAGGACTTTTCTAAAATTTAAACCAAAAAGAAATGATTCGTTTATTGGCTTGGCAATGTAACAGATTTAGTCCCCATTTACACAGAACATTATTTTTAAAGTTACGAGAACGCATTAAAATTACAACGTATATTTTATTATACCTAAAAACGGGGTATTTTGCATAAAATATCAGTTGTCTTACATGGGGTTATTGGTTCAAAATATCAATTCTGGATTTCAGATCCCTCTTTAGCAGTTGCTTCGCCTAATTTGTCTTATAAATTTTAAGATAATTAAAAATATGATAATTTGCTTCAAAATATCAGTCAATCCTGTACATTTTTATGATATTTTAAAAACATACTTTTTATCTCATACCTATCCAATTTTAATAACAGGTGGTGTAATGTTTCTGCACCACAATTTTTTAGGTTTAGTTCGTATAATTATGACTAATTTTAATAAATATAAAATCTATTGATTTTTACACCTAAAAATCATTTTGTCCTATGTAGACTTATTTAAGTATTGTAGTTATATAACACTTACCCTCAACAATTTATATAGGTAAGCCTACCAACTGGCCTAGGGAAAACCTTCATTGCAGCTGTAGTAATGTACAATTACTATAGATGGTACCCGCACAGCAAAATAATATTCATGGCCCCGACAAAACCTTTAGTAAAACAACAAATAGATGCGTGCTACAATATTATGGCAATACCTCAAGAAGCCACAGTTGAGCTAACAGGTTCATATCCAGTTAAGCCTCATGAAAGAGATTTCTAATAGTCAAGTTTCAGGTTCAAAAGTATCGTCGTCCCGCGTTGACGTTTGGATGTCTAAACGAGTGTTTTTTATTACACCGCAAGTTCTGCAAAACGACTTGGGTTCAGTACCAGATTTAGGAGCAAGCATTAAATGTTTAGTTTTCGATGAAGCACATAGAGCGAGAGGAAATCATGCTTATTGTGAGGTCATTCGAAAATTGTTCCCAAATAACAAGTTATTTCGTGTTTTGGCACTTAGTGCTACACCTGGAGGTAGCGTGGAGGATGTACAAGAGGTAATAAATTTTTTTGGGCGAATTGTTAAAAATTAGATTGAGTTTTCTGTAGGTTATGCAAAATCTTTTGATTTCCCACTTGGAGTTTCGAACAGAGGAAAGTTTGGATGTTGCTCAGTACAGTTTTCATAGATCTTTGGAAACTGTTGTAGTGCCTTTAAGTGATAAGTTGCAGGAAATTAAAAATCAATATATTAAGGTAAAGCGGTTTTTGTTCTAGTAATTCAAGTGGAAAATTGTGAAATGTTCTAGATTTTAGAAATTTATACAAAGCCACTAGTTACATACAAAGTTATTAATGGGAATTGTAGCACTTTAACTAAAGGAAAAATATATATGACTATGAGGGAGTATCAGCAAAAATTCAAGGGTAATAGGTAAGCAATTGTTTATTTACGTATACAATTACGTTGTAACTTCCATTCGATTTCAGCTCAAATTATGGCCAAATCATGCGGAGCCTCAATATTTGTGTTACACTTTATCATGGGTATGAACTCTTGATACGCCATGGCTTACGCAATTTTCTATCATTTTTCGAAGGTAAGAAATACGAATAAGATAATTTTTTGTCTTTTTCTATATTCTTATTTTTAGAACACATTAGCAAACCCCTCTTACGAGGCAATGAACATTTGTTGAGAATAACAAAAGAAGTAAGAGATTTTTTGGGCCCCGCTCCAAACATTGAACCATTACCAGATGGAACATATCCTGAGGTATAAAGCATTATTTGTAGATAAATATAGTTTCTTGCAATAATAAGAATAAACTAATTTATTTAGATTCCACCTTCAACCAAATTCGGTCATCCAAAGTATTACAAATTGCGCGAAATTTTATTGTCGCATTTTAGCCAGGCGAATGACGCCAGTAGAGTAATTGTTTTCTTTGAATATAGAGAATCGGCGACGGAGGCTTTAACTCTACTTTTACAAGCCAAACCACTGATTAAGCCCAAGATTTTTCTAGGACAAGGCTCAGGGGTCACACAAAGGATTCAAATCGGGGTAAGTGCAAGTAGATATAATAAGTAGTAGTAAAGTTTATTAAGGCTTTTTCTCAGTATTCTCTTGAAAATATCAAAAAGAACATACCTATAGGTACTTAAATAAAATTGTTGAAATTTATTCAGCACATCTCAGCGTTTTATTTTTTCCTAAAAGAACATAGACTTATACAGGGTGTCTCACGCTTGTGGCCTATTAGAAGTATTAAGAGAACCAAATGAGATAGAGAGCTGAAATTTTGCATGCAGGCCTAGCTTCATATAATCTATCAACTGAAAATATTTGCAAGATGGCGGCACATCCGGTTATACCGGAAGTTGATACCAACTTCGTTATTTTAAATGGGATACCCTGTATTTATATTTTTTTTCTAATTCCCCAAGAAATTCTGAGTCTTTTGACATAAAAATCCTATACCTAAATTTTACCGTTTTCGAGAAAAAAAAATATCTAAACTTTTTACAAAAAATCAAGTCACATTTAAATTGTAATATCTTCGTTAAAAGTGAAGATAAAAAACTGAAATTTTCACAGTAGCGTTATGGGACTTTGTGGCTTCTGTCCATGGCAAGTTATTTCAAAATTATTATGTACAGGGCGATGTTTAATTCATAACATTTCGTTCTCATAAAATGTCAAAAAACTCATTTTTCTTAAATGGGACACTATGTATTATTCTACATCATTCGATAGAACGTGAAAATCTCTATCTATTCATATCAGGTATTTCTATACCCAACTTTAACTGTTTTCCAGTTATTTGCTATTTTATAAATTAGTTACAAACCTATCATTAAGAAATTATTTATACCTAAACTATTAAAAAAATATCGAAGTTGATACAAAGCATCATCTGATATGATTCTTAAGATATGTAAAAGTAGCATGCATGCCCCCCCCCATGTTATGTTGACAACCAATCTGTCTACTGTCTACTCTAAATTGTGGCTTACTATTCGATTTCTTAATGATAAATATGTAACTAATTTATAAAATCGCAAATAACTGGAAAACAGTTAAAGTTGGGTATAGAAACACCTGATATGAATAGATAGAGATTTTCACGTTCTATCGAATGATGTAGAATAATACATAGTGTCCCATTTAAGAAAAATGAGTTTTTTGACATTTTATGAGAACGAAATGTTATGAATTAAATATCGCCCTGTACATAATAATTTTGAAATAACTTGCCATGGACAGAAGCCACAAAGTCCCATAACGCTACTGTGAAAATTTCAGTTTTTTATCTTTACTTTTAACGAAGATATTACAATTTAAATGTGACTTGATTTTTTGTAAAAAGTTTAGATAATATTTTTTTTCTCGAAAACGGTAAAATTTAGGTATAGGAATTTTTATGTCAAAAGACTCAGAATTTTTTGGGGAATTAGAAAAAAAATATAAATACAGGGTATCCCATTTAAAATAACGAAGTTGGTATCAACTTCCGGTATAACCGGATGTGCCGCCATCTTGAAAACATTTTCAGTTGATGGATTATATAAAGCTAGGCCTGCATGCAAAATTTCAGCTCTCTATCTCATTTGGTTCTCCTAATACTTCTAATAGGCCACAAGCGTATAAAGAATCTTATACTTACATCTTCTAATTGAAATTTAAAGTAAGAATTTTGGGTTCCAAATCAACCTTTAATATCTGAATTTTTTAAGGTTGTAAAAGCTTTTCGTGAAGGTACCTGTAACACACTTCTCTCCACCTGCATTGGTGAAGAGGGTCTAGACGTCGGTGAAGTAGACTTAATCGTATGTTTTGACATATCAAATAAATCCCCTATTCGAATGGTCCAACGAATGGGAAGAACTGGCAGAAAGCGCGAGGGCAAAATCATTGTTTTGGTAACAGAGGGAAAAGAACAGCAAACTCTGAAGGATTGTTTAGTACACAAAAATAATATTGCTCATTTTGTACTGAATTCCCAAGAGTTGGCTAATACTGCGTATGAAAATTCTCCGAGAATGCTACCTGCTGATTTGGTACCAACATGTGAAAAGTTGTATATTACTGTTAAGAAGCCAGTTTTGACTAAAAACTCTACGCTGAAGGTGAAATTAATGCTAGGAGAGGTTGTCATGTCTTAGTATGGTGTTTTTCAGAATATGTTGAGAACGATTTCTAGCACCTCGTCCGAACCCATGTATTCGCAAAATTTGATTATAAAGGATGTTCAAGATAAAATCCCTGAAATAGAAATGTTGTGGAACAAACGTAAATTTACAATTATTTCCTTAATATAATTTTCATTTTCCACGTTTACAGCAAATCCCTTATCGTTTGATCTGAAATCCTTAAAAACTTACAAAAATAAAATAGAAAAACAAAGGAAACTCCAACCAACTTATAAAGTAAAACATTCTAAAAGTTCAGAGCTTTTGGTGCGGCTTCTACAAACGGCCGAATCGAAACGGTTCAACATTCCATTAACTCAACGACCCGGTAAGAACTTTCATGACTAAAAACTGAATTTTTTATGGATTTTATTCAATAGGTTCTGCATCTCAGTTATCCCAGACAAGAAATCTAAAACAAAGCGACATTAGAAGTATGTTTTTTAAACCAACAAAATCAGATGACCTTCCTCAAGGTGAGCAAAAATTTTCTGCTACTTATCCCTCAGGTTTGTAGCAAAATTTTTGTCCACAGATCAAGTTTTCATGACACAAGTTGAAACTATTCCCGAAAAATATACGAAAGAACTGTTTACCGAGTTGGCTAGTATTGTATCAATAGGAACATCGATCCCAAAATCTTGCAAGTACTGTGCGGAAGCAGTTGATTGTGCTAACGTTAACATTACCTCGGATGTTGTTGATCTCACCACGTGGTTTGTACCAGATATATCAATTCTTCAAGGAATAACAGCGCAGGATTTGCGTGTGTTTGCAGAATCATTAATGCCGAAATCCAAGCATATTTTAGAAGTAAATAAGTCGTTAAATGATATGAGTGAATTATTTCTGGATGAGAAATTAGATGCTATTTTAAATAATCTCGAAATGGAGCAAATTGAACAGAAAGCAAAACCAGATGAATTTGATGGGTCAGTTTTCGAAAACTTAAATCTAACACAGTTGGAAAATTGTGCTGAAATCACCAAGGAAATCAAAGAAAAATCATTCTCTTATCAACCACCGAAAAATCTGTCGCTTTTAATGGAAAAATTCAGCATCTCACTTGTGGATACGCCGGAAATTCCTGAAGCACTCGAGGTGGTTCCTGAGAGAAATCAATTAACACCTGATTTATTTGACTCTATTATAATGGAACAACAAACACCCAAGAAACCCAGTTTTAATCTTGAGGAGCTTTTAGAATTCTTCAAGCTAAAGTCATTTCAAGACTTGTTTGTTATCGATAATATTCCGGATAGCGATTCTGATTGCACAATAATTCTCTCACCTAAATCGCCAGTTTTTGACAAAAAGCTGTTAAACAAACTCATATCGCCCACCGCTAAAGTCTCAAGCCAAAAATCTGAAGAAGCACTATCACCGGTTTTATATTCAAGTGGTAGGGTTGCGATGTTCAAAAGAAAGATAGCGTTGAGCCAAAAGGAAACTCCAAGTAAACCAAATTTGAAGCGGTTAAATTTACTTACGTCTAAAATTGATTCCCCATCGAATTTTAGCGTAAATACAAAGAAAATGGCTAGTACTCCTAAAGTTGGATTAGATGATTTGGATGAGTTTTGTAATCTGGCTGATTTTGAACTGAGTAAAAATGACTTGACGGTTATTAGTGAAAAACAAGAGGAAAAGTTCGAAAAAAATACCAGTATAGACTTGGATATAAGTGATGTTTGTGATTTAAGCGTTTTTGGTTTAACTGTTAAAAACGACGAAAATAAAGGTGGGGGAAGTGGGGATAATTGTGATAATAAATCCGATGTAGACTTAAGCATAGATGACATTTGCGATTTGTCCGCGTTTGGCATATCGAATGTAAACCAAGATAAAATAGACTTATGTACCAAAAGTTCACCAAAAACTCTTCGACAGCCCTCCGAGGAAGAATTTAGTGCCTTTATACAAGCCAATTCATCCAAAGTTTTTACAAAGCACAACAATAAACCTGCAGGAATTAGTCCTATTAAAAGAAGTGCCACCCAAACTTTACCCTTGCAAAACACTATAAAACAAAGAAACCAATTCGATGGCGGTGGGATAAGTTCTCAAAAAAGCCAACCTGTACAACATTCTTCAGAAGATGTTGAAAGTTTTTTTAAAAATGATAGCATTAACTTTACTGCTATTATAGAAGACAGTTCACCTCAAGTTTTCAAGCAACGCGACAATAAAATTGCAGAAATTATTGATCTCACCCAAGATGAGTCTCCGATTAAAAAAACTGCCACTCTCTCACCTTCGCAACTTACCATAACTCAAATCCTGGGTATAGTTGATAAGCGCAGTAGCAAATTACAAGAAACAAATAGTTCTGAAAAAGAAAACATACAAATTTCCAAGAAACGAAGACTGAGTTTAAATAAGAATATTACACAAAGCAGTGTGCCTCCACAGAACAATGTGCCGGTGCATAATAAATTTAGTTTTTTTAACTCTCCTGTTTCCGGTTTAAATAATTCGGATAGTGATGAAGATTTTGAAGAGAAACCTAAGAGCCAAGTTTGGATTAAGCCTAAAGATGTTAAATTAAAGAAAACTGTTGGGAGGGGGCTGAGTTTACAAAGAAAAAATACATCAAAGCCGGCGTCAAGTTCACGAAAGGTAACTTTAGGTTTTTATTGTTCTGCTTTAGGAAAGTTTAAAAAAGAAAAAACATAATTCTTGTCTTAAACAATTTTCAATTTGCTGCCTTTCATTAATGTGAATTTTTATTGGCATCTATAAAAATATTGGGAATTAAAATAACTCTAACGACTTTAAATAGAAAGCATCGAAATCTATGATTTGGTATAGTTTTAATTTTGATTGTACAGGGTGTCCAGGTTTCATTGTAATTGCGGGGTATGTCGCTTACTAGCAGAGATAGAGAGATGCGGTTTTCGCAACACGTTGCTACTTTTTACTGAAATGAAAGATACCGTCAACTGTTTTTTCATAGCCCCCTTCGTTTCTGAGATACAGGGCGAAATTGAAAATTTGCACTATTAGGGCGTACCTCGTATCTTGGGAACGGCGGAAGATATTGGAAAGGTAAAAACTACATCTTATACATATTTTTACGTAGAATCCAGTGGCGTGCTCAGTTTTTTCCTAGAAGCAATAATTTTCGAGATATTTACTAAAGTTATGTTATTTTAAATGGAACACCCTGTATGTTTTTCACTAGTTGGGTCCAGCTTGTCATAGGCTTTACAAAAATATAAACCACTCTATAGTTATTTTGTATTTTAAGCTAGAAAATGACAATTTTCAAAAATTCAGTCAGCATTTTTATAAGTAGACTATGAAAAATAAGAAACAAATGTCATTATTCATACAATAGAAGATTTACGCCACAGAAAGATAATTTCGGGATTTAAAAGCCCAATCTCTTATAATTCTGAATGTTTTGCGCAGGATTAGAATAATGTGCGAAATGTGCCTGAGACATCAAGTGTATTCAAACTTTTATTTGTTCTTGTCAAAAGATGACTGTCTTTGCTCATTGTTTGTTATTTTTCATGGCCTACTTATAAAAATGTTGGCAGAATTTTTGAAAATTGTCATTTTTTAGTTTAAAATACAACATAACTACAGAGTGTTTTTATATTTTTGTAAAGCCATTGACAAGCTGGACCCAACTAGTGAAAAACATACAGGGTGTTCCATTTAAAATAACACAAGTTTAGTAAATATCTCGAAAATTATCGCTTCTAGGAAAAAACTGAGTACGCCACTGGATTCTGCGTAAAAATATAAAAGATGCAGTTTTTACCTTTTCAATATCTTTAGCCGTTCCCAAGATACGAAGTATGCCCTAAAAGTGCAAATTTTCAATTTCGCCCTGTATCTCAGAAACGAAGGAGGCTATGAAAAAACAGTTGACGGTATCTTACGTTTCACAAAAAAGTAGCAACGTGTCGCGAAAACTGCATCTCTCTATCTCTGTTAATAACCGAGATACCCCGCAATTACAACGAAATCTGGACACCCTGTACTTGAGATTGACAGGAGAAATAAAAAGCGCGATTTTTGGGGGTATTTTTAGTAGGAAGAATTTTATGATAAAAATTTGGTATTTGTATTAATAATAATTATGAAAGACAGTTGAAAGAAAATAATAAATCTGAAAACAGTTCACCAATAGCTAGTCTACTTCAAAAGTTATAGCGTGGTTATAGCACTTTGAAAAAGTGTCAATTTTCAACTTTTTTTCGTTTCAAAATGTCATATTATTTTGAGAACGCGTAGAGATATTGCATAAAAGTTTCGAAATTTTATATACATAGAACGCATGGAAATCTATCTGGATCGGTATAGTTTTAATTTTAATTATACTTGACATTGACAGGAGAAATAAAATAACGCGATTTTTGTGGGTATTTTTAGTAGGAAGAATTTTATGATAAAAGTCCAAAATGCTTTAAATTTGATATTTGTATTAATAATAATTATGAAAGACAGTTGAGAGGAGTCTTACGCCATAAACATAAATATAGACTAGAATCTTTTTCCGTTCTTCAGGCAAAACTAAACGAATTCATTGATGATGAGGCAAAATTATCAGACGATGAAGTTGTCTCCGAAGACGAGGAAGAGGCAAACATGGACTGTTTTGAAGCTAGTTTTGTAGCAGATGAAGAAACGCAAATTCCTTCAACGCAAATGCATGTAAAGTACCTAGAATCAACAAGGTTTGTTCTCTTTTATACTTTACTTAAATGAATCTCTCTCTTTAATCATTTTTAGGAGCCCAAGGGGCCGGGGCACATTTAAAATACCCGTAATGCCAAAGCGTAACATGAGCTATATTTTCTCTCAAGAAGATAGTCATGTAGACGACACATACTTAAATGTAAGTTTTTATGTTTAAATTAAAAACAGTTCACATGTTGTGATTTGCAGGATTCCTTTGTGGTCAATTCTGAGGTACAAGATGAAACACAAGATTTATCGGAATTAGACTTACTAGAGTTGAGGTTGAAAGAGATGAGGCGAGAGAAAAAGCGGAAAAAATCCTCAGAGGGAAATGAAAAGGTTACGAAACGCAGAAGGATTTTACGAATTTTGAGTGACGATGATAGTGATTAGGCTGATAAGCTGTGCTAATTGTGTGCTATATTGATGGAGTACCGACTTTTGGCCCACCCTGTACAAAGTACCTGATAAATAAAATAATATCGCCATAAAACTGAGTCTTTTTTGGGGTGTTATGATTAAATTAAACAAGCTTGTGATCAAACAAAAAGAAAATTTCTATTTATAACAATATTCTTGTACTTTTTTTCAACAGTATTTTTAAACAGAATATTAACAAATTTCACAAATATATTTTACAACCAAGTTATATCGCAAACCATATTTACATTACGTCAAATAAAACACACTTAAACATAACTTTATATAATTCTTTGTTTACATATTATAAAGACAACTAGATAATATACATACAACATTAGATATAATGTATGCACAGTGTTATCAAAAAGAAAGCTAATAGCCAAAAAAATATTGTAGATATGACTAAAAAAAACTTTTCCAATAGCACTAAATTAAATATACTTCCTAAAATAATTAATAAACATTTTTTATAGTTACGGCTCTATTAATTAGCTCTTTTTGACGACAATGTAATTTTAGTACCTAAAAACAGGTAGAAAATAATATCAATTTGATCAAAATCATAATCTTAAAACAAGATTAATCAAATAATAAAGCGGTTCAATACAAGTCACTTAATCAAAAACTTGATTAATATAAAATAAAACAAATATTTCTTTGAGCGGGTACTTAAACTTAAAAAGTATGCATTTAAAATTGAAAATATACAACACTTAAAAAATAATTATCACAATGACTTTATTTGACACCTTCTCTATATGAATCATAATAAACAAATTTATAATTAACTTATAAGTAGGTACAAACAATAAAATAGTTATGTGTTATAAAATTTAGGTTTTTCAAATAGATTTTTTCATTTTTTAAGTAATCAGTCTTGTGAAATTATATACAAAATTAGATTTCCTAAATTCTGTAATCTATATAGTTAACTATCAGCTTCTAATATATTTAATTTATTTGGATCGTTTATGAAAACTTTCTTCGCTAAAGTCTGAAATAAAAAAATAGAAAATTATCATCTACCTCGACATAAATATGCTAATTTTTTCTCCGTGATAAAAACACTTACCCTGAGACTCTCTAAACATTGGTCCCCGTCACATGTGTTAATTTCAGTCAACAAACTATTGGATCTTTCCAATTCTGCAAAGAGTCCGAACGGAATCTTCGCTAAACACTCCAATTTCATAATATGCATTTTCGAGCGTAAATGTTTTGCTAAATGGCCATGTATTCGAAAAGCAATGTTACAGTCTGTACATTTAAATGGTCGCGGCTCCGATGATGATAAAGCTGGTGATGATAACTATAAAAAACACGAAGTTGATTCACTGTCATACTTTTCCACCATGTAAATTTTAAGTTACCTTATTGTGATGACTAGCACTTCTTTCATGTTTCTGCAAATGCCCTTTGGTTCTAAAACTTACAGAACATGAATCGCAGCGAAATGGCCGCTCTAAATAGTGGATATTCATATGAAGCCTACAAAAACAAACCATAATTATACACATAACTGCTGAAAATTTTCAACTTCCACATACCTTAACTGCGATGGTTTACTGAAACTCTTCGCACATATCGTACAACTCTTGTTGCCTTCCGGTTTAACAATCAAGTCATTTACTTCTTTGTTGCCGTGTGGCGAAAAATTACTATTGTCTCGACTACCATCTGGATAACATTCATTTTTCGTTGCTAGTTTCAGGTACTCAGTGGCGACGCTTTTTGCTAATGTATGACTCGTTGCCAATGAGTCGGATTGGGCGTTGGTTGCCACTGTTTGTGTAGTTTTTTGTGACAAGGATAAGAGACCGTAGGCTGCGTCGTGCTCTTGTTGACGAATGCACTCATCTAGAAGCAAAGAGAGTTTCCATTATTATTATGTACAAAATTGGATAGATATGTTTATTAAACACTCTAATAAAAATTTAGAAAATAACTAGTATGGTATCGTACCTAAATACAACTTTTAAATGTAGTAATGTTTGGAAAATAAATAAATTTTTTCAATTAATTTACATATAGTCCTGGAAAAATAGACGAAAAAAAAAGGCTGAGTTGGAAAAAATTGTAACAGGCTAAATTTTTGCATGCACCTTAGTATTATAGCCCTCAATAATATGTGAAAGTTCCCCATCGATTTGATGGCTGCTAACTGAGTTACTCGAGGTCAAAGGTCGCGATAAACAGTTTTTTGCAAAAATCTCGAGAACGGCGACCTTTATTGAAAAAAATATAGAGAGCTAATTTGTAGCTGATGCGATTTACTATAAAAACTTATTAAAAAGTTTTTTTGTAGGGACAATCGTTCACGAAATATAGCGTTTCAAAAACCAGGAACGTAAAGGACTTACTTCACTACGAAGAATAACGACTGATCTTAGGATATGAAAGATGGATAATGAATTATTTTTCAATATGTATATTTATGGTGTTTTTTATTTATTTGTGCATTTATTGCATTTATTTGGGCATTTATGATACATAATTAACTTTCTTCAGTTTCGGAGAGCGATTGTTCCGTCACCAAAGTTTGGACGAGGAAAGACAATAGATCGATGTCGTTATCGATCTCCTCTTTATCAATATTAAAATTTTCCATGTTCATACATGTTTGGCTATTACATTGGCTACAAACTACAGAACAGTTCAATCCTGCTTTCCGACATCCATAATTGGAACCACAGCCTTTCTTGCACTTACAAAATACTGTATTGAGTAATGCAACAGGAGCGGCTTGGAGCAGAGTTGTAACTGGCTCTAAAATATTATTTTGTAGGACCCATCCCCAGTCCTGAGGATCAATTTCTCCATTCCAATTGTGGATGTCGGCGGAAAGCAGAATTGAACTGTTCTGTAGTTTGTAGCCAATGTAATGGCCAAACATGTATGAACATGGAAAATTTTAATATTGATAACGAGGAGATCGATAACGACATCGATCCATCGTCTTTCCTCGTCCAAACTTTGGTGACGGAACAATCGCTCTCCGAAACTGAAGAAAGTTAATTACTGTATCATAAATGCCCAAATAATTGCAATAAATGCACAAATAAATAAAAAACGCCATAAATATACATATTGAATAATAATTCATTATCCAACTTTCATATCCTAAGATCAGTCGTTATTCTTCGTAGTGAAGTAAGTCCTCTACGTTCTTAGTTTTTGAAACGCTATATCTCGTGAACGATTGCCCCTACAAAAAAACTTCTGAATAAGTTTTTATAGCAAATTGCCTCAGCTAAAAATTAGCACTATATTTTTTTTTCAATAAAGGCCGCCGTTCTCGAAACATTTGAAAAAACTGTTTATCGCGACCTTTGACCTCGAGTAACTCAGTTAGCAGCCATCAAATCGATGGGGAACTTTCACACATTATTGAGGGCTATAATACTAAGGTGCATGCAAAAATTCAGCCTGTAACAATTTTTTTCCATATTAAAGTCTATTTTTCCTGGACTACATAAGAAAATTCAGCATTCTTTTTTTATAAAATGACACCAAAATATTTTTTTAAGGTATTTTCACCTTGATGCTATTTGCTCTTAAATGAATTAATCATTAAATGAATAATTCTTACCACTGCTGTCCATTCCACTGTCCTCTGTATCAGAATCGGAAGAACTTTGTGTGCCACTCTGCTGAGTAGAGGAACCAGAACTACTACTGCTGGCGGCATAATTTTTCGTATGTGCTTTACTTTTCATATGTTTCGTTAAATTTCCTTTGGTTTTAAAACTGAAAATTAAAAAAATTTATAAAAAAGGGGTTTGAAAATATTTCGAGCATTCAACATAAAATTTTAGTTTGAGGAAGATTCCACAAACCTCTTCCAGACAAATTTAATAAAAATAGATGAAAGCGAAGCGTCATGGAAAACATTATATTTTTTAAGATAAATCGGTTGAGCTATTATTGGTATGTTCTTAAGAGTGAATATATGACAAATTCCAAGTCAGTACTTCGTTCCTATAAATTCATAAATCGATTTTAAGAGTCGACCTTTAGCACCTTAAGTTTGGGAAATTTTCTGAATGTTTTATTTGAAGATTTTTGAATAAATACGGACATGAATCATATATTTCTACAATATTTTGAGAAACAAGGGAAATATCCTCTGGATGAAGTTATGCTCATTCATCTAGACATCTAGATTTCCCTACAATTTTTCCTGTCAAATCGACAATAATCTTGCCAAACGATTTATCTAAAATCCAAAAAAATGGTAGTTTTCAGTCGATTCAGTGTCCTAACTCGAAGTACCTGTAACAATATGTCCATAAGAACAATGTCTGGACCTAGAACATTTGACATAAAGCCCTCCAATTTCGCGAGTAAAAAGTTTTTCGATTTTTTTCAGTTCTACCTCATGTTGGGTTTAATCCCTTGTGGAATGATAATATTGTATGCTAACATTTTCATTGGACCTGCAACTCTTACAGAAAACCCGGATTGTACTCCGGAATATTGGGAATATTACCGCGTAAGAGTAGGTAAAAAAAGAACTTCAGATACTCAATAGCAAAAACATTTTTAGCATCCTATAACTCGTTTTCTGGCTAAAAATTTGTACAAGGATCCTCAACAAGACTACGAGAAAATGTTGCATCATTTGTTTGAGGAGAAGGAAAGACAAATGCTGCGAAAATTGGGGAAGCAAGTTAACACACTTATAGGCCTACGCAATGATTACCAAGCATACTATTATAGACCGATAATGGCGAAATATCAACGTTGTGTTAAAGAAGCTGCCGATTTTTGCAACGAGCTTAAATGAGGGTGAACTATTTCACAAAAATAATTGTAATTGAAGTCTCAGGATTACGTGTAGTATAACAAATACTGCTGATATAATAAAGTTGTGTTAGCTTTTAAGGGTGTAACTAACTAACCCTCGCCCTCGAAACCATAAAATTTATTACGAGATTATATGAGCCAAAGCTATTGTACATAAACGCCCCGCCAGAACTGGTGACCAGTTGTCTAGGATCTAGGAAACTCACCTAAAATTGCAATGGTTACAAGTGTAGGCCCGATCATTTGAGTGCGTCCGAATATGTTTTTTCAACATAGATGGTTTTTTACACCGAATCCCACATTGCTCACAAACATAACGGCCTCTCCCTGTAAATAAGGAAACAATTCGATAAAACACAGTTTTTATTTCTGTACAACTTCTTTGACCTTTTAGAGATGTAACTACAGCAATTACGTATGATCATAATAAATGTTGATACAAATAAAAAACCGGAAAGATTCAAGTTGCAAACCTTTAAAACACTGATTTGCATTTATTATGTAAATGGTGACAAATTAGTCGGGAATGCGCTATGTTGGGTAGCAGATATGACGTGGTGAGAAAATAAATACAAATTACGCAAGTGCGCGATTTCAATAATTTTAACAATCAATATTTATCTTTTAAGTTTGTAATTATGAGACTAGATATTACGTGCTAGTATAATAGAAAATTGGGGGGTTTCCTACTGTCTGCAATTTTATAGAGAAATAGACAATTTTTGCATGTACGGAGATGTACTTTATGCCAGATTATTGTTCATGCTCCACTGTAACATTCTAGGAGTATAAAGTATCGTAAAATTATATATAAGAGTAATAGGAAAATGTCTTTCGAAGCGTTTCCGGGTCCATGTTTCTAGAAATATTTTTTTCTTAATTTGTCGTAAAAATACGGTCCACATTTTGGAAACAATTTTACTTAAAAGTTTATTTCACAATTATATAATTAATCTCCAATAATTATGTTTAATCACTTATTCGATTTTTATATTCAATTATCCCTTAAATATAATGAAATAAGCTTCTCACTATTTCTTAATTCTATTTCATATACATTGTTAAATTTTCTTAATTTATGATTAATTACAGGACCTGGTTTTCCAGTTCGTATTTTATCCCCTTTTTATAACTTCGATTATTATAAATTAATAATTGAGAATGTGAGAATGATAATTAGGTAAAAGCCAATTTCATAATTTTTCAGGAGAGGAACATAAAACATTTTTAAACCGAAAGTTGGTAAATTAAAAACGATGTGTTAGAGCCGTTTGACACGAGGCTAATTTTAGTACTAAATTTCATACAAGTGATGCGCGCGCAGATTTAGATGAAAAATTAATAATAAACAATAGGTCTAATTTCAATTTCTTCTGTACAGCATTGTACACTCCTGCGCCGAATTAACGCACATTTTGTCAGATTGTATACAAAAAAATAGAACTTGCTCTAATTTATTGTAACAAGTTTATTAAATCTGCGCGCGCATAATTAGTATTAAATTTAGTACTAAAATTAGTGTCGTGTCAAACGGCTCTTAGACTGCCTGAAACTGAAATTTGGTAAAAATTCAATTTCGTTAAAAATGTTTTTACCGACATTTCATTCTCAGATCCTCAATTTTTTTCAATATAAGTATTTTTTCATGAATAACCCAAAAATAAAAAGAGTTCATAAAGTGTAATATGTACAGGGTGGTCCAGTTACGGTGTCCTCGTTATTATCTCAGAAACTATTGGGCCCATGAAAAAAAGTTTTATATAGAAGTTGTACAGTCTATAGCATTCTACATTTTTGAAAAAATAATACTTATACAGGGTGAGTCATTTTCATGTGGCGATATAAAGTTGTCTTTTTTTTAATGGAACACCCTGTGTTTTACCCCAAATTATGATTTCTCATCCAATTTACGATAAAAAATATATAAGGCTTAATATGTCTATTATTAATAGTTTCCAAGATATTCGAGAAAATATTTTGAAAAATAATATTGTATTATGTGGGTGTAGCTTCCACCAGGTGTGTTAGGAGTTAGAGCAAGCTACTTTATTTGTTTCAATTACAAAAATACTCAACCAAAACATATTCTTTATTTAGTTAGTTTACAATAACAAATAAAATATTTAAAAAAATTTAACTATTTTCCAATGCCTACCTGACAGAGCATTATTATTAGCTTCTAGGTCTACTCTATAAAATAATAGTTCTTTGCCAAATACTACGACTTTTTCTCACATATGATATCAATTTAAAGTTTACTTGATATTTAAGACCAGAAATAAAATTTTCTAGCTAAAAAATAGAACTAACATTGCTCATATAAATAATCAGATATCATAGTATTTCCAGATATTTTCTCGAATATCTTGGAAACTATCAATAATAGGCATATTAAACCTTATATATATTTTTTTCGTAAATTGGACGAGAAATTATAATTTTGGGTAAAATACAGAGTGTTCCATTTAAAAAAAATAAACTTTATATCGCCACATGAAAATGACGCACCCTGTATAAATAAATTTATTTAAAAAATGTAGCATGCTATAGACTGTACAACTTCTATATACAACTTTTTTTCCTGTGCCTAATTGTTTCTGAGATAATTACGAGGACACCGTAACTGGACCACCCTGTACACGATTATTGAAAAATATGCTAAAACTTGACAAAAAATAAATAATGCGTACGCGAAAGAAAAATTTTTCAAACACAAAACTTTGAAAAAAATTATTCTAACCAAATAGAATGTGGACCACAAAAACTTGGTTTAATAAAGTTTTTACTAAATAAAATCGGTAAAGAAATGGGAAGGTAATTTTTCAAAAGCATTTCATCGGCTTCGGACTCTTACTAGTACTTCCCCTAGAGCTAAAAGATGTGACATAAGATGTAGAGAGCATTTGACTTTAGAACCTTGTTGGGGAATGTATTGATTTTTATGACAATTTAACAGGTTTATATCTTCTAAATTAATTTTTAATAATTTTTTCACCTCATCTAACGAATTCCTAAAGTCAAACTCTTACATCTTAGGTCACATATTTAGGCCCTGCACCCACTACACGAGGTTTTACGAGGTCGTAATAGTGAGGATCAAATTTGAATCACCTATATGATTAAATCATAAAATTATATGACTTTTATTATTACGTGCTTAAAATACCCAAATTTTTCCTAACCACAACCGAAGTTCATCTAAATTGTTTAGAATTCAAAGAACACGCATAATAAATTGATGACTATATTATGTATAATTAAATCTTATGCTAGACTACTTTCAAAACTTTTCACATGTTATAAAAAATTATTTGAGGACTGTTTCCATATACGAGCAAAATTAAAACGTAAAACGTCAAAAGAACTTGACAAAAACAAAAAAATATTTCTTATCTTTTCTTTAGGTAGATGTTATGTTGGAATTAAGTGCGTAGTATTTTAATTTTGCCTCTATTACAAGTTGGACCGGAGAAATGTCTACTAAAAGTAAATAACAAAGGATAAAACTAGTTTCGCATGGTTAATGATTATGGAGATACTTTATTGTATGTTCTGTTCGTATACATCTATTTAATAATTGCCACTGTGCTCAGTTATGCTGATCATTCCACAATTTAATACTTTTTAAAAACATTTAATGGAACAAATTTACTGTCTCAACATATTGCTAATTATCGTTCCAAAAATTAATCATAATTGCTGTAGACACAAGAATACAACTTTATATAATAACGCTGTAAAAATAAACTTACATTTCCGTGACTTACCTCTGCCTCTGATATACGTGTAATCTTCATTACTTTCATAACCTCCCGGCACAGGCCCTTTGTTTTGATCCTCGTCCTTCTCAATTTTACTACTCGCCAATTCCGACACAAACAACTGCAATACAAGTAAAATGTAAGTCTTCTCTACATCATAAAACAAAATCTGCTTTACCTTATAATTGGACTGAGTAATTAAATTAGCTACAGCTTTCCCTGCCTGCGTAAACCTTCCACTTTTCTGTCTGGAATCATAGGCACTGACACTCAACTTATCCGTTTTTGTATCCTGCTGTCGCCATTCTGAATACATGCTTAACTTTTTAAAATGCGGCACATAAAATGGCTGGGTTTTATTCAAAGTACAATACACTGGTCTGGTCGAACTTTTCAAGCCTAGGTAACTGAAGTAGTTTCCGTGGAGGATATGCTGCGCAAATTTTTTTGCTACTCTAGGCGTATCAGGACTAATTAGGATCTGATTGAACCTTGTGGGGGTCAATCCGTGGTGTTGTTTAAGGGACGCTGTCGTAGGCTTCAGAGCTAAACTATTGGGTCTTGGGAACTTCTTTGGAGTAGGGGCACTAGTTGTAACTGTAGGACTACTACTGGTGCTGTTGTGATTGTTAACATGGTTATTGATCGGGGATTTTAATGGTGGTGTCTTCAATTCAAGAGGTTGTGGCTTTTCTTTAGGCGGGGTCTCGACGATTATTGTCGTGGGTGCTGTTGTCGTTATCGAAACTGACGTTAAGTGATTGTCGATCATTGGAGGTTCCACCTCGAAACTAAATTTTGTTTTAGCGAAACTTGCTATATCTATACTGGGACTGGGGGAGACAGTAGAGTCGTATACACGTGTGATCACACGCTGATCCTTCGAATAATTAGTTTTGTTAATTTGGACTGTCCCCCCTGACTGTAACGTCGATTTCACCAAGCGGTTTTCCTGGAAACTTCCATCACCCTCAAATTTTTCCCCTTCTTTTTGTCCGATTTTAAAGCTCTTAGTTTCGCCAGTTGTATGGGTGATTTTAACTTCACCTCCGAATAGTTTTATCGCCGCTTTCTTCTCTTTTTCAAATGACAGCGGCGAGAGAAGTATACTAGGTGTTGTAGGCAACTCGTTGGGGCTAATTAAAGCTGGTAAATTGGCGCTGCGCAAGCCATCATCAAACGAAAATGACTTGCTTTTATCACTGTCGACTAGACGGGTTTTCCCCAAGAAAGGTCCAGGTGAATTCAAGGGAAACACAGTGTTGTGTAAATAAGGTATGTTGTCAAAAGCGTTTTTGTTTTGTGTTAATATCGACGCAACATTAACCGAGCTGCTTCTTGTATACTTAGCACCAGATGGTTTCCCTTTACAACTGCGCAGTTTGTGCAGTTCCAGCTCGGTTACAGTTTGGAAAATCATTTTGCAATAATGACACTGCATATCAGAATATAGATTCTTCAATAACAGTTCTTTTATTAGGCTTTTTGGTCCGACTGGTTCCGCAACTTCACTCAGGCACCTCTTTCGATTTTTGGTCGTTAAATTCAACGGTTCATCACTAGCCGCTCGTTGCTCTATAATATTGGGTGAATAATACGAATCGCATCTATATCTATGGGCAAACTCCACGGAATTAACTATCGAATTGTTCTTGTTGATGATTTCATTAATGTGGTGAGAGAGAATATCAGAACTCGGATGATGATTTCTGTGGTTTACCGGCACCTCTTGTTGAACATCCTCATCCACTTCCATGTTCTCTTTAGCCACATTATCGAAACGTGTATGGAACCTTGGTTTATACGGTTTCATACGCATATCCTGTCCAGTTCTCTCCCCCAAATCACTACCAGAATTTGGCGGGGATTTCGGCGGAGAACTCTTCTGCACTTCCATGTCACTGTTCATCTCCTGAGCCTTGCCCATTACCCGATTGGCGTGGGTGCGCGACCTGCAATGCTTATACAAATTCGATCGCGTTTTAAAACTAAACCCACAACTGTTACATGGATACGGTCTTTCATTTGTGTGCGCCCGAATATGCTTCTGTAAAACACTAGGTTTGGAACAAACTAAATTGCAGTAGTTGCAAACGTATTTCCCATTAGGATTCCGATCGGGCGGTGGTTGGATATCCTCAGGGGGTTTAGCACCTTCATCTTTAATTTGATAGTCTTGTGGTTCTATTCGTATCACTTGAGGTGGTGGAGGTTGTGGGGGTGGTAGTTGACTTGGTGAGGTGGTTTCCTCTTCTATTGTTGGTTTGTTTACGTAATTTGGTTTAGAATATAGGTTACCAAAAATGGAAGACTCGGTGGAAGACACATTAGCTCGCAACGAGCTGTTGTTTTCTTTTTCATTTTGAATTGGGTTCGATGACGGTTCGACATTTACTTTGTTTTTGAATTTCTTGTGTAGGTAACTACCACTTTCCATCGCTGATTAAATCTGGAAAAAAACCAAACATCAGTCAGTGCGTTTACAATATGGAAATTAATGCGTACACAAAATTAAAAATTTTAATTAGTTCGTCGAATTGTAATAGAAACACAACATGAGTTCAATAAAATAGCAGCCAACTGGTGGCGTTTGTGTCAGAAAATATGTGAGTCATGTACACACACATACACACATTACTGATAAACCACAGCCGATAAGAGATACTGTGAATAATACTCTGAATTATTAAGAATCTCTTAGGTTTAATACGATGGGAGATATGAGAATTAAATTGTCCTTGTTATGTTCTGTACAAAATCACGTTACTTTGTTGCTTATCTCTCCGTAGCAGCATTAAAAATAACGAATAAATTAAATTGATCAAAAATGGTGAATTATTATTATTAAGAGGAGAAATGTGCGGCTAAAAACTGCTGGATGGTTAGAGTTTATCGCTGTTGTTATTGATCGAAATAAATCGATATGCTTTAAATATATTTATCATAAATTTGCGTAATGTGGACTAAGGTTAGTTATTTTTAAACATTTGGGATGAGGACAATTTTGACAATATTTAACAAATCACCTTAAGAATAAATAGCACGTAAATAGACTGGGCGCATTCCGGTTCATGACGCAAATCTCCAGGTGAACTCTTTAAGTGATTGGCTATACTATAGTCCTTACAACCAAACGCCGAAAAATTTTACACATTATATAACAATCACTCAAAACATATTCTATGGTAATTTAAACATTAAATACCTGCTTGCTAGAGCAACATACGTAGGTAAGAAAATTTTAACAATAAACAAAGCAACATTTTTATGACACTCGTACAAGTAGCACATAAATCATATTAATCGTGGCAGCTAGTAAAACTATGTTCGTTTTTGATTATTTTAGCTGCTATTACACTTGAAAATAAAGAAATTCTATGAATAACTAAAATAATTACTAAGAAAGGTGGTAATTCCAATAATAACCGCAGGACTTATATTTAATAAAAATCGGCAAAACTCGTTTTCTTGCAAGTCCTTGACAAACAACACATTACAAACACATTTCCTTCAACCAAATGATTTCACTAATTTTATTTCCGAACAATAACAGACACTAATGGATAATATTTCTGGTAATCCGCGAGAATTTCACGTGGAAAAGTCGATAAATATTCTTTCAATACAAACCCAAATGTTTATGTCGGTTTAATGTAGCATACTTGGCAAGTGGCAAGTATCGTCAACACGAGTGGGAAGTTTTTTGATGGGTAAAATTTTTGTTTGTTGAGAATTCCCTTTGACGGCAGTTGGGTTAACAAAAAACAAAGAGCAAAAACGTCCATACCATTCACTGACTTTTGGACGGCTATTTTTATCACAAGCACGGTCTGAGCATTGTTTTTATGTTGTCTTAATTATTATTGATAAATTAACCACGACAACTGCGTGTGGAGGATTCTCCATGATTATGTGATTACAAATAGGCATAGGTGTAATAATCTCTCATTGTTGTCTTTAAGATAATTGTAATCATATTGTTTATTTAACTGATGTAGCTGGAACACATTTTATGGTACACTTTTTTGAGTAATATAAATATTTACACCTTGGGCTTAATTATATTTTGGAAATTTTCTTCTTGGTATTGTTGTTTAGATTACAAAGCATGTTAAGTTAAGTCGGAGATTTGTTAATTACATATAGTGTATTTAACAAGAATGTGTCAGCTTTGCTTTGTAAAAATTTAAATCTACCAAATTAAATATTTTCTAGTTGTGTACTCGTATTTCACTTCAAGTCAAGTCAAGTCAAATCCAAATTATTTCATACATTTTATAATTTTATACATAATTTTTGGATAAACGATTAAAAAAATTTACAGAAGTATGAAATAGATGCTCACAGAAAATACATAGGTATATATTTTATTAAAAAAACTTTCTTATAATAAATTACACTCCACACTCGCACAGATGTAATATATTTCAACTTTTTGAATGTAGCGCATTTAAAATTTCAATAGTGTAATTATTTTGATTGGGTTTTTCTCAAAATTGTGGTGATAAATTAACAAAATTTCAACTATTCCCGAAATTAGTGGGTAATATTTCTAGGACAGGTAGTCCTTATCAAAAAATACGACGAAAAGTTTATATAAACATGACTTGAAAAATGCTTCCTAAGAGGCTAGAGCCCCCCAAATAGAAATTTTCTGTAATTTTCCACATATTTCTTTTTTCAATTTTCAGAAATTTTGTCAGGGGTGTCACATATACAGGGTGGGTTGCTGGGTAAATTATGCTCCATATTTTTTGTGTGGATAATTTTTAAGTTTTTATATCAAATTATAAAACTTGGTTTAGTTTTACACAAAAAAGGTAGTCTCAGTCGATCTTTGTATCTTGAACCATTATCATGTAAAATCGTTTTGAAAAAATCACATCCATAAAAACTAATCACAAAATTGAAATTTGTCAAAAGTAGGCCATGGATTTAAATTCATAGGTGTATTTACTTTGTTTAACATTTCTTCGTCAAATATTAATAATTAAAAAAAAAATTCAATTTTGTGTTTATTTTTATTAGTCTAGTTTTTATGAACGTGATATTTTCAAAACGATTGTACTTGAAAACGGTTCAAGATACAAAGATCGACTGATACTACCTTTTTGTGTAAAAATAAATCAAATTTCATAATTTGCTATAAAAAATTTTAAAATTATCCACATAAAAAATATGGGGCATAATTTACCCAACACCGACCCTGTATGTGACGCCCCTGACAAAATTACTGAAAATTGGAAAAATATATTTGGAGAATTATAAAAGCTTCAAATTCACGAAATTTCATAAATCTAGCTCAAACAGTTGCAAAGATAGATACATATTACAGAAAACTCCTCTTTGGGGTCCCCCTTAGGAAGCATTTTTCGATTCATGTTTATAAACTTTTCGTCATATTTTGACAAGTACAACCTGTATAGTTTGTCCTTCATAAATAAATATTAATTTGTTTAAAAATCTTACCGCGGTATTATCTGTCGAGAATAATAACTAACGTGCAATATTCTGCGAGGATTAAAAGATCGCATTCAAACAAAAAACACAAATTACTTGAACAAATTAAATTTTACTTTTTAAGACAATCTCGTTTAAGATCAATACAATTATTTAAATGCTTTCCTACACCGAGGGATTAGCTAATGTGCAATTATCAAATTCCTAAAAAATACCTATAAATTCCTTTAATTTTCCCGGAATTGTCCCAACACAACAAACCTCTTCAGGTAGCTAACCTTTAGTTAGCCACACCTAAATTTTGGGAATAAAAAATTCACTTTATGATAAAAATGCCACATAAATATCTCACATTTCCAAAAAATGCCTTCAAATTCCTCTCATGTACCACATAATTCCCCGAAAATTCAAAAAATTTCCAATTATGTATTTCTTTCGAGAGCTACAACAAATTCCCTCGTCCTACACCTTTAAAACTGAAGCAAAATAAGATTTATCCAATCGCATCAATGGCATGAGAATCTGATGAAAATTTGTCTTCAGCCAGCCATTTCTGTAAATTTGCAAATAACAAAGGCTACAAGGAGCAAAATCTGAAGACTATGATGGTGCATGCAATTTGGACTTTCAGGTACACATGATTTGATAATTCCATCTGAATTCCTACTAAACTCAATCTAATCTTGCAATTTGCAAGTATGTATGTTGCAAATATCGTAACGAACCAACAATACGTGAAACGAAATACATTTGCGTAACACTTACGTGTGGGCTTATACTTCTAATTTATGTATTAGAATTTTAATTATTTATTTACTTAATGAATTTTATAGCGTACTTGTACATAATGTACATAAAATGAGTTTATTAATTTATTGCGCAGGTAGGTTATAATAATTGTAATAATACATTTTTTTTGTTGGGATATTTGGGTAGGAGTAACATGACGGAATTTATCAAAATGATCAAGACATGTTTTGTAACAGTTCCGAGAAACTTAAATTTAACTGGGAATTTCTATTATGTCAATATCTATTTCTGATTTTTTGGGTGCAGGATTTGTAAATTAAGTGTTGCTATTTTTAGATGTGCAAGGAGGTAGGTACATATGGCACAAATATCTTAAGAAAATTGGGTTAGCAGATGATATACTTGTATATTATTAATGTCTACGCGGGATTCCACTTGTAACATAATTACTAATAACGGAATTTCGCTTCCTTAAATGACCTATCATGATTAGTTATTACGTAGTCGATTACGAAAAAAACCGTCCAATACTAATTCTAGTTGCTCCTGTTGACTAAATCCGATCTTGAGAAGTGGCCACAATGAATAGTTGACGTAAAGAAAAATGAAACAATTTCTCGAAAATCAACATTATACGATAGCTGTTTTTACTGCTTATATAACCAATATTTTAATATTTTGTATACATATATGAAGAATAAATGAGTGTATTACAGACAATTTTACACTGCAATAACTTTCTTGACTTAAAATTAGGGAAGGTACAATTACTTCAACGCTCAGCAAATAAATACCACAAAGAAACAACTTTTAGTCTATGCGAATTTGGAAATCTTTCGTTGAGTACTTTGCAATTTTTGGTATTGGAATGGAATCAAAAGTAACCATGGTTTCTTCATTTGTGGATTTGGGCAGGTAAACAAATTCCTAATCGCTTTTCCTCTTGGATGGAAGTACTTAGTGAAGCTAGACACCGAGCTCTATCAGAAAATGGAAATATTTCTTAGAAGCTTGATAAAGGTATCATCGGCTTCATGTTTCATATTTAATTTATATGGTTGGGTGTACAGAAAAATGTCCTGAAAGTAGGAAGAGCAAAGTCAGCAGAATCATAAACTGACACATGGACAATTAAAGGCTCATTAAAGGCTAATTAAGTGCCCTAATTAAAAATTAAATGCTCCGGTCACTTTTTCAAAAATTGATGTTCTGCTACCTTAAAGTTAAGTCAGCAGAACATGAGCGAAAAAATTGTTTAAACAATAAAATTGGTTTTTTGTTTAGACAGTAATTAAAGACTCTTTAAAGGCTTTCGGACTGCTCTGATTAGAAAGTAAATGCTCTTCGCATTTCTAGTGAAAATGAGCAATTTCGCGACTTGGTCAAAAAGTTGGTAGAACATTAACAAAAAAATTGTTTAAACAATATAAAAGCTTTTTTGTTAAGATAGTAATTAAAGGCTCTTTAAAGGCTTTCGGACTGCTCTGATTAGAAATTAAATGCTCTTAGTATTTCTCGTGAAAATTAACAATTTCGCGACTTGGACAAAAAGTTAGCAGAACATGAACGAAAAAATTGTTTAAACAATATAATAGCTTTTTTGTTTAGACAGTGATTAAAGGCTCTTTACAGGCTTTCAGACTGCTCTGATTAGAAAGTAAATGCTTTTCGCATTTCTAGTGAAAATGAACAATTACTATCTAAACAAAAAAGTCGCGAAATTTTTACTAAAAATACGAAGAGCAGTCCGAAAGCCTTTAATTACTGTCTAAACAAAAAAGCTATTTTATTATTTAAACAATTTTTTTGTTCATTTTCTGCGGACTTAATAACTTTAAGGTAGCAGAACATCTAAACAAAAAAAGCTATTTTATTGTTTAAACAATTTTTTCGTTCATGTTCTGCTAACTTTTTGTCCAAGTCGCGAAATTGTTAATTTTCATGAGAAATACGAAGAGCATTTCATTTATAATCAGAGCAGTCCGAAAGCCTTTAAAGAGCATTTAATTAGTGTTTAAACAAAAGACCAATTTTTTTATTTAAACAATTTTTTTGTACGAAGATCATTTAATTTCTAATCAGAGCAGTCCAAAAGCCTTTAAAGAGCCTTTAATTACTGTCTAAACAAAAAACCAATTTTATTGTTTAAACAATTTTTTCGCTCATGTTCTGCTAACTTAACTTTAAGGTAGCAGAACATCAATTTTTGAAAAAATGGCCGGAGCATTTAATTTCTAATTGGGGCACTTAATTAGCCTGTCTAAACAAAAAACCAATTTTATTGTTTAAACAATTTTTTCGCTCATGTTCTGCTAACTTAACTTTAAGGTAGCAGAACATCAATTTTTGAAAAAATGGCCGGAGCATTTAATTTCTAATTGGGGCACTTAATTAGCCTTTAATGAGCCTTAAATTGTCCATGTGTAAAGTTATGATTCTGCTGACTTTGCTCTTCCTACTTTCAGGACATGGTTGTGCCAATAAAGATAGCAGAAAAAAATCTGTCAAATTCAGTTAATATAATAAGGAAAACTGTAACCTTATAATCTGTCTAGATAATGCAGACTTTTCTTGTAAAAACATTTTTAAAAACAATAATAATTAAATATTTTCTTGATATTAAAATCTTATTTTGTTGTAAACAAATTTTATTTTGATATTTACTGTTTGATGAAACTATTAAGCAAAATATTATATTTATAAAAATAAATTTCTTTGAAGTATTTACAATAATATATGCGCCTCCAAGAATTATTGTTATGTGCAATTAATGATATTTTCCTGTTAGATAAAAATATGACAAATATACATTAAAACCAGAAGAAATAGTTAACTTGCAAAAAGTACATAAAGCTAAGAACCTGATGAAGATTTTCGCTCATTTTTTAATCTAAAATGCTTGTAAAAAACCTTTAAAAATGGATAATTACTTATACAAACATACAAACAATAATCAAAATATTATAATTTATTAATAAATAATTATGTTGCAGTTATTGTGAAAGCTCATGCTGAAATTATAGCAAACTTTGTTGTTTTGTCTATTTAGTAAGCAACCATAAACAATTATTCATAAATATTAATATTTTACGTCATGCAAGAATCTCTGCTCAGACTTCAATAAAACTTGCAATTTTGTAAATGTTGTCTTACAAATTAGTTGTAAGTTTCATTAATTCACTAAACAAACCAATGATATATCAGTATATTACGGGTGCGAATGAAATTTTGTGTAAATGCAAATAAATCATATTATGAAAAAAAAATGTATGAGGTGAGAAATAGTTATTTAAGCATTAAGGGAGGTAAGTAATATTTACCAGTCGAAGACGAGTTTGCGTCTGAGCGATAGCGAATTTTTGGAATTTTGTATCGAACAATTTGGCATTTATTGCACTTTATTGCACTGTGGCGACAGCACAAACCACAGTTACTGGCAATGGCACAAACCATAAAAAATCTATACAAACCATTGTCCATTCTCAACTTTGTGTGATATTCTGTACGTACAGTTCGTAGTTCTGTTTGTCGTTCGGCGCAATGTTCAGGTGTGTACGAGGCTTTAATTTAATATTAAAAGTGGTCAGTTTGTAGTGAACTTTTTTGGTAACATTATGCAACAATTTTGACTTTTGAATGGTAAATTGGATAACAAGTGAAAACATATCTGATGTGCCCAACACATGACTTTCTTATACATTGCCATGATACAGTTTTAATCTTTGGAAAATACTGCCAATAATCACATGCTGTCGACATTCAACACGTTATTAATATAAAATCACATTTATTTATTACTAGCTGTCCCCCGCGGGCTTCGCCCCACGATAGTTTTCTGTCTTGCTCCGTTTTTTCAATAATATTTAATTGTATTACAATATATCAATATTACACAAAAAACACGCCACCACGATGCTGCCATTGCCGTCGATTTTTTCAATAATAATGATAGGTACAGTTAATTTCACAGAAATCGACTACACTTAATATTTCCCTGATTCCCTGTGTTACAATGCCTTTGTTTGATTGACGTTTACTGTCAAATTGACAAATTAAGTATTTATTTGCATCCGTCGCCAAAAATCAAAATGCCAAAACTTACTGAACGACTCATGATAAAAAATAACCTAATTTCTGTGAAATTAACTGACGAGAGGCTAATTGCAGCAAAGTATTCCATCAAATTCAAGGTCACGTGTAAGGGCAAGGGTTATTTCGGCATCATCTTATGGTACCGATTTATGCTATTATTTAAAGGAAAAAAAAACTATACGAAACAACCTAACCTGGTCCGTGACTTATATTCGCTCCGAATAAATAAACCATTTAATTAAAATAAAAAAAAAGAAGGGATATCTATGGAATCGAACCAGCACCGTGTGGATTACTAGGCAGATTCTCTACCCACTGCGCCACGGCGGCTTGTGCTAGAAGTGGTATTTGTTCTGGATAAGAAGAGTACACGGAATACTTTGCTGCTATTAGCTACTCCTATTAACTGTACATATTACAATATGACACAAAAAACATAAATCAACGACCGCGTAACAACCGGTGGTAGTTTCGCCACCACAATGCTGCCGTAGCCGTCGATATTTTCAAATAATAATATTGCTACAATCGAATTCCTCAACGGTATAGATTTCTGTAATTTATATAAAGTACTTTTGTAACTGAGTGATAGATGGCGCTAGAAAAATAATTAAAAAATTTTGACGGAATTTCAAAAAAAAGTTCAAACAAAATTTGTTCAAAATTTAATTCTAAATCAATGCCTAAGAATAAAAAATTGTCGTAAATTGTTTATTTTTCAAGATATTCCTAAAAAACCTAAAAATGTCATCAGGTAACTGTCACTTGTTTTGGTGCTAGATGAAAAACATTGAATGTGGCACCCACAAATTTGTTCAAACTCTTAAATATGAAATTTGAATCAAATCCGAGAAGTCGTTTTTGAGTTATGGTGGATACAGACAGACACACAGACACACAGACTTATACTACGTATAAGAAAGTAAAAAAATTCTCCAACACAATTTTCAGTTAATATTTCAAAATGTATTATCCTTCTTCAGGTAGCTTTAATTGAAATCTTTTAAGTTTGAATATGATGTCGATGGAAAAAAAATCCATATCTTGTGATCATGGAAGGAGGTATGGTACCATACTCTTAAATTACCTATTAAGCCTAATTTTAAAAATTTGCAACAATATCAATAGGGCAGAATAATATTCGGCATACACGTACCACTCGCCTTCTGTTTCGCTCTCAAAGGAGGCGAACGTGAGATAGAGACAACGATAATGAGACGATTTGTCTACAGAAAATAATATTGTAATTATAGAATGTCAAAGTCTTTTTGCAAATTACATAGATAGAGACCACTACCAGAGATTTTTGTTTAAAGATACTTAAAAGAAAATTAAATTGACTTTAGAGAAAAACATGTCAGTCAAAAGTTGGAAGGAGCTAGATGTACTTTTGATTTAAAACGGAGAAGTCATCAAACCTTAATTATATAAAAAAATATCTGATGTGCCCAACACATGACTTTCTTATACTTACGGATAGTTCACAATAATTACTTTTCCTAAAGAAATTAAGTTAAATTTCTTGTAAAAATTTTGAAGGTCTCCAGCAATTTTCAAATAGTCTCTGTCGCACTTATTGCAATACGCATAAATCTGTCCTTGTCCCACTCATTATAACCGAATTTTACGACAAAAATGTGTTTTATTTTAGATTTTTGACCTATTACTCACTTAAAAAAATCTCCCGGTATGAAATTACATTTATTTATTCATTATTATTGTTTTCGGTACCATAGAAACCAGTAAAATAAAAAAAAACTAATGTTCCGGTCCTTCTGGGATTCTAACCCGGGACCTTCCGTTTGGCAGCCATATAATGAGACACATGGTCTACCTCGACCATCGGATTCAACTATCAACGCGCGCTATGAGAAATATGAAGTGTTTTAAGAATATCTAGTTTTTTTGAAATTTTTTTGACAGAATTTCAAAAAAAAGTTTAAACAAAATTTGTTCAAAATTCAATTCTAAATCAATGTTAAAGAATAAAAAAATTTCATAAATTGTTTATTTTTCAAGATATTCCTAAAAAACCTAAAAATGTCATCAGGTAACTGTCACTTGTTTTGGTGCTAGATGAAAAACATTGAATGTGGCACCCACAAATTTGTTCAAACTCTTAAATATGAAATTTGAATCAAATCCGAGAAGTCGTTTTTGAGTTATGGTGGATACAGACAGACACACACACAGACAGACACACAGACAGACATCATGGCGAAAATGGTCAGAATGGATTCAGGGGCCCTCAAAACATGTAAATCCATCAAAATCTCGAAGTCGAAAAAAATCACGATTACAATACTTCCTTATACTACATATAAGAATGTAATAAAAGAGAGTTAAGGCTTGAGATTGGATCATGGATTGGAAATTAAAATTATAAGTATGGGTAATAAATGGCGTCCTTCAGTAGCAGCTGATTTTGTCCTTAAATCAACAATAATAAAGTACTATTAGTTTCGAGAATTATTTCAAATATTATGTGTCATAAATTCTAGAGCCGGAACAGGAAATCGAATTATGATCAAGTTACTAAACAGATACTCAAAAAATGTGGATTACATTAGCACTTCCCCCGTTTCCGAAATCCCTGCAGCACTCTCGACCTTTAACCACAGTAATAAACTATAGAGAAGGGGTGTTGATGTTTGAAAGTACTACTTCCCTTCCTCTACAAAGAACCACGATTAATATGTAAATAAAGTCAGGTGGACCCGCATACAGGTAAATGCAACTTTGTCTCAACCCCTCATCCCCTCAACCATCGAACTGAATCAAATCGAATCCACAACTCGTAACGTGGAGAGTCATCATAGGTTCCAAGAAAAGGCAACGAGCTGTACCTGGTATTTCTGAGAAATCCCCAGTCAACTCCGTTTAGCAAGCAGATGCTTGCGGTACGACCACGGCAGGTTGCGTGGTGGTTAAACGGGTACCACTATTTTATTGTAAATTATAACGAACTGGAGGGGACTCGCTTAACAGTTTTCAAGAATTTCAACCACAATAACGACTAAATATACGAATTTCGTAAACAACTGGGATTACTGGAAATAATTATGAAATCATTTTAATGGTTTACTTTTGTATAATAGACACTTTATAACGTTGGTTTTGTTATTGTTGTTGCTGTTAGGGGGATTCATTAGCTGGTGTGACGACAGCCACAGTGAAGCATTATATTTTTTTACTTGGAATTTAATTTTCTTTTAGTCTGAACGCGGTGACGGGATAATAAAGTTTTGTTGATGTCGCTGCCAGCAGAAAAACAACCAATCAAAACAACAATTATTATTAGCTACTTTTAATCAGTATGTAAACTTTGGATAGTGATGAGCTGATGAGGCATCCATAGAGTGAATTGTTATTTTTTTTGCTGTTATCTAAACTCTACGAAATTTTTTCAAGATACTGATTGAATGATTAGGACTCACTGACACGTAGCAAATTACCTTATCGTAGTAATTAGTAAACAATTTATTAATTAAGTGGAAGTACTCGATAACAAAAACAACAACATTAAAGAAGGATTTTAAAATTTAAAGCTTCAGGTTATGTTTACGTTAATAATTTAAAAGGAAAACAGTTTTAGTTTCCGTTACATTAATACTAAAATAATAACTCGTACTATTATTGTAAAACTTGTTGAAGAGAGCAAAGAATTAATATTAATAAATAAATAAAGCATTCTAAAAATGAATACCATGCATCAGGTTCACCATTTAACAATCTGACCTACAATGTATTTGCAATTATCTTTCTCTAACTTCCTTAATGACCGAAGGTCGTATAATTTTAAAATCCTATTAAAACGGTGTGTATCAGGTTAAACAAAATCAAAATTTTTATTGTATTTATTTTCCTGACCTACCCACAGAGTGTATTTTAGATAATTAAAAACAGAGATTTACTTCAATTTGTTTCTTATCAACTATAGGACTTTTCACATTAAAAATGTATCCATTAAGAAATGTATCCTAATTTTAGTGTACAAAAAACTTAGCTAAAATTTTCGTAATTTTGGAAAAGCAAGTAGCTCAAAATTATAATTTCTAGTTACAGTTCTACGAGCTTGGTTTTATAGTTAAATTTGGCCAAAATTTTAACGGGTGAATTCAGTAGTTATGGATGGTAGAAACTAAAAAGTTCGAAAAAAATACTGTGTCATTGAAATGTGAAAGCAGTTATTTTTGGTGGCCAACGTCAAATGCACCGTTGTAAATTTCCAAAAGTACGCTTTCGATTTTTGTCTTTAGATTATCAAAGTGAAAATTCTGGTTTGGAGATATTCAAGATATAGATATTTAAGTATTTTGGAAAAAATCCAATCTCTACTGGCATTAGTTTACGAACGTAGGGGTTAAAAAATGAAATTTGTTTGAAAACTTAATTAATTTGTATTTTACACTTGAGATGGTAAAAAATTTCACCCTTAATCTATGTGTGGGTTGCTATCAATAACAAAGCTGCTATGAAATGTGTCTTGATTGATTGGTTTGTAGTAATCATCCATAAAAAACGCTTTAGTTTCATAGCAATGTTTTTATTGATAGCAATCTTCATGTAGTAAGTAATTATCTAAAATTGCTTTTAGTTTATATTGGAAAAAGAGTATCCCTAGTATTTAGTTATCAAACTGCTAGACTGACTTAAACCTGAAAATCTGTGAATAATATCCAGCTTACTTTTTTTTCACATCCTATTTAGCAAATACACCTGTTGATTTCATTGGTGTAACAAAAGACAAGGCCTAGACTATTTTTTCTATACAACCATTCCAGGAATATTTGTTTAAATTTTATGTTTATGACTGAGAATTTACGATATACCTCAAGGATCTAAAGCACCATTGGCATTGTATGTAACTTCGAAAATTTAATAAACTATTTCAAAGGTTGATCATCTGTCCTTTTAAATTTTAAAGCCCTACAATTTTAAACATTGCTTTCTACCGTTATTTTTAACATTTTCAAGAAAAAAACATTAATTTAAAGACAATTTTCTTGTAAGTTAAAACAAAAACAAATCTAAAGAACTATAAAGTTTAAATTTGAATTCAAATTTATTGTATAATAATTGTTTATTATTGTTTATAAACCAGAATGATAATTAAGTACAAATTTAGAATATTGATGACGTCTCTAAATTGAAAAAATAATTTTAGAAAACCTTTCCATTTAATTTAAATTTATCTACATGTTATCTTACGAACAGGAATCCCCAGGATTCCCAAACAATTCCATTCATTAATTGCAACATGGAAAAATTGTTTATGAATACAAAGTTCGAGAGTATTTAGATTTAAATTAGTTGACCTATGTTACCTTTACAAATTTAGAATAGAATAGAAATATGGAGTGATTCCAGAATGACGCTCCAGTCAGAGTTAATGAAAACAGTTCTGAAAATTAGCGTTCTTATGTTTCATTTTTGGTAGAAATGGAAATAACACCTTTTCTGACTTTCTACCTGCTAGATTGTATAAGAGATAATTATAATAATTAATATATTTTTGTTGGTTTTAAAATAATTACAAATAATGCAATATAAATATTCTGAGAAAAATTGATTGGTCGAAATCTAAACGAAACTTACCCACAAAATTTATAATCGTTTCATAAAAAAATCAAGATTACAAGAATTACTAGTATGTATACAGGGTCCGTCGAGACCCTGGCATTCTGCTATAACTTTATGCTTAGAAATAGGAAAATTCTGCAAAGACAAAAGTTGATGAGTGCTCTATAGAGTTTTGACGGCCCCTTTATAGAGGCTACAACTTCAAGATATTATAAGGTAGGTACACAAAAAGTATACGCGATTTTCATTGAGACCGAGGAGGATTCAATTAACTACTTAAATCATAATATAATTGATAAGAAAATTACAGGTGTGAGTCATTAACACTCGGTATATTATTATTGGAATAGGCCATTAACACTTGGTATGATTAAATAATATTTATATCTAAACGTTAAGTCAATAGTTATTAGAGATTATTATTTTTGAATAATTGAATTTGATATCTCAATATTTCCCGAGGGGTAAACCACTAGTGGATATCCTTGTACACATGTCGTGGATATGCATGGATATCCGTGGAAGTTTATGGATATCCGTGGAAGTCCATGGATATTTTTGGAAATACGTGGATGTCTTTGGAAATGTAAAGCATTTTAAAAGATAGTGCGCATGCGTTAATGTTAAACGCATGTGCACTATAGTTTAACGGTTAAAACAATAATCTACAAATTCAATATTTTCATCGCGCCGTGTACTTAACAGTGATTATTCGAGTAACATTGCTTCTATTCAATTGATGTTATTTAAATTACGACATGTATGTACATACTCGGGTATGTACTAGGAAAAATTCAAATAATGGATGTAAAAAAAAACAGACAACGAGTTTGCAGAAATGTACTGCACTTACAATATACCAAATGTCCATAAAGTTAGCAAAGCAATTTTTGAAAATGAACTGACAAATGCATTAGCCGCTTTTTAGTTACTAATTAGTTATGAAAATTTTAATTTTGTCGCTTTTGTTTTTAAAAAATTACAGTTTTTGCTAACATTATGAACTTAGCAAAGCATAGCTAAGAGTAAAAATGTGTCAAAATCGAAAGTTAGATTGTTCTAAATTTGTCATTTTTTAGTCGCTAATTAGTTGTGAAAAATAGTTATTTATTATACAAGACGATAACGATAACGATTTCATTTAATAAGCTCGAGAAGATAATGAAATGTTATCGTCGTGTATAATACAATTTTTTTTTCTACAGCAAATGTTAAAGAAAAGCCAATTATAAAGAAAAACTACTTACAAATTAAATTATTATCAATGACAATTTAAATTGTCAGTGAATATTATGAGTTGTCAGTATGGTGTCAAAATCAACAGTAATGCGTTTTAATTCATTCATTTCGAAAAAATCAAAATTTTTTATCTACCCTTGCGGATAAAGTGCTACTTTATCTACCCTTGCGGTTAAAGTGCTACTTTATCTACTATTTTGAGTTGATAAAAGCACACTTTAACATTTGCTATAGAAAAAATTAAATTTGTTTTTTTGGTACATACGATTTTACAATACCGGACATATCACCGATTGAATTGAAATTTTTATAGTGATGTATAATAGCTCTCTGAATACGAATATTTTTCTGCGGACGAAGCTACTTTTCAGAAAAAAAATTAAATAAAAAAGTTGATTGTTTGAACTTGGCGGGCGATGTTAGCCAATCAGATTTTGGTAGACAATTTTATGTAGTAACATCTTCCGTGGATATCCGTGGAAGTCCATGGAAATCTATAGAAGTTCTTGGATATCCTTGGGTTCGGATATCCACGATTTGGATATCTCGTACGCTTAAATAGGTAGTGGTTTACTCCTCGATATTTCCTGATACGATTAAGAAGAAAAATTTTTATGGGTGGTTTACGTAGAAACATTTTCCGTTAAACCTACAGGATGTATGTGATTGTCAAAAAATTTTTGAATTTCAATTTACATTTTGAAAATAGGAACTGCTTGATCGAAAAAGAATTTTAAATAGTTTTTTGGTTTTTCCAAATTAAGTCGGTCGTCACAGTTGATTTTAGGACCTTTTCTGTTGATAATACGAGAAAATATTGAAAAATTGTTAAGAATGTAAAAATTATGGAACCATGCAAACTTTCAAAAAATGGGCCTACTTCGATGTTCGATGAAATAATTATTTAATATACAAAACGTAATATTACAATCTGCAATACATTATTTAGTCAAAATTAAATTTATAAATACTTTTTGTCTTAAATAAGAAATCAATTATTTTAAAATTTCATATTATCAACAAATTCTTCTAAAAGTGCCTTTACACTATCTGATTTTTCATACGATTTTCCATTTGATTTTTCGTTACTTAGGATATTGATTGTTGACAACAATGAATATCCCAGGTTACGAAAAATCAGATAGTGTAAAGGCACTTTTAGGTCCAGTTCTACAAAATAATGATTGTTAACCTTAATTAATGGTTAATTTTCTTGATTACCTTTGTATTAATAATGGTAGATATGTATTATAGTAGTTAAAGTAGATAGAAAAACTGGCCCTTAATAATATTAATAATGAAAAACCCGAAAATAAAATAATTCTTGTCTCGGTTTTTACGTTACTGTTACGGCTAATTTGGAAAACTAAAAATGTGCTTACAATTCTCTTCTGATCAAACAGAGCTTGGTATCTGGCACCTTGTGAAAAGTTCAATGGTGTTATGCAATCAATGTACTTGTTGCTTTTAAAAATATGTATTAAAGACAAAGTTCCATTCTGCTGTTGAAAACATTCTAGTGGCAACCCTCTGTGGATTACCTAATAAGTAAATTGCTTAGTTTTAATTAAAATTATGTCATTCTTGGACCTTTTCCGGATTGTTGATGCCTTGGTCCAAAGAACCCATTTGGGGGTATTCCACACACACTTTCGAAATCGTAACGATCAGTAGTGAATTACGTTGTTGTTTTTAAACGGATTTTAGTGGGATTCATTAAGAGTGATAAAAAAAATTGCTGGCATTCGAATAGTTGGTTGAACGTCAGAGCAAAGTTGTTCGCAACATGTGTGGAGGCAGAAGGATCCGCGCGGGACAAGGGGCAACGTTCGACTCTAGACAGACAGCGTATGACGCCAAGTGATAGTCACTACGGCGCCTGAGTACAATACCGTGCAAAAAAATTATTCAAGGGTTACTTGACATGTCCACACACACACACACACATACCTACACGCACACTAGATGGATTATAATTCCATCAAATAACAATTGAACTATTGACGTGCGAAGGTAAAGGAAGTTACTCACCAATTAGCTAATAAGTAGGAAAACGACATTCGCCTACTCTTCGGTTTCAGCAATACCCCACAATGTTTACATTATGCAAAAATGATTGGCACTTTTTGTTATTTACTTTTACTAATCTAGTTTAGTTGTACTTTAGTTGATTAAGGAACACAAATAAATATTTACAATACGTAGCTCAATAATTCAATTTGGGAATTCACTTAAATTTTGAAAAAAAAACTTGTTGGCACTTGATTTATCGGTGATATGTATCACTCATTCCTAACGCTACACATTAGTTTTGCACTTATCTAAAAGATTTTCTACAAATTTGAGATAAATCTAGGAGATACTGCGTGTACAATACACACTAAATATGATATGGTAGGTCACACGGCGCCATGTTTACTTGTTTCCATCGACTGTCTCTGTTGCACAAACACTAATGACTAAGTTAACTTCTCACTCGGTGGCAGGACGATTTGTTTCACTCTACCGCGTTGGAATCGCCCTCGCCGCGTCCCTCTTAAACGTCAAGCTATTTTGTTATTCTACCTCTTTCCTCGAAACTTTCAAACCTGTTTGCAGCCGTCTTTGTCTGTGCTTGGATTCACCTTACCATTATGGACGTCAGGCTTTCTCTTTCTAAACATAGCACTCTTCTTATTGCACCAAACATGCGATTATAGTTCAAAGTCTACAAATAATATACAAATCATGTGAGCTTTTAATATTATTTTATAATAATAGTATTTATTTTCATACATTTTATTTTATTTTATTTTACGTTGTACAAACGTACTGTGGAAATTTTGTTACAATTTCTATCAAAGTACACAAATTATTATGGTGGGTACACACTTGTTGCCCCCACAAAAGTGTGACAGTACAGAAGAAACAGTCAAACAGTGTTCATTTGATTCGTTGGCAAACAAAATCTAATCTGCGTACTTGTGATACTTGATTAAAGAGTTGCTTACGTAGAAAGTCGTCGCAGCTAGCTTGATTTAAAAACAGGCCGTATAGTTATATAGATATTAAAATTATCGCCTCTGCATTTTATTTAGTTAAAAACGCTACGTCCCCCCACATCGGATCATCCTCTAATTATAGAAATGTCCAAAAGCAATAAACACAAAATATGACTTGAAAAATTCACAGAAATTGGTATCGCCCGAAACCCCCGACACTTTTTCCTCTCTCTTCACTTGTAGAGGAATTTCCTCTTTGTCTAGCCCGAGGATACGACCGATGGAATCTCCTACATAGCTTTCTCACTCGCACAATAAGCGTCCTTGTTTTACGTAACAGGTTATGAGTCGCGCCTTCTCGCTTTCGGAATCTCCCTCTGTGTCCTTGTTCGTGCTGTTTCTCTGTTTTGTTGTCTTGGTGTACACTGTGCACGGAGGGACCGACGACGGGCGGAAAGACCTGCTCATTTAAAATGGTATGAATGAAAGCCTTACTTCGATTTTTTTTTCTGTTATGGGAGCACCACCACAACTTGTTGAGCGAGTATATCTTGTTCTTGTTCTCGCAGCAGCAGTAAGCGCCAGGGTCGTCGCAAGGCGAACAAGAGGACAGATGTGAGGGCAATTTTGGGGCCCCCATAATAAAAAAAAATTGAATATACATTTTTGAATGATCCAAAAACAGTATAAGAAAAATTCTTAAGAGTCCTTTTACCCTACGATTTAGTGAAAATGTAAAAACTAAATCGTTAAGACATCATAAACCCAAATCATGTACAGGGTGTCCCATTTTCGACACTTTTAGGGGGTATTGGCGTTATTGTCAGAGATAGAGTGTTGCGGTTTTCACCTTCCTGTTCTACTTTTTTACGAAACGAAAGATTCCGGGGTCAAATTTATCATGGCTTTCTTAGTTTTTAATCTACAGAGTGATTCTTAAAATCTCTGTTTTTTAGACACCCCTCGTATTTCCGTTATGCGTCTACTTATCAAAAAGGTAAAAACTGATCTTGATAGAGTTTTTTACGTAGAATTCCGTGGCGTAGGCAGTTTTTGTGTAAAACGTTTAGTTTTTGAGATATTGCCCAAACTTATGTTTTTTTAAATGGGACACCCTATATATTATTTTTTATATGGATTAAGCAAAATTTGGCCTTTCCAAAAATATATAATACTTAATATTTATTTTGAAAAACAAGCTCAAAATTCGATATTTTTAATAATTTTCTTTATTTATAACAGTAATTTTTTAGAAACAAATTTAAAATTTTCACAATGAGTAATTATTCTAAAGCTAAACACTTCAAAAGATAATTTTAATGCATTGTATAAAACATACCAACATATCATACTTCTCATAATTATTATAAACGGCCATTGTAATAAAAAATTAAAAGTAAAATAAAAACACCTACGTAAGAAAAATATTTCATCAATAATCAAAATCTGACAAATCTGTCAAATTTTGCATTTGTTTCTAATAAACTAGCCATGGCCTACTGTTATAAATAAAGAAAATTATTAAAAATATCGAATTTTGAGCTTGTTTTTCAAAATAAATATTAAGTATTATATATTTTTGGAAAGCCCAAATTTTGCTTAATCAATATAAAAAATAATATATAGGGTGTCCCATTTAAAAAAACATAAGTTTGGGCAATATCTCAAAAACTAAACCTTTTACACAAAAACTGCCTACGCCACTGAATTCTACGTAAAAAACTTTATCAAGATCAGTTTTCACTTTTTTGATAAGTAGACGCATAACGGAAATACGAAGGGTGTCTAAAAAACAAAGATTTTCAGAATCACTCTGTAGATTAAAAACTAAGAGAGCCATGACAAATTTGACCACGGAATCTTTCGTTTCGTAAAAAAGTAGGACAGGAAGGTGAAAACCGCAACACTCTATCTTTGATAATAACGCCAATACCCCCTAAAAGTGTCGAAAATGGGACATCCTGTACACTAAATTTGATTAATAATAAAATGAAAAGATACACATTTCAAATAAAAACGACTTGAAAGATAACACTAGTTTACAGAATCGAAAAAATTTTATGCCCACCATATCTGACTATGATTTTCCCATGTATTTTGGCCCATTAAACACGAAAATCACACTTAAAATTTTTTTCATGAACGCGTTTTCGATTTATGAATTTTCGATTTTTTTTTTCAATTTTCGGAGTTCTTTTGACGTTTTTGAGTATATATCAAGATCTAATTGGCCGATTCGGCCAAACAAGCACTCAAATTAAAGGTAACTGAGATTTATATTTTTCGCAAGACAATAATAGATATGTGAACTTTCGACTTCGATTTTTGCCAAAAAAACGACTTTTTTAACTTATTAAAATCGCTAGCATCTGAATTACTGGGCCGATCTCAAAACTATCTAAAAGAAAGTTGTAGATTGTAGAAGGCTCAGTTACCTTCAATTTGAGTGCTTGTTTGGCCAAATCGGCCAATTAGATCTCGTCGAAAAAACTACAAAAATTCGAAAATTTATATCTGGAAAACGCGTCCATGACAAAATTTTCAAGTGTGATTTTCGTGTTTAGTGGGCCAAAATACATGGGAAAATCAGAGTGAGATATGGTGGGCAAAATGGCTGTAAACTAGTGTAATTAATTAAATAGTGTGGCTTTGTTTTGCAGCGTATTTTTAATTTACTAATTAGGCTTTTCGTTATACCTCGAAAAGACTTCAAACAAGCACTGCGGACGTTCTTCTCTGAGCATAGATTCTTGTTCAATTTTTTATTTTCAGAACTGCTATTAAAATTGGTACCTATTTAAAAAAAACTTGAGAAAGATTTTTTGTGTCTAATTTTAATAGGAGTATTATTTTTTCGGCATACACTCCATGCAGCGGAAAAATGTTTATTTTAACACTTTTTGTAACTTACAGTGCAAAAAAATCATTTAAATATACAGGGTGTTTCAGTTTTTTGTAGCAGGACTTTAACACTCGATAGAACTTTAATTTTAAAAGTACTTTTCTAAACAAAAAAGGTGCCCTTTTTTAATCCGTTAAACTTTGCTGTTTTCGAGATACCTACTTGGCTTTTTATTGTTCGATGCAACCTAATTTTTCATAGGAGTTATTATAATAAAAAATTGTTAGCCATGAAAACAACGAAAGTTAAATATCATATTCGGTATATCGTGTCAAACTGCAATTGCGTTTGCAGAGTAAGTGTAATTTTTTTTAAATGTTTTATTTAAAAAAATTCTGTTTTAAAATTTAATTTGAACACCCAGTATCTCTAAAAACTTTTTATATCAATATTAAAAGTTTTATCGAGTGTTAAAGTCCTGCTACAAAAAACTGAAACATGCTGTATTTTGATTTGAAAAAACTGTTTTTTCTCTAAAATACTTTTCATGTATCATTTATTTTTAGCCACCTTGTTTGTGGTTATTGGTTAAATATGAGGTTTCAGAGGATTCGGGGAAAGCAACATTTTATATCGAGAATAATTTTTTCCTATTAAACAAGTTTTTCCTATAAGTGAACAGACACAGTGTATAAGAGACTTCTTTTTTTATTTGGCAGAATTATTTAAATTAAGCTCATTGAAAAAGTCATATCCCTTTTAATTTTTAAAGGGGTGAAAAAATTCTCAGGATAAATGCAGAAAATATAAAATTAAAATAATTATTAATTGCTACATACTACTCGTATACAGGGTGTCCCAAAATTAGCCTGCCAAAATGTACCAGCTGATTCTACGTTCAAAAATAATGCAAAAAGTTTAAATAAATATAGGTGGAAAAATGCTTCTTAAGGGAGCTACAACCCCCCGAAAGGGGAGCCCCAAAGAGGAGTTTTCTGTAATATATCTGCAACCCTTTGAGGTAGATTCATGAAATTTGGTGAGTTTGAAGCTTTTATAATTTGCCACATATTTCTTTTTCCAATTTTCAGAAATTTTGCCAGGGGCGTCACATACAGGGTGGGTGCTGGGTAAATTATGCCCCATATTTTTTGTGTGGATAATTTTTAAATTTTTTATATCAAATTATGAAACTTGGATTATTTTTAGACAAAAAAGGTCGTCTCAGTCGATCTTTGAATCTTGAACCGTTTTCGAGTAAAATCGTTTTGAAGAAGTCATGCCCATAATAACTACACTAATAATGGCGAGTCGTGGCCTAGTCAAAGTTACTTGTACTCTATCAAAGTGGAGAGAGATAAAATTGAAACCTAAACGTGTGCGCGGTATGATCCCTCGCCATCACGAATGAATATGAGAATATGACTTATGACTGTTATTTTCATTGGGCTATTTCTCGAAATTGTGCTTATCGATTATAACATTATTTTAGTTCTATTAAAAAAATTCTATTAATCCTTAAAAAACAAGCATCTATGGTAGAAAATGGTTTGCTGAATGAAAGATTAAAAATTCTCTAATTTCTTCCTGCACTTTGGTGTCGATTTGGAGTTTCATTGAAAAGATGTGAATTTCCTTTTTATAAATTAACAACCATCCACAAGATTTTTAGCGACTAATTTTCGACCCTAGCAAGATCCTAGCTACGGTCCTGTCTACCGCACTCAGTCTGCATCTACAATAAGTGTGTAGGTATTTTCATTATGATTTTAGATTCAAGGCAATCGGATTATCGAAATAATATGCAATAGAAAAATCCCGAAAAGGAAAGTCTAAAAAAGTATATGTTTACATTTTGTTGTTTCATTCACTTTTATTACCGTTTTAATTTTAAAGAGAAAACCAATCATATTGCATCATCGAATATATGAAATTATGAATCATGCATTCCCCTCTGTTCTGGGTTCTATCATTTGACTATATTAACTGCACATGATGTCATGGCTAGAAAATGTGTATTTAATTTAGACAATTCGTCTAGTGCCTCCAAGAATATCAATTTTGCATTTTAATAACTTCCTTTTGATATATTTAATAAACTTAAAATTACGCTCGGCTTTTATTACGGTACAAGGACGAGTGCAAGGACAAATTGCTGTAAATTACGAAAGATTAAAACAAGTTCGCACACACATTATTTCATATCAGTACAAGAATATTTTTCCCTGGAAATGTATGCATTGAAACATAAACAAAATACGATATTTTATTGTACCTAGTTGATTAATGTGTACTTAAATAAAATGATGCTATTAAAACTAAATTGACGTAATCAGTTGAAAGTCCAATAATTTTTTGTTACGAATATTAAAATGAAACCTCAATAACTGATAATTTATATTATAAAATTTGTAAATTTTTATAAACAATAGCAAATCAAGTTTCGTTGATTTTAACAGTACCTAGTTAGGTCTGATGGATAATTTTATAGTTTTTAAATTTTTTTTGTAAACTGAACTGCTGGCCAATTGAAACGTACCTAGCGAATTTTTAGGTTGAATTTAAAGTCAAATATTTTGAAAAATAGAAAAGTTATCAACATGCGATTTTCAAGATTTCAGAGATAATTTAATTGAGAAAACGATAGTGTTACACGATTTTTTTACTTTGAAGTACATTACTATCTACAGGGTATGAAAGAAAGTCTTCTTTTTTTTGTCAAATTTTATAACTACCGTGATTCCACAAAATTTTTTTTATATTTTTTTGATGTAGATTTTTTGTCCTTACTTAATGGAAAAACAACCTGTTTCTCAAAATTTTGATATCCCTGTTATTTTATAAGATACCGAATTTTTGCTGAAAATTTGATTTTTTCTTTGTTTTTTGTCGTTCGGCCGTATTGTGTTTTGTAAGAACCAATCTCTGTAGTTGATTATAATACCTTATGAATGGCTTTCTTATAAAAAGTACACTTTTTGTACTTTCATTAATTTATTGGTAACCAGTGGCTTATCAAAAATCGGACACGTCCGCTAATTGGTAAATTTTTTAATTCATTTTTTGAGGCTATTTTCTTAATGGAATAGAATGGAATTTAGTTAATTTATGTTCACCATTGGTTTAAGTGACTTATACCCTCGAAACGGGTTTTTCACTTTTTCAAAAATTTGCTCATATTCGTGTATACCGGGTGGCTACGAAATCGTTTTACAACCCCCACCATTTTGTTACCTTTAACTGTATTAATTTGAAATTTGGCATGGTTTGATTGTTGAAAGGAATAATCATTTTGACGTTTAAAACAATCTGATGACACTTCCGATTTCACCGGAAGGGCAACCTACTAACTTTAATTTTTTTTTAAAACAACCCTGTATATTTTTTTCCGTAAGAATTAGATTCTACTTAAAATTACCTTTTTATCGACATATCACATGATGACATATGCTTTCAAAATGGCAGCATAATTATTTTTGCAAAAACCTGTTCAACAATATTAAATTTAATAAAAAATTCGGTATCTTATAAAATAAGAGGGATATAAAAATTTTGAGTAATTGGTTTTTTCCTCATTAACCAGGGACTAAAAAATCGACATCAAAAAAATATAAAATTTTTTTTGTGGAATTCCGGTAGGTATAAAGTATGAGAAAAAAAAGACGACTTTCTTTCATACCCTGTAGATAGTAACGTACTTCAAAGTAAAAAAATCGGGTCACACTATTGCTTTTGCAATAAATATATCTCATGAATCCTGAAAACCTCATGTTGATATCTTTTCTCCTTTTCAAAATATTTGACTTTAAATTCAACCTAAAAATTCGCTTGGAACGTTTCAATTGGCCAGCAGTTTATTTTTAATATTTTACCTTTAAAACTAGATTTTAATTTTTTATGTCGGATCGAAATTAAAAGACCATAATAATAAATAAAAATTTCTTGGATATGATATAAAAGTTGAACTTGTTGAAAATTGGTTGATTCAGGATAAAAAAGTGCCCGAGATAAATACAAAAACACTAAAAGGTGATTCTTGATCTTGCTCCGCTCTGTATAAATTTTTTACCCCAAACCCATGTTATTTCTCGACCAATCATCAGTTTAATGTTTGAAAATGCATGTTGCACGATGCGATTTTGCTTATGTAAAAGAACTATTTCTCTTATTTGTTATTAATTGTGCATAGCTATTAACTTCTAAGTTTCTAACCAATAAGATTTAGTTACCTAGTTTTTGTTTAACTTTCTTTAAACTTTTAAATATTGTTGAATGCATTTTCAAACATTAAACCGACGATTGATCGAAAACTGTCCTGAATTGAGGGTACAAAATTATACCAGACAATAGCAAAAGATTCTGTTTCATTAAATTTAGAAATTTTATTTTTAATTTCTTATACGACAAAATTCTAAAAAAGTTGTTATCTTAAAAAACTGCGGTATTAGTTTAGTTTACACAGGGGTCGATTGGCACTAACTGCCTTTCAGAACAGCAAAGCTAAGAATAGTTCCGAGAGGCGTTTCTTTCACTATATCAGGCGTTATTTCCGCACTTTTAAAGTGAGTGACTCTTAGATACTTGTGATAATACAAATTACAAAAAAAATGCGGTATACTTTTAAACATTTGTCGCTAGAATTAATTAAATTTCACTATTTTGTTGAAGTATATAAAGAACACCTTGTACAAACAATGGTTTGCACAATATATTTTAATAAACTATTTCTAAGGTTAATGCTCCAATCAATAATCGACCGATTTTGTATTTTACTTTTGTAGGTAATGAGAACTTTGGAAAGATAAAATTTTAAAAATACCTTTAACCAAACGGGTTCTTTTAATAAAAAAATACACATTAGAAGAAACAAATACCTACAATAAACAATTCATATTATGTAAAACCTAAACTTAAAAATAGCAGACAAAAACCGTCCCTATGTTCGCTATATCATGTGTACAAACAAATAGAAATATTATTCACAACCAACCAATCATTATAATAATAAAAAACAAATATGTGGTATTCATAGTAATTATTAATAAACATGTTAAAATTAAAATAAATAATAAAACCTATTCGGACAAATCATCAACAGCAGCAGCAGCCGGAATTTCTTCAGCTTCAGTAGCAGTTTCAGGTGGTTGAACAACAGAATCATCAATCTGTGGTACGGGTTCTTTATTTCGATTGGGCGTCTTAGAGGATGACGCCACGTTGGAACTGTCTTCCATTGAAGGACACTCAAAATGAACACAGTGGAACACCTGTAATTGTCAAAAACCATAAAATAACTAAATATCTTTAAAAGGCCCAGTTTTTCAATCGATAGTTAACACTAACTATAAGATAACCAAAAAAATTAACTCTTAGTTAAGTTTAACTATCGATTGAAGAACGGGCCTTTCTACTCTTTCAACTTACTTCGTTAGCGGTATTATGAGTGCCAACGATTCGAATAAAAACAACTGGTCGAGGTTCAAAGCGGATCACCTGCCAAGATTTGCAATTTTCTCTTGTATAGTCCACCACCATTTCCCAGTCCCAAACATTTACAGATGACTCTATGTAGTAGCTGTAGCTTCGGTCATCGCAGTCCCATAACAACAATCGTAGACTGGAGATAATGTAAGGTTGCCCTGAAAAAATGGAAAATTTCGAATATATATATATATATATATATATATATATATATATATATGGATTTGTTTAGTTTAAATACTACGACATATTTTTATGTATTTACGTAAATTTAGGTAGTGCGTATACATATTTTGGGTAATCACAGAACTTTTTTATACTGTTTCTATATTTATTGCCAATTCTACATCGGAACTTGACTAACAGAATTGTGGGTGTTAATTGTGTCAGATTTGTATTATTATTTCATTAGATTTTTTTGTAAAATTTGATACCATTTTCTACGAGTAAAAGGATCAAAATAAAAAATTGAATTTAAATTGTACATTTTTTGTCATTTTTCCATGCTCGTTTTTAAGATATCATTTCTACATTTTTAGAGGCTGACATAAATTCTATAAATAAGGATCAATTCTTGTAGTTTGTCTTCTTTACTTATGAATTTTCGAAATTCCACATATGGAATTTTTGCCTTTTTTGTCAGGTATTATAATTCTTGCCAATTTAAAATTTTTACAAATCAACAAGTCATTAATCTTTTTATCATACACTATTGGACAAAAGTAAAGCAACAACTATTAATTTTGAAATATGTGAACAGAAAATGAAACTTACATTTAAAAACATGAAAAATTTGATGTAATTAGTTTTCTATAGTCAAAAACATTTGATCTGGAGATTCATACTTTTATAATATTTCTTATTAAGTCTCGATAAAAAATTAAAACCAATTGTAGGCAAAAAGGAGTCGGACAAAAGTAAAGCAACATTTCAATTTTATTGAACTAACTGCACACTGACACATATGAAACAAGTAAACAATAAATATAATATTTTGTAATTTATTGCATATCCATTACTTGCAATAATTTGCACGCATCTTCTTAGCATGGACGAGATTAATTTTTGTATAACACTTTCCGAAGTATTCCTCCAAATATCGTTGATTTTGTCGATAAATGCCTGCTTATTTCTAAATAATTCCGGAATATTAGCAACTACAATGAAAGAGGACATCTAGAGACTGCACCAAAATCCGGACGACCACGGAAAACCACAATCCACACGGATAGATTAATTAAAAGAATTAGTCAGAATGACCCTTTCAAATCAGTTCCATGTATTAAAGCAGAAATTGCCAGCCTAAATATTAGTTGCAGGACTATTCAAAGGAGGCTGGTTGCTGTAAAGCTGTTCAGTAGAAGACCTACAAAAAAAACTCCAATTTCAGCAAGAAACAGGGCCGCCCGACTTGCCTTTGCACTTGCTCACTTGAATTGGACCATGGACGACTGGAATAGTACATTTCATTACCAGTCTGGAAAAAAGGATTTTTTCGTGCGCGCGTGACAAATTCCCGTGGGAGGCGAAGCCGAACACGGGAAGTCATGCAAGCACGAAAAATCCATTTCTGGACGTGTAATGAACGATATTTTTTATTATACTTATCTAAAAACAACCCAAAAAAGGATTAGAAGTAATTTTAGAACATTTTATTTTCAAAGTAATCATAATACATCGTAAAAATAGTAGGCAAACACGATTAATATTTCTATAGCAACGACTTGTTTATTATCGGCGATGCTTTAGTTTCTGTCATATTTAGTGCACGGAAAAAAGAATAGGAGATCGGGAAAAGTTTTCCGTGCGCTGTTCTGAAAACATCACCTTTACGTCATTGCAAAAACAGATGAAAACAAGGTGTTTTCAGATAAGTATAACGCACGGAAAACTTTTCCCGATCTCCTATTCTTTTTTCCGTGCACTAAATATGACAGAAACTAAAGCATCGCCGATAATAAACAAGTCGTTGCTATGGAAATGTTAATCGTGTTTGCCTACTATTTTTACGATGTATTATGATTACTTTGAAAATAAAATGTTCTAAAATTACTTCTAATCCTTTTTTGGGTTGTTTTTAGATAAGTATAATAAAAAATATCGTTCATTACACGTCCAGAAATGGATTTTTCGTGCTTGCATGACTTCCCGTGTTCGGCTTCGCCTCCCACGAGAATTTGTCACGCGCGCACGAAAAAATCCGTATTTCCAGACTGGTAATGAAATATACTATTTTAGCGATGAAACCTGATACACGATTTTAATTCCGATGGAATGCGTCGTGTAAGACGACCAGTAGGTCAGAGGTTTAATCCAAAGTTTGTTACACCAACCGTAAAGCATGGCCATGGAAGCGTGTTCTTATGGGATTTTTTCTCATGGAATAGCGTCGGCCCCGTCCATTTCAATGATGGCATCATGGATGGGCTTGCTTATAGAGACATTCTCCAAAACACAATGGTGCCTTATACAGAATGGGAAATGCCCTTACACTTCATTTTCGAACATGAGAACGACCCAAAACGCAAATCACGCATAGTAACAGAGTAGCTAATAAGAGAACGTGTTCGAATTTTGGACAGGCCAGCCCAATCACCTGACCTCAACCCAATAGAGAATCTGTGGGAAGAGGTCGAGAGACGAATTAGAACGGAATTATTAAGAAACAAGCGTTGATCGACAAAATCAGCGATGTTTGGAGGAATACTCCGGAAAGTGTTATACAAAAATTAATCTCGTCGATGCTAAGAAGATGCGTGCAAATTATTGCAAGTAATGGATATGCAATAAATTACTAAATATTATATTTATTGTTTACTTATTTCATATGAGTCAGTGTGCAGTTAGTTCAATAAAATTGGAATGTTGCTTTACTTTTGTCCGACTCCTTTTTTCTACAATTGGTTTTAATTTTTTATCGAGACTTAATAAGAAATATTATAAAAGTATGAATCTCCAGATCAAATGTTTTTGACTTTAGAAAACTAATTACATCAAATTTTTCATGTTTTTAAATGTAAGTTTCATTTTCTGTTCACATATTTCAAAATTAACAGTTGTTGCTTTACTTTTGTCCAATAGTGTATATCATTTTACAATATATCCAAAAACTGTCACTAAACTGAAAATATTTACGCAATTTATGAAAATGTGTACGAGCTGTATCAATGTATTATACTCCAACTATATTTCTGTTTATTTTATAATATTGTAATTGATAATTATTGTAGATTGCTGTGAATAACATAACACACTTGGCAACCAACCAAAACTGATTATGAGATTAAAACTGTGCCAAGTTTAGGTGCGGTTCTAATAACTAAACACAAATGTGCTCACAATCCTCGGTAGTATAGTGGTCAGTATCCCCGCCTGTCACGCGGGAGACCGGGGTTCGATTCCCCGCCGTGGAGATTTTTTGTAACTACTTTTTTTGGGAAATCTTAAAAATCAAACTAAAAAAATGTCAATATTTTCAGGTTTTTCGACTGGCTATAGAATATAATCGTTATTGGTGCTCCGAACTCCGAATTATACGAAATTTTTTGCCACTGATAATATTAAAGATTCTACTTTAAAGGCCTCGCCACATAAGCTATGCTGTGCCATGTCCATGCTATTTTTCATTATTAATGACAATGGTTGTTATGCAGTTAATAATGAAAAATAGCATAGACACGGCACAGCACAGATTATGTGGTCGGGAGCGATCAACGAGCTAACTTTTTAGAAATTATTTCAGTTTCCGTTAATAGTACGACAAAACAATAATTGACTCATTTTACAGATATTTCTCTCCAACACTCTCATTTATTGTTTTGTCGAACGAAACTGAAATAATTTTAAAAAATTTAGTTAGTTCATAGATCACTCCCGGCTCGCGCGCTGTCATCTTTGGTAGTGTATTGGTGGCGAAGTATCACACTTACATCTAGCAGTACGAATTAGTATCTGAACCAAATGGGGGTGGTATAATGGAAAAAAAAATTAATTTCACCCCTGTTCAACAATGCATGGTGAACTTTGACCTGCTACAAATTGAATTCTCATTAACCTACAGTAGTACAGGAACATTAAACTTTTTCTGTGATAACATTTTCGGGTCTTTGGAACTTTTTGCATTCGAAACGGGGGGGGGGTCGACCCTGAGTGTAAAAAAACATTTTTGGACAAGCCATCCCCGTCTCATTTTTCGCAATCTTGAAAATAAGAGAGAGTTTGACTTTTAAGGATATCCTGGAACTCGTCTCTTTTTTCGAAAAAGTGATCGAAAGCAATTTTGCAGAAAATTAAATTCTGCACATTTTTTGTTTATAACATTTTTTCATATCTCTTATTGTTTAAATAATATAGAGGCACAAAGTGAAAAAAAGGGGGTAAATCGAATTTGTTCCCATTTTTATCATAGTTTTATGAATGAAACCATTACTCTTTGATTAATTAATAATAATCATGCAATTTCCAATATTTATTCACAAAATTGTTTTCAATTACAATTAACAAAATAACAAAATTTTCTATACGAAAACGAAAATTGAACATTCCAATGTCACTTTTTTCTGCGGAAAATTTGTTGTTAATAATAATTTATAAACAATTAAGCGACCTCTTTGTATCTCGGTGGTTTTTTCATGGTTTCTGCAATTTTTTCACAAAAAATTTATTTTTTATCAATTTTATTTCTACTGAACTCTTTTCGTGCGCACCACTTGTGACGTAGAGTTGAATGAGCGTTATTTTTTACGTGGGTTCTGCGGGGTTAAGATAATTTCCTAACCATCTATGGACCTGGTAATACGCCCTCAAAATGTGTTACTCGCTTGCATCGGAGGTTGGGAGCAAATTGGCGAGGGTTGTTTCACCTTTGCGAACGCATTTTGTAAACAATTCGCATCTCAAATCGTCAATAGTTTCATTACTTTGCCCTCCGTATAACTCTACACAAAATCTATTTCCAATAGCTGCAAGGATTTTTTTATCCACTTTTCGCTCATTAAACTGTTGAAGAGAAGTTAGAAATAATAGAGTTGAAAGAATGCACAAAACGAAAATTTTCGTAGTGACAACTTCATAGTTAATGCAAATTGCATAAGTATTATTAATTTTTCAGAGTTTCATTCGTAAAACTATGATAAAAATACGACAAAAATTCGACATACTTCCTTTTTTACACTTTGCGCTGCTATATTATTCAAACAATAAGAGATATGAAAAAATGTTATATACTTACAAAAAATATGCGGAAATACATTCTCTACAAAATTTCTGTCACTTTTTCAAAAAAAGTGACGAGTTCCGAGATATCCTCAAAAGTCAAACTCTTATTTTTAAGATGGCGGAAAATGAGACGAGAATGCGTTGTCCAAACGTGATTTTTACACTCAGAGTCGACCCCCCTTCCGTCGATCGCAAAAGGTTCGAAAGACTCGAAAATGTTATCACAGATTGCCTTATATTTGATATAATGTTTCTGTACTACAGTAATTTTATAGATAATTTTATTTGCTACAAGTTTTCCATTAGTCTTTTTTTTTATGAACAAATGCAATCGCGCTATAAAATAAAAACCAACTCATTTCCCTTTTCCAACATGTTGGCGGCTATTCAGCTCACCTGGTCGCAAACTGGTTTTCATCATCAGACTCGCATATATCCCAACGTTTGAGGTTTGCCCGTTTTTAGAGACCTGCCGACTGTACTATTTTAGAGTAATTCAAATTAGATTTACCTAATATAAGAAGCTGGAAAGATTTTAAATGGCAGTAACTCAATAATTCCAAATTCCTAACGAAAATACTAAAATTAGGGAGCAATACGAAAATGCTCAGAACTTTGTTTGTTTGTGGAAATTATTGAGTAGTTTGAAAATATTTTATAATTTTAACACACTATTGAAGAAGACGGAAATAAGTGCCTTCATTTTCAAGACATTTAACTTGTTCTGTTGGTGAGAGATAAAGAAGCGCTTACAACGTTTGCCCTGCAAATCACTTTTCACTTAATCCATCTCAGTTGTTGCATAAATGACGTATATTAATAGACAAATTGTGTTGACTGTGGGGCACATCATTTTAAGTCAATAGATAATCTTACTGAAAAAATTCGCCTCTTTCATTTAATTAAACGGACAAGTAATTCCATCGAATACTTATGTATTTTACGCCCCCTTACTTTTTACCACCTGAACTATCTAATTTTTTTTAATAAAAATAAGAAATTATGTTTCCAGTTAGCGAAAATTATTTTTTTGTCGATCGTTTATTAAAGATCTAGTTAATGTAATAAAAGGAGTGTATTAATAACTCAGTTTAATGCATACATGCACATTAAAAACATTGTTGAGATTATGAGATTTGCTAGGTATTTTGACTTATTGCATATTATGTCAGAATTTGGATTTTGCCATGGAACAAAATTAGATTATTTTCATTCTAATAAAGAGCGATCGACAAAAAAATATTGTAATCAACACGAGTGTTAATCGGCGATTAATAATCTCGACTCATTAACGCGCTCGCTGCGCTCACGCGTTAAAATCGTTTCGATTATTAATCGCTCTTATTAACACTCTTGTTTATTAAACTACTATTAAAACTGACAGCATTGTGTAGACTTAATTCAGTCAAAATATCTCCAGTTTTATTTTAAAAGGAAAATATTCTTACCAAGTTGTATTAGAATAGCTCCAGAGCCCAACTGATGGCAGGTGTATCCAGAATCCCAATCATAGTGTTTTGTATCACCATTTAACAAAGCGTGACGTGATCGACTATAAAGTGAAAACAAACTTGACACAAAACTACATGAATTAAAAAAATAAAATCTTACCTAACACCTTCTATAACAACAGCACTTTTATCTAAGGTAGCAACATTGGTTTTTGGACAAATTATGTCCTCCACCATTTTTGGTATTTTTATCTTGCACGAAGCTTCAAACGACACTAAATGAAAAACCTAGACAAACATCACAGTTACAAAAATATTTCAATATAAAAAGTGCATGTGATTTACTTTATTTACAGTATTGTGTGTTCCTACTATTCTAACGTATTGCACTACCCTACTTTCGAAATATAAATATTGCCAGGAACGGCAACAATACTGACTATAATCAACCACTCGAACCCAGTCTTTCTGTTCCATGGATACTTCAATGTAGTACGAATATGATCTGGAATAAATAAGTTCGTGAGACGATTAATTATATTATAGAAATAATAAAGCAGAACCTTAGATCTCTATCCCATAAGAGCATTCGAATATGGTTTATAATAGATGGTGCACCCAATCTAACAATGATTCCTTGATCAGAAGAACCATTAATCGCATGTCTTGTATAACCCTTTTCCATATCATATGTATAATAATCCCCATCCAACAAATATTCGACTAGTTCGCCGGAAACCACTTTAGAACCCAGTCGAGGTGATGCAACATTTTCATCAAGCACTAAAAATACGATAGTGCCATTTCCAATCATAAAATCAATGTCTTACGCACAAAATTTAAAGAAAGTTTTAGATAGGACTTTTACAGGAAACGAAGAAGTAAAGATTTTTCTATCTGTTACATTCGACGAACTTACTGAGCTGTCCTCTATGTGGCAAGCTGCTCAATCGAATATTGGTGCGCTCCGCAATTGCGTCCAAAAGTGCATCAGGCTTAACTAGTCCAGCGGGTCTTACAACCGACAACAGATCAGCCACCGTCATTAGTGGTAGGCGTACGCATTTCATCACTAAATCATCTGTGTCTATATTGGCTTTACACCAGGTGCATACTCCACGGAATATTTCGACTTCAGGTGCAAAAAATGAGTCCCTGTGCAGGAGTTCTACTAAGGAAACCTGAGAAAAATCGACTTTTAGAATTTTATCAATTGGAGCAACATGGGCAACTGTAGCATTCCCTCTTACAACTAGGGGGAGAGGGCAAAAAGTAAAGTAGTAATAGAGTCATCCGGTCAAAAATGAAAACGCTTGAAAACCTGCTTAATGTAATCTAGAGGTAAAAAAACACTGTAGAATTTTTTTTTAAACTCCAAAAGTTTATCTCGACCCCAAAATTTCAAATTGAAAAAAAGGTACTTTTCAAACACCCCGAAAAGCGCACCATGTTACGTGATGTCATAAGCCAGTGTCGAAATGTCAGACAATGCTAAAATTTGTATACAAACGACATTGACAGCTGAACAGAACATGGCTAATGACGTCACAAACCCTTCCACCGATCACGTCGTGTTTTAAATGGGAACCAATTATTACGACTTTTAATATGGAATAATTTAAAATTGAACAATAAAAAAACACTATTTTCAATGCTATTATTATTTTTGTAGCTTAATCTTTGCAATTAAGAATAAAAAAAGGTATCTCAAAAATTTCCGGACGACTCTATTAATAGTTATTTGTGTATCAAGGCCATTAAGGTGATCTTTTTTGGCCGAATCTGTTGTTTGCGTCCGAGGTGTTAGCCGAGGCTGCAATTCAGACGAGACCAAAAAAGCACTTTTGGTCGAGGTGCACACAACGTTTTTAGGCGATCATCACAAAAGAATTCAAAAATTTGGTCACAAAATTAATTTTTTTTTGGTCATTTTGCTGAAAAACATAGTTACCTTATAGTATATTATATACCAAGGGATTGAGGTGCATCATTTAATCCCTGAGGGTGAATTAAATTTCATGAGCGAGCAAAGCGAGCGAGGGAAATAATTCACCCGAAGGATTAAATAATACCTCAATCCCGTAGTGTATACGCTATTTTTTGCACTTCCGAAGCATTTAATTGCATGTGAAATCATTATAAATTTATGCTTGTCAAAGTGACAAACGTCGACAATAACAATAAAATACTGTCCAAAATGACAAAAAATACTCGTGTAAGGGAGCAATGTAGATTTAATCCCTTGGGATTAAGTAGGTCACTTCAGTCCCTGTAAAGAGGGATTAAATTAGCACAGTTAATCTCGGAAGTGCAAAAAACAACTAAAAACCAAAGCATCTCCTGTCAAATTTAATATTAAGCGTCACTTTTTATTTCAGTTTCTGACAGTTCTGTCCCAAAAACGTAACATCTGACAGATGTGTACAAAAAAAGTAAAACTTTATAGCGGCAAAAGGCGCCATAAAATCAACTTTTTGTAATGATCACCTAAAAAATATTTTTTGATATTTTGGTTTTTTTATTGTAATGCATTTATCTGTAACAAATTTTTTGAGTATAGATCTCCAGAACGGTTTAAGATGTAGATTTCAAATTTGGTAGGTTAAGAAAGCTTTAAGTAAACTGTAATCTTCTGGAAAAATTAATATTATTTAAGATACGGTCAAAACATGTAAAAAAGTTATACTTGTTTGATTTGTGGGAACTCGACTATTTACGAGATATTTAACTTCGGAATTTTTTTTTTATTTAGTTATTCACCATTTCTGACTCCTCTCCTATAAATAATCACACAAAAATGTATCCTTACTGAGATACAGGGTGTTGAAAATGATGTTTTTTAATTACTCAGTAAGGAAGCATTTTTGAGTACTATCTATGCGACACTTTATGTTTACGTTTGATCCTAGAATTAGCTATATTACTCTGTAATCCAATATTTTTGAAATTGTAGGGTCATTCGGAAAGTAAAAAAATACAAAATAAATTTTCTAGTGAACAGTGGAGATACAGCAAATCAAATACAAATATGTATAACTTTTTACATGGTTTGATTTATTCTTTCATAATTTTGGATATTTAAAAAACAACTATTTAAAAGATATGTCAAAAAAGCTCCTTCCCTTAAGGACGTATAAACTATATTATTTTTGTCGTAATATCATAGATTTATAGTTTACAAAAAGATTAACTGACGTATTCAAGATCTCTATTTTTAACAGTTCTGGAGATATACTCAAAAAATTTATTGAGTCATCCATTTTTAATACCATATAAATATCATAAACGAAGCATTCTTTTAAATGAACTTTTCTTCTTAAAAAATGATGTTTTTTATTCACAGTAGGAACGCAATTTTGTACAGTATTTATAGGACAATTTATGTCTACAGTTGATTCTAGAATTGACTATTACTTTGTAATCCAATATTTCTGAAATTGCAGAGTGATTCAGAACGTAAAAAAATATTAAATTAATTTTATACTTAGTGAACAGTACAGTAAAGTAAATCAAATATGTATAACTTTTTGTGTTTTGACTTCATCTTTCATAATTTTGGTTATTTAAAAATCCCTCCCATAAGGACACCAAAATTATATTAACTTTTTTCGTAATATCATATTTATAGTTTACTAAAAGACTAACTAACCTACTAAATTTCAGATTTCTATTTTTAACCGATTTAGAGATAGTTATACTTAAAAAATATATTGAAAAATTCATTTTTAATACCATATATCTCACAAACGAAGAATTCTACGACCCATGTTTATAGGAACTTTTCTTCTTAAAAAAGGTCCTCTATCAGCTGCTACAAAAAAGTGGGCCAGCCTGAATATTCGCAAATTTTGTATAGCTTTTAATGAACTATATCGATGACTGTCTTTCAAAATTAATAATTGATAAACTATTTGTTCCCACAATTTTATTGTAAATCAAAGAACCTATCCAGCAGATATGATGTTTTTAATTTGTCTAATTGCAAAAGTTCATGAAATTTCTGCTGTATGTACAGGGTGTACAACTAAGAATGGTCGCCGGTTGTATTTCAGAAACTATTTATCGTACAGCCTTCGGAAAAAAATATTTATAGTAAAAATGGCAAAGAGAAATCGCTGGAAATTATTTTCAAGTATCTAGCTTTGCGAATTTAGGGCTAATTGCATTTTTTTTGTTCCAAAGTCTACCACTTCGCAAAACGACTTGTGATAACAATAATACGTGTTGTGAATCGTGTAAAAACTATTTTGTCCATATTTCCTGAAAGAAAAAAGATATGCATCTGCGGTTTTCACTAATATTTTCGATATTTTATACTAATTTTAATAATGTTAAAAAATATATGAGTCCATATAAAATTTTCAAGAAAAATCGATAAAATTAATAAGTTTTCAAAAAGCGCCACTTAACAACAAATATATGAATCAAAACAACTTCTCTTATCGAACATCGTTTGAAGCAAGAAAAGTTCTTTCAAATGATACTAAGTTTGCCAAATTCTATAAAGTTAAACAGAAGTTAAAGCATTTTCGTACAGAAGAATTCACCCTCTACTCCCACCCTTATTTGGTGGGAGCAAAAAGTGTTAGACCAAAATTGTGTATAATTGTTTCAGCTTTCCAATAAAGTTATTTTTGAGTTACCTTAATTGCCTATAATTTGGAGAAAATTATGATTTTATCATTTGCCATGGCAGGTACGCCCCCTAGCGGCGAAGCTAGAAACTTGAAAATAATTTCCAGTGATTTCTCTTGGCCACTATTACTATAAATATTTTTTTCCGAAGGCTGTATGATAAATAGTTTCTGAGATACAGCCGGCGACCATTCTTAGTTGTACACCCTGTACAGTTGATAAAAAATTTCACAAGATAAAGATTAAATTGTTTTTTTCGAGCTGGTATTTCGTACAGGTAGAGAAACATTAAATACCTACTGAAAACCAGCTAAATCGAACCATTCTAAACCTGAAACCTCAATTAACAAAGAAAAAGCCCACTTGGTGAAATTGTTATGGCAAAAATTGCATTTTCATGCGATTTTTGTGTTTAAAACTACATAAATAGGATGTTTTTAAAATTTTGAATAAATTCAACGAGAGCCAGTTTGTTGCCCTCTCCTTCTGGACGTCCATGGACATTAGTACACATAACTAAAACTTATAATAGTTACTTGTGATAATTGTAGGAATGATTCATGAAGAAGTATCTCAGATGCATGTGTGTCCAAAAAGCTATGACAAACTTTAACCAATTTTTCTAAACCATATAAATGTGCTGTGTCCAGAATGGCACAAACGTTTCTTAAAGCTAGTAATTGTTTTAATATATCAGATATAGCTGTTTCCAGATCTTGGAACCCATACTGGTGAGCTAAGCCTAGTGTATCCAAGATTATATCCTCTTTTAAAGTCATCAAAAACATATGACCTACAAAAGTTTATGCAGATTACACTTTAGGTTTGTTAATTTTTAGTGTAATACGCACCTGTGTAGATGTATTTCAATAAAATTTTAAAAGCTTTCAACGGAGCATCGGGCAAAACAATTTCAGACTGAAAAAAATACGTTCGTGTTGTCATTGTCGGAAATAACTGTTACACTTCAAATAATTACCAAAGTAGATTCTTTTAATCCTCCAAATAATAAAGCGCGAAAGTAATCACTTCTTGCAGCTAACACCACCTAAAATTGATGAAGAGATAATTATTTAATTTCACTTATAACATATATGAAAAATATACCTTATGAGCGTGTAGTTTTTGTCCTTCTACAATAAGAATAATGTCGGAATATTCATGGCTTAGGCATAATGAGGCCAGGTTTTCGGATAGTTGTGACAGATGTTCTATATCCCCCAATCTTGTAGACACAATTTTCGCATTTGAATTTTGCAAATATTGATGGCTACTGCTCATCTGTTTGCGTGAAACAAAACAAATATCGTATATAGCACGAAATATCGTATAATTACAAAGGAAATTTAGGATAATGTAATGGCAAATGTCCAGGAAAGAATTGAACATTTGTTAAGACAAATTGCATGTAATAAGCGAATGTAAAAATAGTACTTACATTGTTACTGTTGATAAGTATTCGTTTGTTAATTGTCTTAAAATTGTAATTGCAGTGAAGGTTGAAGTGATAACTCGAATTTACGCAGTTTTTTGCCGAAACCGTATTCCATAACAACAGTTTTGACAGCTGAAATGTCTTCTGTTGCACTGGATCAAATTACCATATGTTCAGAATTCATATACATTAGAACTACTTCTCATTGAAGAAAATTGTATACAGTGTGTCGTAACATAACATTACGTGTGATATCGGGTGTTCATTTAAATTTCACCTCTAGTTGGCGTTGAAGTGTCATTTATGAATGAAATTTCTTTCTTAAACGACACCCTATATTTTATTTCACAACAAAAAAATGTAGAGTTACCTACTTAAAAATGTGTTTTAGAATAGATTTACTATTTTATTCTTTATGCCCGATTCCACCAATATACAGGGTGTCCCATTTTCGACACTTTTAGGGGGTATTGGCGTTATTATCAAAGATAGAGTGTTGCGGTTTTCACCTTCCTATCCTACTTTTTTACGAAACAAAAGATTCAGGAGTCAAATTTGTCAGCTCTCTTAGTTTTTAATCGACAGAGTGATTCTGAAAATCTTGGTTTTTTAGACACCCCTCGTATTTTCGTTATGCGTCTACTTATCAAAAAGGTGAAAACTGATCTTGATAGAGTTTTTTACGTAGAGTTCAGAGACATAGGTAGGAAGTTTTTGTCTAAAAGGTTTAGTTTTTGAGATATTGCCCAAACTTATGTTTTTTTAAATGGGACACCCTATATATTATTTTTTATATTGTTTAAGCAAAATTTGGGCTTTCCAAAAATATATAATACTTAAAATTTATTTTGAAAAACAAGCTCAAAATTCGATATTTTTAATAATTTACTTTATTTATAACAGTAGGCCACGGCTAAATTTTTAGTAACAAATGCAAAATTTGACAGATTTGTCAAATTTCCATTGATGATGAAATATTTTTCTTACGTACTTAGGTGTTTTTATTTTACTTTTAATTTTTTATTACAATGGCCGTTTATGACAATTATGAGTAGGTAGTATTATATTGTTGGTATGTTTTATATAATGACTTAAAATTATCTTTTGAAGTGTTTAGCTTTAGAATAATTACGCATTTTGAAAATTTTGCATTTGTTTCTAAAAATTTAGCCATGGCCTACTGTTATAAATAAAGAAAATTATCTGTCTGTATCCACCATAACTCAAAAACGACTTCTCGGATTTGATTCAAATTTCATATTTAAGAGTTTGAACAAATTTGTGGGTGCCATATTCAATGTTTTTCATCTAGCACCAAAACAAGTGACAGTTACCTGATGACATTTTTAGGTTTTTTAGGAATATCTTGAAAAATAAACAATTTATGAAATTTTTTTATTCTTTAACATTGATTTAGAATTGAATTTTGAACAAATTTTGTTTGAACTTTTTTTTGAAATTCTGTCAAAAAAATTTCAAAAAAACTAGATATTCTTAAAACACTTTATATTACTCATAGCGCGCGTTGATAGTTGAATCCGATGGTCGAGGTAGACCATGTGTTTCATTATATGGCTGCCAAACGGAAGGTCCCGGGTTCGAATCCCAGAAGGACCGGTCCATTAGTTTTTTTTATTTTACTGGTTTCTATGGTACCGAAAACAATAATAATGAATAAATAAATGTAATTTCATACCGGGAGATTTTTTTAAGTGAGTAATAGGTCAAAAATCTAAAATAAAACACATTTTTGTCGTAAAATTCGGTTATAATGAGTGGGACAAGGACAGATTTATGCGTATTGCAATAAGTGCGACAGAGACTATTTGAAAATTGCTGGAAACCTTCAAAATGTTTACAAGAAATTTAACTTAATTTCTTTAGGAAAAGTAATTATTGTGATACTATCCGTATAAGAAAGTCATGTGTTGGGCACATCAGATATTTTATAAAGTATTCCCTATACCTAAACTTAATATTTTAGGAGATATTTCAAATAATTTATATCGTATGGGAAATTTTATTCTATTTATTGAATTTAGATTGCCATGGAAATAAAAATGCTTTATTCTGTCATTTTAAGGTTGTAGAAAACTACTCGTACACTCCGTTTGCTGAACACAATCCCAAAATAGTAGTTTAATAAACAAGAGTGTTAATAAGAGCGATTAATAATCGAAACGATTTTAACGCGTGAGCGCAGCGAGCGCGTTAATGAGTCGAGATTATTAATCGCCGATTAACACTCATGTTGATTACAATATTTTTTTGTCGATCGCTCTTTATTAGAATGAAAATAATCTAATTTTGTTTCATGGCAAAATCCAAATTCTGACATAATATGCAATAAGTCAAAATACCACTGACATAATTAATTAATTTCGGCAGGTGTCAGTTCCAAATGCATGTTTCAATAATATAATATATTGTTGGTTACCTAGCAAATCTGATAATCTCAACAATGTTTTTAATGTGCATGTATGCATTAAACTGAGTTATTAATACACTCCATTTATTACATTAACTAGATCTTTAATAAACGATCGACAAAAAATGTTTTTTTCAATACTGCTTTTCTATTTAATGGAGAGAGTAGAGAAGAGAAAATGTCGACATTTCTCAAGTCAGCTGAGCAGACTTGAGAAGGTAGTTTAAGTACTTAATTTATGCCAAAAGTAAATCTTAATCGCTGTAGTATACTTAGTTTAAAATTATAAAAAAGAGATAAATAATAAAAATTTGGATGGCTGCAATCATCAATCATCAATTTTCAGAAACAAGAAAAGAAACCATTTCATAAAATCATAACAAAATTAAATAAATACAATAAAAAAATGTACAACTGAAAGTCAATTAAGCAAGTGTTCAAAGTGACGTCCGTTCTCCTGAAGACACATACCGATTCGACGTTTAAAAGAATCTTGAGTATTTAGGAGAACTTGTGGAGTTATCTTTCTGACCTGAAGGCTGTAGTAATTCTTATTATCTTCACATTATTTGCAGTCGTTGGAGGTTCCTGATAAACTAGTTCTTTAATATAGCCCCATAAAAAGATCTATAGATGTAAGGTAGGGGGACCTAGCCGTCTAACGTGTGGGTCCTCCTCTCCCTAAAAGCATTTTTTATTTCCATGGCAATCTAAATTCAATAAATAGAATAGAATTTCTCATACGATATAAATTATTTGAAATATCTCCTAAAATATTAAGTTTAGGCATAAGGAATACTTTATAAAAAAGGTAGAGAATTTAAATCTCTACAACCTACATCAGAAATATACAGGGGGTTCCATTTCAAAAAATAGAGTTTTCGTTGTTTGAAGTCAATGGAAACTGACGGTCAATTGCAAACACCCTGTATACTATAAATTTCAGATTTTTGTATCACAATATTCCCTAGACCTTACTTTTTAGAAATCCGAATTAATTTTTAAAAAACTACAAAGTATAACTAAAATAAACGTGTTTTTTGAAATCTCTAATTTTGTGAATTTTCTTTTTAAAGTGTAAATATCTCGAAAACCGTTCATTTTCAAAATATGAAACCTTAACACTTTTTCATCTAAAATTACATGTAGAATCTGAAAATCTATTAATATACAGAGTGTTCCATTTAAAATAACGAAGTAAGTAGCTGTCCAGCCGTAATTAAACACCCTGTATAAATGGAAATAATTTTAGGTTATGGAGCAGTAAATTTCTGACAACTTTTGTCTTTAAAATTTTTTTCTATTTCCAAACCTAACGAATTTATAGAAGAATGCCTGGGTTTTGACGGACCCTGTATATTTTTGGAAAGTCCAAATTTTGCTTAATTAATATAAAGAATAATATATAGGGTGTCCCATTTAAAAAAACATAAGTTTGGGCAATATCTCAAAAACTAAACCTTTTACACAAAAACTGCCTACGCCACAGAATTCTACGTAAAAAACACTATCAAGATCAGTTTTCACCTTTGTGATAAGTAGACGCATAACGAAAATACGAGGGGTGTCTAAAAAACCAAGATTTTCAGAATCACTCTGTAGATTGAAAACTAAGAGAGCTATGACAAATTTGACTCCGGAATCTTTTGTTTCGTAAAAAAGTAGGAAAGGAAGGTGAAAACAGCAACACTCTATCTTTGATAATAACGCCAATACCCCCTAAAAGTGTCGAAAATGGGACACCCTGTACTTAGAATTTATACATATTTAATATATGTATATAAAACTAAGAAATAAAATTTTTTTTTAAAAACTACCCACACGAAAAATATAGGGCATAATTTACCCAGCACCCACCCGGTATGTGACGCCCCTGGCAAAATTTCTGAAAATTGAAAAATGTGGGTAACTATAAAAACTCACCAAATTTCATGAATCTACCTCAATCAGTTGCAGAGATATTACAGAAAACTCCTCTTTGGGGCCCCCCTTTCGGGGAGCTGTAGCTCCCTTAGGGAGCATTTTTCAACCTCTATTTATTAAAACTTTTTGCATTATTTTTAAACGTAGAATCAGCTGGTACATTTTGGCAGGCTAATTTTGGGACAACCTGTATATTTCGTATTTTCTATGATTAATTGACTACTAATAGTATATTTCTTGGGTTTTTGATACTATACATCAAAAGGTTTTGTTACTATACGAATTGCGAACTTTATTATTATTGGAGCTAAAGTCGGTTAAATTAGCAAACTAGTAGCATTTTTCCGCTGATTACAATCCCCCCAAAAAGACATCAGAAATGTTAAATTGGTTACCCCCGTCCCTTCCGTGTTATTTTGCGTTGCGACAAAAAAAATGATATCTTCAATAATCGTTGAAGATGATTATTGACCACCCTGCAAGTAGACTGTGTTGAACATACACAAATTAATACTTACCCATAATCCAAAAAGACCGCCCCCCTGGATTATGGGTGTGTCGAGTTGGTATAATATATAATTTTACTCATTTGTGGATACGATCAATAATCGTCTTGTGATAAACGACCTTACTACGAAATAATCGTCCTTTTCTGTTTTTATTTCGAAATTTTAAAGTTTAATATTAATTGAGATTTTTTTTAAATATTCAAAATGATGTTAATTCAGCGGATTGAATGCAGAGGAGATTAGCAAGAAGTAACAAATTTGTTTGTTCTTAATCCCCTGTAAAATTAAAGTCCGCATAAATATTTCATTCCAGTAAAATTTCAATGCTCTATTACAAAGTTGTGTGGAAAAAAAGACAAGAATTAAAAATACAAGTTTATTATGTCATGATATTATACATATAAACATCTAAAAAATTGTACAAAAAATAGGAGAAACTTATACCAACACATTGCGGAATATAAAACATTATAACATTTTAAACTCTTGACAATAACAAAAAGTGTTAACAATTAATTTTCTTAAATAGTAGGTAGTATATAAGTTTGTCCTCAAGTTTATGGAATAAATTTAAGTTTTTTTTACACTTTCAAATAAATATAAGAATTACACTGTACAAAAAAGAGGAAGACAAGTTATACGAAACTATTTTATAGTTCAAAAGAACAATTTCACGACAGAAGACAAGCTACTTTAATAAGAATTTTTGATCTTACGTATCTAAACTCTTGTCTTTAGAAGAATCTCACACAAATTCATTTTATAGGTACCTAATTCACAACCACATTAATAGAACTTCTTTGCCTGACTGTCTTTGCTGTCCCTGAAAAATAAATCAAAATATAATGTAATATCAAGTAACATAAATTGCTAAAAAAAATTACAAACAACAATTTACATTAGAAAATATGAGGAGTGCCTTTTCGAAACGTAGTTTTTTACCAAAACCAACTTCTGAGATATTTGGAGATTTCTGTTGTAAAGTAATTAGTTGGTATTTTTTATTGCTACTCACTTTGGGTCATGCCTCCTATGACTGAAAATCTGAACTTTGGTCAAAAACTGCGTTTTGAAAAGTCACTCCTCATATATTTACGTTGTAGTTATCTCTACTAATTAACATACGTTAACAAGTAACACGACGAGTTGACAGTAGACATAACTCTAGAATTGAACATAATTTAAATCTGAAAATTGGCTTACGACCAATATAAAGTGATCTCTTTAATAAAAATATGGGCGACTTTCTATTACTTCCGGTTACACCGGATAAATATAAATAATTAAATATATAACTTTGTTATTTTAAACAGCACACATTTTATATTATTAAATTTTCTTAAAGTTAACGGTATTCAAATGTTCACATTTATTAAAAAAAATATAATGTGGGTCCAGAAAAACGTTATCTTTGCAGTAACTTATCAGTTTCGAAAAACCGGGTTACTAATAAAAGAGTGAATATTTTAAAATATTTACAGTAAAATTATCTGATGCAAGGGTCTATTCTGTAAGTAAAATGTTAAATTTTAATGTCGGCTAAACAGGAAAACAAAGAGTAGAGGTTATTATAGAATTTAATAAGTTAAAAAGAGACAAAAAAATAAACAGGTGTTAAAATTTAAGATTTTGCTTACAGAATAGACCCTGCAGGGTGTTAACTTTTAGATAATTAAAACTTCGATAACTTTATTTTTTCAAATAGTACCCTTTGTATATTTCTATGCTATCTTAGAGAGAATTAAATTCCCTGTATCTGATAAATATTACTATTTCCAAACACTGAAAACTTGATTTTTTCCTTGTACAGGGTGTCTCAATTTCGATGGGAATGGGGGGTTTCACCCATTTCTAGGCGAGATAGAAAAAAATGGTTTTCGCAACACTGTGCTCGATTTTTAAGAAAAATCGATTGGTAAAAACCACATCTTGATATCTCTAACCGTTATCAAGATATCTTCAAAAAGTGACATTTGGCCGATTTTTAAAAAGTGTCATAACTTTTTTGTTTATTAAAATATTTTAAATCTGTAAAGTGTTTGTTATAGTAGTTTTTCACGTAGAATAATGTGCACTAGAAATTTTTGTTCTAGGTTCAATATATTTCGAGTTATTACACCTAAAACTTTCTTATTATAAATGCAAACCATAGTTGGCTATGCCATTAAAAAATTGCTTATTTTTTTATATTTTCAAAAATAAATATCTTGGTATACTTATTTTTATATCTCACTGCATTATACGTTTTTATATTTTTAAATTCGTAAATTAAATGTTTTGAATATTATTAGTAGGCGTTGTTAAAGAAAATGTTATATCAATGAACCAGCGTCAAATAGTAAAAGCCATTTATCAACAATAATCAAAATACATCAAATTTAACAGGTAAAAAATCAAGAATAAATAAACAGAAACACAAAATATATAACTGAAAGAGAACTAATAAAAGAACAATTGAAACACATTATAGTACGAATTTGTTGAATTAAATGTTCAAGTTCTTGTCCGTTCTGTTGAACACATAAACTTTTGGCAAGGACAATATATTTTTTTTTAAATAAATCGAACATAAAGGAAGAAATTGAGCACAGAGTGAGGCAGATTGCAAATAATTAGAAATATAAAACCAAATCAGATTTTTAACGTGATTCATGCTTCAATACAAGATTATCGACAGCAATTTGAATATTTAAAATTAAACAATTATTTATTTAACATGTTTATAATTTACTAAAATGATTTTTATAAAAAAATGTAAAATCTTAAGTTTATGTTGATTAATATTAACTTGGCTGTGTTGTTACCATTCGACGTTGGTTTATTGATATATTTTTCTTTAACAACGCCTACTAATAATATTCAAAACATTTAATTTACGAATTTAAAAATATAAAAACGTATAATTCAGTGAGATATAAAAATAAGTACTTATACCAAGATATATATTTTTGAAAATATAAAAAAATAAGCAATTTTTTAATGGCATAGCCAACTATGGTTTGCATTTAAAATAAGAAAGTTAGGTGTAATAACTCGAAATGTATTGAACCTAGAACAAAAATGTCTAGTGCATATTATTCTACGTGAAAAACTACTACAACAAACACTTTAAAGATTTAAAATATTTTAATAAACAAAAAAGTTATGACACTTTTTAAAAATCGGCCAAATGTCACTTTTTAAAGATATCTTAATAACGGTTAGAGATATCAAGATGTGGTTTTTACTAAACGATTTTTCTTAAAAATCGAGCACAGTATTGCGAAAACAATTTTTTTCTATCTCGCCTAGAAATGGGTGAAAACCCCCATTCCCATCGAAACATTATAAACAATTATTATCTACAGTTTTTAATAAGTATTCCTTACACCTAAACTAAATACTTTTATAGATATTTTGAAATTTTTGTATGTATTGGAATTAGATTATTTTCTAAAGCGTATAATTTCTCATAACAGATAAAAATATTTAAATATCCACAGAAGTACCTATTCAGTTTAAAAATAAGGAATACTTAATGAAAAATGTAGGGAATTTAATGCTCTACAACGTAGAATATTTAAAAATTAAAAGTATCATTGTTTGAAGATCGTAATGTTTAATAGAGGTATAACAACATCAACAAAAATATTAAATGTAGGTGTAGGAAACACAAAAAAAATAGGTAATTTAATTTTTTAAATACACGAGGGGTCCATTTGAAAAACTAAAGTTTGTTATATTTAACAATAAATTATAAACACCCTGTATAAGCTAATTTTACTAGTAATACATCAGATTCTTCTTTGGACTTTCTATTTTATAATTTTCATATGTTTTGTCAAAAATATTGTGTTTCTTTTAAAATATTAATATTTTTGTTAAATTCTATATCCGTGATTTGTAAATGCAAAAAATTCAGGTAACGTTAGTTTTTAAGAACACAGTACCTTAATAATTTTATATCTAAAATTAAATGTAAAATCCAAAAATATATTATACAGGGTGTTCCTTTTAAAATAACAAAGTTAGTGTCTACTTTTAAAAAGACCACACTATGTAATGGAAGTGTGCCACTTTTCAGATTTAAATTATATTTACTAACAGAGTTATGTCTGCTGTTAACTCGTCGTGACATACTCTGTAGATGAATTTTAGGCATTGGCATGTAATTTACACAATAATTACCTGTAGATGTTATATCCAAGTAAAACAGTAAGCTGCACAACTGCAATTATCAGCAAAGTGGTAACGGAAACGCAACTAACATTTGGGCAATTGGGTGCTTGCCCAATTTGTTGGGCCACATGAGCCACGTTCTGTTTTACATGATTTAGGCCATCACGCATTTCAGATATCAACGATTGAGTGTCATATCCAACCGACTGTACTTGAGCTGTGGGTTGTTTTACTTGATTATTTATAATGGTGTCAGCTCTGGTCTTCAATTCCAATATAAATTGCCTGGAAAGGAAAATCACACACTTAAAAATGATAATTATTAATTTGTATTTATAATATACAGGGTGATCAGTAATTGCCGCACTCGGAGCATACTGTGATAAACTTTACGATTTAAGAATGACGAATATTTTTACCGCAGTGCTGTAAGTCCTTTCGTTACAAAGATATAACAACTTTTGTGAAAATAAAAATGGCAACACTGCATTGAACATGTGAATAGATAGGTTCGACGAGAAAAAAAAGAGAAACGTTCAATATTTTATGATGCGAGAACTTGTCAAACTAATTTAGTATTGTCAATTTTATTAAAAAACAGAAACAACAATTGAAATTCATTATTAATATTTTCATGGCAATAGAAAGTATTTAACTTTATCCCAAGGGAAGCTTGATAGGTTGCCAAACTTAAAATTTCTCTCAAATTTAGGTATTTTATTAAATTTTAACATTTTCAATTTCTTTGTATTAGAGGTTTTGTGAAAAAAATTGAACAAATCATATTGCATTTTATCCAGAGATTATAGTAGCATGAATTATTCACCCATTTTTGTCTTGCTTATTAAAATAATTAGCTTGTAACTTGGATGAGGGAAACTCTATAACTCTGAAAATAGCCATCCGATTTAATTTTTCTTTGCAGATTATCCTTAGTTTTAATGTGCTCTATAATGCCCTGTATTCGGAGTGCGCCAATTACTGATCACCCTGTATACATCTTATAGCTGAGACAAAAAAAATGTTGATTTACTCACCTAATCTCGTTTGCTGTGTTTAAAATCTGATTTTGATTATTGAATACGGCGTCAACTTCATGGCGACGAATTGAGTCGTGAGCGCCTTGACCTGGTGGTGGTGCATTAGCTGAAGGCGATGGAGCTGGCACGTGTCCTTGGACCATTCCTCCGGATTGCTGCGTAATCAAGCTCATAGTACGCTCTTGTCTACCAACTACTTCATCTAATTTACGACTAAGTTCTTTAATCACATCATAAATTTGATTTTGCCCTTGGAAGATTTGTCTTAGTTCTCTTTGAGTGTCCGATTCAAACCAATCCTCCATGTTAGAATCTTTCTGTTAGAAAAAAATAACTTGAAATTGTCAAAATACAATACTTATGTTATATTAACAATTTACCTCATCCGGATGTTCCTTACGATAGTCGGCCTTTTGTTGTTCCAGTTTATTTTGATAATCCTGATATTCCTGTTGGAGTTTTTGCTGGTCTTCTCCAGCAACTAGATCAAGGGAATATTAGATATAATTTATTTGTTTATTTTTAAATTCTTACTTTGATTAGTCGGTACTTGTCCTGGTTGGTGCAGACTACTAGTAAGAAAATGTATAACATCGTGGTCATCTGCCAGTCCTCCAGTCGCTGCAGACACTCCAAAGTAACCATTCTTAGGCAGAACAACATTCTCCGCCCGCAAACACATCTCATAGTCTTGATCATTGTTGGTCATGCCGTTATGGAACAAAACTGTCAACGTATTTTGATAATACTCGATTCTAGCCCGTGTTGGGAACGGCTTATTACGGAAGTCCCTCAAGCAACCAGCTAACTGTTCCGTAGTCCCATCTCTAAAAAAAAGTTGTTAAAATGTTTATGTAAGACACAAAAATGGTTAACGTACTGTTGGTGATCGAACTGTTTGCTACCATCGTTTACCACAGCCATAATGTAAGGGTTATTGTGTTTGTTGTCGTTGTCAAACGAATCAAAGAAAATACCAAGACCAACCCATTTGTCTGATGAGCCGAAAACATCTCCATCATAACCACCTTTGTTTTGCGTGTACCAGAAAGCCTGAAATTTTATTGAAATATTTTCAGTTCTATTATATGGAGAATTCCAGAAATAAATAACAATTAAGGAGATATCAAAAAAGAAAAATAAGTTTCGGATTTTACTCGCTCCTTACTTCTTTTACCTATTTGTCGTTGTACCTATCGTATTATCTGAGTTTTTAAAAATGTGTTCAAAGTCGATTTAGGTACCAGGCTCGTTAACTAACGGTTGTTATTAAGTTTGGAAAAACACCTCAAAATACAGGGTGATTCAAAATTCGATGTAGATATTTTAAGGACGTATTGTTGGGATCAAAATAAGACTTTTTTTTCAAATAAACATGTGTCCTAAAATGCTTCCCCTCCGAGCTACAGCCACTGTAAGTTGCGTAAAAAAAAAACGATTATTTAAAATTGTGACTACAATAACGAATCAAATCTTCTAAAAATTGGCATGGCCCCCTTTTTTAGACACTATATTTATTTTTTGCTTCAAAAATTATGTAAACCCAGTTTTGGGGGAGTTTGGAGGGGGCTCCACACTTGTATGTAGCTCGGAGGGGGTACATTTTAGGACACATGTTTATTTGAAAAAAAAGTCTTATTTTGATCCCAACAATACGTCCTTAAAATATCTACATCGAATTTTGAATCACCCTGTATTTAAGAACTTATTGTTAGTGATAGCCTCTACAGAAAGAAGAATATGAAAAACCGTTTCAAGTAATAGGAAAAACAATCTCCAAAGTTATACATTGTTGCAACAACAACAAAAAAAATTATTCATCAATTTTAGTATAAAACTAAATATGCGGAATAATTTGCCTCATTCATTAGTCGAGTCGAGACGTTCCAAGGATTCTTGGTGATTTTTAAGTACAGGGTGTCCCATTTTCGTCACTTTTAGGGGGTTATTATAAAAGAGCGTTGCGGTTTTCACCTTCCAGTCCTACTTTTTTACGAAACGAAAGATTCCGGGGTCAAATTTGTCATGGCTCTCTTAGTTTTTAATCAACAGAGTGATTTTCAAAATCTTTGTTTTTTAGACACCCCTCGTATTTCCGTTATGCGTCTACTTATCAAAAAGGTGAAAACTGATCTTGTTAGAGTTTTTTACGTAGACTTCAGTGGCGTAGGCAGTTTTTGTGTAAAAGGTGTAGTTTTAGAGATATATATATAATATATATATATAAATGGGACACCCTATATATTATTTTTTATATTGCGAAATTTGGGCTTTCCAAAAATATATAATACTTAATATATATTTTGAAAAACAAGTTCAAAATTCGATATTTTTAATAATTTATAATTTATTTATAACAGTAGGCCATGGCTAGTGTATTAGAAACAAATGCAAACTTTGACAGATTTGTCAGATTTCCATTATTGATGAAATATTTTTGTTATGTAGGTGTTTTTATTTTACTTTTCATTTTTTATTATTACAATGGCCGTTTATGATAATTATGAGAAGTATTATATTGTTGGTATGTTTTATACAATGCATTAAAATTATCTTTTGAAGTGTTTAGCTTTAGAATAATTACGCATTGTGAAAATTTTGGATTTGTTTTTAAAAAATTAGCCATGGCCTACTGTTATAAATAACGAAAATTATTAAAAATATCGAATTGTGAGCTTGTTTTTCAAAATAAATATTAAGTATTATATATTTTTGGAAAGCCCAAATTTTGCTTAATCAATATAAAAGATAATATATAGGGTGTTCCATTTAAAAAAACATAAGTTTGGGCAATATCTCAAAAACAAACCTTTTAGACAAAAACTGCCTATGTCTCTGAACTCTACGTAAAAAACTCTATCAACATCAGTTTTCACCTTTTAGATAAGTAGACGCATAACGCTAAAAAACCAAGATTTTCAGAATCACTCTGTAGATTAAAAACTAAGAGAGCTATGACAAATTTGACTCCTGAATCTTTTGTTTCGTAAAAAAGTAGGAAAGGAAGGTAAACACCGCAACACTCTATCTTTGATAATAACGCCAAAAAAACAAAAAAAAAAATCTGATGTGCCCAACACATGACTTTCTTATACTTACGGATAGTATCACAATAATTACTTTTCCTAAAGAAATTAAGTTAAATTTCTTGTAAAAATTTTGAAGGTTTCCAGCAATTTTCAAATAGTCTCTGTCGCACTTATTGCAATACGCATAAATCTGTCCTTGTCCCACTCATTATAACCGAATTTTACGACAAAAATGTGTTTTATTTTAGATTTTTGACCTATTACTCACTTAAAAAAATCTCCCGTTATGAAATTACATTTATTTATTCATTATTATTGTTTTCGGTACCATAGAAACCAGTAAAATAAAAAAAAAACTAATGGACCGGTCCTTCTGGGATTCGAACCCGGGACCTTCCGTTTGGCAGCCATATAATGAAACACATGGTCTACCTCGACCATCGGATTCAACTATCAATGCGCGCTATGAGAAATATAAAGTGTTTTAAAAATATCTAGTTTTTTTGAAATTTTTTTGACGGAATTTCAAAAAAAAGTTCAAACAAAATTTGTTCAAAATTCAATTTTAAATCAATGTCAAAGAATAAAAAAATCTCATAAATTGTTTATTTTTCAAGATATTCCTAAAAAACCTAAAAATGTCTTCAGGTAACTGTCACTTGTTTTGGTGCTAGATGAAAAACATTGAATGTGGCACCCACAAATTTGTTCAAACTCTTAAATATGAAATTTGAATCAAATCCGAAAAGTCGTTTTTGAGTTATGGTGGATACAGACAGACAGACAGACACACAGACAGACAGACATCATGGCGAAAATGGTCAAAATGGATTCAGGGGCCCTCAAAACGTATAAATCCATCAAAATCTCGAAGTCGAAAAAAATCACGATTACAATACTTCGTTATACTTCGTATAAGAAAGTAAAAAGTGTCGAAAATGGGACACCCTGTACATACTACATTATAAAGATCATTACATGCGTAAACTTATCTGCAATTTAAGTTGCAATAACTTTTGAATGGATAAGCATTTTTGTAGATAATTTTATGCTCTACAAAAAAGCTACGTTAATAAATTTTTGTCTTTTGCCGAGCATTTCAGAACAAATCAAAATTTGTATAGTTTATGCCAAAATGAATATTTTAAACCAGGGTGCAGCCTGTTAGGACGTTTTCCGAGGTCCTTCTAATTATTATACGATTCAAATGTATTGCACCTTGAGTGTAACCATGAATAACTCAAAAACGGATGGATTAAAAAAAATTATATATTCAATGAGCCTATTTTAAACAATTCACCAAAATTTAAATAACTTACATTGAACAGTTTAGAAAATTTGCTAAGAGATTTTGACCATAACACAACAGTTTTCAATTTGTTATATCTCGAGTGAGAGATCGACTATAGGACGGAGGTCACTCAGTAAGTATATCCAGGGGTAAATTCCGGTCGTGTTCAATTAATATTAATAACTCGATTAATTGATTAATAAAATGTATTGACATCGGAATAAATGGAAAAACCAAAAAATATATCCTACATTGGACTGCATCCATTCTTAATTACTTGTTGTAATACTCTTAAATTACCTTCATTAGAGAGTGTTGGTATTGATACATTTTTAAGTTCTGCTTTGGATAGTAGCTTTAAGCAGGACTCCCTTCGAAGTCGCTCCACTCTTGCAAGGACACAATCTCTCTTTTTCTTTACTTGTTTTTAATCGGCTGTAATTAGTTAACAATTGATTTTTTGCAACGTTTTTTTCTGAATTATTGTTAATTTTAATACAAGTTTATGTTATACAAGGTGTTTCTGAAATAGGTGGTCAAAATTTAGGAGCATGTAGAGCAAGTCAAATGATAAAGAAAACCTTCATAAAATTATTTTCTAAAGTGCTTTCTAAGGGAGCTACAGCCCCGTAATTGTAGGCCCTTAAGAATGTTTTTTATTAAATATCTCCGAAACCGTTTAAGATATAATAATAAAATGTTGTACATTCACTAGCTCTTTTATGCTTAACAATATAAAATTACTATCATCTGAAAATTGTATTCAAGGGTGTGTCAAGTGGGGGGGTGGGGGCTAAATATGATCCCAACTTTTTTGTATGTTGTGATTTTTTGTTTTTGCCATGAAATCATTAAATGTAATAGTTTTTTACAAAAAAATGATCCACTTGTTCAATTTCGATTCCATGAACCGTTTTTGAGTAAAATCGATTTGAAAATTTTTAACATTCTCTGAACGTGAAGCGTTTTTTTTTTAATTTTCGAAATGAATGTAAAAAATTTAGGAGCATGTAGAGCAAGTCAAATGATGAAGAAAACCTTCATAAAATTATTTTCTAAAGTGAGTTACAGCCCGTTAATGGTGGATCCCTAAAAATGGTTTTTATTAAATATCTCCGAAACCGTTTAAAACACTTTAGAGAAAAACTTTATTAAGGTTTTCTTCATCATTTAACTTGCTCTACATGCTCCTGAAGTTTGTATATTCATTTCGAAAATTTCAAAAAAAAACGCTTCACGTTCAGAGTATGTTAAAAATTTTCAAATCGATTTTACTCAAAAACGGCGCATGGCATCGAAATCAAACAAGCGGACTATTTTTTTTATAAAAAACATAAAATTTAATAATTTCATATCAAAAACAAAAAAACAGTATATACAAAAAAGTTGGGATCATATTTCCCCCCCGCCCCCCCAACTTGACACACCCTTGAACAAAATTTTCAGATGATACTAATTTCACATTGTTAAGCATAAAAGAGCTAGTGGCTGTACAAAATTTTATTATTATATCTTAAACGGTTTCGGAGATATTTAATAAAAAACATTCTTAAGGGCCTACAATTACGGGGCTGTAGCTCCCTTAGAAAGCACTTTAGAAAATAATTTTATGAAGGTTTTCTTTATCATTTGACTTGCTCTACATGCTCCTAAATTTTGACCACCTATTTCAAAAACACCTTGTATAAGGAATTTTTGCTTTTATCTCCAATGGTAAACGAACAGATATAATGGCACATTTAAGTAAATAATAAAAAAGATTTTGGAAAAAAAACATTGAAAAATTACCACAATTAAACAGACATGTTTCATAACATTGCAAAATTTTACATAAAACTAATATGTAAGCTATTTCCGAAATATGAAAATGTAAATTTTAATGTCATGAAAATATCTTTTTTGGTATAATTTACTTAAAGTATCGTCATAACATGTTAACCTAGTTATTCAAATTTTGGTGAGTGGTTTAAACTAATTACATAATGAACAAATAATTTTTTCGATTTTTTTCGCCCCTCTGTGACTCAATACATTTCAATCGTATAGTAATGATCATTGGTCAGACTTAGTCTGGGATAACAATTTTTTGTCTTTCAGTTTCTAATTAGTAAATTACTCGGTAAATTACTAGTATAATACAGGGTGTGGCCCGAAATTAGCGTGCAATATTTCTAGGACAGGTTGTACTTGTCAAAATATGACGAAAAGTTTGTATTAACATGAGTTGAAAAATGCCTCCTAAGGAGGCTAGAGCCCGCCGAAAGGGGGACCCCAAAGAGGAGTTTTCTGTAATATATTTGCAACTGTTTGCGGTAGATTCATGAAATTTGGTGAGTTTGAAGCTTTTATAATTTGCCACATATTTCTTTTTCCAATTTTCAGAAATTTTGCTAGGGGCGTCACATACAGGGTGGGTGCTGGGTAAATTATGCCCCAAATTTTTTGTGTGGATAATTTTTAATTTTTTTATATCAAATTATGAAACTTGGTTTCATTTTACACAAAAAAGGTCGTCTCAGTCGATCTTTGAATCTTTAACGGTTTTCGAGTAAAATTGTTTTGAAGAAGTCACGTCCATAAAAACTACAATAATAAAATTAATCACAAAATAGAAAAAAAATTTTGATTTTGATATTTTGTTTTTATTATTAATATTTGAAGAAGAAATGCTAAACGAAGTAATAAATATCTATAAATTTTAATCCATTGTCTACTTTTGATAAATTGCAATTTTGTGATTATTTTTATTAGTCTAGTTTTTATGGACGTGATTTTTTCAAACCCATTTTATACCAAAATTTGGTATAAAAAATTTAAAAATTATCCACACAAAAAATAATGGGGCATAATTTACCCAGCACCCACCCTGTCTGTGACGCCCCTGGCAAAATTTCTAAAAATTGCAAAAAGAAATATGTAGCAAATTATAAAAGCTTCAAACTCACCAAATTTCATGAATCTACCTCAAACAGCTGCAAAGATATCACAGAAAACTCCTCTTTGGGGTCCCCCTTTCGGAGGGCTCTAGCCTCCTTAGGAAGCATTTTTCGAGTCATGTTAATATAAACTTTTCGTCATATTTTGACAAGTACAATCTGTCCTAGAAATATTGCACGCTAATTTTGGGACACCGTGTATAGGGCAGTAGGCAGTAATTTATAATAAACTATAAACTGCATTCTATGAAATTTATTAGAAACCGACAAAGTATCAATTTATTTATTATGAATAAGAACTCATTGAAAAGTAATTATATTAAAGGCCGGTTTTTCAATCGACAGTTAACTTTAGCTAATAAACTGCTGGCCAAATGAAACGTACCAAGCGAATTTTTAGGTTGAATTGAAAGTCAAATATTTTGAAAAAGAGAAAAGATATCAACATGAGGTTTTCAGGATTCAAGAGATAATTTTATTGAGAAAACGATAGTGTTACCCGATTTTTTTACTTTGAAGTACGTTACTATCTACAGGGTATGAAAGAAAGTCGTCTTTTTTTTCTCAAAAATTTAAACCTACCGGAATTCCACACAAAATTTTTTTTATATTTTTTTGATGTCGATTTTTTTAGTCCCTGGTTAATGAGGAAAAAACCAATTTCTCAAAATTTTTATATTCCTCTTATTTTATAAGATACCGAATTTTTTATAAATTTAATATTGTTGAACAGGTTTTTGCTATAATAATTATGCTGCCATTTTGAAAGCAAATGTCATCATGTGATATGTCGATAAAAAGGTAATTTTAAGTAGAATCTAATTCTTATGGAAAAAAATATACAGGGTTGTTTTAAAAAAAATTGAAAGTTAGTAGTTGGCCCTTCCGGTGAAACCGGAAGTGTCATCAGATTGTTTTAAACTTCAAAATGATTATTCCTTTCAACAATCAAACCATGCCAAATTTCAAATTAATACAGTTAAATGTAACACAATTGTGGGGGTTGTAAAACGATTTCGTAGCCACCCGGTATACACGAATATGAGCAAATTTTTGAAAAAGTGAAAAACCCGTTTCGAGGATATAAGTCACTTAAACCAATGGTGAATATAAACTAACTAAATTCCATTCTATTCCATTAAGAAAATAGCCTCAAAAAATGAATTACAAAATTTACCAATTAGCGAACATGTACCGATTTTTGATAAGCCCCTGGTTACCAATAAATTAATGAAAGTACAAAAAGTGTACTTTTTATAAGAAACCCATTCATACAGTATTATAATCAACTACAGAGATTGGTTCTTACAAAACACAATACGGCCAAACGACAAAAAACAAAGAAAAAATCAAATTTTCAGCAAAAATTCGGTATCTTATAAAATTACAGGGATATCAAATTTTTGAGAAACAGATTGTTTTCCCATTAAGTAAGGACTAAAAAAATCTACATAAAAAAAATATAAAATTTTTTTGTGGAATCACGGTAGTTATAAAATTTGACAAAAAAAGAAGACTTTCTTTCATACCCTGTAGATAGTAATGTACTTCAAAGTAAAAAAATCGGGTAAGACTATCGTTTTCTCAATTAAATTATCTCTGAAATCCTGAAAATCGCATGTTGATAACTTTTCTATTTTTCAAAATATTTGACTTTAAATTCAACCTAAAAATTCGCTTGGTACGTTTCAATTGGTCAGCAGTTTAGTTCATTTTCTTGATAACCATTGTCGTAATAATAGTACCTATCTAAGGAAATGAACTTATAGTTATGGTTAACTACCTACTAATTGAAAAACTGGGCCTAAGAGTATTAAAACTCATGTTAGTACGAACGCAGTCGACTATTAAACATTACATTTTTTATATGCAAAACGAAAAGTAAAAGTTATCTTAATTTCAAAAATTTCTTTACACATAAATCTATCATATGTAACATAAAAGTACAAATTAACTAGATATTCCAGATTAATGAAGTATTTAACCTGATATATCTATTATTTTAGTTATCAATTGTAAATTGCAAAATGGATTGAATATTGAGTGTTTTATTACGTAAGTAAGCAGAACCAAATAAAAACCTACACAGTACCTACAACAAGTATAGAGGTGTAAATTATCAAATCAACTCGTAAAAAACATTTCCAATAAGTACAACACAAGTAGGAGATATCAACTCGAGATTGATAAGTATATTAAGTTTAACCATATAATTAACTTGTAGGTATCGGTATTTTAAGTGTAGGAAATAGAAGTATGTAATATGTAACTTACTAAACCGTCTGCTCCAAGTCGCCCTCTTCCACTGACTCTGAAGGCAACATCGATATCCCACCACTCAAAGTTGATGGGTTGCCTGGTCCAAATGGCCCCCTTTTGACTACGTAGTGAAGGAGCAAGCCTCACATTTTCCGAATTAGCAATGGCATCTAAAATCAATTAACATGTACCTAAATAAAAGTGCAAACTACTCAAGGTTTAGCAAAAGAAATTCAATGGAAGTTCAACAAGAAATCGAAGGGAAAATCAAAACTTTGTTTTTCCAGTTACTTTCATACAGTTCATTCATAATTTGCAATAATTTTTATTTTTTCTTGAGAAAACATCTGGGATTTTTTTGGTTATATACGTGTCAGTTCTTTTGACAGATCTCCAGACATACGTTTTGATTCTCATTCATCTCATGTCAAGTGTATCAGACAAAGACAAGGCTATATGAGTGATGTCTGAGATAGTGACAAAAAAACACTGACGTGGTGTACTTACTGCCGCCGTATTCCCAAAAGGGCACTGTTCCATCCTTTTGTGCCAAATAGGGTGGTTTAAACGAATATTTGTATTCAAATTTTTTGTGCACTAAAGTCGCACTGACAACATTAGTTAAATAAATTAATAATAACACTAATAAACAACTATTTAAATCTGTCTGTCTACCCATGTTTACAACAGGCTATTTGGCACGCGCGCCACAGAACTGAACTAAAAAACTAAACTAAGTTCACAGAACACCTAGAACTAGACTGAAATCTGAAAATAAACGAAAAGATAAGCTAGAGAAATTCACTCCGAAGTAAGATACATCAGGTGTGACAACCAACATACAGCGTGATCAGGAATGACTGAATCTGTTGGTATTAAAACAATTGCGAAATTAGGATTTTTTTTCGTGGTATGATTTGCAAACCTGATTGTCACAATTAAAAATGTCAGTTTACAAAATCTAAGGTTATATTATGGTGAAGTATTGTTATGTTGAGATTGTCAAGATTGTCAAAAGTTGACAGAAAGATGTGCGCGCCAACGCCATTGCGGTAGTTTGCGTCAATACTACCAATCCCACTAGTTATTTTTTCAATACCAACAGATTCAATCATTCTTGATCACAAGATTTTATATAATAGTGGAATAAAATCAAATGAATCATTGAATACTATTTAACTTCCAAAAGTTAAGTAGATGCTAAAACAACTCCTTAATAAATTCTAATTAACTTTTGTTAGTTTTGTTAGAAATTTTACTAGGGGATAACTTCACGTTAGTTATTGGTTAGCGCGCACGCTGCTAATTTCACCTATTTTATTTGTATCATTTGTTGGTGATGCCATTTTGAGCTTGTATCTTTTATCGATACATGAACGTTGATTTATAAAGTTGTTAATATTATAATATATTAACCATTTTCTAGGATACGAATTTTGTTTAAGAAGGTAGGCACCCCTCGCTCTTTAAAAAGACGTAGTTGTAGATATCATAACAGCTAAAAATATTCGATTTTTACCGATGTTTCTGTTTCTTTTCCAGGATGAGTAAAATGAACAATCGCAAGCAAAACGAAGACAAAGAATCCGGGAATACTTATATAGTAGATAAGATACTGGACAGTCGAATAGTCAATGGCAAAAAAGAGTATTTCCTCAAATGGATTGGGTATGACGACAAGGACAATACCTGGGAGCCGGTGGAGAATCTAAACTGCCCCGAATTAATAGCTGCCTTTGAACATCGAAAAAAATGTTTGGGATTTGATCGTGGACTTGAACCGGAGAAAATTATTGGCGCCACAAACACTCCAGGTAAGAAACTATTTCGAATACTTACGCAATTTAATGGCACATACCTAAAACATTTTTTCCAATTTTAGGACAGTTAATGTTCCTTATTAAATGGGCTGGCACGGATGAGGCTGATTTAGTTCCAGCGAAACTAGCGAATCTCGAATGTCCACAAGTTGTCATAAAATTTTACGAAGGGAATTTGAGGTGGCACTCATCTAATTCGGATGTAGAGAATAAAAATGCCGAGTAGCCAAGATCTTTTATTCTTAATCATCTACAATATTTTGTTTATAAACTATTCAGTATACAATTAGTAGCTTTTACTGTTCTTGGATGATTTTTCTTCATTGTACAAAAGTATTTTTTATGTTTTAATAAGAATTAATGTTTTTTTAATGTAAATATTTTATTATTGCGGTTAATATAATATCTCATATTAAATTATGTCGAAGATGTAGTTTGTTTATTTGTTTAACAGTGATGTAATAATAATATTTAGTAAATTGTATACTCACACTGTGTATAACTTACCTACCTGAAAATTTGAACAATAAGGAAACCCAGCGAAAAGCCACTTGAAACTTGTATTATTTCAAATTTACCTCTTAAATCATGGTGCGCCCTCTATTCGCAGTCAACCCACTTAGGTTCAACTGTTCATTATTCGCGCCCTGTCCATATTTCGGTCAGCCATGTTTGTTATGTCTTTACAGTCAAAACAGCGTCCATCCACAGAATTTCATGTTGACAACAACCACCGACAAATTCTGGTTATAAGCGTTATATTACAGTAAACTAGCTTCCGTGAAGAAACACAAAAACCGATACACAGTAAAACTAATTATTAATATCAGGTAAATACAGTCAAAACCCAACGCATTTACTAACAAGTTATATCGCCCCGGTGCATTAAAATTCTGCAGAAATGAGCAAAACAAAGCGAGAAAGCCCCAAAGAATACATTGTGGAAAAAATCGTAGATAGTAGAATAAATTCCGAAACAGGCGACAAAGAATATTTGTTAAAATGGGTAGGTTATGACGATGCAGACAATACTTGGGAACCAAAGGAAAACCTTCAGTGCCCCGAACTAATTAAAGCCTTTGAAGACGCACGAGACAAAGAACGCAGCAAGAAGCGAAAGATGTCTGGCACACCAGTACCGGATGGGAAGGGAGGCACTAAAAAGAAGAATGAAGATAAAGCGCCTCATGGTTTTGACAGAAATTTAGAGCCGGAAAAAATTATCGGAGCAACAGACAGTCGAGGTATTGGGGTGTTTTGAAATAACAACAATGTTCGGCAGGTTTTAGGGTGTGATTAATGTTTTAGGACCGTTGATGTTTTTGATGAAATGGGTTGGCACGGACGATGCAGATTTGGTACTAGCGAAACAAGCAAATATTCGATGTCCCCAAGTTGTAATCAAGTTTTACGAGGAGAGGCTTATGTGGGCGTCTTCTAGTAATGACGAAAATAAGGCAGATTAAAGTCTACTCAGTTATTGAATCATTTATTTATCGTTTCTTAGTGCATTGCGTTATTTTCACTTTGAAACTGTACCCCAGTTAAGTTAGTTTTATTTTAAAATTCGTTCGCGTTACTTTTATCCATCTTGTAAATAATAGGTTATAGCATAAGAATTATATTTTCGTAATTTACTATTTTAGTGAACGTATTAAAATCATTTCTTTAACTATGGTGTTTTTTTTTACAATAAAGAAGAGATTGTCTAATCCCAATCATTTACAAGTTACTAATTTTTGCATTTTGTTGCTTTACTTCCCAACTTAACTCAAATTGTCTAAATCATTAACAGCTGAAAACCAGAATGACTAAATTATTTTTAGTTCTTAGTTTTCCTATCTATGTGTGTTTATGGCAAGCATATTTTAGTGGTAGAGTAGCTTGTTAATTAATTTTGTATGCATCTTTAGTATTTTTACCAGTAAAGAAATATGTATATGTCTCAGGTTTAGTTTGTAAGTAGATCTTATATTAAGACTAAAAGTACCTATAGATAGTAGTAGAAGAGGCGGCTGCAAAAAGTTAGTCGTCATAAGGTGGACGAACGGGAAGAATAGGAATGATAGTTTAGACTTTTATTAAGAAGGAACGCTAAGATTGCCTGCGAAAATCCTGCCTAAACAGGGTAAAAAAATTTATTTATGCACAGATATATTATAAATTGACATTTATACACGAATTTCTTTGTCATAAACGTCTTTTTATAGCCCATGGACCTCTTTATGCTCTTGGGTTATAATGAAACGTCAATTAAAAGTCAGAGCTGTTTTTTCTACTCACAGTAAGTTTTTTTGTAAATAAATTCTGATTTTTCGGGTATCAAACCATCACTACTTCTTGCTGTTTCAGCCAGTTCGTTTCGGCTTCGCAAGCCATAACATTTTCTTGGTCTGATGAAAAATCCATCAAAGATTCTGACACACTGAAGTTAACAATTTTTGAAAAAAGTTTGGATACCCAGGTTTACTGCTTTCACTATAGTAACGTACTTACTTCAAGCGGCTTGAGACCATACACTGGGTCCCAAATTGGTGACTCCACTATGAGTAACTTCGGTATTATTGGAGATACAAAGACGGTTAAATTAGAAAAGTTTTAAAGAATTTTATGGCCATTTCAGATTAACCAACAGATTTTGAATATCTCTTTTAGTTTTTGAGATATTCGGGAAAAACCAAAATGTTGCATTTTCTTTAATGGTCAATTTTTTTTTTATTATCCATTTTGTGCTGTTAAGACTTTGACATTCTTCATGCACTTTTTTAAGATACTTCTAACGGTGTTGACAGTTTTTTTCCAACTCTTTCGTTTTTTGAGATACGATTACTAACTTTTGTTTTTCTTATGGACGGCAATTGTTTTTTTGGCATTGACAAGTAGCATTTTTTATTACCTTTCCAACGATGTATCACAACATGACGAAAAATTCCTATTTTCACAAGAAAAATCAGAAAATTGTATTTTTCAATAAAAAAAAACAAAAGACATTCTACAATGAATAAAAATCAATTCTTCTATCGCTGCATGAGCATGATGAGCGTATATGTACGCTCGTGATTTACATACGGGCAAATTGAAATGTTAATACTGCAGCTGAACGACAACAACCCCACGACACTTATTTCAGAAAACTTGTCACGAATTTGATTAATTTTGGGCCATTTGAACAAAAGAGGGACAATCGTTATGATATAAATAATGAAGAGATATATCATACACTCATCATGCAGCGATAGATGGATTGATTTTTATTCATTGCTGGGATTTCTATTGTTTTTTTTTTACTGAAAAATACAATTTTCCGATTTTTCTTGTGAAAATTGGAATTTTTCGTCATGTTGTGATACATCGTCGGAAAGGTAATAAAAAATGCTATTTGACAGTACCAAAAAAACCATTGACGTCCATAAGAAAAACAAAAGTTAGTAATTGTATCTCAAAAAACAAAAGAGTTAGAAAAAAACTGACAACACCGTTAGAAGTATCTTAAAAAAGTGCATGAAGAATGTCAAAGTCTTAACAGCACAAAATGGATAATAAAAAAAATATTGACCATTAAAGAAAATGCAACATTTTGGTTTTTCCCGAATATCTCAAAAACTAAAAGAGATATTCAAGATCTGTTAGCTAATCTGAAATGGCCTTGAAATTCTTAAAAACTTTCCTAATTTAACCGTCTTTGTATCTCCAATAATAAAGAAGTTACCCATAGTGGAGCCACCAATTTGGGACACAGTGTATTTAATTATTTGGGATATTTATACTTAATCTGTGCATAAAATAGTGTATGTATTTTTGGCGTAACTTGCTTTTATGGCCCTACAACCTTTTCCTAGCCCTCGGCTTGAGATAAGGCTTCGCGCCATAAAAGCCTCTTTACGCCCTTAATACATAAATAACTATTACAACTTCAACAAACTTCATAGACTGGAATAACGTTTTTTAGATCTCTATCCTTCATGTATTTCGATTATTTATCAAGGATAACAATTTGAACCAGCATGCTTCTCCCGTCAAGAACGCAATTTGTGTAAATTGAGTCTAAATTTTCGAAATTTGTCGAAAAACTAATGACATGTTTGGGTATTGTGAAGTTGTCAATTAAATTTCAAAAGTGACATAAATATAGGTCAAGTATCACTAAAAGTACGCTTCATTTATGCTTCCGCCTTATGACGTCAGTTTTTAATAAAAAAACATCTCCTTAAGTGGGGCTGCCGGGATGATCTGACAGGGTGGGTGTAGGCAACCCTATTTATTTTTGTTCATCTCTAATAAAAACTACGACAATAATATGAAAATTACAAAACCCTTTTATTTTCCGCCCAATAAAGTTATATCGTGTAACCAACCGTTTATAAGAAAATTAACATAATTTTTTTAGAGTTACCTATCGCTTTCCGGTTTATACAGGGTGTCCCAAAATTAGCCTGCCAAAATGTACGTTCAAAAATAATGCAAAAAGTTTCAATAAATAAAGGTTGAAAAATGCTTCCTAAGGAGACTACAGCCCCCCCCCAAAAAGGAGTTTTCTGTAATATCTTTGCAACTGTTTGAGGTAGATTCATGAAATTTGGTGAGTTTGAAGCTTTTATAATTTGCCACATATTACTTTTTGTAATTTTCATAAATTTTACCAGGGGCATCACATACAGGGAGGGTGTTGGGTATAAATTATGCCCCATATTTTTTTGTGGGAATAATTATAAATTTTTTTATATCAAATTTTGAATTTTTATTTTATTATTTATTTTTACTCAAAAAAGGTAGTCTCAGTCGATCTTTGTATCTTGAACCGTTTTCGAGTAAAATCGTTTTGAAAAAATCACGTCAATAAATACTACACTAATAAAAATATATTTTTTAACGCCCTGTAACTCAGTAAGGAAGAACTTTTGGACTGAGGTATGTTTGGTTCAAACAACGGTAAAAGATATCAAAATGAAATTTGGGACATTTTTATAACTTTTTTCATACTTTGTATAGCTATTAAAAAAACTAAAGAAAATAGTCAGGGGCGAGAAAAGTTGGGTTAGCGTGGAGTCAATTTACCCATATTTTGTGAGGAGGGGGTTTTCGGTCAATTAAAATAAGATAAAAAATAAATTTAAACTATGTATTTAAAATAAAAATTGTCTCTTGATTTATCTTGATATTCCTAAGCGTTTTTAAAATAAATAAACTTAAAACTTTTTAAAACACAATAATTATAGAACCAATCGCTTAAATTTAAAAAACTTAGTGCTATGCTTTTTTTGCATTGTATTGTTTTTTAAATGTCAAAATTAGTTTTAGTAAGTATCTTCGGTTTGCAAAAAAACTTTGAGTGTTCTATTTTGTTAAAAAGATAAAAAAATTATGGGTTATAGTAATGCCGAAATGGCAGATAGGTATGCATTTAATGAAATTTGTAGGTGAGATGATTTGCGATCGAAAGTATCTAGTAATATTTTTGACAGTGTTAACCCTTAAAGAATATCAGGGTTCAAATTTGGAATTTGAAAAAATAAATAATTATGTTCACGTTTCATTTAATTTATTTTGAAAACTGGTATTGAAAATAGTAAAAAATTTGATATATGATGAAAGATTGGTTTATTTTGAAACGAAAAGTTAAATTCCATTTTGAACATAAACGATGTCTATCGGAGTAATTATTAAATTTGTTAAAAAGATTTCCGAAAGTGCCAGCTGCAATGACTTTATATGGAAAATAAAAATATAAAAAACATAATTATATTAGGTGCACATCAAAATGTTTCTTTTTATAATTAGTTTATTATTAGTTTTAATAGATTTCTTTTTTAACAGTTTCCACATGTGTAATTTTTTGAGAAAATTGAAACATTTCGAAAACTATTAATATCAAGCAATGTTAGAGTTCAGAGAATTAAAAAATATTAAAATATGCTGGGTGTTCTATTTAAAATTTAAAGTTTGTGTGTACCTATCATTTCAAAAATTCATCTTAAAACTCCACCTGTATCTCAATAAGGAAGAGCTTTTGAATACAGATAAGTTGGATTCAGTAGACTGATTTTGATCTAAGTTAGTTGAATCCGTACTGGAAAATGATACAGTACAGTTTTTCTCTGGTTTACTATTTTAATACGTCACATGACCATTGCCGTTTGTGTAGAATGTGTAGATCAATGGTTCCAATTCCAAAACTATTTTAATGTCTCCATCTCTAATCAAAATATTTAAAACATTAACCTGATATTTCTTGTCACATATCCGTAAAAATGACAACGTTTAAAATCGTGGGTCAATGTGCTTGTCCAAATTATGTCCATGCAGTGTACGTGGCACAATTTTTGAAAAAAAATCTACCTTGCTTCGATTTCACTTCGAATGAATATGAAGAAAGTGAATGGGTGGTAACATTAATACAATAATGACACAACGAAAAACTTGCCAATATATTTTTTCTTTTATTGATTCCAGTACCTTGTGACTAAATTACACAAAAAATACAAATGGCATGTTAACAGAAGCCCGATAATATGGAAAGAAATTACAGCCACTGGCGAGAAAAAATATTTATTAGGTGGCCTGACAGATTTTTGGGAATACTGCTATGATTATTATGGCCTTGAGTCAACATTGTCCAAAATGGATTTACGAAAAATCATGAAAGATTTCGTTACTGTAAGTACAACCTCATCACTATTTCTATTCATCTCTTATAAAATCGAACAGTTTAGAGAAGACTCTGAGATTACACATGAGACTGTAAGATTTGTTAGCATAGTCGGTACCAAAGAGCTGTTACCCAACAAAACAATTCTTAAACTGTTAAAAATGCCGGTGTTGGCTAAACAAAATGGCACTTACATAAAAATTTACGAGGAAAATGAAGACGACAGGACAAAATTCATCTACAATCTGAATTATCAATTAACTAAGGTGGAAGCTAGATGGGTCGAGGTGGTAGATTCTTTGGAACAGGCTGTAGACATGTGTGATTTATTAATATACCGGAGTGATTTACCTTCGTAAGTTTGTGGAGTTTTTAATCACGGCAGTAATTAAGTCAAGATAGAGGTTCATGATCTTGTTTCTTGTTGTATGTTGTATGAATAGGATCAATCTTTACAAAATTTAAATTAAAACTAGAATCATTGCTTATAGATAAGGGTAGATTCGTGTAGGCATCACGATTTAACGTTTAACAGTTAGAAATGCTAAGAGTTGATTAGTTGATCGTGGTATCATAACCATGAAGTGTTAATCGTTAAATGGAGGCTGAATGAATCTATCATAAGAGTGAATCAAAACACAGAGGGACTAATGAAGTGTGGATGCTTCAGTGGGCAGACATAATCAACTCACTCTGTACTAAAGTTCAGCGATACGAAGCTTTAAATTTTCCAATAACAATGTTATATTTTCCTTCATTTTAATTTTCTCTCAGTTCGTATTTTATTATACTTAGGCTACATTTTTAGCTTACCAGACGAAGAATACAGCCACTTTCGCAAACGTCTAAAAACCCGCATGGCCCTCCTTGCCGACAACATAAACGCCTTCGCCAGACGGACCCTACGCGTCATCTTCAACACCTGTTCCTACCAATGTTTCCTAGCCAAATGGCTCATTGAATTCAACTCTCGCATCCAAAGTCGCAACATTGTGGTGGTCACCGCAGACAAGGGCGTGCATGCCATCAGTGTTGTTAGTGAACGAACTGGCTTACCGACAGGGATTATGACAGCACCACCAGTTTGGGGGTTTATTCCTTACAATCAGTTTATAGATGTGAGGAGTATTGTGTTTAAAGCGGATGTATACAGACCTTATGCAAGATCGATTAATGCTAATAAAGGTTCGACGTTGCCTTTAGGGACCATTAGGAGTGAATTGAGGTTTGTGGCGTACTTGCTGCCGACTGGTGAGGGTTTGCAGGCGATGGAGCAAGAGATCGAAGTAAGTTATGTGGGCTCTGAACCGAAAAAGATAGTTTTCACTAATGTAATAAAAAAAAATCCTGGCTATCCGATTTTTCGTGTATTGTTGAGAGAACTTAGTATTAAAAAATGTGTCCTCCACCCCCTTAGGAAAAAGGCGCCATCTTAAATTGAAGGAGAGAGTTTCTTTTTTAACAATAATTCTGTAATATTTAAATAAAATTTGTAGGGATTGAAATACATATCCTACAAATTTGCATTCCAAATATTTTACGATATTTCAATTAGTTTAGTAATTAAAACTCATTAAAACCCAAAAAGTAGAAATTGAAAATTGTTTCTGCGGTTTTTTTGCAATATTCGTTGGTCCGACTGAAAAAACTTCTATAAAAAATTGTATAGTTTACAATTCTCTACGATTTTCGTATTGACATCTTTTTGTGCAATTGATAGTTTTGGCGGTACAGCAAATCTAACTATATTAATAGCCCAGTCAATAAAGGAAAATCAGGCGCAATAAATCATGTAGTTCGGTTTTTTTTAAGAGATAGAGGGGATCCCTCCGACCAATATACTAAAAGTCCTGACCTGTAGGGTGTGAGCGTTGGGAGGGGAGGGGTTGGTAAGGTCCATTTTTTAAGTTTTTCGTGAATATCTCGAAAACTATGCCTTCTAAGGAAAAGGTCACTTTATATAAAAAGAAAGTAAATTAAATTCCATACAAAAATGGTCCTATTCATTCTTTCGCTAGGAGCAATATTTAGGGAGATGCGGGGGTGGAAAAGTAAAAAAGTTATTTATTAAAAAAAGGTTCAATATCATTTGAATCTTCCTCATCATCGAGTTGATCTTGAGGAGGACTATTGGTGCATGCACCGTGGCAAGTGCCGCACATCATGGAACATGGAATGCCCGCTTTCCTGCATCCACAACGTCCTCCACAACCCGTTGAACATCTGCAAAAGATGTTGTTGAGGATGTTTTCCGGAGCTACTGGGTCCGTAGTTGTGAGTGGGATGAACCATCCATCTTGCCCCCGGGTCCATCCCCAATCGGTCGGTTGTATGCCGTTATCAATTTCGAGCCATTGTTCGATTTGTAAATAAGAAAACCAACCACGAGAAATGTTATAAAAAATATTATACAAATCCAGTAAGAAAATATGTAAACATCATGATGTACCTGCAAGTAAACTCTGAACGAGTGTTGTCGAGCATTCCCTCTGGTTGGTGGTAGTGCGGCCAGGTCAGACTTTGGCTTTGTTGAGGCTTTCACAAAGGCAGCGTGTCGAACTTTGTTTAAATCGGGCTCTGGTGGCGCCTGGTACACCTCCAAAAATAACTTCTCGCCTGCCTCAGTCACCATTTTTGCTCTTGCCGAAGGGTTTGAGAAGACGTCGTATACTTGTTTTATTTGCCCGGGAAATTTTGTGAACAGTTTTACCATACCTCCCTTGCTTTTACTGAATATTGCAGATGTGGTGTCACACCCACTGAAGGCATGGAGCAGGATGATGGTGTCTGCGAACGGTAGTTGTTTGAGATTGTTTGTTGAGTACAGTTTTGACTCCGCCTTCCCCCTGCTAGCCTTGAAGAAGTACATGTTTCTCTCTGGTGGTGAAAGAGCCAGGAGTAAGACCAATAAATCTACATCTTCGATTATTATTGTTACAGTAGGGTGTAGGGCACTTTTCGCCAACCAACATCTTACTATAGTTGCATCTGTATCCCTTTCTGCAAGTACCGTTTGTACTCCCCTTGCCTTCATTTTGTCTGAGAGTAGTTGGATAAGCCTGATTTTGTTCTTTTCATTTGCAAGAAAAATGCTCCTGTTGAACGGTGTTATTCATGGTATTAAAATGAATGACCTGTGCCAAACCTACCAGCTGAACGAGAAAATTTCCCAGGGGCGCACATAATGGGAGGTTTGACTTCGAGGCAGAACCTGGCCTCCCTCACGGAAAAAACTACGTTATTTAAGACTTTTTTACTTTTTACACCCCCGCATCTCCTTAAGTATTGCTCCTACCGAAAAATGAATAGGATCATTTTTGTATGGAATTTAATTTACATTAATTTTATATAGGATGACCTTTTCGCTAGGACGCATAGTTTTCGAGATATTTACGAAAAACTGAAAAAAGGGACCTTTCCATCCCCCTCCCTCCCAACGCTCACACCCCACAGGTCAGGACTTTTAGTATGTTGGTTGTGGGGGTCCACCCTACAACTCAAAAAAAAAACCAGACTACATTATTTATTGCGCTTGAGCGGCATTTTTTGGTCTTCGTTGACTGGGCTATAAACTTCAACTAATAAGAACAATAATTATTGCGATTTTCTGATTAAATATTTATTTGACGTTTGTGAAATCGGACATAAATTTGGTCAATGATATACATTTTCAGACTTTTCCAGATTAAACAGTTTCTATGAAAAGGTCATATTATAATGATCAATGTATGGGAATTTCAATGCTCGCATATAACACGAACTTCTTATATTTTTAATCCTTGATTAATTCAATTTCGACTATAAATAGAGCAAGAAACGCGACTGTATTAATAAATAATTAAATATTTATTACTTCTATATTACAATCAGCCGATCTGATCTCTGAACTCCATTGAAAAAAATCCGTGGAAAGATCGTAAGAAGTTGAACCTCGAATACGAATTGATCAAAAGGCCCAAGTCACCAAAGAAATTAAACAGCCTAAAATTAAAAAAGCAATTTTGTGTGATTAATTGTTTTTTTGAGGCGTAAATACGTACTACATTCAACATTCAATTTAGGGGAGGTACTTTTTTGGAAGTTCTAAAAGCACAGCCAATGAGACGTCCTTTATATTAAAACTATTCTATAAAAATACAACATAATAAAGTATAAAAATAAAATAAAATCCATAAAGTGTGAAAATATTGAAATATGAGAACATGACATAAAACACTAGTGGTATAGAATTACTTGGATACTCCAGATATTCCAGTCCCTATTTGCATAATATCTGGATGCAAATACTTATTTATACTTGCATCTTATTGCTTAAGGGTTGATAAGTTATCGAAAAATTCAAGAAAATATGTAACCTCAATAACAAAAAATTTGCTTAAAGTGGCAAGTTTTGGTCTACAATTGTACATTTTTTGCCCCTTTTGTAGGATTTTTAATGGAAATGATATCCGATTTTTACCAATATTTAAAAAATATTTTATAATCTTTCTGTTCTTTTTATTAGCACAGAGACAATATTACCACACGAGGAGAAGCAAAAACCAATGCTTTACTCACATTGATAAAAATGTGGTACAGCGAAGACCGAAACCATATTATATCTTTAGGAGTGCTTTCTGATGGTAGGTTAAAATTCTTTACATAGTTTCAGCTAATAATGTTTTAGTATCTATATAAAAAACTGTTAAAATTTAGTATACATACGTTTCGCCAATTTCCATTCATATTCCGGAATTATACAGGGTGTGTCACGCCGAGTTGACAGTAGACATAACTCTATTACTAAACACAATTTGGTTCTAAAAATTGTTAGACGCCCATTATACAATGTGCTCTATTTAACGAAAATATTGCCAGCTTTCTGGTACTTCCGGTTATACCGGAAGTAGACACAAACTTTGTTATTTTAAATGGAACACCCTGTATATTTTTGAATTTTTAGTTTCTACACTTCATTTTAGACATAAAAGTATTAAGGTTGTATGGTCCTAACATTAACGGTATTATAATTATTTACACTTTTTCATTTTTTTTTTACAAAAACATAGATGTAAATAAAAATTCGAATCTTGACAATGACACATTTTTTCCAAAGTTTTTTTCTTACGTTTAAAGTAGGAATATACAAGCAATAAGCTGATATAGTTTTGGAAAACTTGCTTTATACAGGGTGTTGGTGGTTGTCCGTTAATTTTTAAAAACTTTGATCAATGATAACTTTATTTTTTTAAATGGAACACCCTATATATTTCCACATTTTCGAATTCTACACTTGATTCTAGACATAAAAGTATTAAGGTTGTAAAGTTTTAAAATTAACGATTATATAATTAATTACGTTTTTTCCAATTTTCAAGGTTTTTAAAAATTAACGATCAACCATAAACACCCTGTAGATATAAAATAAGTTTTTCAAAACCATATTACCATGTTTTTTGTACATTTCTACGTCCACTAAAATTTGTTTTTATTATATTTAATTTAATATTTTTTATTTTTATTTATTCATTTTATTTATTTTAATTAAATTGTTTCTTCCAATTTTTTCATACAAAAACTTAGAGTCAAACATTTTTATATTTTACTAATGACACGTTCTTTCAAAAAACAAACCAAATTTTAGTGGACGCAGAAATGTACAAGAAACATGGTAATATGGTTTTAAAAAACGTATTTTATACAGGGTGCTTGTGATAGACCGTTAATTTTTAAAAAACGTAATTAATTATAATACCGTTAATTTTAAGACCTTACAAACTTCATACTTTTATGTCTCGAATTAATTGTACAATTCGAAAATCTAGAAATATATAGGGTGTTCCATTTAAAAAAATTAAGTTATCATTGATTCAAGTTTTTAAAAATGAACGAACATCCACCAACACCCTGTATATAGCAAGTTTTCCAAAACTACATCAGCTTATTTCTTGTATATTCCTGCCTCAAACACAAGAAAAAAATTTTGGAAAAAACGTGTCATTGTCAAGATTTGAATTTTTATTTACACCTATGTTTTTGTAAAAAAAAATGAAAAAGTGTAAATAATTATAATACCGTTAATGTTAGGATCATACAACCTCTATACTTTTATGTCTAAAATGAAGTGTAGTATCTCAAAAATTCAAAAATATACAGGGTGTTCCATTTAAAATAACAAAGTTTGTGGCTACTTCCGATATAACCGGAAGTACCAGAAAGGTGGCAATACTTTCATTAAATAGAGCACATTGTATAATGGGTGTGTACCAATTTTTAGAATTAAATTGTGTTTAGTAATAGAGTTATGTCTACTGTCAACTCGTCGTGACACACCCTGTAGTTGATCACATAAAATAATTGAAAAAGACAATACTAATTATGTTGTCTTCGATAATTCTAAAATTAATTTTCAGACAGAAATTTAAGATGTTGTATTTTAATAGGCTCGTTCAATATTCCCAATGATATGGTCTTCTCCCAACCAGTGATTTTAGACAAGAAAAACAAATGGAAGCCCTACAGTGCTTATCCTGTAAACGAAAATGTCAAAGAAAGAATTGCTAAGATGTTGACTAATATAGAACAAATGCATGCATCTTTCGTCGATGTGTCCTCTTCATAAATATTTCGATGGAGGAGAAGGATTCAAGATTCAATAATACTTCATTTTCTCTAGTTATTTATTATATGTACACAAGATAGTAATATAAAAAATATTGTAACATACATAATTACAACTGTGTATTACTCCTATATATTTTGTTTATAATAAGTTGTTATTGCAGTATTAATTTAGTTTGTGCTTGTTTGTATATAAGTAAATTCGTTTGGGTTGAGAGTTGAGATCAGTAAATGCAGATTTCTATGTGGACAACATTAAAAATACGTACAATTTTCCTATTATATTTTCTCAGTCTTATAATAATTATACGAGGGGCCAAACCAACTATAACTGGTAGGTAATTTAATAATGGATAAAACTATTCATCACAATCTCTTACACTAGTGGCCCACCCAGGGGGGAAGGCAAAGATATATTTTTCCATAATACAACATACATAATTACTTTTTTATAATTTGGCAACAAAATTTCGGCAAATAATTTGAAAATTGTCTTTCCCTGATATAATTTTCTAGGTAGGCCACTGTCTTGCATTGATACATCTTACAAGGAACTTTTTATAGTGATACTGGATCTTATACTTGATTTGTTTCTTTCATTCCATTCTATATACTAAGTGATGGTCGCTTTTTACGATCACCTTTGGAGTTTTTACCAAATATGTTGCCTAACACCTTTGATACACTGTTAACGCCTAGTTTTCGTCGAATTGGTAATGCTTTGAGTAGTTGGACGGATCGGGCTTCGCGCAACAACGACTGGAAGGCTAACGATACTCCTGCGAAGTTTTCAGCTGCACTTACTTCGTAGAATTGACAGCCATATTGCAGGGATAATTCTTGGCCATCGTCTACGCATATTTGTCTGCAAGAAAAAACAGATATTGGAGTAGGAAAAATCACATCAGGTAAATGGATATTATTGTTTTGAAATATAAAACTTAAATTTAGATATTATAGAGTATTTAATTATGATTTAAAAAGCGATTTTTATATAACTTTCATATTTAGCTTTTTTCAAATTATGGTGAAGGCGCCACAGGAAATTGTATTCAATTATACAGTGTGTCCGGAAATTAGGAGCAAAAAACTTGGGAAGTGATTCTACTCGAAAAGTTAATGTGACAAGTTTCTATAACATTTTTCCGAAAACTCATTAATATTGGGGTTACAAGACCTCAAAGTTTTTTTTTAAATCAATTTTTTCCAATAACTTTTTTTGATGATGCCCGATTGAAGAGCATCGAAAAATCTTCAAAAAAGATCCTCTTCTTGAATATCGATAAAACGAGTAAATTTCGAGAAAAACGCGCTTCTATTTAATGCTTGCATTGTTAATCTTGAAAATGAGCTGTAGTTAATTGGTATTCATTTAAGGCGTTTTTCTCGTAAACGACTCGTTTTATCGTGATGCAGCAAGAGGATCTTTTGAAGATTTTTCGATGCTCTTCAAAATTTAGAAAAAGTGCCTAACAAAAAAGTTCTGGTTTTTATCCAAAGGTCAACGTCAGTTTCCACTCTTTGACACTGGGGGATTTACCTTAATTTTGGTGCAAGAATACAAATAAACATTAGTGATAAATTTGAAACGAATCGGTACACTTGAAAAAAAGTTACTAGAAAAAATTGCTTTTAAAAAACAAACTTTAAGGCCCTGTAACCCCAAGATTTATGATGAGCTTTCGGAAAAATTTTATAGGAATTTGTAACATTAATTTTTCAAGTAGTTTAACCCCTCGAGTTTTTTGCTCCTAATTTCCGGATACCCTGTATATTATGTAAGCAAATCTGAAACTTTCTTTGTATAAGCTTGGAAAATGTACAAAAAACTTATAGATTTATAAATAAACTGCTGGCCAATTGAAACGTACCAAGTGAATTTTTAGGTTGAATTTAAAGTCAAATATTTTGAAAAATAAAAAATATATCAACATGCGGTTTTCAGGATTTCAGAGATAATTTAATTGAGAAAACGATAGTGTTACCCGATTTTTTTACTTTGACGTACATTACTATCTACAGGGTATGAAAGAAAGTCTTCTTTTTTTGTCAAATTTTACAACTACCGAGATTCCACCAAATTTTTGTTATATTTTTTTGATGTAGATTTTTTTAGTCCTTACTTAATGGGAAAACAACCTGTTTCTCAAAATTTTGATATTCCTGTTATTTTATAAGATACCGAATTTTTGCTGAAAATTTGATTTTTTCTTTGTTATTTGTCGTTCGGCCGTATTATGTTTTGTAAGAACCAATCTCTGTAGTTGATTATGATACCTTATGAATGGCTTTCTTATAAAAAGTACACTTTTTGTACTTTCATTAATTTATTGGTAAACAGTGGCTTATCAAAAATCAGTACACGTTCGCTAATTGGTAAATTTTTTTAATTTGTGTTTTGAGGCTATTTTCTTAATGGAATAAAATGGAATTTACTTAGTTTATGTTCACCATTGGTTTAAGTGACTTACCTACATATATCCTCGAAACGGGTTTTTCATTTTTTCAAAAATTTGCTCATATCCGTGTATACCGGGTGGCTACGAAATCGTTTTACAACCCCCACCATTTTGTTACATTTAACTGTATTAATTTGAAATTTGGCATGGTTTGATTGTTGAAAAGAATAATCATTTTGACGTTTAAAACAATCTGATGACACTTCCGGTTTTACCGGAAAGGCCACCTACTAACTTTCAAATTTTTTTAAAACAACCCTGTATATTTTTTTCCGTAAAAATTAGATTCTACTTAAAATTACCGTTTTATCGACATATCACATGATGACATTTGCTTTGAAAATGGCAGCATAATTATTATTACAAAAACCTGTTCAACAATATTAAATTTAATAAAAAAATCGGTATCTTATAAAATAAGAGGGATATAAAATTTTTGAGAAATTGATTTTTTCTTCATTAATCAGGGACTAAAAAGATTGACATGAAAAAAATATAAATTTTTTTTTATGGAATTCCGGTAGGTATAAAGTTTGAGAAAAAAAAGACGACTTTCCTTCATACCCTGTAGATAGTAACGTACTTCAAAGTAAAAAAATCGGGTCACACTATTGTTTTCGCAATTAAATTATCTCTTGAATCCTGAAAACCTCATGTTGATATATTTTCTCCTTTTCAAAATATTTGACTTTAAATTCAACCTAAAAATTCGCTTGGTACGTTTCAATTGGCCAGCAGTTTATTTACGAGTGGATTTGTTGTCAGAAAAAATTACAAAAACCATATTCTTAGGTTTCATATTTACGTCTTGTTTTAATAATTTCAAATTAATGTAATTGCTTATAATAATCAAATTAATTGGACATTTTTAGAAGAAGATCGCGTGATAAATGATATCTGATGTCTCATATACCCAATATAAACTAATGTAATACCTCCAACAATAATAATTAGTTAAAAACTTTTTTATTTTGAGGTATTCATTACAATTAGTTTTAGAATTATTTACAGAATTTAGTACCAGAATTTTTTGAACTTTCTTTTAGACAAACTAAAATTAGTAGAGTTTGATAAAATCTGTTTTATAATTGCTGAAGAAATTATTGCGGTTAAAGAATCTTATGAAAACTAGACCGATTTTAATTTTATTATAATATATGGAAATAATTGAATAATTTTAGAGTTTAAATGGCTTATAGATTGAAATAAATAAATTCACAAGGATAAAAACATTCTTTCTTTATAAAAATATCTAACATGTTAATATTTTTTTTGCAATAAACCCGAGAATATTAGTTACAATTAATTTACTCAAGTAACTCTAAATTAATCACCAACAGTTAACTTGAAGTTTCATCTTGAGTATTTTATGTTCTCTATAAACCTTTAGTGTTCTGTTAATTTCATACATAAAAAATAATGTTTGCTACCGAATACAATTCTGTTAAATCCCTGAAACCTTTTTAGAAATTTCGAAAAAAAGCTCTTGGAACTTATACTACTCATAATTCTTGTACTTCTGTTGTAAAAATAAACCAACATATTAGAAATCGTTTGAGTTCTGTTAGAAAAACAAATCTGCTTTTAATATACAATAATTGGATCAAAATGCAACTGCCAATTAGTCCACGTAACACAAGTTTACTGTTGCAGAAGATAAATGTGTTCTTTCCACATTATTTTCTTGTGTCCAAGCGATTCACCAACCTAAAAATCATTAATTAACGTTAGGATCGCCATAACAGATTGTTTACAACTAACACGTTGCGTTGGCTGGCTCCTTTTCAGACACAATCATTAATTGTTAATTAATATTAAATGTGATTTGCATTGATATGATGTATTAGCTGGTTTATTTTTATTCATTAAAAGGCTGAGCGGCGCGTTTCACTTTCCAATTTGTCGGGTGTGTGAATAATATGCAATAAATGCACACTCATTATTTATAAGTGAATAGATTTTTTGTCACAAATCGCGAAACAGAAGCGCTAATTTATACGGGGAGGTCAAGTTTTCTCATCTCAGGTGACATCACGGGCCTATCGGATCAAAGATCAAACTCATAACGGTTTTTAATTTAATTATTTCCAGTATGCATCTGCTGCACTTTTCATTGATGTTTACCTGGAATGGTCGAGGTCCCTCTTGTTCCCCAGAAGTAAGCTTGTGTAATATGAGGGTAGTTTCAGCTTGACTAGTTGTCCTAAAATTTCTTGTGCTTCATGGAAACTGTGTCTGTCTACCACTGAATATACAATTACAAACGCCTCGCCCCATCGGATGTGTTCGTATAAACAACCATTTTTCTGAAAAAAAAGTATGAGTAGATATTATAAAAACGTCACGTGTTTAAGTTGTTTCGTTATTAAATCAGTTTTCTATTTTGAATGCCCTAATTTCGTAATGTCATTGTTGGATTCACATGGACAGCAGTAAAAGTTAAATATACTTTCCTTTATGGGATTATAAGTGAGTGGGCGCAAAAGACGGTCAAATGTTAACGAAAGGTAAAAAGAACAATACCCATAAATTGTGTAAAAAATACGTAATTTATCGTTAATCTTTTAATATCTTTTAAAATACATGAAATATTCGGACAAACTTTCTGCTTTTATATGCAAGAGTCTAAAATTTATCACCTTTTTAAATATTCTGTACAAACAACCTAAATTTATCTCATTTAAATTAGGTATTACATTAAGTAAATTTTATATGAACATAAATTTCACTTTCGGAATACATATTAGTCGCGTTAAATGAAAACTACGAAGATATTTCAAATTTTGGTGGATGCGCCACATAATTTAAAGGATAAATTGTATAAAACCCACGCAATTTTTTTGTAAGCAGTGGAAGCTAAATATTTAGAAATTAAAAAATACACTTCTGGATCCATTAGAGATACACTTATTACTATTATTCTATTTTCTCCACAGAAATTTCTTACATGAGATTAGTGTTAGTTATATTAAATAGTGGGCATTTTATACATTCATATTAATCATTTTATAGGTATTTATTATCTATACACTTTTTCAAATGTGGTAGAATAACCAGAAAAATGAATTCCGTGTTAAAAGAAGACGACACAGCGGATGGCGGTGGTGTCTTGGCACAAGATTGTGTTTAATAAACGAAACGTGCTACATAAAGTGTCTGCTTGCAGATAAGGTATGTTTTATTAAGTGTCTGGAAAGAATGTTGTTTAAAATTTAAATAGATTCGACTATAGCTATTAGATAGAGTCAGGTCGTGATGTTCGCACTTTCCTGGCTTCGTACCTGTTATTAGCAATTCAATAAGTTATTGCCTATAGTAATTTTGTCGAAGGTGATAACATGAAATTCCCGTACATGCGCAGGATTTACATTTTTTTTTGTTTATGCGGGATGTGTACCTAGAAGTGTCTAGGTAATATTGCAACATTTGATATTTATTTATTGTTCGGATTAAATTGAATAGCTGATGGTGTGTACGCCGTTACGCGCAGGTTTTTATTATATCATAACGATATTTTAAAACAAGCACGTCAATTATAAAGTGCTGCTTTACAATACAGAATCAAAATAAACTTTCACTTTATAAAGCCTCACATATTATACAAAGACAATAAGGACTGTTAAAGCTGAACAATAAGGCCCCCGTTGCTCTTTTAAATAATTTATTGTATGAGATTACGTAGTCCATCGATCAGACCATCAGATAATACCCCTTTTATAAATATAAATACTGAAGTAGCTGATTAGTGTGCTATGGATGACAAACTCTCACCTTTCAAGTTAGTCTAGAGATATAAGTTATTGCAGTAAAACAAAGTAATTTCTATATGGATTTTAATAACATCCAACCAAATTAGGAGACCAATTCAAACGCACATAGTATACGCTATTCATTCAGACATAATACTAATTACCTAACAACTTCCAACAACACAAGCTTCTATGGAAGATTAATGCAACTATTACGCTTAGGTGCTATCACTTGACATTTCATTTGAATAACTTGAGGGAAAAATCGGTTGGTTCTCAGAATAGATTGCTATTAATTTTGTATTGAAACTTGAAGCGCTTGTGACTGGAGGTAAAATGAGGAAATGGAGTAGGGTTGTCTTTTTTACGACGGAGAAATAGTCTGTCTATATTATAATAGTAACAATAAGAAGTAAAGTAAATCGAAATACATCTTGAATCCCGGTTTACTGTACAAAATTACACAATCTATATTTTTTCAACATATGAAGAATTTTAGAGAGTCACATTCAGTTTTCCTAAAAAGATATTTGAGACATCTAGGTAATAAAATAGTTAGTATACGCAACAAGTGCATAAAGCAGTACTTTTTTCACGATGGAAAGTTTGATCGCACGAGCTGTAGGCGAGTTCGGCAATTTTATCGATGAAGAAAGGGCATTTTATGCATGTGTTGTATACAGTATTTTTTCTACGACTGTCTTCAATAAGGGAAAAAATAACTAATTTTCAAAACCGTACACCAATAGTATATTATAACTCTAAGGGATTGCATCATTTCATTCCGGAGGATGAATTAAATTTCATGAGCGAGCAAAGCGAGCGAGGGACATAATTCACTCGAAGGATTAAATGATACCTCAATCCCGTGGTATATACGCTATTTTTTACACTTCCGAAGCATTTGCATGTGAAATCATTCTAAATTTATGCTTGTCAAAGTGACAAACGTGTTGGCAACAACAATAAAATACTGTCCAAAATGACAAAAATACTTGTGTAACCTAACAATGTAAATTTAATCCCTTGGGATTAAATAGGTCACCTCAGTCTCTGTAAAGAGGGATTAAATTAGCATATTTCATCCCGGAAGTGCAAAAAGTAACTTTTTAGGCGATCATTACAAAAACGTTGATTTTATGGCGCCTTTTGCCGCCATAAAGTTTTACTTTTTTGTACACATCTGTCAGAAACTGAAATAAAAAGTGACGCTTAACATTAAATTTGACAGGAGATGCTTTCTTTCAGTAAAATTTCCAAAAAAAAATTAATTTTGTGTTTTGTGACTAAATTTTTACAATTCTTTCGTGATGCGTTTGCGTCCGATGCGTTAGCCGAGGCTGCAATTCAGATGTGTACCCCTCTATCTACGCTACTGGAAATATTAAACGATATATTTTTATGTTAAACTATTTGCACTCAAGTACTTAGTCTTTTGCCGCAATATCATAATTTTATTTTAAACAGGTATATTTATATAGGTATATTAAAGAAAAAGTAAAATAAAAAACGTAGGTATTTCAACACTCTGTATCTCACAAACGAAGTTTTCTACGACCCATGTTTATAGGACATTTTCTTCTTAAAAAAAGGTCCTCTATCAACTGTTAAAGTCCTGCTACAAAAAACTGACTCACCCTGTATAAAAGGAAGTTTTTGATCAACAGAATCAAATTGAATCGCAAAATTCCCTATACTAAAACGTACCTTAAAGGACATCTGAAATAATTAGCTAACATTAAGAAAAGTCAATGTAAAATATGGAAGAATATTCATAAAGCAAAATTTAATAAAATTATGGGGCTATCGGTCAGTTTCATTTTAGGGGTGCTTTTTGAGAGTACAGTAAAACCTTTACCTTTACTACTGGATATACAGGGTGATCAATTGATCAGTAATAATTGGCGCACTCCGAATATTATTATTATATTACCTATATTATATTATTTCGATATCTTGAAAAATAAGAGCAAAAAAGAACGAAAAGGCAAAAATTTGGTTTTTTCAAAAAATCTTCAGAACTACAATAGTTATTTAGGTATACAATATGTATCTAAAGCGATATTTTTTTGCACGTTAAAAACCGAGCCGAAGGCGAGTTTTTTAATTCTCACAAGTGCAAAAAAAAGCTTTAGATACAAGTTGTATACATAATTTTTTCGATTACCACTCCTAAAGAGATTAAAAACCATCAACATAATTTCAAAATTGTGAACTCACTTTCTATAGAAAGTGTTACTTTTTTGCACACTATGCAAAAAAGTTATGCTTTTGACACAAAACGGCCTTCGAAGAAAGATATTTTCGATTTCTTAACGGCTTATTATTGGCCACATTACGCAACTTAGCCCCAATTTAACCAAAACTGAATCTCTTACCGTTTCTGAGATCCCTGTATGTATAATTTGTTTACCCCAACCCAATCTAATTCAGTTTTCAAGTAATTCTCGGGTTAATGTTTTAAAATATAAGTATTTTTCACAATACTAATTTCATTAATGCCCATTTGCACCGACAGCATTTAAAATATAACACGGGAACTTAATTTCATAGTTACAATTATCAAAACCTTAGCAACAATTGTATTTAAGTTCTAGTTAATTTTAAGTTAAGTCGGTGCAAACGGCCATAAGAATGTTATTTCTGTTAAAATACTAGTTTAAAAAAAAAACTTTAAAAGCTATATTAACTAAAGTTTTCATCTAAATGGTGCGGTTTTTGTTGTTAAAATTCTTAATAGTATGTACTTACTAAAAATATTGCATGGGTTGAAATATCAATTTTCTTTGCTGGCCTACCTTTAATGATATTTATTACCAAAACTAGCTCTACATTGACAAAAATGACATCACAAGATGAAAAATGGTTCAATTTCATTAACAAATTTACTTTCCAGATGTTTTAATGTGCTGTATTTATAAACGTTAATTTATTCTAATCGAGTAGAATAGTTTTAAAACGAAAGAAATTTCAAATACTTGTCTCCAAGCATCTCGTCTCCCAACAAGTCATGGGAGAGATTTGATATTAGAAGTTTTTTCAAGTCGAAACTGGATTGTTCTTAATTTTTTACTTAGAATCTAAAATAAATATGGATATTCTATTCGTAAAAATCTAAAAATGGTTTAAATTTAATCAAATTTTTTAATAATTATTCTTTAAAATACACTGGGCCGCAAAATTAACGCACCACCTAAAATTCAGTAAAAGTTTGATGTCAATTTTTTTCTGAACCGTTTGTCCGATTTGTATGATTCTTTTTTTAAATTGTAGGTTGATCCTTCAGGAATGAAAATAAACTTATTTTTAGTCAAAATTCATTTTGGTTGAATACTGGGTGTATCAATGATGTTGACTTTTTTTCCCAAAATTCGTAACACCCTGTGGAGTGCACCAATAATAATATCAAATTATAAACTAGGGCTAACACTAGTCTTTTCTTAACATTCTCCAATTTGATTCACTTCAATATCACTGCTTTTAGAGGAGATATACAGGTTTATCGAAAAACATGCAACTTAGAACCGTTCATAATATCCAACCAAGTGTTGATACCATAAGGAGGCGTCTTACAGAACAGGATTTACACATAAAAATACCAGCGACAGGACCCGCCTTAAACGCTGAACATCGCAGAGCCAGACTGCAATTTGCTCGGGAACATCTGGATTGGAACTTAGAGGACTGGGAACGTGTTTTGTTCACGGACGAGTCTAGATATTGTTTGTATAGCTCAGATAGGCGGCTGAGAGTAGTTCGATGGCCAAATTAACGTTATGCTCAGTGTTATATTCGGCAGACCCATCTCTTCAATGGAGGTTCCGTTATGGTTTGGGGAGGAATTTCTCCAACAGCCAGGACAGAGCTTGTTTCCTTACGTGGAGGTTCTTTGAACAGTACACGGTACATTACCAATATTTTATCCGATCATGTTGTTCCATTCGCTCCGTACATTGGAAATGATTTTTTATTAATGCACGATAACGCCAGGCCACACGTCGCTCGCATTGTGAATGACTACTTACACGAGGTGAATATTGAAACAATGAATTGGCCTGCGCGTAGCCTGGATCTCAATCCCATCGAGCATCTTTGGGATATTCTTGGTAGGAAGCTGAGAGACCGTCAACCGCCACCTGTTTCTCTTAATGAAATTGAACAAATATTGGTAGAAATATGGGATCAAATTAGAAGTTTGATTTCGAGTATGAACCGTCGTTGTCAAGCAGTTGTAAGAAGTAGGAGCGGAAATACACGTTATTGAAATTTTATTACTTATGTTACTCTCTAAATGATTTGTAAAAGTTACGAATTTTCGGAAAAAAACTCAACATCATTGGTACACCCAGTATTCAACCAAAATAAATATTGTACAAAAATAAGTAGCACATTTACATTCCTGAAGGATCAACCTACAATTTAAAAAAAGAATCATACAAATCGGACAAACGGTTCAGAAAAAAATTGACATCAAACTTTTACTGAATTTTGGGTGGTGCGTTAATTTTGCGGCCCAGTGTATTATACAATTTCAAAAATATGGCACTTAAATATGTTTTCTTGACATTTTTTTATAATATTATTAATAAACGGCTAAATCTACTCCCACGCGTTGTAACTGCAAATACATACATGAAAGTACAATTTTGATAAATTTTGTTGTTCTGTAAGTAAAATTTTTGGAAAAAGTGTAAGTATGTACATTTCAAGTATTTTTAATTTAAAATATATTTCAATTTTGGGGTTTGAGGTTTGTTGCCTATGTGCCTATTGAAGTCTCTTCTAAATTTACTGGTAAAATAAACTCGCAGAGGGTATTTTTAATAATAATTATTATTACTTTAGTTATATGCCAAATTTCTTGTCAATAAGAATACATTACAAGAAAAACTTTCTTAACTATTATTATTAAAATATTCAATTCACTGTATGTGTAGTAGGTAGTATGGTATACATATACATATGTTATTTTGGACGATTAAAATTTAAAACCACGATTACGGCTTTGTCTTTGAACAACCGATTACTGCAAACTAAATATCACTGAACATTTGCTATTATTTTCATGAGAACTTTCCTGTAGATACAAAGAATAATAAATATCTGCACGATATTTATAATAACAATTTATGACATATAACTGTTAAATATAGGGTAATTTAATACCACATATGTAACCTGATATTTGCAAATTAGTACATTATATTGAAACAGTTACAAAAGCAGCCATATAGTGCACTTTATAATATACAAGTACATTTTTTCCCACCACATACAATTTATTGATTATTGCTTATGTTAAACATGAAACGAATTCTTGCAAATAATCACTCAATCGCTCCGTTACAATCTGACACAATTACATAATGCCATTTATTACAATATGCATATTATACGTCTGGTACATGAACGCACAAACAGAAAAAATCTTCTTAGCCTTATAATAACCATAATGCCTGGCTTAATAACACATCCATATTTTGGAAAATGTAATTCTGATGTAGGGAAAAATGTATAATGCGAAGGCCCCACAGGCTAAAATGCAATTTGCCAGTGCACGCATGCATCAGTTAAATGTGTTAAAGTCAAGGCGGGTGTGAAATAAATCCGACAGACATTCTTCTTTACAGCTTTTTTGTTTAGTTTGGTGCCCTAAAAGAAAAACAAGTGTACAGTGCTGCCGGCCAAAACATCAAGCTGCTCCTTATTTTCAACACTTTATGTCTACAGTTTTTCATGGTGGCTCCTTAGGTGTGATTAAAGATTGCTGATAAATGTGATAATAAGCAATTATTAAAGTTATTAATATGCACTGGCAAATGTCAGGTAGGTTTGAGATTATGGCTATGACACACAATTAAAAAACAAACAACATATTATATTAACGTTTTATAACATGATATCATTTTCCAAATAATTTTATTGGAAAAAATTGGTAGTAACTATTTCACAAAAATCATTTAAAATATATTGTCGCTCAGTAGGATAATCTAGACCAATGCACTAAAATTTGGTGTAAAAGATGAGACATCGTGATTTAATAGGAAAATACTGTATGTACATCCTAATTAAATAAAATTCATTTTTTTAGTAGAGAAAATTGGTACATAATACAAATATCTTGTGAGAAATGTAAAAGTCCTTTATTTCATTGGCAGTCGATCAAATTACATCATTTATTTTAAATTAAAAAAATAAGTTTAAAAACGAACTGGAGATTTTAAAATTTTATGAGGCAGATCTTATCTCGTGATTTCTATGTCAATTTTTCCTGACATTTACTTTATGCAACTTTACAGAAAAAAACCGCCCGTTATATTTCCTATTCATTCTAATTCCCCCTCATAGTTCTTTGTATGTAGTTTATGAGATTAATATAGTTTTGTTGGTGTGTCATAGCAGCACAAAAGAGTAGGCATGCAGGAGGCAGGCGAGTTGCTCACGTTCGTTTCATCCACATTGCCCTGCTGTTATTCTACTTGTGTTCTTTCCATTCTATTCTATTCTATACAACTTTATTCATATGACTTCATGATTCTTGCAGAGATTCGACCTCAAAAACTATTCCAACTATTATTTATTTGTACACTTAATATTATAATTTAGATAATAAAATGATAAATGGGTTCGTGTTAGACGATTTTCTCCAACTGTATGGGGCATGAAATGTATATGAAGGTATTACCATTACATAAAGCACCAGGACATAAAATATACTTGTGTTTAAAATATTATAGAGACATTTTATGATATTTGCTGGAATATATGGTTCTTGGTTGTATTGTGGGTATTGTGGATATATAAGTACCTACTCCGTAATGTTTAATAACGGGTTGCAGAATTTTTTTTTTGTATTTTTAATTGTAAATGAAACTGTATAGAACTTGCAAGTTTTATGTGAGTTTCGTTGATTTTTATGCAAAGGTGCAGGGCCCAAGAATTTATTAGGTGTCACTAGATGTTATTTTACTGATAAATCTAGGACATCACACAGGAAAAGAAGTTTTCTGTTTGTTAAAAGAAATTGAATTTTTTTTATTAATTTAATTTAAATAACACAGCGTTACTTTTTGAACAGTGAAAAAAAGAAAAAGCGTGAAATAAAGTTATTACTAAGAGTTCAAATTAAATAATAGCAAACAATTTTTAAATATGGTTGAATTTGTTAAACTTTGAACATTTTTGAGGTTAAAAGCAAGAGATATTGATAATAAATTAGATATTGTTAATGAGTTCAGGGATTTCTTTTATAATTCGGTAAATTATCTCACTGATCAATTTTCAAACATGTCCAATGGAAAAAGTATGCTAGATAGCCACAAATATAGTATGTATCTGTCGCCATACTCCCCTCTAGAAATATATAACATAATAATGTCGGTTAGTAACAAAAAATCGTGCGGTATTGATGAGATCCCTTGTACTTTCATGAAACATATTGCTGAATGTGTTGTGGAGCCCTTGACATACCTAGTAAATCTTTCTTTTGAGGTGGGTTATTTTCCAGCCCAACTGAAGAAGGCAGTTGTGATTCCGGTCCATAAAAAGGGTGATCGCTCTGAAATGGAGAACCACAGACCTTTCGCGCTGCTGTCGGTTTTCTCAAAGATTTTTGAGAAGTCATTCTACATTAAACTTGACTGCTTTTTGAGTGAGTTTGGTCTGATGTCGCTCAGACAGTACGGTTTCACGAAGGGCCGGTCCACACAGCTTGCTATTCTGTCTCTCTGTGAAAAGGTGTTAGATGGCTTTGAGAATAAATTAAAAACATGTGGAATTTTCTTTGATCTCTCTCGAGCATTTGATACCATCAACCATGGTGTCTTATTGGATAAACTGGACCACTTTGGTGTTCGTGGACTTCCTTGGCTCTGGTTGAGGTCGTACTTGTCTGGGAGGGAGCAGATTGTGCAGATTACGGACGGGGGTGTGAGTTATGCGTCGAGAGCCGTGAGCGTCGATAGTGGTGTTCCCCAGGACAGCATCTTAGGTCCATTGTTATTTTTGATTTTTATAAGCAATGTTGTAAATCATGTAGATGGCTTCTTGACTATTTTTGCGGATGATACCTCCAGTCTCTTGTCGGGAAATTCTATTGATAGTCTTGGTAAGGATGCCAATATTTGCACAAACCAAATGCTGAAGTGGTGTAATGCAAATGGTCTTATTTTGAACTCTGGAAAAACAGAGTTGATGATGTTTGCCCCGACTGGCATTGTTTCAGATTGCAGTCTCCTGGTAAGTACTCGTGGTACGAGTATTGTTCAGAGAGAAAATGTAAAGTTTCTGGGTTTATATCTTCATAGACATTTATCATGGCGGCCCCAGATTAGTTCTTTGACAGGCAAACTGGCTGGTAAAAATTTTTGCATGTTGCAGCTGAGGGAAACAGTTGGTGTTGAGACATTAAAGATGTTCTATTACGGTTGCATTCACTCCTTGCTCTCTTACGGGATTCTGTCTTGGGGAAATTGCGGCAGCGTAGACAGAGTTTTTATTCAGCAAAAACGAATAGTACGAAGTATGTTTCGACTGTCATATAGTGAATCTTGCCGAGATCATTTCAGAATTCATGGGATACTGACGGTGTATTGCATGTATATCTTACAGTGTGCCCTTTAAGTAAGGTCTAACATAGGAGCTTTTTTAAAGTGTGGGGACGTTAACACATACAAGACCAGGTCTGCCGATGACTTATACATTCCTCAGTGTCGGTTGAGTCAAACAATCAGGGGGCCTGTAATTACATCTCTCAAGATATACAATCATTTACCGGATAAGGTGAGAGAAATGAGAAGTTTCGGACAATTTAAGAAGTCGTTGCACACTTTTTTGAGAGATAGGGTTTTCTATAGCCTCAAAGAATATTTTGAATGTGTTATATTTTTTACTTTCTTATACGTAGTATAAGGAAGTATTGTAATCGTGATTTTTTTCGACTTCGAGATTTTGATGGATTTACCCGTTTTGAGGGCCCCTGAATCCATTTTGACCATTTTCGCCATGATGTCTGTCTGTGTGTCTGTCTGTATCCACGATAACTCAAAAACGACTTAACGGATTTGATTCAAATTTCATATTTAAGAGTTTGAACAAAATTGTGGGTGCCACATTAAATCTTTTTCATCTAGCACCAACACAAGTGGTACTTACCTGAAGACATTTTTAGGTTTTTTAGGAATATCTTGAAAAATAAACAATTTACGACATTTTTTTATTCTTTAACATTGATTTAGAATTAAATTTTGAACAAATTTTGTTTGAAACTTTTTTTGAAAAAAAAAAATTTTATTTATATAGTGGCGCCATCTATCTCTGATTTACAAAGTACATGTTGTTTACATACAGAAATCTATACCGTTGAGGAAATCGATTGTAGCATTACTATTTGAAAAGATCGACGGCTACAACGGCTACGGTTTTATGTTTTGGATATCATGGCAACTCGATTAAAATTTTTTCTAATATATACAATAAAGTCGTGAAATTGTATTATGCATGCAAATCTACATTAAAGATATCGACGCCAAATTTTTTGTGAATGCTCTTTCAATTTTTAGACGTGTCGACAAAGTAACAAAAGTGTTTTATTTTGCGCCGTTTTTAATTATAAATTATTTACATATTTATATAGTGTTGCCATCTATCTCTGAGTGGCTGTTGTTTACATTACAGAAATCTATTTGTTTTTATACTAAAGATTCTATTTGCATTAAACACACGAAGAGCTCGAATAAAGTTATAAAAATTTAAAAAGTGAAAACCAATTAATCCAATCCTGGTGAGAGTGGCTATATCGCCAAACACCAAAAACTTGACATTGCTTTGCAATCCAAGTACGAAGAAGAAGAAGAGATTGTTAGTCAAACAGCTGTCAAAGGCAAAAGATCGAAATATTTTGATGAGAAGGGTTATTGTGCACTGCACAGTTTGTTTGAGTGAAACGTTGACCAAAACTGAGAAGTATTTTATAAATCTTTAAAGTTTAGCTACAGCAAATTCAAAGATATCAAGCATTTTTCGCACTGTGGAATTTTCATAAGTATTCTGTTATTTATTTGTCCTAAAATCTGGCAGTAATGAGTGGGACAAGGACAGATTTATGCGTATTGCAATAAGTACGACAGAGACTATTTGAAAATTGCTGGAAACCCTCAAAATTTTTACAAGAAATTTAACTTAATTTCTTTAGGAAAAGTAATTATTGTGATACTATCCGTAAGTATAAGAAAGTCATGTGTTGGGCACATCAGATATTTCTTTATCTGCTTGTTTTTTTTACCTGTGTATTTGTCTGTTGTTTACAATTTTGTAATTTTATAGTGTTGTTTGTTTTATACACTGTTTTATATTGTTTGTAATATTTATGTGTATTTATGTGACAATTCCTTATACTCTGTGATAGTCTTAATGGAAAATAAATTGATTTGATTTGATAATGCAAAAAGTAGCATATTCAATCGAATTAGATTTTCACTAATGCGTTCTCGTAAACCCTATAAAATCTAGGGTCGGTAAAATAAGGCAGAATTTGAACAATTTGTGTAATAATCAGTCATTAAAACAATGATACATATTTTGTGAATTAGGTATCCTGGAAAACTGAAAAAGCTTATTTTTAATTTTTCTCACCAATTTTGTGGGCAATTCAATCGATTTTAATTTGATAAAAATTTACTAGGTACATCAAGCTGATATAATCTACCTGATTGGATATTAAATTGGTTATGTGACATTTAAAAAAATATAGTCATAAGATAAGTCCCTTTATTTTTCTTATGGCCGCAATATACCTATTTGATTTTGTTGTTTATTGGCATTTGTTCAGTTCAAGCAATAATGAACTCGTATCAGTTTATTCTATTCTATCTTTTGTTTTAGGACCATTTATGCAAGAAAATTAAAAAAAAAACAGCAAACAATCAACCTGAGATAAACTAAGAAAACCAAAATGACCATAATAAAAAAATATGTATACTATTACAAATAGAAAACAGTAGCTTACATTTCTATAAATTATTTGAATGCAGTAGATACAGTGATTTGAAAACTTTAGAAGCAAGCATATTTACAAATATTTCTTTAAATTAAATTGAAATTTTAGAAAACTATTGATATATTGAAATAATATAATCGAGCGGTCGTATGTTTTTTTAACTTTGATCTTATAATTTCACAAATAACAATTATACAACTGCGAAATTGGAGTTTGGGTTAACGTGGGTTTACACTTTCAGATAATTTGTTCAAAGCGGTTTGTGCAAATTAATTTCTGTAGATAAATCGAAGTCTAAACAAATCTTTGCGGTTGATGCAATTAAGAAAATAATTTGTGCCAAATATTTCTGATTGAAAAACAACTGAGGTTGGTAGAGATCGTACAGATACCAGTATAAAAACAGTCCAAACTTATCGCTTATGTATTTTTCATTTCATTTTTCAAATAAAAAAAACCGTATTTTATGAACTCATCACTCTCCCCTTTCTTAAAAAAATGGCACTAGCTAAACTGAAAATGTGTAGGTACTTATTTTTGTACACATTTTGTATTGTATATTGGCGTACACAAACAATTTTGAGTACGTTATCTAAAAATCTAAATTACCTTTTTTTAAGAGTTTATTTCTATTTTGTACATTACAGTTGTTATGATTAATATATAATTAGTACTCGTTTTTGTCTCTCCTAAAATATAATAATAAACTTTTGCTTTTCCGGAACACTAAAAAATACAATAATGAGAAAAATCCCTAACACCTAAAATTATACACTCTACTGTAAAAATTGGTGCCTTTCGACGATGAGCACTTTTTTAAGAGGATCAAAATGTTTTTTTTTTCTAATTTATGATCTTCATATTATATAAAAATAACAATTTTCGATTTTTGTTCATTTTATGAAATTGGCTTCCACTTATCTTGCGCCAATTTAACAAACCTATAAAATGCAACCTCCTCTCGCTTTTTAGAGGTCGAAAAATCCGACAGACATCAAAATTGCTCATACTTTTTATTTTTTATTATAACCTGTAGAATTTTTAAGTGTAACGCGAACTGAACTGAACTGAACTACATCTGCAAATATTTCTGAATCTGAATGCAGCATACTATGCACCACCACATCCGGATGTTACATGATTCAGTTTGCATAATTTTGTGATCAGTAACCTATAATTATGTATGGTAATAATGGCGCCAGTCTGTCATACCTCATGCAGTGACAGGTGGTAAACCGCGGCCCACAAAATGCACAACCACATAATGCGCACAGTTTATTATTATTATTATTATTATTATATAGAGGTGCACAATCTAGTTCAAAAGAATTCCATCAAAGGTGCAAATAGTTTCGGTTAGGCGGTATAATAACGCTTTATAATCAAAAAGAATGCACAAAGACATTATGACTAGGTATGACTAGTTTGCGCAATGCAAAAAATCTTGACTTGAATGTTGGCTGGTGTGCCTACAAACAACACACACATACACACACTCAGGCAGAACTGTACTTTAAACGTATCATATTTCATCTTCAACAACTATAGCAAAGTGTAATACAATGCTAATATGTTTATATTTAATCAATCATTTTAATAGATACGAGAAGTTAACCACTAGTTTAATAATAATAATATATTCTTTGTATGCTCTTACGCTTGTAATTATATCCATATAAAACACTGTAATCATACATGGTAGCCAGTCATAAATCATAGACAATAGAAATTTATTAAAGTGAAGTAGAACTAGCTAATGAGGGGTATTTACCAAAAGGTTTATTGTGTTTTAGGTATCATAAATACCGCACCTGAATGAGTGTTTCTATATTTTTATATTAACTGAAAAATCTGAGAATTTTGAGCACGTAATACTGAAGTAGGTACCTACGTGACTATTATTAAAATCCAAATAATATGCAAGTTATTTTGTTATGAATCTGTCTGTCTATTAGAGGTTTTTGGTAGCAAAATTTTACAAAAAATTGAGCAATTAAGGAAATGTTAAATTGGTTCATTGTACAATCTTAATACTGTATTGTCCAAATAGAAGTACATATTATTATAGGTTACAAAATCATTAGTTATTTATATTACAAGTGTTGAAAATAATCACTCACATACAACGCTCGACTGCGTCTCACGCTATATTATACCGTTCGTAATACAATGGATCGTTTTCAACACTTGTAATATAAATTTTTTGTACTGCCTTTTGCAAAAAAAAATACTTTTTAATCATTGAAATAATAAATACTACTTAACCAAAATTATACTTCGACCATGACCAAAATTATGTTTTCAATTTATCACTAATATGGCAAATGTCAATCTGTCAGTGTTCGAATTTCAAATTCAAACTCGAATTAAAAAAATGGAAATTCCCTCACATATCAAAAAATTCTCCCCTAATCTGAGATTAAAACATTTTAGCATTTTTAAAATAAACTGCTGGCCAATTGAAACGCACTAAGCGAATTTTTAGGTTGAATTTAAAGTCAAATATTTTAAAAATGAGAAAAGATATCAACATGAGGTTTTTACAATTCAAGAGATAATTTTATTGCGAAAGCAGTGATGTGACCCGATTTTTTTAATTTGAAGTACGTTACTGTCTACAGGGTATGAAAGAAAGTCGTCTTTTTTTTTCAAATTTTATACCTACCGGAATTCCACAAAAATTTTTTTATATTTTTTTGATGTTGATTTTTTTAGTCCCTGGTTAATGAGGAAAAAACCAATTTCTCAAAATTTTTATATCCCTTTTATTTTATAAGATACCCAATTTTTTATTAAATTTAATATTGTTGAACAGGTTTTTGCAATAATAATTATGCTGCCATTTGAAAGCAAATGTCATCATGTGATATGTCGATAAAAAGGTAATTTTAAGTAGAATCTAATTCTTACGGAAAAAAATATACAGGGTTGTTTTAAAAAATTTTGAAAGTTAGTAGGTGGCCCTTCCGGTGAAACCGGAAGTGTCATCTGATTGTTTTAAACGTCAAACTGATTATTCGTTTCAACAATCAAACCATGCCAAATTTCAAATTATTACTGTTAAATGTAACAAAATGGTGGGGGTTGTAAAACGATTTCGTAGCCACCCAGTATACACGAATATGAGCAAATTTTTGGAAAAGTGGAAAACCCGTTTCGAGGATATAAGTCACTTAAACTAATGGTGAACATAAACTAGCTAAATTCCATTCTATTCCATTAAGAAAATAGCCTCAAAAAATGAATTAAAAAATTTACCAATTAGCGAACGTGTACCGATTTTTATAAGCCACTGGTTACCAATAAATTAATGAAAGTACAAAAAGTGTACTTTTATAAGAAAGCCATTCATAAGGTATTATAATCAACTACAGAGATTGGTTCTTACAAAACACAATACGGCCGAACAACAAAAAACAAAGAAAAAATCAAATTTTCAGCAAAAATTCGGTATCTTATAAAATAACAGGGATATCAAAATTTTGAGTAACAGGTTGTTTTCCCATTAAGTAAGGACTAAAAAAATCTACATCAAAAAAATATTAAAATAATTTTGTGGAATCAAGGTAGTTATAAAATTTGACAAAAAAAAGAAATCTTTCTTTCATACCCTGTAGATAGTAATGTACTTCAAAGTAAAAAAATCGGGTAATACTATCGTTTTCTCAATTAAATTATCTCTGAAATTCTGAAAACCGCATGTTGATATCGTTTCTATTATACAAAATATTTGACTTTAAATTCAACCTAAAAATTCGCTTGGTACGTTTCAATTGGCCAGCAGTTTAGTTTGATATTCTGGATAACAATTGCGAGAATCTAATTCTTTGGAACACTTTGTATAAACTTTATTATGCACGGAGAATTTCTGATTTTTACTTTCTTATACGTAGTATAAGGAAGTATAGTAATCGTGATTTTTTAAATATTAATCTAAAGTAGGTTCGTTGTCTACGTGCCTATTGCAGTCTCTGACTCTCCATACAATATTTATCATTTTCTAGCTTCGTACACTGATAAAGTGATAAATGTTACAAAAATTGGTATAGTAGTTCCCAACATTTTAAATCATCACGTAGATAAATAGTAAGTTCCATTGATAATAATTTAATTATGAAATAGTAATTTAACTTTCTTTCATTAGTGTTAAAATAAACAAGAACGGAGTTCATTTATATATTTTTATTATATCGTTTATATGTTGGGCCTTAATTTAGCTTTGGTTTCGTGAAAATAAAGAGAATCTGTAACATTAATGTAATTTTAACATTTATTTATATTTTTAATCTTCAACGTGCAATGTCTACGCTGTACAACGTGCACCTGAATTTTTTACCAATTTTTATCACTGTTATTATTGGCAATAATTTTCTTGGTTGCGAAACAAAAACCACGCAGTATCTTTAAAATAGGAAGTGAAGCGCGTTGTTGTAGATTTTTAGTAGCTTGGTAAGACGAAAGAAAGCCTTCAATATAAAACAAGTCTATCAATAAATCTCACCGTTGATGTTTTCATGAAATACTGTTCTAAGTCAAAAAGTTAATTAAATCGTAAGAATGTTAACGGAAAACTATAAAATTTTAATAAAAGCATTGTTTCAAAATGAATGAAACTGAGCTGGACAAAGTTGTAAAAGTTGTTTCTCACCAGAACATTCCATAATGTTGTTATTGTTGTGAGCAGGTTGTGCGCTACAACAACCCAACAAAAGTAGCTTTGTTTCCTCGATAAAGTATTACACTACAATAAACAAAACGAAAAACTGGAAATAAACAAATTGTGTAAAGAACCGCCCATTTACTATTTGCAGAAGAGCTCATGCTGCGACAGAAAAATGTCAGGAAAAATTATTTCCACTTGCAGTGTCATCCGTACAGTGCAATCCGACTTTCTAAAATTTCATATCCCTCTAATCTTCATTCAATATCTTCTTATATTCCCACTTATAATAAATTTTATGTAAAGTAATAAAAAAATTGTCCAATTTAATAATCATCACTTTTATTTATTGTTTATTCCAGCTTTCTATCAGATTTTTGTTGGAAACTCATTAAGGAAACAAACACAAACACGCACACATTTAGCGTTATTTTTCCCGTAAATTTAATGAGTCAACTCTAGAAGAAGAAATGATTTTATTCCGCGAGGTGTTTCCAACAAATTTATTTAAATTTAATTTCTATTTTATAGGTATTTTATTAATAATGTACAAACGCAGCTGGTTTTTTCGCTATTTGCGCTTATCTAGTTTAGTATTTAAAGGAAAATATATTTAATTTACGAGCGAGGCATTATCATTATTGATTATCTCGTCGTCGACTTGACCATTTTATAAATTATGGTAAACAACTGAAATGATTAGAAATCTTTTATGTATACCAGACGTTTTTATGATGGTCTTGTGAAAACATCTATAAAATGAGGAAATAAATATATTGAAACTTTTAATACAACTTAAAACCCAGTTGTACTACATAAGAATGTTCCGCGTCAAAGGAAACTTTATAATGCAAGTAGTTATACAGAGTGTACCAGTACACGCGTACATCTTACATTTCAAAATCTGAGTTTTTAAAGAAATTTGATCAGCTTATGATTTCAATGGTATAGGTAAGAATAATTATAAGAGACAAATTACATTTAATCCCCTAATTATTATTTAATCAGGTTGTTACGAAAGTTTCCTTAGTGTTGTCCTGTATTAGTTTAGTAGCTGAAATTCGATTGGTCAAATCTTATTGCTGAAGAGTTGAAAACTAAGTGCGAGCTTTTTAATTCATCCTGTATAGGGTCAGGTATCATAAATCAAGGAAAATGTAATAACGACTTGGTTATTATACGAACAAGAATAAAATATTTAAGGAACAAAAATAGAGTCATCCGTAAGTTTCTGAAATACCCTCTTTTATTCTTAATTGCAAAGATTAGGCTAAAAAAATAATAAAAGCATTGAAAAAAGTGTTTTTTTATTGCTCAATTTTAAATCATTTAATATCAAAAATCGTAAAAATTAGTTCGCATTTAAAACACGACGTGATGGGTTGGAGCGTTTGTGACGTCATTAACCATGTTCTGTTCAGCTGACAATCGGGGTGATTCTATAACATTTTAATGACCGTGACTATGTAACCACTGTGGTTGTTGCTACGGTACGACGTTTTTGATTGGTAATTATCATAGCAACAACCACAGTAGTTAATAAGCACGGTGGTTAGAAACTTACAGAATCGCACCGAATGTCCTTTTAATACAAATTTTAGCATTGACTGACATTTCGACACTGGCTTATGACATCACGTAACATGGCGCGCTTTTCGGGGTGTTTGAAAAGTTCCTTTTTTTCAATTTGAAATTTTGGGATCGGGATAAACTTTTGGAGAATAAAAAAAATTTCTACAATGTTTTTTTACCTCTAGATTACATTAAGCAGGTTTTCAAGCGTTTTTATTTTTGGCCGGATGACTCTATTGTGCTATAAAGTTTTCTCGATATGTTTGTTATTTTATATTGAACACCTTGTATGCTGCGTGTTATGTTATATTTTCAGATTCTTCCTAGATTTACTTGTAAAGTCACATTGTATAAGCTTTCATGGTTAACGTATGTAAAATATTTGCAGCTGTGGATGGATATGGAAGAATTGTGAAAGTCTTTAAAATTATTTCTTACAAAGTTTGGATTAGGTTAGGTTGTTTTTTTTCCAACATCTGAAACTATAATAACATAATTTTTCTAAATGCCACACCTAGAACATTTTTATTATCTTATTTTGAATTATTCGGTTTTTTTTTCATTACATATACAGGGTGTTCCAAAAAATACAAAGACAGACTTACTACTAGTTTTTGGTTTGAAAGTAAATCGATTAAACCAAAACTTATACAGGGTGTTCCAGAACTACCCCATCATATTTTGATAACAGATTCTAGAGAAAATCTAAGACAAAATATCAAAGAAAAAATGTCGAGGGTCTTATAGATTTAAGTTAACCCATTAATGTCATTTACCTAATTGCTCTCCCAGGCAAACACATTACCTTATTCCATATCCATAATTTTGTATTTTAAATAACAGACATAATTTTATTAGCAGGGGTAGGTAATTAAAATTATCTCATAGAAATGAGAAATTTTTAATATTCTTCTTCTTCGCTTGACTAGGGATTTCTCCTGTATATCTACCTCTCATTCCGTTTCTGTAGATGTTGTTGAAGTCAATTATCCTTCTGTCTCTTCTTTGATCTTCTCGTTGGTCGTTTCACTATGAAAGTATGATGTGGCTGTTCTGAAACACCCTATATATGTCTAATCGGTTTACTATGGTGAGTTACACGGAGTTGAAAATGTAAACGAGAATGTTCATTATAAAATGAATGATGAAAAGTTTTAATTTAATTTTGAAGAAGGAGCAGATAAATGTGAATTACTCGTATTAAACAAAATTAGTGCTATCTTAATCTCGAAGTTACCTCATAAAGATACAAATAACCATCTAAAGATTAAAAAATGTATATCAAATCATGAACAAAACTGGTTAACGAAAGGATCACGAAGGTAGTAAACTAGTAAAGAACCAGAAGCCGCACGGATCAAGACTATGGGGCGGAGAGATGGGACACAACAAGACCAAAACTGAAGCCAGAAAAAGCGGGTCCTAGACCTAAAACAAGAATAAGATGATCATTAAAACTGAACTTCAGTGCAGAGTTCCAGATTTGGCATGAAGTTGATCTTAATTTCCTATTCTATGTCGAATGATGCTGATCATGCAGAGTTTTCAGGGAGGTCAATGTTTATTTTCCTGTATTTCGGACCGAATTCGTCTAATTGAAACACTCTTTATTCCATTTCAATTTGTGTCGAAATTTAATAGCTTTAGCAAATCACCCTGAAAAAAGAGGGACTTTTTTATCTTTCTTCATTTGATATAATTTATCAAAGAAATGGGTTGGTTTTGATCAGTCTTAAAAACTAAACAAAACCGATGAAAAATTATCTGAAATGAAGCTGATTTTTGTATATTTAAAAGAGGCTGAAAATCAAGTGTAATAAGTAGGTATAGCTAAATGTTTGTATTTTTTATATGTTTAAAAAGATGGTGATTTGAAAAGCTTTCTATTAAATGCATTTTTATCTATCTAATATTTTCATTCACTTCTACATTTTTAGTTCGTTAATGAATAAATTTCAATGTATCATTAGTAATTAATATTTCGCCTTAAGAACTAAGGGAAAATCATGAAAAATTCGTTGAAAAGCTGATTGTATTTTGTATTTTTACAATAGTCTGAAAATACAGTATAGTCCTTCAGCTAAGGGTCAAAAGGTAGGAAGTAAAAGCGGGATGAGACGACGCAGTGTTTTCTGAAGGTTTTTTGGTCGCTGAATCCGAATCCGTGCGTCGTTTTTCAATAAAGTGGTGCAAACAAGAGTTATTAATAATTTATTGTTTAAAATGCAATAACTCGAAAAGTATAGATTTTACCGAGCATTTTACCAAAAAAAGTTTCAAACAAAAGTTGTTCAAAATAAAAGACTATCCGAAAAGTTCATATGATATTTTGTCATAAAGTCACACGGACAAAAGTTATTAACAAGTTATTGTTTAAATGTTTAAAACGCAATAACTCGAAAAGTATACATTTTACCAAAAAAAGTTTCAAACAAAAGTTGTGCAAAATAAAAAGACTCTCCGAAAAGGTCATATGGTATTTTGTTATAAAGTCGCTCGAACAAATGTTATCAACAATTTATTGTTTAAAACGGAACAAACCAGAAAGCATACATTTTAGGAGTCTTTTTATTTTGCACAACTTTTGTTTGAAACGTTTTTTGGTAAAATGTACACTTTTCGAGTTATTGCATTTTAAACAATAAATTGTTAATAACTTTTGTCCGAGCAACTTTATGACAAAATACCATATGACCTTTCCGGAGTCTTTTTATTTTGAACAACTTTCGTTTGAAATTTTTTTTGGTAAAATGTATACTTTTTGTTTTCCAGTTAATTTAAACATTTAAACAATAAATTGTTAATAACTTTTGTCCGTGCGACTTTATGACAAAATATCATATGAACTTTTCGGAGAGTATTTTTACTTTGAACAACTTTTGTTTGAAACTTTTTTTGGTAAAATGCTCGGTAAAATCTATACTTTTCGAGTTATTGAGTTTTAAACAATAAATTGTTAATAACTTTTGTTTGCACCACTTTATTGAAAAACGACGCACGGATTCGGATTCAGCGACCAAAAAACTTTCAGAAAACACTGCGTCGTCTCATCCCGCTTTTACTTCCTACCTTTTGACCCCTAGCTGAAGAGCTAGTAAAATTTGTTAATTTTTTTGTTTTAACTATTTTAAATATTGAGTAAAAACTAAACTAGATACTAAAGGACATTGGTATGTCAAAAAAATCAGAAATTTTCTAATAAAGTAAAATTTCGGGTGTGAATGTTATATTTTTGAAAATAATTCTGATTCCGAGTGTAAACTATAGTAAACCTGAATTCTGATTAAATTTTGCGCTTTTCATAAAACTTCAATCTTATAGGTAAAAAATTTTGAAACCGTTTATAAAAATCCAGGAATTTTAGGACCAATTGAAGATAGAAAATTGTTGACAAAAATTATCTGTAGGTACAATTTTGAAATAATTCACCGTCAAATAACACCCACAAATTAAATATAATCCTTCTGGATTGGGTACTGAACTAAACCCGTTTCTTTCAATTAAATAACTAGATTATTTATATGAGCAGTCAAAAAACTTTCAGTAATTATTTTAAACCTCTGCAGAGAATTTCAAGAGAACTCAAAGCATTTTAATTAAGAATATATACAATATCCATGTGCAGAAAAGGGCTTTTGTTCGGCGATGATATCGAAACAACGGGTGGCATTACAACTAAGCATATATTTACCTTCCAAACTCAATTATCCACGGACCACCGTTACAAACAACCATTGTTTGGAACTGTTAACCACAAGCTCATTATTTATAATTAGCACCTTGTGTATATCATCATGAAGGGATAATATATTAATTTTAGTATTATCATTTTTTATATGCATGCATGGTCGATGATTGAGAAAATAAAACAATACTAGCAGGCAAATCTAGAATTCCTCATCTTTATGCTCACTGAGGTGTTTTAGATAATAAATGTGACACTGTAAAAGATTTTACCGGTTCAGTAGCAACATAAAGATAGTACTAGATATGAATAATTGATAATGCATGTCCTGTCACTCATTGTTTCTTATCGTTTCACTATAGTGCCGGCAATGTCGATATGCTCGATTCTATAAATTAACATGAAAATATATTTAGTTACACTGTGAGTACTAATGTTATGTTTTTCTGATTATTATCACACTACCAACTAGTGTTATGTATATTGATTATGTAATCTCCAGCCATTGCATTGCCTCGTTGGTATTAAGCTCTTTACATGTGTGAAAAAGACCTTCCCTTAGGGGACGGGGAGATAAAAGAAAAATAATTGTTCTTCAATATTTGTATGTCAGCTCATAATCTAGTTATTTTTATCCATGTTGGGTCATCAATAGATATAAATGTAAAATAGAATGGGTGTTTTAGGAACACTTAATTAGAATATAATCTATTTGGAATCTATTTTCGTCCCAGTCGGCTAGAAGATTTTATTTGATATAGTTGCTGTTGGAGGTGTAAAAGTTATTTAGATATAATTCCAAATAGTTTTCGAAGGAATTAATTCAAACAAAAACCTTCTTTTTATTAGTTCGTTTAGTTCATAATCAAACATTAAAATTAAAAATTATTTTACTAGACTGGTCGTTGCACTGTCTCTGTCTCTACCTAATGTTCGTCTCTCTTGAATGCAAGAGAGAAAGAAACTGTCACGTGCATGTCTTGTGAAAATAATTACGCTACATATCTGTATTTGATACAGTTTAATCTACAAAGTTTAAGTATTTATTTTTTTAAATTGAAACAATATTTTTTATTTGTTTTATACACATTCTATAATATTAATCAGGAATTCACTCTAGTAATTAACGTTGCAACTAATGCTATAATTAATTAGATAATCTAGGAACACTTCATGTCAAAATTATCATAATGATAAACAGTACCAGCAGGGTATCCCAATTAACGTCAAATCTATACCTACACCATATTATTATTTTTTCTAGTTATTGTTGCAGCACAGGTATTAAAAATAATTTATCATTAAATGCATATGTGCATCATGTTCCAATAAGACTACTCCAAAAAAATCTTTTGATCTCTCCAAGTCCAAAGCTAAACAAACTATTTCTACTACACTCGTACAAACATACTTTGATTTGATTTATTACACACAGAATTTCAACAATACATTCACTACCTGTTGCATTAAACCGTTTGTGCTTTCAAAGAAGATGGTAAGCATGAAGGAAAAAATGATATGATAAATAATTTGTAATGACGGTAATTTGTTGTTAATATGCCATTAGTTTCTAACACATGCCAGTGCATTTGGCATTGTGAATGCAAAATAAAAGGAAATGTGAAGGCGCTATTATTATTTAATGGCGCAGTCTTATTAAAGTAATTACGGGTGGCTTTAATAGACTAGCCTAGTTTATATAAGAAGCGGTAAGGCTGTAATTTGATTGTGGAAGTGCATTGAACATTTAACGAAATCTAAAGGAAGTACGAAACTAGTTTTAACCACGGATGAAGAAAAATTAAATTGTAAAGGAGGAAATGGCATGAATTTAAAATTGTTTTCGAAGAGAAAATGCGGTAGGCCAGTTGAAATGGAAAAAACTGAAAAATGTTTAAACAGTAACAGAGGAATGATTTATAAATTTATTATGTAGAATTGAATATTTTCGAGGAGATCATTAATAGTTATTTACATATCAAGTCATGAAAATTATCTATTACAGGACGAAGAGAAGCGTTATTGAGAGTACGAGGCCGTAAGGCCGAATATTTTTAAGCTTCCTGAGTTTTGGAATAATAATTTTCATGGCGTGTTATGTATATATAATATTTTACCTGAAACCTTTAAGAAAGTCAAACTTTCAAGACTATTTTGATTCAAGAAAATCATTTCAAGACTAGTACTGTAATATTTTACATGACGGTCATTACAGTAGGTACTATTTTTAAAAGTAGTACTGTAATGACCGGCATGTAAAATGTTACTGTAAGTACTAGTCTTGATAGTTTGACTTTCTTGACGATTTCAGGTAAAAATATTAATCTATTAGATCCTTATACAACTACCAAATTTCATAGATTTTTACTTTACGTATATCTCAAAAACTGTGGTTCTCCATTACATCGACTACATATTATATTGAAGGTTTAATAAAAACTTACGGATTTAGATTGTGCTCAAATTGTGTAAGTAAATCAATAATTTAGTAAAATGTAAAAATTCCTTTAGAATATCTTGACATGTAATACCTAGGTACTTTAAAAAGTTTACTTTTATGTTTTGTGTTATGGCTTCTATTTTTCTATGTGAAAAGAACCTATTTATTTCAGTTTTTATGTATTATCTTCCTATTAACTATTAAACTATTAAATTAAATTGACAGATAAATTTGATGATTTTATATCAAAAACAAACCTAGGACTTGATCTTCCAAATAAATTTATACATGCGGACCAGGAGTGACATAAAAAAATCGGATTTTCGACTAGGGGCGAACGCTGAAAAAATGTCAGAGAGGAGTCAAAAAATTGTCATCAATAACAAGCTTCACAGTATATATTTTCACATATCTTAATATTTAGAGATCTTGGGACATCAGCCACCTCATGTATAACCTTGGCAATTTAATAATGTAGAAAATTTTACCAATTTATATCTGTTGTAGCTCCACACAGATTCGACTAGTTGCACTTTAAACAAATTTATTCCAAAGAATTTTGAAGTAACGTGTCATTTTCATTGTATGGTTCGTTTTTGCTATGAAAGCTGATAATTTTAACGTATAGTGTAGCTGTGCAGTCTGCAGTTGGTTGTCCAACTCTGTAATTTGCTTTTAGAAAATTTTGATCTGATGATGGCTTTTTACAGAAACATGTCGTCTTACCGTATGTTATGTTGACAAAAATTATTCGAATTTCGTGGGTTGAACTTGGACGTTTGAAAAAGCTAAAAATATTGTTCTAGATTTACTTCCAGCTAAATCTTGAGACCCATACGAGAATAAATTACACAGTGCAACAAATTCAGGGGTCATCTCATGGAACAAGAAATGGTCTTTATGGGATTCAAGTACTAGTATAGTATAGTCAAACCGACGAAGGGTTTATTCAGATTGGCTCTAAAATTGAAGTTATGGCCATTTGAATTTTTTTCGACAGTGACCAATTTTAGCTTATAATCGCTCATTGTTTTGTCTATAAATTGCATTTTAAGTTTATTATTTCTACATAAATATGTTGAAACCTCAATAAAATGACTCATTTGAACATATCAAGTAGTGTAAAAAATATTTTTTTGTATTTTTCGTTGAAAATAATCCAATAAACCGCATTTTTTAGCATTTTTTTTTAGTATTTCGACTTTTATTCAGAATTTCTCATTATTATTTCTTTCAGACTTTAATGAAATTTAACGTTGAGATTAAATAGATAAAATTCACGCATATATCAATAAAGAAATATTTAGTTTTGGGAATTTTTCGTCGATCAGTAGTCGTTAGATCGCACTTTTCTTGTCAATATTTCCAATTTTTTAATTCTATCCAAAAAAATTGTGATGATGATGAAAAAAATACATTGATCTCTCAACAAATGAAAATACATGCATTGAATACCTATGTTTACCATTTTATTTTAAAGATATGAAAATTCAAATGAACATTTTTATAATGAAACAAATCAATGTGTTGAACGTACTCTCTTTGGCGTTGGTTTTGCTTCATCTGGTTCATCACCATCGCTATCACTCGAATCATCATCAGAATCCACATACTCATTGATCATCTCGCTTTCTTCTTCTTCCTCATTCGAAATTTTGAAGAAATTCTTCCTCCACCAGCAAATTTCAGCCAAAACAGCGTCAGGTGATTTTTTTGTTGGAAAGAGCTCAATATATTTTTTCATCATTCATCATTTTTTTTGGTAGAATAAAAAAAATTAGAAAAATTGACAAAATATGTAATAAAAGTTCGATATAACGGTTACTGGTCGACGAAAAAATCCCAAAAATTTATATTTGTTTATTGATATAGGTGTGAAAGTTGTGAATTTGATCTCAAAGTTTAATTTCATTGAAGTTTGAAAGAAATAATAATGAGAAATTCTGAATAAAAGTCGAAATGTTAAAAAAAATGCGATATTTCGGCTTCTTTTCAACGAAAAATACAAAAAATTATTTTTTTCATTTGATATGTTCAGATGAATTGTATATTTGACTTTTAAGAATCATTTTATTAAAGTTTCAGCATATTTATGCAGAGATAATAGGATTAAAATGCAATTTATAGACAAAACAATGAGCGATTATAAGCTAAAATTGATCACTGTCGAAAAAAATTCAAATGGCCATAACTTCAATTTTCGAGCCAATCTGAATAAACCCTTCGGGGGTTTGACTTTACTATGGTATAGTACTTGAATTCCATAAAGACCGTTTCTTGTTCCACGATATGCTGTTGCACTGTGTTATACAATTTATTCTGTGAGTGAAAAGCAAGAAACGTAGTGATGGTTGTAAATGAAAATGCAATTTTAACGTATCTTCATGAAAAAGTATAAATAATAAGTTTTCAGTAGCATATTTAGTTGAAATCTGAACATAGGTAGTCGAGGCAAGCTAAAAAGTATCAAAATTATTTCCGGGAGAAAAAATGCTGGTTCATGAGCGAATAGGTCAGTTTCATTTTTTGTGAAGAGTCAGCATCTACATCAGTTACATCTTATGCTTCCAAATCAAATATTGCTATTGTAAATGAGAAGAGAGAAGGGAAGGGAACTGACACTGTAACAAATATTAAAAATTGTGAAGACATTGTTGACTTTTTAATAAAATTTAAATTTAATCGACTGTTACGATGATAAATTGTTCGTCAAAGATTTAGAGGTTCCTCATCCAGACCTAAGTAAGTATTTAACATAGATATTATATAACTAGTATTTAATTAATCAAGGTAAACCGCCTCGTAGTTTTGTTAATCATTGGTACAGTAAATGTAAAGGGTTAACGGGTAGTTTAATTTAAAAAAAATTGTTTTGTTGGCCATGTGTTTTATTTTCAATTCGGGGTGAAGAAGTTTGGTCAAAATTTGGCTATGACTGCCTGAAAAATTTAGGTCGCTCGATTCAGAGACATTCAAAATGTCAAGAGCATATTAGATCTATGTGTAAATTACAACTTTTAGGCAAACAAAATAATAATAACCGTCCTAGATTCAGCTCGACAAATCTAAATTCAAAGATTTAATGATTCAGTAAGAAAAAATAGAGAAATTTTAAACAAATTAATCGATATTTGTATCTTTCTTTGTAACCAAGAGTTTGTATTTAGTAGGTACTTATGCAAAATATTTTTCTGACCAAGTAGAGCTCCTTTTCCTAAATTTCATAAAAAAATGATAAAAAACTTTCCTATCAAGGAAACCAGGCATGGGACGTGAGCAAGATTATTAAGCAAAAAGTACCCTTAAAAAGGATGACCTTGAACCACAAAAAAAATTTGCCTACGGCGCCTTTAGGCTCGCTACGCTCACATCTTTTTTAACTGCCTCCCCCGACTAAATGACTACGAGCCGCCACTGTTTTAATATAATTTAGGAATATTCTGCATGTGCCTTAGATGAGAACTTATAGATAGCATTAGAAAGTGTCCAGAAACATTCAAATCAAAACTGATATCTAAACGAGATGACAAAAATTATATTGGATTTGTTACTAATGCCAAAAGAATTCCTTTTATTGGACATCTTATGAGTCATTTTGTGAATGAAACAGAGATAGATGTGAAAATAGCATTGGGTTCTTCGTAGGTGGCTTGGCGTTCTTTATGGTACCGGGAAACAGAGTATTGAACACACTCTCCAGCCTGCCACTGATTGCATACAAGTATGCGTTATATGCAATGCATTGCGATGCGTGCAGCAGGAACTCTTTCTCTTACTGCTGCCTGGATATCTATGCATTAGATGGACAACAACATGCAGGTCTCATACATCCACTACCACTAACACTGTGGTACTACACCCACCGAAACATTTAAAATGTATGAAATACTCTCCATGTACGATGTTTTAACGACATGAATAAAATACTCTATTTCGTAATAATATTCTCCTGCCTGGGTTAGGTCATCTTTTATATTGTTTGTGATCGTTTATATTATTATTTATTGGTTGGAGAAAAATGTTTCATGGAGTGCGTTTAGACAGTTGATTGTATTAATAATATACAAAATATTTTTTATAATAAGTAATAAATGCGAAGCGCGAAGGCGTTTGTACATGGAAGATATAAAACCTGTCAAAATAAAACCAAGTAGAGAGAATATTAGAAACTTCACACGTTCCAAACATGTATTATCTAATATTAATTAAAATAATTATATGAATAATTATCTGATGTTAATGCATGCTTAAAATTGTTTTATGACTGATGTATTATTTATTTAATACATTATGATAATGTAGGCAAACATTTTCTAGGAAAATTAAGTGTTATGAGCTTGACTTAAAAAAAGAAAACTTGAACTTGTTGTATAAAATTTTATGAAATTTTTATATTAATCTAGTTGTAGACGCGCTATTTACAGAAGCTTGGTTTCTCTTGACACTAATTTGTCTTAACCGCATCTCTAATTACTTACCGCACATTTGGATGTATCTAAAATTTCAACTTCTGTAGTGACATTGTCGAAGGTCACATTGTGCCGATAGAGAAAATCTGAAAAAATGGAAAACATATCTTAGATTACTTGCATTTATAGGTATTATATAATTTTATTAAAAAAAGTTCCATCAGGATTCATTCCTCAATTTTTCTGATGGTACTACAGACATATATGTATTAAGTGAAATTTTATTTCATATTGTTTTGTAATATACATTAAAAAAACAATAAAACGTATTGCAATATATTCTTACATAATTTAAAATACTATAATTAACCCCATAAAACTATTCAATGTTGCTGTAATATTTTTAATTACATTTAGAAATACATTTCTTTTTTCTACGTCTGTTAAAAAAAGTTGATTTTATTAGATTAATTTGTTGGACATAAAGTATTACCTTCTGAAATAGTAGAAAACATCTTGTATGCAACACATGCATAAAAGTGTCTTTTTTACTCATGGGATTGCTGAACTTGCGTACAGTGCGCTGAAACTTCCAATTCGTGGAAAAAAGTTCTACTTTATGCACTTGTTACATAAATAACTATTTTAATTCGATTGAATGAAATAATGAAAAACAAGAAATTTATCAGCCAAATAAAGTTACTTGAAAGATAAAAGCTCGGGCCTGATTCTAATTATACTCCTAATATTTATTTGAAGGATTATTTTATGAGTGTAAAAAATATGCAATTCAAAGTAGGTTGTAACGTGACATACGTAGGGCGTAGTGCTGTTTATGTAATCCTTTTCCTGTCATAGCCTACTCTAATTCTGTATTTTTTTACACACTCGTTATATGTTTCCGGAAGAATAAGTGTCAGTACTTCTGAAATAGTTTGTAGATTGAAATTCTAGGTTGATGAATCCAGTTTAATTGAATTGATTGCCAATAAATTTTAGTGTTGACAAAAACAATTTCATACGCTTGCAAATAATCTAGAAACGTGAAAAACGGGGAAATCTAATATGCAGATACGAAACCATTAAAATTCTGTGTTTTCATTTAATTTGTTTCACATCTGCATTAATTTCTTGGGCAATTTGATTTTAATTATAGCGATAAAACTCGATACTAGTCTTAAATGGCATTAAAATTTCTTACATACCAATAAATGTTATTAAACTTTATACAAAAAAATAGTTTTGCACTAGTTAGTATTTGAATTTTTGCCTCCACTCCTGCTACAGTCATCATCATTTCTACAATTGAACGTTCTTTTTTCGAATATATTTTTCAGTTTTCTGATTTGTGGCATATACAATAACACGCGGAAGTAATAGAAATGATTTCTTTGTCAAGTTCTAGCTTGTGCTGTTGCACTGAAGCGAATCTCATTAATAAATGTCGCCTTTCCCATTTATTCGTTAATTGGTGTCATTTTAAAAATCTTGTAAACTGGCTGTGTTGCTAAACGTCCGTCCGTCTGATAAAGACCGGCACACCGGACCACCCACTGAGATGCCATGTAAAAGACATACGCCACCGTTTGTCCGTTTACTCATTGACAACTCATGGAATCTGTAGTTGCACCTACAAAACTATCATCATATCACCTCAAGTCATTGTTGGTTTTTTAAGAGGATGTTTTGGTGATGTATGCAAAAATCGTTTAGGCGCCATGTAGATGAATATCCAGGTACAACAAGATAGGTGCCAGACTTCCTTCAAGTGATTAAATAAATGTGTTGGACGAAGTAAACGCCTCGAGTAACTCAATATGCGTTGCGTTGTGTTGTGTTCGTTCCTCTCTAGTTGATGTTGCTGATAAATTTAGCAAAACTAAATGATCCGTGCTTTCCATGCTTGATGGTCTTATCAGATAGAAATGACTAACTGACCAACGTAACGTAAATGTACAACACACACCTCTCTTCTTATAATATAATACATTCAGTCCTTTTATTCCAATTTCAATATAATTTACATTATGGTTTGTGAAGAGATGTTTATCTTTTCTTGTACATTTCATTTGCTGCTTTTGCGAATTGAAAGTTACGATTTGAGGTTACAAACTGGATTTTGATGATGATATTGAAGTTCCTGAATTGGCCAGCAAACATTGTGGAATTCGAAATTACCTTCTTAAGTTAAATTTACATTGACACTGGCTTGACATAGAACGCAAATTACTCTGCTTGTTCATATTTAAAAAAAGTTTATTACAATTTTAGTGAAACCCTCGTTGTAGTGAAATGAAGTTTAATGTTATAATTGTTGTTACTGGAGTGCATAGTTGTACTGTTCTCTCTCACTCCTTGCAATGATCTAAATAACTTCATCCAGACCTCAATCATAAGAAATTTTTAGTGGAAGACCTCAAACGTCATATAAATATTTTAAACACAGAATAACACTAAGAATTATTCTTGCTGGCTTTTATTTATTATAGATTAGAGACTGACCAATAGAAGTAGGTAAAATTCAAATTAATAAGAGAATAGTTAATTATGAGTTTAATACGCCGAATACACGTTTGTGGAATTGGGCATTACGCTCCTTATTGAATCAAGTGAATGGTTTCGAGACTGACCCACACTTTTTGAAAGGGGCTAATATTTCATAAATTCTACCTTTAGAGACTACTTGATTGCTTGATCAAGAGCTATGTGATGTTGAATAAATCAAAAAGAAATTGGACTTATTACAAGTAAGGTATCTGCGCAGAGCTTTTACGTTCATAACGGATATCAAAATAGGAAGTTTATGAACATGTAAGGTTGAACAATAATTATTTCCAAAAATTGTTATGCACTAACACCATTTGTTGTTAGATTGATTTTCGAATTAATTTCATTATTAGAATGAATTACAAAAATAAATAAAAATAATGTATAGTGTTCTTCTTGAATATCAGTAAAGAGATATTTTTGTGGGTCTGTTGTCTATTTATAAAATTAGCTTTGTTTCTGAAATAATTTTTATTTCTAGAATGCAATTCAAAAAAACTAAATTTCAATTTCCTAAGAAGATATGCCAAGAAAAAACTGAGTCTCATCAGTCAATGCCAAGTAAGTACTGCACAGTATTTTTGTTAAAATGCCATACATTTTAGTTTACTTAAAAACATAAGCTTTAGTTCTCATGGTGCGGAATTTCGGATTGTCGGGCCGGGTTTCTGTTATCATACGGGTTTTCATAGTACGGGAATCCGTATTTGTTTTATCACTAATTTTTAAGGATTTTTTAGAAAGCAAAGTTTTCAATGTCACTCTCATGGTGGCTTATAAACATGTATGTACAATGTACAGGGTGTACAACTAAGAATGGTCGCCGGCTGTATCTCAGAAACTATTTATCGTACAACCTTCGGAAAAAAATATTTATAGTAAAAGTGGCCAAAATAAATCGCTGGAAATTATTTTCAAGTTTCTAACTTCGCCGCTGTACCTGTCATGGCAAATGATAAAATCATGATTTTCTCCAAATTATAGGCAATAAAGGTAACTCAAAAATAACTTTATTGGAAAGCTGAAACAATTGTACACAATTTTGGTCTAACACTCTTTGCTTTAGCTCATCAAATAAGGGTGGGAGGAGAGGGTGAATTCTTCTGTACGAAAATGCTTATAACTTCTGTTTAACTTTATAGAATTTGGCAAACTTAGTATCGTTTGAAAGAACTTTTCTCGCTTCAAAAGATGTTCGATAAGAGAAGTTGTTTTGATTCATATATTTGTTGCTAGGTGGCGCTTTTTGAAAACTTATTAATTTTATCGATTTTTCTTGAAAAATTTAAGTGGACTCATATATATTTTTTAACATTATTAAAATTAGTATAAAATATCGAAAATATTAGTGAAAACCGCAGATCAATATCTTTTTTCGTTCAAGAAATATGGACAAAATAGTTTTTACACGATTCACAACCCGTATTATTGTTATCACAAGTTGTTTTGCGAATTTAAGTGGTATTAAGTAGTAGGCTTTGGAACAGAAAAAATGCAATTAGCCCTATATTCGCAAAACGACTTGTGATAACAATAATACGGGTTGTGAATCGTGTAAAAACTATTTTGTCCATATTTCTTGAACGAAAAAAGATATTGATCTGCGGTTTTCACTAATATTTTCGATATTTTATACTAATTTTAATAATGTTAAAAAATATATATGAGTCCATTTAAATTTTTCAAGAAAAATCGATAAAATTAATAAGTTTTCAAAAAGCGCCACCTAACAACAAATATATGAATCAAAACAACTTCTCTTATCGAACATCGTTTGAAGCAAGAAAAGTTCTTTTAAACGATACTAAGATTGCCAAATTCTATAAAGTTAAACAGAAGTTATAAGCATTTTCGTACAGAAGAATTCACCCTCTCCTCCCACCCTTATTTGATGAGCTAGAGCAAAAAGTGTTAAACCAAAATTGTGTATAATTGTTTCAGCTTTCCAGTAAAGTTATTTTTGAGTTACCTTAATTGCCTATAATTTGGAGAAAATCATGATTTTATCATTTTCCATGGCAGGTACGCCCCCTAGCGGCGAAGCTAGAAACTTGAAAATAATTTCCAGCGATTTCTTTTGGCCACTTTTACTATAAATATTTTTTTCCGAAGGCTGTACGATAAATAGTTTCTGAGATACAGCCGGCGACCATTCTTAGTTGTACACCCTGTACATACATGGATGGAAAATATACGTTCAAGTATAGGTATTAACTGGCAATAGTTTCATTTATAAATCTGTTACTAAGAAACAATATACAAATTATAACCAAACCCCCCGTAGTTCCGCCACTGCATAAGGTATATTTCTAGACAAATTAAAACATTTACGTTAATTGATATAAAATAAAATTGGTGAATTTCTAACTTAAGTCTGTTTGTGTGGTCTATTCATAAATCTGTTTGTTACCTTTAAGGAACATTACACAAATAATAACCAAACCCCCCCCCCCCGTAGTTCCGCCACTGTATAAGGTATATTTCTAGACAAATTAAAACATTTACGTTAATTGATATAAAATAAAATTGGTGAATTTCTAACTTAAGTCTGTTTGTCCGGTCTATTTCACGTCATAATTACCTTAAGCCAAAATTACTAGATAAAATTATGATGCAAGAACCAAAGTTGATGGGAATGGCCACTTTTGATATCTGTATGTTATAAGTCAATTTATACATTAAAGACATTTTCCGGAAAAATTATTTTGTTCAGTTTTCGTGGTTGCATGTTTTTTATGAATATTTATTGTTATTTGCTTAACAGTAGATACATACCTACGTACAAGATTTTTTAGTTCCTAAAATGCACTACTAATTTTATTTTTCCCTATAAGATGATGAACAAAATGAAGTCATAGTGAACTTTTTTCGATTAATACTTATCCATCAGATATAGCAACTCAAATATTCCTGAAAAAATGAGAACAATAGCCAAAAGAAACATATTTATGAAAATATTTTCATCTTCAAATATAAACATGAAAATAATGTGTTAGGCGCTGTATTTTGGTAAGTATTAATCGTAGACTGTGACCTCATTTTGTTCATAATATTATAGGCAAAACTCCAAAACTGCAATGTAGTAGTTCATTTTATAAGAACTCGTGATACTTTTTTAATTAACCCCGAAAAAGCGGAAGAGGTGTCTTTTGAGGTCAATATTTTCAAAGTCACTATTTTTACTAAAAAACATGAAGTTATTATTTTACACAGAAATAAATGATCCATTAAAAAATCAACTATCCCTTAATTTTTTTATTAAAATCCCTGGGACTGGCCTGAAGTTCCTTTAATTTTTAAATATCCATTCAATAATACTCACCACTAGTGGAGCTGTATTCGCCAATGTATCTTTTGGTAAGGTAGCGTACCGTTACAGCTGAAACAATAAGAAATTAAAATGATTAGCTATTTTCCATGCCAAACACAATACTTTGGTTTTTGTGCATAAATATTTTTAACATTTTAACGGGACCCAAGCTGAATAAAAATAATTTGCGAGAATGGAACAAGGATGTGCACGACCAATTTTTCCTGTAACTATAATTACGACTTTTCATTATATAAATTAGTTACAAGTTGTAAAATAGCACAGAAAAAAACCAGACGCAAGAATAAAAAACTTGTGCATAGGAAAAGAACAATGGCAACTTTCAGAGCCCAGCGTTGCCCTCCAGCATTAAACAACATCCTTTTGTTTGTAAATCATTGAACAAAGTATTTGCATTACTATAATATAATATTAATAAATCAACTGGCACTACTTTCTGTATGAGCATTGGAAACAATAATTGAATTGTGTTTTTTCCTGCTTTTATCCAATCGAAACAATATGTAATTATTATAAATCAATGTTTTAAATGTAACAATAAGAGAAGATATTTTTTTAGAACACGAATTGTGAGATTAAATGGTACATCTAGTGACTTGTTGTGTTCAAATTGGAACAATTAAGAAAAAGAAAATCTTTGCTCGTGTTTTGTGGAGAAACCAACAAGCAATGAAGATAAGATTAATTCAACAAATGGCACGCTTTGAGGAAGTGATTGATGCATCGACAATGCACTTGGGATATATTGAGTTGTCACTCAGAATCTTGTGCAAAAACTTGCCTTGTCGTGTAACCACAAATACCAAACCACTTGCTACTTATTTCCATTGGGTACTTTTTGTCGTAATAAAATGCAAGTCTGGCACATTATATAGATGAATAAATGTATTATAGCTCTTGCTCTTTTCGTAGAGATTCTCCTCACCTTCCTGGAACGAATTTCTATTTTACCAACAACATATTTTTGCAAAAGTAATTAAAAAATTAAACTATAAAATTTCAGAAATAAGTTTTGGATTTTCTGAACTTTCTTTCAATTAAAAAAAAGGGTGAGGAGTTCAATAGTAGAATTTAATTACGTAGGAGAGATCTACCTGATGGATCATATTACATTTTTATACAAAAAGTACATATACGCTAGCCAATAAAAAAGTTAATTAATTAAAAAATATCTAATTTTTATCACTATTGTGTTGCAACCAATCACAAGACGTCGTAAATAAATTTATTAATGATTTTATTGCTAAATCGTAAAGAAAAGCAAGTCCCAAAGACATTTGTTTTATAATATCATCGTCATCCATCAACATCTACTATGTAGGTTCAAAAACAATTCATCATTCAGTGGGTTATTGAATTTTCATGTCAATGTTGGAGGGGGTTTTAAGGAAGAACCTGGGAGAGAGTGAAGATGCTTTTTAATGAATTTAAATGCAGTTGGTTATTTAATTTTGTCAAAATGATAGAACATTGTTTCACCACTGCATTGATTAAAACTAAAGGACGAAACAGGTAAAAGATGATGGGATATGGTAAATTTTGCACAAAACTTCTCAAAGTCATGTGCATATTTGTCAGTTTTCAAGTTGGTAGCCAAGACAAAACAGAAAAAGAAGTTAAACAAGACGCTTTTAAGTTTAATTTCAAACTTACTCTTATCACAATTTATTAATTGACTTTTAAATTTTATTTTTACTATAATTTCTATACATTGAGTAAAGTTTGTTTTTAAATAAAAATAGTTCTATTAGGATATTATTATTGACAAATTCCTTTATTTGTTTAGTTTTAGTTTTCATCTAATTAAAGTTGTTATGACTGCATTTTGAGAATGGGAATAGGGAATTTAGTTTTAATGTGAAAAAAAATCATTAATACAAAGTAAGACTTTGATCCATGGTAAAATTATGTGACTAATAGAAATAATGATCTTGTAATTGTCTTTTATTCATTTTATTTAAACAAAATTTTATAAAATTATTGACACCATATTTCAAATGTTTCCCTTAATAGTTGTTTATGCAACACGGTAGGAATTAAGAGATTGTGACGAGTATGAAAATTGGGCACGAGCCATACCTGTACGAAAATGGCCACTTCTTTTGCGTGTAACGCGCGATCAAATTATAACAGCATAACACTGACATTTTGCTTGACACTGTGCGGTGAGCAAATCACATTGACAACCATAAGCAAACACAAATAACTCCCGCATATCAGGGAGGGAATGGCTACGCTCCTTTTAGGGTGGGCGCGGAAACCCACCCTAAAAAAGCGACTTTGTACCCGCATTTCACGCAAATAAAGTGGCCATTTTCGTGCAGGTATGAGGAAATAATCGTTTAATTTATAGATATCTACAGACAAAAAATGATTAACAAAAATCTCAGAAACGAAGATTACTAATTCGGGGGAACTTGCATTGCCTATCGACTGTTTAAGTACTGCTATTTAAATGTGGGTTCCCTATATAATAATAACAGAGCTTTGCCGAATGGACAAATTAGTTTGCCAGAATATGTTAAATACGTGTTTTTAATTAAAATTCTACTTAAAAATTTAATTGTTCTCATACTTGCACGAAAATTACCACTTTTTTGCGTGAAACGCGGGAACGAATTCCCCTTCTTGAGATAGTGGCAGAAAATAAGGAGAGACTTCTCCCTGATACCCGAAAATTAAAAAGATAATGTCGCAAAATTGTCAAAACATGCTCACCTAGTCTTTCACGCAAAAAAATTACCATTTTCCTGCATGTATGAGAACAAATAGAGTATGCTACACGGGAGGAAGTGATTCTCTTCCTCCCTTGTAGCATAAATATCTATTAATTTAGAGAATATTAAAAATGTTGTATATTTGTATGCATCTACAATTCAACATAATATAACAGGTTTAGGTTTAATAGAGGGTTAAATTAAAATATAGATCCTTGTCCCTTATATCCGAATTCGTTTACATCGAGGTTCTACTAAAGTTACTAATTTAAAATAATTACAAATTTTACTCACAACAAGTGGGTAAACAGTTTAATATATTAATGTCCAGTTTTTCAAGCGGTAGTTATTCTTAAATACTCGTTTAGGTTAATTTCCAATTACTATTACTAAGAAAATGGTAACCAAGATAATTAACTAGTAGTTACGGTTAACTAATGATTGAAAAAAACTGACACTAATAGATATTTTAAATTTTCTAGCACTATTCTAAAAATAAAACAAGATTTTAAGGTCCATTTATCGAAACGGCACAGTGATCACATACATGAATTACAGAATTTGATTGGCTGCAACAGGCGATGGGGAGCAACAGCGTATATTTATTATTTAATTTTAATTGAGTCTTTAATTCAATAATTGACATCTAATACTTCTGGATAATAGGGCGCAATTTTATGTGAAAGGAAGAAAAACTTCAAAATTTGCAAACCACTTTTTGTTCCACTGTCTTGTTTCGCATTATAGTACTTACTTGACACTCTTGATGAAAGTTAGATTGTAGTTGAAGGTTGAGGACCAGATGAATCAAACCAAAACTTGAAATTTGAGCCTACTTACTTATTCTTATTCAATAGTTTCACTTGATATTAGAGAACATGTTTATTTTTCCCCCTGTCCGAATTCATATTGTATCAATAAATTCGTTACCTACTGTTTTTTAGGCAGTTTAGGTGCCTATCCATCCAAGCTTAACTATTCAAGTTCTTAAACTATAACCACAGAATGCTATAACTATATCTGTAGGTCACTGTTACACATTGTAATTATATTACACTCTTCCTCATTTTGTTGCGGGATAAATTTTAATTTACAATACTTTAATAAGTATTTATTATATGGTTAATGAGTGCATTGCCTTTTAATATAACTACAGTTACAATTTTATCCCTGATATGCTTGGGTGTATATGCAACATTTTTTTCGGCATGTTTTGTATAATGACAAAAAACAATAACAAGTTTATAAATTGCACCTATTAAAATTAAGGTATTTGTTTTTTTGCCTTCCTATTAATAAAGTTGAAACCTGTTGAAAGCCTCCAAGTGCCTTGTAAACACAGTAAAAACACTTTAACAACCGTTAAATGAAAGGTAGGTTATTGTTATAAAATCTTGTTTAATATAAAGCGCTAAAATATAAATTATATGTATACCTGCTAATGGCGCTTTAATGTTGTGTTAGGAGGTAATTAATTAAAAATGCGTGTAATTTATGACATTATGTTTAGGACGATTTTATAGGCACCATATAATCGGGTCGATTTCTAGTCATATCAACTAGGTACTAAAAAAATATTTGGAGGATCTTGGTCAAGTTCAATGAAATGGTGTCTAGGCAAGGAAAACTGACTATTATTTGAAAAAGTAGCAAATAGTTATTTGTTAATATTTCTCTTCCGGGAATCTTTTTGCTTCTCTACCGGTGCAATATCAACGACAATTTTATTTCTTTGTCTTATATAAGTTTCTATAAGTTGTCTTTATGTTGGCAGATTTCATTGTCTTCTTAACGACCATCGCTCTATTGTGCTTTGTAGTGATAAATGTAACTTATTGTTTATTAATTATCTACACATATTATATATTTATTTTGTTTTTGTTGTAAAGCTGGCAGTTTATTCAATTTCCGGTGTGCAATGTGCACCATTGCACAGGTGTTGCGTATTCGTGGTTACGTTACTTGATTAACAAAAATCTCATGGAAGTGATTTGGAATAGGGAGTTTTTCTGTGACCATTTTAAAAGGTTCAAAATTGTAGCATCAATACACGAACATAAAAATACCATATGATCAAAAATTATTTAGATAAAGGGTGACCATGGCGAATAGATAATAAATTTAAAAAAATAAAATAAACTCGTAGTTTAATAACTAAGTCTTATTTGACAAGCTGATTAGCTTACAAACCTATATAATTTCACGATGAATCAAACATGCAAGGTAAATTCAGAATTCCAAAGCCATCCTTTATCTAAATAATTTTTGATTATATGGTATAATAAAGTACAAGATTGGAACTACATAATAATATGTATAGTTCGATTTATGTGTATTGTAATTATTTTCAGTCGACACAATCGTCAAACTGTGTGATGCACAAGTCTAACTAAAATAAATCGGATATATTCACTACACATTAGCTATGAGCTTTGCTACTCGATTTTGCGTAATATAGAAGATTAATGGAAAAGAAAAATCGAAATATATTTAAAATATATTTTTGGCGATTGTGTATTCACAGTATCTTACTTGGCAATTCAGTAGAAAAGAACAACAAAATGCCATAAAATTATTGTAAATATTAATAATTTTTTCACTTTTCTGGAATAAAGGGCCAGCTATATAGAGCTTTTTTAGATTTGCAATTGAATGCATGTCATTGGTGTGATGCTTTGAAAAGGAACGCTTATTTTAAAAGCTTCTCCTACCTATCTCACTCCTGTAATAGCACTGCAATCATTTTTTATGTCAGCAACAACACTTTCGCTATTCTCATTATTTTGGGGTTGCAAAGAATAATAAACGTGCATCCGACCCACAAAAAGAAAATAACCGTTTGACCTCGGTCTCCAAACACTATCTTCGAGCAGTAAATAAAACAGCACTTCCTGCTTTAAATCCCTAGTTAAATAATCATAATTTAATTGAATGGGTTTGTTCTTTGCCGCTTTCATAACAATTTGTATTATGCTATTTTTTCCTAAATTGAAATTGAAATTGAATTTATTTAAAATTTAAAAAACATGACTTTTAATTATAAAATATATGTATAAAGTGAGTCAATTTAATTTTATATATTATGTAATATACGGAAACAAGATGTTTTTTATTAACCTTCAAAATTAACATTACTTAAAGCGTCCTCAATTTTGATTTTATAGTACCAGTAATATTTTATTATTTCAATTAACTTTAAGAGGTACCCGAGTTTTTTATTTGAAATAAAACGATTAAATAAAAAACAAAATTAATTAACAACCCGACCATCAACACTATTTCAGTCCGATATCCTTTATCGTTGTTACAATTTCGAACCGACCATTTACTTCGAACTGATAAGGAATAAAGCAATCGCTTGTACCTAAAGGCTCCTACACACAATGGGCCAACATAAGCCATCGCCAATTGCACACTAATGTACGCCTCGACCAACACCGGCCACTGCAGGTGCCCACACATTGACCCAGGTGTTGGCTCAGGTTTAGGCTCAGGTGTTGGGATGATTCACTAAATAAGGAAAAAATTAAGATTTATTTATAAAAATAAAGTAGAATGCTTTGTAGTATCATCTCTCGGGTAGTTGAGTATCAGCTGATCGTACTTTCCTACCAGGTGTTCTGTGCTCTCGTACTGAATGATGTGCCAATGTGTCGGCATGCGCTAGCATCTGCACCAACTTCCTTTGATGTGCGCTCCAAAAACCGATAACTTAGCCATCGTCAGCCATGCTTGGCGATCATACGCCAACCTAAGCAAATGCTCTCTCTACACAATGGCCTATCGCATTGGGCCATCATGATGGCCCATTGTGTGAAGGAGCCTTAACGTTCCGAAATTTCCAAACGTAGCAACTCCCTGAATTTGAGTTCGTGAAACGAATTTATGCACAAAAATGCGTACTTACTGAGACACAGAGGAAAAGCTATGTGTGAAGAATTTTTGTATACTATTTATAGGATAATTTGGGTTTAGTTTTGTTTCTAGAATCGACTCTATTAAGATACTTATTCGAGTCCACAGGTACAGGGTGAGTCAGAAATGATTAAAATCGTAATAATAATTTGAAAAGTTAATTTTCATATACCTATACTTGGTAAAGAGTTGTGTAAAGCAATTCAAACAAGTATAACTTTTTACGTATTTTCAGGGTATCTTTCATAAATTTGGTAAATTTATACAAAATTTTAATTTTCTAAAAAGAACTAAGAAGTCACTGACTTTAAAGACGATGTTCAACATTTAGAAACGAAGCCTTATTATGTGACATGTTAATTAGAATTCTTCTTCTTAAAAAAGTCTTCTATCTACGGCTTAAGTCCTGCTACTCTCTCAGTCTGTATATTTGGAAGAAACAAGTCACGAGGTTTTTAATGGTCGTTTCTAATATTACATCATAATTTACTTTTTGCACGATTGACGGATTCGCGTATTCACTGGTTTAATTAAAAGAATAGTAGGTTTTGTTTACAAATTACTGATCGGTAAGATACTTACCGATCAGATTCTCGCCTTCTGATCGGTAAGTAATGACATATGAAAGTTTTGTCACTTTATTTTAGATAATTTTATAGTTGTCACTTTGACATGAACAAATTTTAGTTTGGTTACTATTTTTTAATTAAACCCATAAATACGTGAATTTGACGGATCGTGCAAAAAATGTTATAAGCATGTCGAACGTTAAGGGTTACCGGCGTTCTCCATACTTAATATACTATTTATTGTATTCACTCTGGAATAACAGAGCCTTACATCCGAGCTCCATTATCTATAAAAGTTGTTTATTGTCGTATGAATTATGCTATTCACTATTCACTAAATACAAGAGATTTCAACTCGAATTGTTACTTTTATTCGATATGATGAAAATTTAGAGATCCGATTTTAGGACATTTTTAGTAGCACCTAGAGCCGATTCTGATTTGTGACGTCATTGACAACCTTACATCCGCGCCCCAATCATATAAAATTTGGTTAATATTAGGTATCCACTTCAGAAAAAGAAAGAGAAAGTTTTACGACACCTGGAAAAAGTTTCATTTGATTTATTTCGAGATTTTGATAAGTATGTACTTTACAAAATTAATGTCAATATGGAGTTTTGTGTGATGTGAATTTGGAAATAACCAAAAGATCTTGAAACATTTTTGAATTTTGAATATACTGAGTCTACTATAGCAATTAGCGCAAGCCCTTTAATAAATAATAGATACGAGAATATGTAAAATGAGATGAGACAGATGCTTACAGAAATTGTAGTGAACGATAAGCCATGTCCACTGTTTCCATACGGTAATTTCAGTATCTTGTATGGTGTAGGTATCTAGTTCCATGAAATTTGCGATAGCCGTTTGTAAACACCCTGGATGATGTATTGTGAATATCTGAGCAATAATATTCTATAAATATTCGATGTCGTTTTGAAGTTTATTATTGTTCTTAAACTATAGTTATAGGGACGTTGCATTTTATTAAATTCTCGTATCTTCCTGTTAGAAATGTAAAACGACTATATTAATAATACTCTACAGCAAAAATAATTTTTTTTACTCAATATTTATACATAAAAAAACGATTATAAATTGACCGTAATTCAAATATATTATTGCCGCCCGAAAACGCTTTGAGATCGGAGAGTCCTGTGTGACGTCACGAATCTAGTTGACATTGCCATGTCTAAATATTTTTTACGCGTTTGACGTTTTTCGAAATAAGTCAAAATGCCGCGTGCTGCACTGTGGAACTAGATTCGTGACGTCAGTAGTCTTTTGGGCCGATTCGGGCGTTTCCGGGTAATGCGTGGAAATTTCAAATTTTACAATACTTTTTATTTATTTACTTGGAAAGTACGCTTCAAAAATTTTTTTCAAAAATATTGATAGTAATAATTTGCTATCAGCTTTTCAAAAAAAAATTATTTTGAAAATCATGCAATGTCCCTATTGTTATTAAAAAAAACTCCATTATCAAAAAGGTACATTTTTGTATGAAAAATTGAGACAAATTGTATGAAACTCTGATTTTCAATTCTAGCAAACGTTATGATTTCCGAAGGGTAAAATCAAAACGATTATGTCAATTTTGATTGATCTAATAATGGATAGTAGGTATATAAAATACAAATTTCACTGAAATTATATTTCCCATAAATTTCATAGTAGCTTTCATCCCATAACTTTAACCAGTACGCGGTGCGTTGTATGTACAAGAAATTTGTTCCTATCTGGCATAGCATCATCAATGATGCAAAGATATTCTATCTAATGCGCAAAATTAAGCATAATATAGATGTAGAATGCAATTTATTAGTAATAATAGTTATTAATGTTAATTTATAGCGACTTTAATGAGTTTGTGGCACCACATAGTAGGTAAGTATGTACAAATTTATGCAGATCACATTCTTATATACAATAACAAGCATCATCTTCAAGTATGGTCACTGGCCATTTAGTTGTTTGTTGACGATATTACAACAACAGATATCCTTGTAGCAGGAATTCATCGAAACGGCGGTGTCTTTTGTTTTGTGTTATTCAACATTAACATTAACATTAACATTATGATGATAAGGTTTGTTTAGTTGTGGAGACGATTAAAAGATAAAAATGGTGAGTGAGTGGCAGGCAACACAAATGAATGAAATGATGTCGCTGTCCCTCCAAAGCCCAGAGCTGACCAGACTGGAATGGACACGGTATAACACGTGTTTCCGTGTAAATGACTTGCAGTATCATCATTCCACGATAACAATCTGTTCTGAGTTCTGTTGGCTTTACTTCTTCCATACTTTCACTGTTCCATGTCATTGGCTTTTAATTCTTAAAAGGGTTTTGCTTCTTTGGCTGAGCTGGTCAATTACCCCCTTGCCTCGTCTCTACGTCGTGTTTTTGTGTTTGCGTGTTGTGTTGGACTTGGGCAATAAAAAAATTCGCGCCGCGTTAATAAAAAACAGGACGAGAACCAGGCGCGCGCGCGTTCATGAAATCCTTTCCCGTGCGCGAACAAATGATTTATATTGCGTTTTATATTTATTACATTCACTTGTCAACTTATTTTGTTCCGAAAATTTTATTGCATTCGAGCCGTACATGCACGAAATTAAGGATTTGAGCGATAAATCAAAATATGGAACTGTGCACGCCGCTCAAAAACATTTTATATCTCATCCTGGTATTTCAACTGTTTTTTTTGCGAGAAAACACTAAGCGGTATCATTAAGTACTGATTTAACAAGTAAAAGATAAATTTAATTGGAGCAAAAAAATATAATAATTAAGATTTGAAGCTAATGAAGATTCGTAATAAGAATGTCTTGAAATGTCTCGTATTTTTAGATAAATACTATGCAAAAATGTAATTATAATAAAATCTGATATGAACCTGTTTGATACGCGATTTCGCCGAATATTTGATTATACCTTTTTTAGAAATACCTGGTTAATAAGTTTTAATGTTTTTATATTAATAGGGTAAAAGTTCTTAAGAGAGTCATTTTAATTTGAGATTAAAGTAAAATGAAAGTATTTATTGTTTCAAACTTATCAGTTTATTATTAATAAAGTACTCATTGTTAGCTATAAATTCCATAAATTGAATCGAATCTTATATTTCACGCTCCTACATATAATAAAAGTAAAATGAAACTGTTTGGATAGTATTAACCACTTGGCATATTTTTGTGTAGTTTTTTGTTTCACTTTTTATTATTTTTTTTAACGATCCATTGTACACCCTGTACAAAATTTTTGGCTGAATTTTTGAAAATTGTTATTTTCTAGCTTAATATAGAAAATAACTACAGAGTGTTTTATATTTTTGTAAAGCTTATGACAAGCTAGATCCAACTAGTGAAAAACATACAGGTTGTTCCATTGAAAATAACATAAGTTTAGTAAATATCTCGAAGGTTATCGCTTCTAAGCAAAAACTGAGGACGCCACTGGATTTTATGTAAAAATCTGTATAAGATGCAGTTTTTACCTTTCCAATCCAATATCTTCAGCCGTTTCCGAGATACGAGGTATGCCCTAAAAGTGCAAATTTTCAATGTTTCCCTGTATCTTAAAAACGAAGGGGGCTATGAAAAATCCGTTGACGGCATCTTTCGTTTCACAAAAAAGTAGCAACGTGTCGCGAAAACCGTATCTCTCTATATCTCTGCTAGTAACCGAGATATCCCGCATTTACAACTAAATCTGGACACCCTGTACATCCCTTTAAAGTTTTGCTGAATTGTTCTAAGTCACCCAGGATATCATATTTTTAAAACAAACATTAGCAATAATGCTTTTGAACAAATAATCGCGTTGAAGAAACAATTTTTGATTTTCAATTGAGAATATCTTATCATCGTTTTGATTAAAAAAACAAACCATATTTAGTGGGGCAAATAAAATATTAGAAATAAAAATAGAATTGTTTTGTAGCAACAATTTGAGTTTTTGATATAAAACAAAAAACAATCATGTATTTAATGTAAAAATGTGTTTTCTATGTTTAATTTCCGCATTTACACAAATAAAAGCATTGATATAATTAGTTCTAATCATACCTTGTTATATTTCTTAAAAAAATTGTTTTCATGCTTTCAAATTAGGTACATTTACATATTTGCGTATAAGCATATAAGCATTCATTGTTTTCGCCTCTTTAATGAAATAAAATGTATTTCATTAAAGAGGCGTTTCAGGGCGTAGATGTAAATTATGCATTATTGGCAAAATCTTGAAAATGTCCGGAAATACTTTGCAGTAAATAAGACAAATTAATTCTAAATGTACTAATCATGTTTCATAATACGATAAATTGTAAAATAAGCTTTAAAACAATTTTTTTATTTATCAAAAAAATTATAGGCAAATCTCATTCATTTAAATAATATTATTAAATAATAGGTAAGTACACAGTGTCTACAGGGTGTCCCAAAATTAGCCTGCCAAAATGTACCAGCTGATTCTACGTTCAAAAATAATACAAAAAGTCCCAATAAACATAGGTTGAAAAATGCTTCCCAAGGAGGCTACAGCCTCCCGAAAGGGGGACCCCAACGAGGAGTTTTCTGTAATATCTTTGCAACTGTTTGAGGTAGATTCATGAAATTTGGTGAGTTTGAAACTTTTATAATTTGTCACATATTTTTTTTTTCAATTTTCGGAAATTTTGTCAGGGGCGTCACATACAGGGTGGGTGCTGGGTATATTATGCCCCATATTTTTTGTGTGGATAATTTTTAAATCTTTTATATCAAATTTTGAAACTTGGTTTATTTTCACTAAAAAGGTAGTCTCAGTCGATCTTTGTATCTTAAACCGTTTTCGAGCAAATTCGTTTTGAAAAAATCACGTCTATAAAAAATACACTAATAAAAATAATCACGATTCAAGATTCAAAGGTCGAAATTTTTTTTTAAATTTTGTGATTATCTTTATTAGTGTAGTTTTTATGGACGTGACTTCTTCAAAACGATTTTACTCGAAAACGGTTCAAAATTCATAATTTACCCAGCACCCACCCTGTATGTGACGCCCGTGGCAAAATTTATGAAAATTGGATAAGGAAATATGTGGCAAATTATACAAGTTTCAAACTCACCAAATTTCATGAATCTACCTCAAACAATTGCAGAGATATTATAGAAAACTCCTCTTTGGGGCCCCCCTTTCGGGGGGTTGTAGCTCCCTTAGAAAGCATATTTCAACCTATATTTATTTAAAACTTTTTGCATTATTTTTGAACGCAGAACACCTGGTTCATTTTGGCAGGCTAATTTTGGGACACCCTGTAGATTGACATTTAAAAAAGAGTGACCGAGCAAAAAGTTAACACCTTCCATGTTGGACCAATAATTTCAGATCATGTAGGTGTAGGTATTTAAATTTAAGTAACAATTATGTATCCTATTTTTTTTAAATGTTCCTTTTTTAACGTTTCATCCTCTATAAATCGGATCGCTACTAATAAATAACTCACCCCGTTAGAACTCTATGTCTATAGGTATGTATAGAATAAAGAAATATCAAATATCAAAATGCACAAAAACTAAGAAATTTGGTTGGTTTTCAATTTTTACACAATTTGTAAGTCTGTCGTAATGAAGCCAAATCACTAATAAACCTGATAAAGTTAGTTGTTTGCTTCCGTAGATGAGGATAAATTTATTACGAAACGCATAACAAAATCACATTGTCACTTTCGTTAATAACAAAACAAAACGCAATAAATAATAAATATAATCAATAAATCAACCAATAATAATAATTTTACTTAATACACCAGCCTACATGACAAGAACTTAAGTTTAAAAGGTGTTAAACCGATTTAGTAGATAATAAATTCAATTTAACATGCACACGACATAGTACACATTTTTCCACACAACACCATTTTATTCTCATAATCTTTACATCGCCACTACTATAATATAATATAGTTTTTTCCTATTTAATATTGAGACATAGATTTATGACAATGCCAGCAGCACTATATAGACGCATAGACAATGCATTCTATTAATTATTATTGTTGTGTTGTTGTTAATTCAAATGCTGTACGCACAACTTTCCAAACAATAAATTATTTACACAACACAAAGCGAAAAGCAAACACAATTATTAATGAAGAGCTAAACAGGAAGGAAACTGGAAAAAACTCCCACAACAGAAGATCATCTCTAGTGTATTATAGTCCTAAAACTAAAGGCAAGTACTTCAAGGTTTCGCTTTAAGTTTCTAGCATGATTAAAAATTGTTTACTCAACATTAGATATCATCTTTATTATATTTTTGTTGAAAAATCGTGTGAATTCTAGTAATTAAACCATTGCAAATATTACATCGTGTTTGATTCAAGCTGTATTTTTTTGTAAAATTTAATGAGCCGGAAAAAAATCTCTCACAGCCTAAAGCAAATCAGATCAGGAACACAACATATTTTCCGTAATATAGCCGCAACGGTTCCTGGTGCACCTTTATAAATAAATATAGTTGTAACAGTTATTGGTTTTGTTTTGTTGAAATGTAATCGTTTTGAAAATCTTTTAGAATACGAGGTCATCAGGAGAGATCTTTTCAGAAAAAAAAAGCGAATTCAGGTGAATTAAAGTATCAGTTTACACCGAAGTATTTCAAGTCTTAAATTTATTATAGTAATACTGTTCTAGAAATAAAAATGCGAATATGAACATGAACATAATTATTATAATTATCGTATGGTTTCTCTTTAAACAATTTTTTTCAACTTTGAAACTTTTACACTAACCTAGAATTTTAAAAGTTTGAACGAGAGCGAAATTTTTTTAAATTGGATGTGGATGTTATAGTTTTATTCACATACTTCCAATAATTTTTTTCATAGACTTGTGATATGTACTATCCAATTTTAAATTTTTAAATCCTCATTAACATTCAGAAACACATTCAACTAATATCTAATACAGTTTAGATGTTGTGTGAAAAAACTGCTACCTAAATAGTTTATTAGGTATTTTAGCAGTTTCTTTAACTTTTTTTTAATCTTTTAATCAGATTGTATTGTACAAATACAAGGTGTTCAAGTTTAATTTGAATCATGAGAATTGTCACCTCTTATTTTTTTTAGATAATCTTCCACCCCAGTTTCGATAAACTTCCTATCTAAAATTCCAGCTTTTTCATACATCTGTCAACAGTTTTAGGAACTAAAATATTAGTCATAATTTGTGGTAAAAGTTGAATTTATTCTGTTATTACCTTGAAAACTGCAGAAGATAAAACTGAAACTTTATTAAGTAATGCATTTGGTAAACATGCTGAAATTATCAATTTTAATTAGAAATTATGGAAATAGATGTCAAAACCCGATATAAATTTATAAACACCAAGAATAAATACAAAGCTCGGTTGTTACAAATGTAATTTTTTCTAAAATTTAATCGGTATTTCCAAAATTTCGTGTAATGCTAATATTCTCAAAGAAGAAATTTAATATATTAAACTGTCTTAAAATCTAAACTTTTTGAACCACTGGTATAAATTAAAATAAATTTCCATTTTAACGTTATATTTTGTTCAGATGTATCAAGACAAAACAGCAATTTCTTCACAAAATCTGATTGGACGGAAAATTTTGATCAGTAGTTTCAAATTATTATCATCCAAACTCAAATCTCTTTTTTCTTTGGAAATTATAAGTTATAGAGAAACTATAAAAAACCCGATATGGAGTGTTGACTGTTTTTACCAAAATAAATAAATTCTTTGTAGGGATAGAAATTTGAACAAAATCCGACCAGTGGTGCCAAAACTTCAACTAAACTGCTGGCCAATTGAAACGTACCAAGCGAATTTTTAGGTTGAATTTAAAGTCAAATATTTTGAAAAGGAGACAAGATATCAACATGAGGTTTTCACGATTCAAGAGATAATTTTAATGCGAAAGCAACAGTGTGACCCGATTTTTTTACGTTGAAGTACGTTACTATCTACAGGGTATGAAAGAAAGTCGTCTTTTTTTTCTCAAACTTTATACCTACCAGAATTCCACAAAAAAATTTTTATATTTTTTTGATGTCGATTTTTTTAGTCCCTGGTTAATGAGGAAAAAACCAATTTCTCAAAATTTTTATATCCCTCTTATTTTATAAGACACCGAATTTTTTATTAAATTTAATATTGTTGAACAGGTTTTTGCAATAATAATTATGCTGCCATTTTGAAAGCAAATGTCGTCATGTGATATGTTGATAAAAAGGTAATTTTAAGTAGAATCTAATTCTTACGGAAAAAAATATACAGGGTTGTTTTAAAAAAATTTGAAAGTTAGTAGGTGGCCCTTTCGGTGAAACCGGAAGTGTCATCAGATTGTTTTAAACGTCAAAATGATTATTCCTTTCAACAATCAAAACATGCCAAATTTCAAATTAATACAGTTAAATGTAACAAAATGGTGGGGGTTGTAAAACGATTTCGTAGCCACCCGGTATACACGAATATGAGCAAATTTTTGAAAAAGTGAAAAACCCGTTTTGAGGATATAAGTCACTTAAACCAATGGTGAACATAAACTAACTAAATTTCATTCTATTCCATTAAGAAAATAGCCTCAAAAAATGAATTAAAAAATTTACCAATTAGCGAACGTGTACCGATTTTTGATAAGCCACTGGTTACCAATAAATTAATGACAGTACAAAAAGTGTACTTTTTATAAGAAAGCCATTCATAAGGTATCATAATCAACTACAGAGATTGGTTCTTACAAAACACAATACGGCCGAACGACAAAAAACAAAGAAAAAATCAAATTTTCAGCAAAAATTCGGTATCTTATAAAACAACAGGGATATCAAAATTTTGAGAAACAGGTTATTTTTCCATTAAGTAAGGACTAAAAAAATCTACATCAAAAAAATATTAAAAAAATTTTGTGGAATCACGTTAGTTATAACATTTGACAAAAAAAGAAGACTTTCTTTCATACCCTGTAGATAGTAATGTACTTCCAAGTAAAAAAATCGAGTAACACTATCGTTTTCTCAATTAAACTATCTCTAAAATCCTGAAAACCGCATGTTGATATCTTTTCTATTTTTCAAAATATTTGACTTTAAATTCAACCTAAAAATTCGCTTGGTACGTTTCAATTGGCCAGCAGTTTAAAAATCTGCCTTAAATAAATCTTAAAATTTCCAAACCTTTCATTAAATATTGGTCAAGTTTTAGGGCAGGTGGATTAGGGTTGCCAACCGCCATTATTTTGAGACGCGTGTCCTTTGTTCTTACCATTTACCGATAAGGGCGCTATTTGACTTTAGTTTGGGCATTTACTGCTAAAATATAATTATATTACACGAAACCTAATTTTCGAAGTGAATACTTTTGCTGTTCGAAATTGTAACTTTTCATTTTGCTCATTGACCTTGAAAAGTTCAAAATTTTTCGAGATGGTCTAGAGGCCGGTACGGACATGTGAAGTTTGCCAATTTCCAAATAGCAAATGTTTCTTATTTGACAAATATTTCAGAAACACAGTAGGTATATGAAATAATTGCCAAATAAGAAAAATTTGATATTTGGAAATTGGCAAACTTCACATGTCTGTAGCTGCCTTAACTTTTATGTGTCCTATAAAAAATACAAATTGACAACCCTAAAGCGCCGGCCACACGACAGCAACTTACTTGTACGGTATAGTTTGCGCAATAAATACGGTACACTATTCTGTGGCCACACGATGCAGGTAAGTTTGTGCAAACCGTCAGATTATGCATGGCAGTGACTTATATAGTGCGATAAATTCACTAATAAATTATTTGGAATAATTTCGTACGTCTGACATGTTGATTGTTGACAAATAAACAAACAATTGCCACATGTTGAAAGTTTGAAGACACGGCTTGTCTGATGTCCACACGCTTAAGCTTTACCGCGCAAACCGAGTTTGCACAAACCAAATCTTTGGCAAGTCGAAGTTTGCGCAAGCCGCGCTTTTCGGTTTGTGCGAGCTACAGTTTTGCCGGCCACACGCACGCGGTACCCGATACAAACCGGTTTGCGCAAGTAAGCGCGTGGTAAAGTTTGTGCGTGTGGCCGGCCCATAAAGTGAAGTTGTTCTTAATTATTTTTAAAAGTGCTTCAGATTTTTTTTAATTGCAGTAATTAATTTTACAAAAACTAAATTTTTAAAAAATCCAACCAGTCAGTGGTTCTAAAATATTTTTTTATTACATAACTGTGAAAATTAATAATCAAGATAACACTTTTAAATCCCAAAAACAGTAAAAATTAAAACTGGAAGAAATGTCATGGTTTGTTTAGTACATTTCAAAAGCTGTGATGACGCCTCTATGAAGAGCAAGAGGGATAAACCGTGTAACATATGCCTGCTGAAAATAATCCAAGTATATAACAAAATTTATTCCTAGGAATCCAGTTTACTATAGATGATAAAAAAGAAATTTTTTTGTTATAGGTATTAGAAAAAATAAACGTCATCATATAATAACTATACTTGTCCAAGAAGTTTCTTAACTTGTATAGTAGAAAAGGTTTCCTAGAAGTTAATTTCCGTGAATATCCTAATCAAAATCTATTAATAATTAAATTTACAACCAGTAGCCACTAATGATGTGTTTTTCTCCAGAAAATTGTTTAGCTTTACCTCACACAATCCAACAAAAACGTTTTCAAATATTTTGTTTACGTATATGTTATTATGATAAGGTTTGTGTTGTGCAATATCTACTTAAATTATTAATGTACCTCGTAGATTAGCAAGAAATGAAGGATTTTAATTAAAATTAATCTCACTCTTGCCAGGTTTTCATACAGCAGGTAACAATGAACCGTAATGAAGCGTGCCAACTGCATTAAGATATTTTATTTATGACGCCATTTCACGTTTCCTTTCAAAATAATAATAACATACCATCAATAATCGTTATTTGTCCACGAGAGACTACAATCTGTAGGTACAATATACGTGTACCAATAAATAAATAAATTATCATCCGCATTGGTATGGTTCGGTTGCACACATAAATGCAGCGCAACGCGGATGGCTAAATGATAATTTATTGGATAATTATTTTGCGAAAAGTGTGCAAAAATTCCAGCCCATCCCATAAATAGACATAATTAAAGAAATAACTTTATTTCCAGTGTTTTATCTTGAGGTGCGCTGCACGGCCACGAACATCGAGACAAGAACCACAACCATGCAGCGATCGAATCGGATATGTATTAATATTTTGCAGGTGTTTGTGCGGATAATTAAGACTTTAATAGAAAAAAGAACGCAATAGCAATCTGTTCTGTACTTTGAGACTTGATACTTGTACCTTGTACCTATGTGAGTATAATACATAAATAAATAAATATGATTCGGCGGCCAGGCCAGGCGATTGCAAATGCGCAACATGAAACTTTATGATATGGTCTAGAATTTATTATTTTATCTTTGTGCAAGTTGTAATTTCTTACGATGCACTTTAGCTTCATTAAAATTCCACCGAGAAATCCGTATAGATGCGTATATAAATAGGAAAAAAGCGAAACACCAACATTTGTAATGAAATGTCGGCGAAATCGTTTTGTAATTTCTCATTTACCACATCACTAATATGCTATTATGGGCAGGTTTTTATGCAGTAACACCTTTTTTGTTTGTGCCTTCTGTTATGTGGACTGTGGTTGAATTCTAATTGGACTTAACATTTAATAATAATTTTAATACATGATTCACAATTTTTCTTGTGATATTAATTCAATAAAACTGAGACTTGGCATGAATTTGTCCATTTATGGGAAATTATGCATGGTCTATTCCGCAACAACACAAATTAGAGGTATAAGATACTTTGACAATCAAGCGTAACAAGGACGATTTACGAAACTTTTGTATAATCCATCCAAATTTTTCTAGTCTATTTATACATTTTCTTTTTTTTTTCGAAGGTTATTGGAAAAAAATAGGTACAATTCTTAGTTACTAAAATTTGTATATACAGGATCTTCCAGAATCACTATTTGACCGACCCATTAATGAAAAACTTAGTTATATAGTAAAAAAGTTGATATGAGCATGCATGAGATATGTTCAAAGTTTAATTCTAAATTAATGTTGAAGAATAAAAAATCTCCCAGTTCTTTCTACCTAAAATATTTTCAGAGAAGTAAAACTTGTGTTAGTATACCTACTAGAAGAACCAAATTTAATGTGTTCAATTTAGATCAATTCAGACAAACTCTCTTTGAGTTATGGTGGAAACAGAAATGATTTTAGGGGCCCTCAAAACGTATAAATTCCTAAAAATTTCTAAGGCGAAAAAAAAATAAAAATCATTATAATTCCTTAAGTACTACTTCATATAAGAAAGTAAAAAAGAATTTTAACTTTTATCAAAAAATTAAATATAAACCATAATATTATATTTTACTCTTAAACATTAAAAATTGTTTATTTTCTCAAAATATTCCTAAAAAAAAACAAAATTGTTTTCAGGTAAGTACCATTATTGTATTTATTGATACTAGATGAAGGAAATTTAATTTTGTTCAAAATATGAAATTTACTTCCGGTGAGTTTTTTGAAGTACTTTATAATGGACGCGGACAAAAACACAGACTCAGATCCAGGGACATTCAAAGCGTGTAAATAATTCCATCAAAATGGAATTATTATGTAATAAATAAACATTGAAACTTTTTCCTAAAATATTATTTTCATGTGTTTGTGAAGTACTTACATGAGGTTTTCTGCTTTAGCATTTTTTAATTTGTGTAATGTTTCATTAGAAATTTATTCTATTGCCCAAATATTTGGTTGGGAAAATGCCTTTCAGAAAAAATCCGAAATTTTTAATATTAATATTTTAGAGCCGCTTGCCACTATACTGAAATAAGCTCTTAAAATAATTCTTAAAAAACTTCTTGAAATTCATTTCTGTTAATCTGTTTACAAGTAGATGGACTTTAATATATTTTTTTGTGCTTTGGACAAAACACCATTAATTTTACATATTTTCAAAAAAAATTTAATACTATACATATACAATTATTTTAAGAAGTTATTTTAGTACTGAAATAGACAATGGCCAGCGGCTCTTTAGTTTCAAAAAGGTGACAATTTTTGATGTGTCTGAAATTTGTTTCAACGTTTTTGATTTCAACATACTTACATATTACATATATTTTATTTCGAGTGTTTCCTCACGATCGAGTTCCATATATGTATGTGTGTTGAAGCAAAAAGTTGCGTATTCTTCTCATATTTTGAGGTTCATCTCTGCTTACATAAAATGTAATCTTTTGTTGAATTATAATTTGTGTTCTGCTTAGATAAAGGAAAAGTTTTTTATGTTAAATAAACTACATTTTCTTTAAAAAATATCACAAAAAGTGATTCAGAAAAAACTTGTCCTAATATGCAAATTTTCAGAAACATACTGTATTATTTTCTAGTTATACGAAAGTAAAATTTCTGAAAAAATTTAGTATGCTTGATTTCCATATGCACCCAAGTGAGACTCCATGGATGGCAAAATATTTCTTCTTCAATTATTGTCTTCTTACACACATTCTTTTCCAAAATTTCGTTAAAGCGAACATTTTGCCTCCAACCTCATACCAAAAGCATCTTCTATGCATGAGGTTAGATCATCATCTCCAAAATGTTTATATTATATATTAAACCAAGGTTTAATCTTTAAACCAAACGAGATTGATAAATATTACTTATCCATATATAAAATATAGGTCATCTCAACTGGAGTCTATGCTTATTTTTTTTAATCAACTTCCTTCTTTAAACAAACCAGAGCCAAAGGTGTATCCGGTTAAAATGGAACACCATCAGAATTTATTAACGCTACTATCCATAGATACATACAACATAAGCTACATTCAAATTACAACAGATAAATCTTGACACAACAAGCTTAGAGCACAAACAAGAAAGGAAGAAAAAAGCCCTATACTGTACAGAACGAAGCCCCTCTACTTAAACCTAGAAAAACATCATCAGGTAGGTAAGGAAATAATAATTATATGAATATGGATTTCTCCACACACATAAACCACGATGATTTATTAAGAATGTATAATAAGTTAAAGGCGCTGAAATGTAAAGTTGATACTAGATCGTGACCAAAGCGCGTTAAAAATGCCAGTTTTTCTGCAAATGAGACGGATGGTAAAGAGAAGGATCTTCGATCCTCTGTTGAGTGTCAGTGGAGTTGGTCTTGGTCCTATTAAGGTAACCGCGCAAATTGCAGGTTAGTGGCACACACACGAGAACCGTATAGATAGGCGCTTCGGGAAGGCATATCTAAAACTCGATCGTTGCTCGTTGGTTAATTAACTGCTGAATGCTGCTGGTACTCGGATTTTTTACATCCTTCAGGTGGTAGGTAACGTACCTCTCTATGACTGCTCTGTGGTAGTTTTCAATACCATCAGCGTATCAGATTATTGTGCTGGCAAGGGAATGTGCAACTTTTACACCCAACCACAGCAGCGGCAAGGCTATAGTGAAGCTGATTAAATTAATAAAGTGACTAAGGTAGTACTCGGAATCGGTCGTTGTGGTAAATAAGGCAAAATTGCTGGGTTTATTGGCGCTGGAGAAAATAAGTTGTCCTAGGGCTTCGATGGTAAAAAAAGCGTGAAATAATTATAAAAGTCTTCTCGGTACCATTTTTATTCTTTAAAGTACTACTAAACATTATTATAACCTTTAATTTTCTTGGGTAATGACGTTAAATGTAAATAATTGGTCTCCCCCTACAGTTTCTAATTTAAAATGGTCTGCTACAAAATAAAATATATAATTATTCATTTCTGCATTTATGTAATATTAAATAAATATTGTAAAAATAAAATAGCTTAAACCTGTTATTCTAAACTTCCAAACTTTTATTGTTAACAAGGGTGATTCAAAGTTGATGTGTCAAGTTTTGAAATCACAGAAGTTATTTTAAAAATTTTAGACACTCGGGGTGATTCTATAACTTTTTAATGACCGTGACTATGTAACCACTGTGGTTGTTGCTACGGTAGGACTTTTTTGATTGGTAGTTATCATAGCAACAACCACAGTGGTTAATAAACACGGTGGTTAAAAACTTACAGAATCGCACCGAATATAACATTTTGATTTTTGATAGGCTTTTTATCCACTTAGGTCAGTTAATTTTTGTGATGGTCGTAGAAGAAGTATAGTATGCAATTCGTTTTATAAACTTCTCTAGAAACTCGTTTATTAAACACTCGTTACTAAAATGTTTATAAAAGTTGTAACATAATATACTATTTAAGGTTTTTTATTCTCTGTAATGATTCACTAGAAAATTGCTAGTTGTCAAACATTGGATCATGAAACGCATTCAGGAAAGATCCGAAATTTTTAATATCCCATTTTTATGGATTAATATTTTAGAGGCACTATACTAATATCAGTAAGTTAGATACTAAAATAAATTCTTAAAATAATTGTATTAAAAAATTATATGAAACTTATTTTTGTTAGCAATTAAATAGATTTTTTAATAGTTTTTTTTTTAGTATGTAGGCATGCGCTTTGGGCAAAGCATCATTAATTTAACGTATTATCAAAAAGTTTTTTTAATACAATTATTTTAAGAAGTTATTTTGGATGTCTAAAATTTACTTGAACATTTTAGATTTCAACATTCTTATTTTATTTACAGTGAGTCCCTTCGACCGAGTACCGTGTAAGTGTAATGTAACAAAAATGTTATTTGACAAAATAAATACATAAAAAATCAACAAATACAATAAATACATACTGCAATTTTATTAATCATAATGTAGTAGTTTATGCAACAAGTATATAATCTATGACTTTATTGACGAGTTTGTTTTATGGCAGAGCGAGCTTGCGAGCGAGGCTAATAAATAGGACGAGTCAATAAAGTCAGATTATATACGAGTTCCATACAAAGCTTTATGTTCAACTGCGAAAATTACCTTTTAATTATTTAGAAAAATTATAAATGACAGTAATAAATTCATTCTGACAGTATTTATTGTGACATTGACAGCTGATATATTGATATTTTACAATAATAGTAAAATAAAGTGCCATTATACACTGGTGTATAAAGAGCCACTTTACGCACGCAAAAGTACGTCATAAATAGTACTTTATAATGCAGTCGTACATAAAATAAATTTTGTTACACAAAATTGGAGGATATTTTTTATAAAAGTACTTTTCATTTCTGGTTTTTAAGAGAAAATTTAACAAAATTACTTTCAGAAATTTTGGCCTTTGAAAATAATTAGGTCGCGATTGTTCCAAATTAGCTAACATTGCTAAAACATCTAAATTATAAATTGGCTAAAATGCAAAATATGTACCAAGATTCCTTACTAAGTTCTTTTATTTGCAGTTATTACTAAATTTAGCTTTTAATGTAAAAAGTGTATAGAAAATACTGATGAAGGTATTTGAGAGAATCGTCGGCGCCGCGGTCAGCGAGTTCGTGTAATTTCATATTTATCACAAGCACCAAGCTATAATCTCCCCGGTAAAACCGGCGTGCAACTTTAAATACTATATTGCAAGCTATAGTTAATAATATTAGAATTTATATCCAATGTTTATACCAGCAATCTCCAACAATATTATTATTACCACCAGGAGGATTTTAATTTTACCCATATAAAATTGCGTACAACCGACTAATATTGTTCTTTAATGATGTTGAGGATTTTATGACTCAACTTGTACAACAGAAACAAATTAAAGACATCATGAACAGCGTCTTCTACCAGTTTGCATTCTAGAGGGTTAAATCCAAATCCTATAAATGTATACTAGACCATCAAGATTTTGTTATCTATAGTGGGTTCTTAATGATTACCATAATTTACGATAAACGTGTTTTAAGTGATTTATCCTAGTATAATATTGGAAATAAAATGAATTTGTGTGATCTTTTGCATTTTCTAATAGTAGCACATAAAACAGATAGTAAAACAAATCATGGGTTCTTCGAATCGCCACAACAGACTATAAATTAAATTAAATGGAAATCAAATGCCCACATCTTTGAGTGCATGGGACCTATAAACATATGGTACAAGAAGTATAGGACTTAAGTTGCGACATATTCAACTGGTGGCTGAACTAATGAATTAATTAAATAATTTTTTGACAATAAAATAAGCTGTACTACACAGTGATATTATCGGTATTGTATAGGTAATTATGATTGTAAGCAGCAACTAGCTTTTGGATGCGCGTGGAGAAAAATACAAATTGTAGATGAGGATGGGCGATAAGACGGCTGCATGCGACTGCTGCGGTAGATTTCAATGGGGCATCAAAAGTGCTGAATAACCAACACCAATTCCCTTTACCCAAATATCGTGTGTATAGTTAATTACTTCTATAATTAAAAAACCGACCATATTAAGTCTGATGTGAACACCAATTATAATTTCGAAATAATAAATAACCATGTTTCAGAAGTTGAAGGGCCACACACAATTTTATGGGTGTTCAAATGAATTATTGTGGTATTGTGTAAGGTAAATGATTATTCGAAGAAATTGGTACTATTATTAGATGTACGAGTAAGGGGGTAAATATGTGGACGTCGGCATACAATTCTTTTCTTTTACATTAAGGGCCATAACCATTGATTGAAAAACTGGAATTTCTTTCATAAATATTTATATCTAGACGTACATACACTAATCTCATTTATTTGAGAGCATACAGCTTGAGTTGAATGGGGGCCAAGTTGTTTAATTAGAGGTGCCCAACAATATCCTGAAAAGGTACGTAACGTATGTCCCATAAGTTTTGAGAAAAAATGGTAATGGCCATATCTAACGTTCTTTTAATTTTATATCAAATTCAACTGTAACTGGTTAAATCTACATCTATGCTCAACAAAACTAGGTACTTAAACTACGGATAGTGGTCCATGTTCTTTTATGGCACGTACCTAAACTGCTGGCCAATTGAAACGTACCAAGCGAATTTTCAGGTTGAATTTAAAGTCAAATATTTTGAAAAGGAGAAAAGATATCAACATGAGGTTTTCATGATTCAAGAGATAATTTTATTGTGAAAACAATAGTGCGACCCGATTTTTTTACTTTGAAGTACGTTACTATCTACAGGGTATGAAAGAAAGTCGTCTTTTCTTTCTCAAACTTTATACCTACCGAGATTCCACAAAATTTTTTTTATATTTTTTTGATGTCAATTTTTTTAGTCCCTGGATAATGAGGAAAAAACCAATTTCTCAAAATTTTTATATCCCTCTTATTTTATAAGATACCGAATTTTTTATAAATTTAATATTGTTGAACAGGTTTTTGCTATAATAATTATGCTGCCATTTTGAAAGCAAATGTCATCATGTGATATGTCGATAAAAAGGTAATTTTAAGTAGAATCTAATTCTTACGAAAAAAAATATACAGGGTTGTTTTAAAAAATTTTGAAAGTTAGTAGGTGGCCCTTCCGGTGAAACCGGAAGTGTCATCACATTGTTTTAAATGTCAAAATGATTATTCCTTTCAATAATCAAACCATGCCAAATTTCAAATTAATACAGTTAAATGTAACAAAATGGTGGGGGTTGTAAAACGATTTCGTAGCCACCTGGTATACACGAATATGAGCAAATTTTTGAAAAAGTGAAAAACCCGTTTCGAGGATATAAGTCACTTTATTACCAATTAGCGAACGTGTCCGATTTTTGATAAGCCACTGGTTACCAATAAATTACTGAATGTACAAATAGTGTACTTTTTATAAGAAAGCCATTCATAAGGTATCATAATCAACTACAGAGATTGGTTCTTACAAAACACAATACGGCCGAATGACAAAAAACTAAGAAAAAATCAAATTTTCAGCAAAAATTCGGTATCTTATAAAATAACAGGGATATCAAAATTTTGAGAAACAGGTTGTTTTCCCATTAGGTAAGGACTAAAAAAATCTTCATCAAAAAAATATAAAAATTTTTTTGTGGAGTCACGGTAGTTATAAAATTTGACAAAAAAAGAAGACTTTCTTTCATACCCTGTAGATAGTAATGTACTTCAAAGTAAAAAAATCGGGTAACACTATCGTTTTCTCAATTAAATTATCTCTGAAATCCTGAAAACCGCATGTTGATATCTTTTCAATTTTTCAAAATATTTCACTTTAAATTCAACCTAAAAATTTGCTTGGTACGTTTCAATTGGCCAGCAGTTTAGTTGAACCCTATTGTTCGCCATAAGCCTTTGGACGGCACATATGTCGATTTCTCTAATTTTTGATAGATCCGAAGAAGTAATTTTTCAACATTTTGGACTTCCCAGTCATTAGCATATACTAATCTAGTAAATAGGGCCCAGAAATTTTCTATGGGTCACGTTTGAGGGACATTTGACGGGTTGTCTACCTTCGGCACAATCACAAAATTAGAGGAATCACCAAAGGCTTATGGCGAACATTAGGGGTCAACTACGTGCTATATGTAGAAAGAATGGACCCTTATCCGTAATTTAAGTACATAGTGTTATTGAACATATATGTAGATTTAACCAGTTACAATTGAATTTGATATAAAATTAAAAGAACGTTAGACATGGCCATTACCATTTTTCTCAAAACTTATGGGACATACGTTATTTTTGGTTTAGTTATTAAATAACCGATATATCTGGATTTATTGTTTTATCCGATTTGTGAGGTAAATTGGAAAAATTAAAATTAAAAACACGTTTTCTTCGTATGTTCACTTTTACTGATCCGTCAGAACAAGATCTGATGTGGGTAAAATTCTTTAAAATTAAAAAAGCAATATATTTTGAATATTTGCTGGAAGAACTACTTTCTAATGTAAATTTTTATGTTCCCATTCAAAAAAATTCTCCTTTTAAAATAAGATATCATAGAACTAATTACTCTTCTTTTTTCTTCTATTGATAGAGTATGTAAATGGAATAAATGACTTGGAATTCTTTTTTCTTGGCTTGCACTCTTTCATGAACGAGGTTAGAATAGGGACCCAATCAATCAAACACCAGGACTCTGTAAATAGTGTTTAGTTGTAGTTTACAAACTAAAGTAGGTAATGTACTTACTTTTAACTAGATTTATATGATATAATAATAATAGTAATGTTTGGAGCTTTTGCATACATTATGACTGACCAGTGGCGTAGCTACAAATTTTAGGCTCCTTAGAAACATTTTTGAATAATCCCTAAATATAATTTATGTTTTTATTGATGCTATGCTTAGCGCTTATGTGGTAAGATATGGACAATGGACCCCAAGTTTTGTAGACTCTAATATCTAAGTGATTGCTACGCCACTGAACCTAACCTTACTAACCTGAATAACTCCATTGTATATTTAAAAATATCGTAGTTTTATGGTTGCAGCCAAATTTTCAGATTAGTATCTCTATTCTAATTCTATTTAAACTACCCTGTATACCTAGATGTATTAACTAGTTAAGTTAAAAATTGATAGAACTAAAATGGTTATAAAACATTAGATTACTATAATGGCCAAACGTTAAAAAATATTTTTTTACTTTTAAAATTTATTTTATTTGGGATTTTTCCTCGATTATTAACGATTTCATCTTTTTTTTTTGTATAGCAGTTGGAATGAAGAAGTTACCGATATCAAGATAGAAAGGAATAGGTTCCAACTTCATACTAAAAATATATTTAACCTACCTAATTATTTAATATTTAATTGTATCGCAAAGCATTGTATAATAACAAAATTAGGGCAGTGAAGCTTGTTTCGGAACCAGAATAAAAAAACGAAACTATAATAATACAGAACAATTTCGTCTCCTCCTCCCTGTCCCAGTTCCTTTAACATGCCCACAATTAAGGAACTTATTCGTTCGTTCAGTTTTAAGCCCAAAGCCTTTTTCGTTGATGGAAGTCCCGTATCATTTTACGTTATAAAATTAATTATTCCGTCCACATTTGACGCAATATATCAACCTGTACGTGCACTACGTGCCTTTCCTACGTCCCAAATCGCTTGCTCAAAATTTCAATGAAAATATTTAACTACCCAATCATCACAAAGACAAATTTTTCACCTAAGAAAATTACAGACTTGGAGATACTTTAATAAACTAATCACATTTGACTTATAAATTTATTAGAAACGTGACCGGCATCTGATAGAATAATACGATTAAGTAAGTCCAAGCAAGAATCTAAGGTACAGAGTGCCGAGAGAAAAAGGAGTGACAAGGCACAGTGCATTGAGAAGAAGCACTTCAATTTAAATGGTTTCGATGGCGATAGTATATTGATGGTAGCCAGAGCCACTGTCTGTCCTGTCTGAGAGACAACCAGCATACCATCGTACAACAAACACAAAGAATCCAGTATCTCACCATTTACTTTCAATACCATTAATCATTTGTAAACGATATACTGAACAATGTGTGTTTACAGAAAAAAAACCACAACAAGGAACAACATACGCGGCAGTACGATTTTTTCTTCAAGTTTCTTCGTTACGCCAACGCAACATGTCCATCATAATTTATTTAATAGGATGCATGGACATGTCTGCAAACAAAATACAAATTTACAGGTTTTTGTATGAAGTTGTCCACTTGTTCAGACAGTACTATATCAAGGTTTGTTTGTTTTTCTATGACCCAATTAGGGGATTTGAAGATAAATCTATGTGTAGTTAACAGGATGGTACTAATAGCAAAATCTACGATAATTAATTTTTATGGACTGAAATCTAGTTTAAAATTTTAGCACACCGATTGCAGATATTTATAACTACACCACAAGTAGGTATAATAACTTAATTTTGACCGTTATGGAATTATGGATACACGACAAGAAAATTTTAATTAAATGATATTTTATTTGTCTGTTTCTGAGTGTGTGTATGTGAAATTGTCATTATTACTTTGTGGCTAAAGGCGCTCAAAAGTTCACAAGTTTTATATGTGACACAAAAAATAAACAGTAATAGTTTTGTGTATAAAAAAGTTATTGTTTTCGGATGAAATATTATGTGGTTTGTACATGTTTATTATTATTATTATTAGTATTTGTAGACATTGTCTGGAGATGCTTATTTTTCCTTTACAGTACAAATTAATAACGATTTTAGAGATTTACTGAAAACCTACTTTTATGGTATTGAGGCTGTAAAATTATTGGGTGTAAAACAAGGCTTAGGGAACGATATTTAAAACTAATCTAACGTAAATATTTTGACATCTGCGAAAAAGAGAGAATTTTTGTCAATGATTTTGCAAATTTCAAATATTGTAGTGTATGTACAGGGTCTTTCACGCAAAAGTAACACCCCCGTTATTTTCTTACCTATTGAGATATTTTATTTTTTCAAAATCATATTTACTGTAGTTTTTTCTGAAGTTTTCAAATATGCCATCAAAACTTTTTTAACTTGAAAAATATACAGGGTGTGCTAAAAATGGCATTTTTTCTTATGGAACAACTTATATATCTTTACATGAATCGATAGATCCTTTTAAATTGATTCCAAAAATATATATGACTTTGACATTTGGACCAAAAGTGGCGGAGATATTAAACGTCAAAATTGTAAAATTTGAGAAAATTAACATTTGTTTTTTTTTACCTTTTAGGATATTTTGATTTTTTTTTATTGTATCTCCTTTATTCTACCTGTAAATGTCAAAAAACTAGAACACAGCTTAGTTTATAAGTTTTTTTAATTCATGGCAACCTGCGAATGTAGGAACATTTGGCAATCTTGTATAATTTATATTTTTAATAAAATCATTTTGAATTAAAAAAAGTTAATAGTATACTAGAATACTACAGAAAAAATTAAAGCAGATAGAATTTCAAAAATTAAAATATCCTAAAAGGTAACAAAAAGAAATGTTCATTTTCTCAAATTTTACAAATTTAACGATTAATATCTCCGTCACTTTTGGTCCAAATGTCAAAGTCATATATATTTTTGGAATCAGCTTGAAAACATCTATCCATTCATGTAAAAATATATAGGGTGTTCCATAAGAAAAAATGCCATTTTTAGCACACCCTGTATATTTTTCAAGTTAAAAAAGTTTTGATGGCATATTTGAAAACTTCAGAAAAAACTACAGTAAATATAATTTTGAAAAATTAAAATATCTCAATAGGTAAGAAATTAAGGGGGGTGTTACTTTTGCATGAAAGACCCTGTACAGTTAGTATAATGAAAAATTAAAATGAAGAGGTTATGAAAAAAACTTTAGTTACACTGATACACCTATAAAATTTGAAATAAGTCAAATTGCCTAATTCTTACTTTCACTAGAAATAAACAATAATAAAAAACACATTCAAGAAAAATAATAGGGTTATAGTTAAGATACTAGATAAGAAGATTAGTCAAGGCTTTTATGAAATATATCCCATTAATTTGTAAAATTTGGACAAAAAGGTATTAAAATTTAATGTAATGAATGAAAAAGTACCTCTGAGCTCTAAAACTGCCTGTCTCGTTTTTAGATTTTTCTAGGAAAAAAATTTTTTTTGAATAATGCAAAAATTTTAGTATGTAAAAACGAAATTAATTTCCTATTAATACAAATACAAATTATCTAAATACGAAATTACACAATTTTTTCTTAAATCTGTAAAAAAATATTAAGGCATTTTGGAACAGCTCTGGATAATTAATCAAAATAATTGACAAGAATTGTAAAGTAAGTGGGAAAATTAAGAAAAAATAAATTGCCAAAAATTTTCAATTTTTTAGTTTTAAATTTATAAGAAAATATTCTTATTTATCATGCTAATGTTTAGGAAAACTCTATGCATTATGCATATTCTCTTGTTTCCTGCAAAAATTTAATAAATAAGCAAATGTTTTAAATATTTCTTATTTTTTCCAAAACAAATAATAATTTAACCAATTAAAAAACAAATTATTTTAAATAGAATTTGAATATTTCAGCAAAAGTTAGAGAAAGAAAAGAACTAGAATTCTCCTTGGTGATAAAATTAATTAAATTCTCGAAAACTTCAAATCAAATTTAAAATGTTAAATGTTTGCAAATTTTCTACGGACTAAATTTTTTTACAAAAGTATGTTAATAATATTTCGCCAAAATTTTATCTGATATAATCTTGATTTCATATAAAAGTTTATAATTGGAAAGCAATTTTTTTCTTAAATATTTCTATTATAAACAGGATTTTTTCCAAAATATATGTGAATAATAATCTATATACATCTTTTGAAATTGCAATAATTTGTGAACATTAAATTAAATTATACTAATAATCTTTCACCTTCAGATTAATTCAGTAAAAGTTAGACACCGGAATACTCCGTATATTAAATTAATTACAAATTCCTTAAACATTCCTTTAAATATTTCGCAGATTATTATCTGTTAATGAAATCGACACCAAGTTTTCTTAAAACTTTTGCCAAGATTTCCAAAAATTTGTTTTTTATAAAAATTTGCAAAAACATTTTGATTACAGCTAAGATATTTTTGTTTCCTACCTGATTTTCCAACACGAGGACTTCCCAAAACAACAACTTTAATTCTATTAACATTAGTCATTTTTTTCTAATTCACTCTGGTTACCAAACAATTAGCAAACCATCATCATCAATTCAAACACTTGAACAAGCAAACCATCAACATAGTTTCGTTAGAAAAATATTTGGTTGTTTTCAAACCAATTCCAATGTCACACGAACCAATATTTTTATTGAACTATTTCCAAAGTGATTTGTGCCTTCGCGAAAACACTTTATTTACATATAAAATAAGTTCAGTAACACTCTGACATTGAGAGCGTGCTTTGCAGTTGTACTGTTACACATACCATGAGAATGAATGACGAATTAAATAAAAGAAGAAACTATATTTGTATAATATATAGATGATATGTAAGCGAAATTGATTTATATTTCGCGTGCCGACCGAATGGCGACTGATGCAACGACCAGTCAGTCTACCGGTGTATGGAAAACTCTCACGTGAGCTCGCAACTAAACCACCAAGTACCCAGTGGATTGCACACTACACCTCTCTCCAACATCAACACCGGGTTCTGGTACTGATATCCACTGTGCTTTTACCACACCAGCCACTAGTGCGTGCAGAAGAAGGTATAAAGGAACAAGAGGGCTTCCACCAATTAGACTCCTGCAATGTTTTTTATGTGCCAATACGAGGGTACTAGGAAATTTAATAAATCTAAAGGTGTAATTGTAAAGTTATATTATGGGGCCGCGCCCAGCGAATGACCACTGGTTTAGCAGGAAATCGCCACATGGGTAAAAACGAAAAATCTAAGCGAGAGGCACACTATACACACTCTTGATAAACAACCAGTATGTGTATGAAATCGTAAATGTGAATTTAGTGGGTTGGTTAAGATTTATGGGTCGGATTTAATTTCAGGAAAAAAGTCCGATGGGTGGGTAGTTTTTAAGTTGCTTGAAGTTAGACCATTGGAATATTAACATTAGAGTGGATGTGGCTGAAGCAATGAGAATTGAAAATACTTAAATCAGGTACCTCCTTTTTTGACATTTATCCAGAATCATGTTTCTTTCATAAAAATCAAAAAAAAGGATTCATGTTGAAAATATTTTTACAAGTTATACAACTTACAATATAAAGAATGATTTTATCTAAAATAACGTTAATCTGTCGATAACAACAAGTTTTTAAAAAGAGAAATATCTTTATAATATTTAGAATTTTTGAAATGTAATTTAAATAATATAAAAATATCTAGTGTGGTCAGTGCATGACTTTCTTATAAAAATCTAATTCATAACCTACCTTTATTTTCCATAGGCAGTTTACTTATAGTTGTCCTAAAATGGTTATTTTTTGTATGTTTATTTCAAATTTTTTCCATGAAATTTATTAAAAATTTAATTTTGCCACGTATTTTCCTAAATGAGAAACCTTTAGTCCATAATATATTTTTTTCACTACTAGTCATAGAAGGCGTCATTATTGCCTATACTAGAATGCCGTGAAGTTTGATTTCTCTACCTTTTGACAATATCCAGTAAATAATGTTGGTTCATTATTTACTAGTGGTAAATAATGAACAAATTCATATTTTTTGATAATCCAGTAAGAGTTTTAAAGAAAAACGCTTTATAATATGATTTAGTAGGGCCAAGAAAATCTATTTAATGGTTTTTTAGGAATTAAAATCGCTTAATATAAATAAATTTAATTGTAAAAGTTTCCATATAATTTGAATTGCCGCCACGGATTCTAACTTGAATCAATGGACAGCATCATATTTAACGTTGAGAGAAAATTGTTATTAATTAGGCTATTGCAAGAAGAACTACTTAAAAGCAATGTATGGTGTTTTAATAATGTGAGTAATCTCTTTGTGTATGGAAACTTACCAAAAGCCAAAATTCTACAACATTTACCTTTGTGTCAAAATCAATTAATAAACAACTGTCAGTATTGTCACATTATTAAACAAAAGACATTTGTTTTATTTTTTGAATTGAATAAGTGTTTTAAATTATAAATAATACTATTTATCTACTACCAATTCACAATAGCCTTGATTTGACATTAATTTGAGTAAGGTAAGTCAAATTATTACGCAACATGTGTTTTAAAGAAATCATTACCACACTGAAATTTCAACAAGAAAATTCTTTCTTACAAGTATTTACAACACAATTTTTACAATTTAGTATCATTATAGGAAAGTTTATATTTGTAAATGTCTAATTTTAATATAATATAAATTGTTCAATTCTTTAAAATTTGTTATTAACACTGAGTAATGACACTTCATACTCTTAAGTTTGATTTTTTGAAACCTGGAGAATTTTATAATAGCGTATCTACCTAGAAAAAACCCTAACTTCACGTAAGATAACTGAAAAAATTTGTAGTTTTATTTTATAAAAAATTAGTTTTATATTTTAATAATAAACATAACACAGTCCACGTCCCCGAGTTTTTTTGTCTATAAATTGTTTAATTATTTCAAAATTTATCATTCAAATTAACTGTAGTGTAGCGCTGGCTAGTTTTTACATAACTTAGGTTAGGTTAATCCAGTACGACAACTTGACAACAACTACTGAGCAATGTCGCTGGAAATAAATTCAAAATTCATTTTTAATTATTTGGACGGTAGTAGATAAAATCTTGTATATTACACGTGGGATATACACACTTTAACATATTCGACTGATTACAGAACTCGTCTACGACTCGTTCTGCAATTTTCAGCCTCTTATGTTAATGATGTTCATATCCCACTTATAATATAAATAACTATTATTAACAATTATAAGAGTTAATAAAACTAGTAGTGAAAAAAACTATGTATAAACCACGGTAGAGAAGTTTCTTATAGCCTTCGGGCCTTAGATCCCTCGGCGCTACGCACCTCGCGATCTAATCTTGGCCCTCTGTCTATAATACTGAACTTCTCTACCTTGGTATATAATATACTATTAATATTTTGTTAGTCATCCAGTAAACTACCACCACCAAATTTATTATGTAACCCTACATGCAACCAATTTTTTTCCTAAATAAGTCACCATTTATTTTTGTAGTGCTATAATTTTGATTAAACTAAAATTGTAATATCCGAAGACAATTGATTTTCGAAAAGTGTAACTAATATGGTATTCGTAATTTTTCCGTATTACTAAAAATGCAATCAAATTGATTAAATACCATTTTTTTTAATTATGATTCTTAAAATTAGTATATTTGAACGCTAATTTTCAAAATGATGACCCTCAAAAAAGTGCAAGTTTATTCTATTCACTTTCGTCTGTAAACAGAGCTAAAGTCTTGTCGCTATCAATTTGAACCCCACCACAAATTATAAATAGTATAATTCAGTAAGGATTTTTTAATATTATCAATTTTGTTGAATATTTGTTATTTTAAAAAATAGTGGAATTTTGTTGTCCCCAAAATTGTATATTATGCAATGGGCATTTAATGATAGCTATACGTGTATGAGAATTACAATACCGTAGGTGAGTGTCGTAATGAATACGAGTGTCTTAAATAGTCATTAAATCTGAGTTGAATACACCATTTTTTCTACGACTAGTCAAAATAATAAAAAATAAAAAAATAAATATTATGGCAACTTTATCATAAACTCAGATATGTCAGAAAATCAAAATGAACTGACAAATTTTAATTTTAGATCTGTCATTCTGTCATATTTGATATTGACGGAATATTGCTGTAGGTATAATGTTGCATTTCTATTGGTTATAAACTTTTATTGTATTGAAAAATCTGTATCGTAATGAATCTCATTACAGTACAGGTAGTAAATGTCTAATAAATCAATTAAAGTATAGAAAAAATGAAATATCATTATTTTGTGAAGAATTGTCAAAAGCCATTACTAATAAAACCGACTTAGTAAAAATATTTGTTTTACTGATGAATGCACATTTTTTTCTTGACGGAAATGTAAATCAAATACACACAATTGTTATTGGAGTAACAAAAACCGCAAACACATAATGTTTGGACTGGGATTCTGGTCAGCATAATAACTGGAACAATATTTTTTCAAGAAAACTTAAATTCTTAAATGGTCCTCTGCACATATATATTTAGTAAAATTTGGTTGATCTCTTAAAACGAGTTGATGCAGATCACAATTTTTTAGTGAAGAGTTAATACATTTTGAACAAGATCGAGCTCCATGACATTATTCGTTGCCCATTCAGCGAATTTTGAATGGTAATTTTTCTGGTAGACGAATTGGAAGAAGAGTATCTATATTAGAGTGGCCAGCAAGCTCACCAGATTAACACCACTTGATGCATTCTTCCTTTGCGGTCATCTAAAATCAGTCATTTAAGACACAACCTGTCGATATAGTAGATCTGCAAGAGAGAATTATTAACGAATGTAAAAGTCTAAATTCAAACATTTTTAACCATGTTAAGCAACTCTACTATTGTATGGCAAATATTAGATAAAACATCGAATACTTATTGCGAAGTTTATAAATAGGTTCCTTGTTTGGTAAAATGTAAACTTTTGATATGTTAATGTTAATAAGTTAAAAATTAAAATGCTTCTTTTTAAAAGATCTTTATTTTGACGGGTCACAAAACCACCAAAGACATAATGTTATTATTAATATTTTGAAGCTGGGGAGCCAACTTCTAAATCTCAAATGTCAACAAAGATCACATCGGACATAACATTGGACAAAAAGATACTTTTTTCCACGATCCGTCAAATTCACGTATTTACTGGTTTAATTAAAAGAATAGTAGGTTTTGTTTACAAATTACTGATCGATAAGTATCTTACCGATCAGATTGTCGCCTTCTGATCGGTAAGTAATGACATATGAAAGTTTTTGTCACTTTATTTTAGATAATTTTATAGTTGTCACTTTGACATGAACAAATTTAGAATCATTTTAATTTGGTCTACTATTCTTTTAATTAAACCAGTAAATACGTGAATTTGACGGATCGTGCAAAAAATGTTATAAGCATGTCGAACGGTAAAAATCCCTTACCGTTCTCCATACTTAATATACTATTTTCTTTACTATGATACAAAGATTTCATGAAAGTATTCTAAAAAAATTGCTTTGAAAAATTTCAAAGTATGGGTTGCTGGAGGTGAAGTGGTGAAGCCTAAAATTAATCTTTCCAATGATGCTCAATGTCGCCATTTGAGATTTCAATGAAAGAACATTGCCCTATTATTGCTTAAAATTGGGTCCAGAAATAATCGGCTAAAAAGTTTTCGAATTATCACTTATCCCACTCTGATTTTGTGTGAGTTAAGAACTTTATTACAGCACGATAAATTCCGAATAAAATTGTTTTATTCAAAACAGACCCTCCCACCACATACACACACGTAATTTCAAATTTTTTGTGTTTCTAAAACTACGTAAATGTCCCCAGTCACGATTATAGCCGTATGTTAGAGTATTTACATTGTATGTGCGGATGTATATGTTAGGAATGTTGTGAGTATATAAGCGATCTATGAGCCATGAAAAGGCATGGCAGAATGGAATGAAGATGTTCTCTGACTCGGACTCACGTTTGTGTCGATGATATTTTAATATGAATTATGTAAGCAGGCCACACGGACTCGCCATTTCTGATTATTGACGGATCACTAGCTTGCTCGGCCAAGAAGGTCTTTATTTACCAGGTCATAAACTTGGAATGTTGTCATATGAAGACGAATAAAAGAAGCAAAAAGTTTGTCATCACATCAATCCCATCCATCATCATAGTATAATTATCGTGAATTGAATATACATTTGTGGAAAATGCAGACTAATTAAACTAATTATGTCATTTTCGTAGTATTTAAGTAAAATATGAAAACAATTAGCATATTTTGTTTATGTAAAAAATGCCGAAGTAGTAAAACGGATAGCAAATAGCAGGAACTGGTCAATGGTCACCTTCCTGCGTATTGCAGGAGTCAGTTAAGCATGTGCTGACAGTGTTAAATTGTAGACGATACAGCATATAGTTGGAATGTAGCGACGGCGCCACCGCATCTCGGCGCCAATTTCACACGGACGGATGCTGCATGGATGCATCTCTCTTACTTTATGCAATATTATCATCATCTATATTCTATTTTATCCGGTCCGCTCTCATCGTGTGGTGGCCATTCATTTTTATCTATTATACTTATAGAGAGAAAGAGAGAGATATATGTATATTTAAAATAATTAACGTACAAATACTATGAATATTTATGTAGGTAGGGATGTTATTAAATTTCTGCAACAGTTTTAAATAATTTATATGTACATTGAAATTTATATTAGATATTCTAATACAAGGCAACGGTAACAATCTATAAGAAATAAATTTGACTATCGTGTTATTTTATATTGCATAAAAACGAGATTTAGAGCATGAGTGCCGTTACCTAAGGTCACCGCAAGGCCGTTTATTATTTGAACTTTTCGTGCAGACTTTTTTGTAACATGTAGTATTTCGAAATGAGCTGTTCCTTTGAATTTAATGCAACAACCCGTATCCTCAATTTTATAAAAGAAATATTGCCCTCTCTGGGAAATTTCCTAAAGATGCCCTTGATAGTAAATCAATTCTTCAATGAATATTGCTCGGATGGGAAAAATAAAATTAAACAATTTAATTAAGGAGGATCGAAAAAACATAAAAGACGCGATTAATCAAATGGTTTAGATTTACTTGTCAATACAATTTTAATGGAGCAATTATAATTGTTGAGGACCCAAGCCATTACAGAAACTTGTAAATCGACTATTTTGTTAAATATCGTATAACTACTGCCAACTAGCTCGACGATTGCGTGAGACGGAGAGCAACCTATGGTCGTACACCATGCTCTGGTCTCTGTCCTTGGCTTAGTATTCGGCTAGTAGTCATTCTGAAATCTGTATAATAGTTATTTATGTATTAAGGGCATAATCGGGAGATTATGGCATGAGGGAATGTTTAAAGCCCGACGAAGGAGAGCTTTTAATTTCCCGAGGGCCATTATCGACAATTATGCCCGTGATACATACAACGTTTTATTCTACATATTTTAGTTTCTAAACATTAAAAAAATATACAGGGTGATCAGTAATTGGCGCACTCCGAATACAGGGCGTTATAGAGCACATTAAAACTAAGGATAATCTGCAAAGAAAAATTAAATCTGATGGTTACTTTCCGACTTATAGAGTTTCCCTCATCCAAGTTACAAGCTAATTATTTTAATAACCAAGACAAAAATAAGTGAATAATTCATGCTACTATAATCTCTGGATAAAATGCAATATGATTGGTTCAATTTTTTTCACAAAACCTCTAATACAAAGAAATTGAAAATGTTAAAATTTAATAAAATACATAAATTTGAGAGAAATTTGAAGTTTGGCAACCTCTCAAGCTCGCCTTGGGATAAAGTAAAATACCTTCTATTGCCATGAAAATATAAATAATGAATTTCAATTGTTGTTTCTGTTTTTTAATAAAATTGACAGTACTAAATTAGTTTGACAAGTTCTCACATCATAAAATATTGAACGTTTCTCTTTTTTTTCTCGTCGAACCTATTCAAATGTTCAATGCAGTGTTGCCACTTTTATTTTCACAAAAGTGGTCATATCTTTGTAAAGAAAGGACTTACAGCACTGCGGTAAAAAAATTCGTCATTCTTAAAACGTAAAGTTTATCACAGTATGCTCCGAGTGCGGCAATTACTGATCACCCTGTATAATATTTCCTGCAAGTTTGTGACAATTGTGGCGATACGAATTTTAGTGTTGTCTAGAGGTAGTTGGTTATTTACGTATTAAATACATCATAATTGACTGTTTTCGTCTTAACACAATGTAACAATGGCAAATATAGTTCGCAGCAGCACTTTTTTATTAATCGGACCATAAAGTCCACTTTACGCCAGCATTTGCGGGCCTATAAAGTAGATTATGTGTCTAAAATAGAATAAAATAATGTAATACAACTTTATCTGGCATTTGGTTACAATTGTTACAACAACGAAAGTTAACAAAATTATTTGCAGAATAAAGTTCTTCAGATGTAAAAAAACCGGCTTCAAAATTTTCAAAAGTTTGGAAGACAAAATAAATGAAATCTAGCGTTTTTCAAACAAATTTTTTTCCATAATAATAATTCAAATATGAAACATTAAGCAAAATTTAAAAAAATACCTAAGCATGTGTTTAATAACTTATTCTCCTTAAAAGCCTCTAGACAACTTTATTTAGAAGATAAATTTCTTTACCAGTATTATTAAATACATGCGTAATTTTTTGTTGTTTCATGTATAAAATCAACTTGTATCACAACAGACCTCAAAAGTAAGATACAGAACATCAGAAAGAGAAATTCACTTTTGTATAGTTTTATTTGTTTCTCTCTGGGAAAATGAAACCTGATGCCTATGATTGTAATCTACGTAAAATTAATCTAAGATATGCTTTACTCGAACTATCAGGAATGATTATTTTTAGTCTCTTAAAGCAATTATGATTTATTTTATGCTTGAATTACAAAAAAAAAACATTAAATAGCTTATTATTATTAACACAAAAGAAATGATATAACAGTCTCTAAAACAATAATGTTCTTGGTATCGAGTGTTAATAATATGAAGGATGCCACAAAGGCAAAAGCAGTTTATGTAAGCGTCATATAACCAATTATTTTTAAATAGCAATAAAACTGTGATATTAGAATTTAAATTGAATGTCAAATCGTGGAATATTAAAGTTGAAATTTCCAAGAAATCGTACATTTATTGTAATTTTACGTTCCAAACTGAAAATGATACTACATGTGCGAATGTGCTTTTTTCATTGCAATTACAAAAGAATAAACTATTATACTGCTATGGAATAAAAGCTGCTTTGCAAAACTAATTGCGGGTTCATTTTATTCATTAATATGGTACAATGGTTTATTGGTTCTCTCTGAGTTTTGTGTTCAACTCTGATGCTTATATGCAATTTATATTATAATGTGCCTTGTATTGTAAAAGGCTGCTTTAAATTGTGCAAATCCAGATTCATAACTGTAAATGTTCATTTTTATTATATTATCATATCGAACAATTATTATTACTTTACTGATGTGAGGCACTATGGACTCACTGCGCTCAACAACAAAACGTAATATAGTTAACAATTATTATTTATTCATGTACGTGTGTGTTATCTGCAGCTACTTCTACGATAAATACAGAGTGACTCGAAATAATGCTTATAAATGCTTTAAATTTGTAAATATTCTTACATCGGCTTTTGCCACAGGTGACTTTTAAAAATTATCTCAATTTCTATTTGCTTTGGTTGTACGCATGCGAAACAGAAAAAAAAAATTAAGAAATTTTAATTTCTTGAATGATATACATACCTATGTTGTGGAAAGACAATATATTATTCATTGAAGAAAGTCTTCTTTAATGATAGATATACAGGGTGTTTCGTAACTACGGTACGAAACTTCAGAGGGTGATTTGTTAGGTCGTTTTAAGAAAAAAAGTTCCTATGAACATGTCTGGAGTTGCTTTGTTGTAGTTGAAGTTTAAAAAAAACGGTATTTATAAAATATCATAAATATCCTTAAACCGATTTGGTTGAAATTTGGTGCAGTTATTTGAAGTAATAAGGCGCTTATTTAGCCCTAACTAGATTAAAATTATTAGGTCCAGTGGCGTCTCAGTGGGCACCACAGCCAATATTATTGAGAGAAAAAAATTACCCCACTGACTTTTTTTGTAGTTTTTTATTTTTTTAGATTAAGCAACTAAAAATACAACTTTTTGGTCTCTTGTGTTTATTTCATATCTAGCTTCGTTTTCGAGAAAAAAACATAAAAATCACCACATCTGCTTTTTATAACAAATTATTGCCTAGTCCAATCAAGTAGGTACCTACTTACCTGCTTTGGAGACCAGCTCACAGTGATAGTATTGTCATATCAGTAAAAGTCAGACTTGTCAATTAGCAGTGATTCCATCATGAATAATTTTACTAACGCTGAAATGGCTGACATACACTTTTTTTTTAAACTTCAACGCCCTGTATCTCAGAAACGAAGCAACTCCGGACATATGTTCATAGGAACTTTTTTTTTAAAACGACCTAACAAATCACCCTCTGAAGTTTCGTACCGTAGTTAAGAAACATCCTGTATTTGTCACGCGCTACGAAAAAATGGACCTATAAGCAGCAAAAAAAAACGATTTTCAGATTATGATCATTTTAGGTCAGTTTGAGGTCGCTCTTCAAGTTTGTGAAGTGGAAAAAAATTGCCATCCCTTATTTTTTACTATAAAACACCGTTAACGATAGCAGTTCTTCTCCTGTAAAATTTTAGTTTGACTGCTTAGGTCCCTTTCACATTTATAAACTTTAACCAAGAAAAATAACATTTTAAGAAACAAATAGAAAATATTTATTGTTATTATGTTGACACTTTCTATTAGGAGTATCATTTTTGTATTCTGTAACGAAGAATGTGATTATTATTCATATGAAGAACAATATTATTAAATTAATAGTATAATATATATATATAAGAATTAAACTTTTAAAATTTTCAAAAATATTGTATTCTAGGAAATATCGACAAGATAAATAATAATAAAACAAGAGAGATCAAACCTATCAAACAAGGATGTATTCTGAGTCCGTTCGTTGTTGTTCTCGCTGGTACTAAATGAAGGAACCAAAGAAACAAAAAAGGAAGCGAAAATATATGAGGTAGGATATTGGATAATGGAAAAGGTACAAATAACAGTAAGAGTATGCTACGGGAACGACATGGTTCTAACAGACAAGATTGAAAAAATACTGAACGAAAAGTTTAGAGATATACAAGAAAGCATTGGAGAAGATTAATATGGAAATAAATGGAGAAAAAACCAAGGCAATGACAATAGGAAAGAAGCGCCAAGGACATACAATACATGTAAGAGAGAAAAACTTAGAACAAGGTTCGAAATTTAAATACCAAGGTTCGGTACTATCAGAAAGTAAGAGATTGGAGGACGAAATAAAAGAACAAATAGCAGCAGTTTAATAGTATCAAAAACACGTTCCTGGGAAAAAGAGAAATACCGAAAGAAATTAAAACCCCAGTATTTAAAAAAATAGTAACACCTATACTTACGAGATCTATGGCATAGAAACATGGACAATGACGGAGTAACTGAGATGAAAACTAATAGCAACAGAAATGAGATTTATAAGAAGAATCCAAAATAAAAACAAAGATGGACAACATTATAAATACCACACATAAGGAAAAATTGAAACTGAGAGCAATATAGAAGAAAAAATATAAGGACAACTAAGATGGTTTAGCCACGTAAAAAGAATGACAGAAGAGAAAATAAACAGACAGGTTTTTGAAGCCAGAGTTAGTAAAAAGAAACCTAGGTAGACCCAGAAGAGTATGATGGCTGGAGGGTGTAAGAGCAGCAACGGTCAAGGAAAATATGAACAGAAAATATAGAACAGAAATGCTTTTTATTTCCCAGTAGTATTCTAAGTTCCTTAGCATGTTTCTAATTTTGTAGGAATAAAGTCAATTTAGGTCCAAGAATGGGTTCAATACCTACTCGGTTGTCTCAGTCTCTGATACTGAATTTTTTAAGTTAGATAAGATAAATATTTACTTTGCAATATTTTGCAAAAGAAAATTTAAAATTTAGATGAGATTGGTGCACCTAGCAAAATTAAAAAAAATTAATAAATGAAGCTTTGTACATTCGAAATACTCGTTTTGAATAAATAATCGCATTGAAGAAACAATTTATTCTTTTCAGTTGAGCATATCTCATCATCTTTTTGAAACTATCTTGTGATTAACTTTTCTGTGTGTATGCTAATTTATTGTGGATGAAATCGTAAAAAACAATTAATAAACTTTCAAGATCTGCGCTAATTTTATGGTAATTCTGAGGTAGCTCATTGTGAATACATACACACTTTGTTTGTTTAAATGTTTGGCAAAAAAGGATAAGTTTTCCTCCGTTTAGTTTCAAAACTAACAATAATCTTGCAGTTACAATATAAAATATCAAAGCCTTTCTATTGTCAAAGACAGTCCCGTTTATTAGAGATAATTGTTCCCTAAAGAGCCGGTAAAACAATTTGTGCATTTGTGCATGATAACAGAGTTAAACTAACAATTTATTTTCTATTCTTCAATCCAACGTCAGAGTCGATTTGTAAATTGTTGTTCCGATGTAAAATACATTATTATCAGGTACTAAATTATCGCCACAAGAAATACAAGCTGTAAATAATAAAATGAAAATACCACACTGATCGACAAGCCGACCGACCGGTGAGAGTAAAATAGAAAAGTGAATATACTGTTTTAAATAAACTGTATTTAAAAATGTGCATCAGACGTTAAGGAAAAAATCCGGAGATGGAAAGGATAATTGTTTTTGAGCGCAATTGTGGTGTGTACCACTATCAATTATATGCATTTTTGAGCACACTTCAGTGTGTATGTGCACTGAAAGTGAACATTGCAATAATAGACAATAGATAGCTAGCCAGCCGGCATAGCATATAAAAGCGCATTTGTTGTGCCGTAATTATATTTATTAAAGTTAAAATCAGATGCGCCTGGAGTGTTGACGATGTGTACTGCGGTACCATTGTTATTTTCACTCTGGTACTACCGCAGTTTCTCCAATACCCACCTACACACATCGTTCGCATTCGCACTAAGGTACAACTTCATCTGATGCTGAGAAAAACAACAGCACGGCACTGAGGTGCTTAAATGCATTTGTAGATATACACACACAGTGGATTGGATTTACTTCCTTACAAGATTAGATAGCACGTTCGTTTATTTTTATCATTAGTCAAACGTCAAAATTACAAAGTGCGACACGGCAGACTGCACACCTTGGACACCTCCAACAACTGTCTCTCCTGCCAAAGAGGTGCCTCAATGTCCAAAACGAACATGTTCACAACGGGAAGCTGTTTTCATACACCACCTTCATTCATTCATCCGTTGCTTTTCTAGTAGGCAGGATTGGGCTGAAAGTAGTTGAGCCCATAAGCCGAGGAAAAACAACAAAAAATGCTGTTGGTCTTAGAATACAGTAAATTTTTATCTAAACCCAAAAATTTCCAATCTTTTCTATTTACCCCAGGTCAAAATAATTTTGGATGTTGAATATCCATATAAATATTTTCCAATAAAGATAGGAATTTTTGTATTTGTAATATTCAAGAATTTCTAAGAGTACCTACCTAAATAAATATATTATCGAATTTGCTAAGTTAATTTATCAAAAAAATAAGGAAAATATTCAATAAAATAATGTGAATTAAGAATTAATAAGAAATAAAAATTAGATTTATTGTTTGGCCGTTTCTTATTTGTTATAAAAATCAAAAAATTAAATTTAGATACCAAAGATATATTCGCAATGATTTGAAAAAGTTATTTATACAGGGTGTGTCACGACGAGTTGACAGCAGACATAACTTTATTACTAAACACATTTTGGTTCTAAAAATTGGTACACGCCCATTATACAATGTGCTCTATTTAACGAGAATATTGCCACCTTTCTGGTACTTCTGGTTATACCGAAAGTAGACACAAACTTTGTTATTTTAAATGGAACACTCTGTATATTTTTGAACTTTTAGATTTTACACTTTATTTTAGACATAAAAGTATTAAGGTTGTGTGGTCCTAAACATTAATGGTATTATAATTATTTACACTTTTTCATTTTTTTTTACAAAAACATAGATGTAAATAAAAATTCGAATCTTGACAACGTCACATTTTTTCCAAAGTTTGGCCAAAAAAGTACGGGTTTTTTTTACGTTTCTGAGATTTCGAAAGTCCATTTTGATTACACTAATGTCTGATTGTCTGTCAATTTTTTTGTAATAGTGCCTAAAAAACGACTTCGTGTTTGATCTATATAAGTTATGGTAGTAGGTAGGTACTATACAAATAATGAGGTAATGTGTTTTCTGGAAATCGAGTTAAAATATCCTATGAGCCTTGCCGAAGTCGAACACCTAGCAAGGTTTATAGGATATTTATTTGACTACCTAGACGATATATTCTTTGATGACATGTGCTTGGTTCTTACAGTCTTCTCATTCTACTCAACTTCAAAAACGTCTCCCTCCTACATACAATGAAAAATCATGTTGAGAATTAATTCTTAAAAGGTTTGAATGTTGTAGTTAAAAATTAATACAAGTAGCGTTTTTTAAATGAGGTTTGATGATGGTCGCAAGAGTTCGAAAAAACTGATCGATAGGTATTGTATATCTTAATAGAGGACAAAAAGTGGCTGTCATGTCTCACAAAAGATTTCCCGGAATTAGTTTATTTCAAATATTTCAAGAACTAATCAAGATATGTTAGATTTTTTTACAGGATATTCTTGGACACCTAATTGTGCATGTGTACCACTAGAATTCATACCTGTATGTAGGTACTGTGGAACAATGTCTATAAAATGGTCAAATAGAGCTCAGCTAATATGATTTTAAATTTTATAATTAACTTATCTTTACATAGAAAAGTATTTTACACAGAGCACAGACGTCTTTATTCGTAAAAACAATATGTAGGTACTCTCGGTTCAAAATTATCACATTGTCTTTTCAAACGTTAACTCCATAAAATTATGGCACAAAAAGTCTTCTGTAATGGGCAAGAAGTTAAACAACACTGGTATTTTACACTTATAGACATACCTGTTTTATTTTAATTTCATATCGTCTAGCTAGACACTTTAAAACATTTTTTTTTAAATATCTGATGTGTCCAACACATGAACATGAGTTTCTTATGCCATATGGAATTAATTCTGATCTTTGGAAAGTAGATACTGAAGTTCTAGCCAATATAATCATATTTTATTTATGTTAATAAAAATTAATATAATTAGTGTTTTATACCGGATGAGATCGGGTGTCTTCGTAAGAATTGGGAAATATTCGGAATCGATTTAGCAATATTGCATTGTATAAAAAAGGCATCCGAAAAAAATTCAGTGGCAATAATTTGACTAAATAGACTTCTAGTGAATTTTTTTGGTAGAATTTCAAAAAAACTTAAACAAAATATGTTTCTAAATTTAATTCTAAACCAATGTTATAGAATAAAATCTCCTAAATTGTTTCATCATTAAGATACTCCTAAAAAACCTAAAAATATCTTCCGCTTAGTCACACTTGTGTTGATGCAAGATGAAAAATAGTTAAATATTATCTACAATTTTGTTCAAACCCTTAAATATGAAATTTGGATCAATTTCGACAAGTCGTTTTTGAGTTATCGTGGATACAGACAGACACACAGACAGACATCATGATAAAATAGTCCAAATGGATTCAGGGATCCTGAAAACATGTAAATTTATCAAAATCTCGAAGTAGAAAAAAATAACAATTACCTCCTCATTACTTCGTATAAGAAAGTAAAAACATTAAATACCAAAAAAATAAAATGAATTATAAACTGTAATATGTCCAAGATAAGATAATTTAGGGCAAAAAACTATATAAATGTTTAAAATTGTCTAATAATTTTATGCAGGTCAGTCCAATCCTGCAAACCCTCTTATATAATCTCACTTATTGCTGCCTGTCCCCTAGTCCTAATAAAAATTTTATGCACGCACCTTGCACTCCACAGCCTGTTCCTCGACTTAATACCGAATTTATCAAATCTCACATCGTCGATGTGCAAAATTCTTCCCCAATCCCTCATTAGCATAAACCAATCAATTATGTTACATAACTCTTATAGAAACGTTGAAGAAGAATGATCCTTTGCTTGCGAATGTGAAATTTTCGGATTATTTTCGAAACCGTTTTATACAAATATGGTTGTATAGATTTAATCCTTAATACATTTTTTGGTTTGTTGTTTTTTTAATCGGCTACAAAAATTATTACAGATGGTTGATATTATCGTATAAAGGTGGAAGAAAAATAAATTAGTGCAGTTGTAATAAATATCGGATGCCGGTGTGTATCTGATATATTGTATATAAATGAGAACACATTCGGTGATGTTAATTTCACGATTCTTATTTATAACTCATCTGGAATTTATTCCGAACATGTAACCACAAAATGGCAAATGTAAATTGAGCAATTAACAATTTAAATATAAGCAATTCATTTTATATTTGACAGAGATAACTATTCGATAAGTTTAATTTTTTTTCAATCGTGTATATTGAGAGGTTTTTTTGGTTTTCTTTTTTGTACATTTGCATTTTGTTTTAATTGATTTACAATATGGGTCGAGGTATTTATTACAGAAATTCGATCACATAGGGATTGCAAAATAAAATTGTTTCGTATGTAATTATTTTATGGTAGTAATTATGATAATGAAGCAGACAGATAAACTCAAACATTTCCTTAGATTTTTAATAATATTAATATTTTCATGAAAAATTCTAAAACTTTTGTAAATAATTGTTTTCTAAAGTATTTCAGTTGCAGTAAAAATAGCATTTCTTAATTTCCACATATCTGGCTTAGTTCAGTGGAACTATATATTATGTATTGGTAATGGTATGTATTGTGCCTCTACATAGAGGTACTTAAAGTAACCAACGTGATTACTTATAGGACGTGCCTTTAACTTTCCGCATGTAATAAGTATGAGTATGACCCATGCAATTCTATATCGTAGAGCTGCGAAGGGTCAAAGGTGCCATCATTAACCTGATGTCCTCCGCACGGTGTACAACCCTTTTCATTATAAACGACTAGATGGATGGATCGATGGATAGGTAGATGTGAGCTAAACTAAAGTCATATATTTTCTTATTATATTGTGCATGTAATTTGTTTTATTTGTTTGTATGGCAGATATTGCCAGCGTACATGTTTTTATAGTAGTTATTTGTAGGTAAAGGTTATCAATACATTGTAACAACTTTTGTGCTCGTTTTGTGTATTTAAAAATATTTTTTTAAAATAGAAAGATAAAGTTTTAAATTCAAAAATTTGTTGTGTAGCGACATCTTTGTATTTAAGATGGAACTAAAAATTTGGAAATTTTAAGGGTTTTCTTAATCGAAAGGTACTTTAAAGCCAATTTTTGTTTTCTCCTGATAGAAAATTAATGCCTGATACCACAAATGTGTGTTAACTATTCGTTGATTAATTTGAACTTTACAGGCCTCTGTTCGTCAATCGCTAATCTGTATTAAATTTCCACCAATAATAATAATTAACGCTAATCTCAGATTAAATTTTCGTTTGATGTTGAATCGGGCATTAAATTGTAACTTGAGATATTTATCTTTAGAAGGCGCTGAAATTTTGAGTGAGTGTATATTTGGTTGCATAAATTTTTAACATAAGAGTTTACTCTAGTTTCCCTACTCATCTGTGACAACTCACTTGCAGCAGTAGAAGACGAGTTCGTCTAGAAAATCATCAGTAATCTGTCACGTTACTTGTCCTCCGCAGCTTTCAGTTTGTCATTTGTGTTTTGATTTGGTGCATTCAAATCAGAAATTCAAGCGATTTATTTTTAAACATTTTCGTTTTGAACAAAAGCATTCAATTCCAAGGTGATAGATATAAACTAGAAAACATGTTGCGTATAGTTTTTTTTTAAATTTGACATCATGAAGAATTTTGGCATAATAAAAGGACCAGTTTTAACAAATAGGTGAAATAATGGATGACTATGATGAGGACGAACCTGATATAAATGAGCAAATTTTCCACAATAATGTTAGGGAACAAATCGTAAGTACAACACATAAATCAAATATCCACCTAACAAATCGTTAACTAAAAATATTGCGTAAGGCTTCTTTTATCAATATAATAAAACCACGTAAACAATACCGTGTTAAAATAGCCACATGACAAAAACTAGTTACTAAATTGAGTTCAATTTAATTTAAATTGTACCACGTCACAAATTCTTGTAGCTAATTATCATTTATGTTTTTTTACAGATATTTCTATTACTGTTTCTATTACTTTACCTGGCGAGTTTTGCATTATTAAGACGATATAAACGTCAGGGTCCCGAGGATTATTTTAGTACCGACCAGGATGAGGTGACTGTTTACCGAATTAGCACGTGGTTGTGTACGTTTTCCCTGGCCGTGTCAATTGGAGCTGTTCTACTGCTGCCCTTTTCAATCGTCTCCAATGAAGTGCTTATTATTTATCCCAACAGTTACTATATAAAATGGCTAAATTCCTCTTTAATCCATGGTAGAAATTATAGGGTTTTCATTATTCGGTTATTTTATAATTGATATTGTTTTAGGACTTTGGAACTACGTGTTTCTTTTCTCTAATTTATCATTGTTTGTATTCCTGCCTTTTGCCTATTTGTTTACGGAGTCCGAGGGGTTTTTTGGACACCGTAAAGGTTTGACTGCTAGAGTTTACGAGACGTTTACAGTACTTGGTTTACTTGGCCTGGTGGTACTTGGATTAACCTACGTAGTATCTGCGTTAATAGACAAAGATAAATCTAGTATTCAAACAATACTAAGTAGGTTTTTGAACATAATTTTTTTAGGGTAATCACTCAGCTTATCATTCTTTCAATTACAGATCTTTGGACATACTATTTACCGTTCCTGTATTCATGCATATCATTTCTGGGAGTGCTGATACTTTTAGGTAGGCACTCAAATTTATTGCAACAAACATTTACCTACTTAATAACTACACTGTTTTCTAGTTTGTACCCCTTTGGGATTTGTCCGACTTTTCGATGTAGTTGGGAAGTTCCTAATTAAACCCCAATTCATGCGAGATATAAACGATGAGTATTACGCTTGTGCTATGGAAGAAGAGTCCCTCCGTAGAAGACTGAAACATGCCCAGCATACGGGCAAATCTTATGTGAGTCCTGCACCGATGTCAGTGGACTCTAACGGACCGGTGCAGGAGGATGACTACAAGTTGCCTGATAATTTATTGCGATTGCGAAACGGTGAATTGTTGAGTGGCCTCGGGGCCAAACTGGCCGAAACTGAAATGAGGAGAAAGTTGTTGGGTGAGATTTTGATTGATGTGTAAAATCTGGGGGGGAAAATGTTAATTTATTCAAAGAAATTTTGAAAATATTGTGCTTCGACGTGGGTAATCTTTCCGCAAATGTTTTGATTAGCTAATAATTGCTACTTTAACATAAAGAACCAACAGCTAACAATGCTGATAATTTTTATTATTTTAATTCCATTCATCATTTGGCAGCATGTTCTTATCTCATTATATAAATAAACTATTATCTCTCGCTTGTGATCAGAAATAAAACAGTTTATTAGTTTATTTTTATACGTCCTTGATTTAACTTTGGAATGTTTGAATAATTTATGCGTAATTGCTAGATAAACAACGGCAATCATCGTCGGTGAGAAGAAATGTGACGTATCCAATCGCAATGATTTTGTTAATAGGACTGACAATAATAGCCGTTTTACTGGTGGTACAAAACACCTTGTCGTTATTGATAGGCATAAAGGCCTTACCAAGCAGCTCAAAAGTACGATACCTTTTTTATTGTTATCATTTCAAAGAACTAATGGTTGGTTTTTAGCAATTCACCTTAGGAGTGAGCTCCCTGTCAAAACTGGGGCCTTTTGGTGCCGCTTTGGAAATTGTTTTGATAGTTTACTTTATTGTAACATCATCTATAGGATTGTACACAGCCCCTATAATGTCCAGAATCCAACCAAAGGTGAAGGGCACGCCGTTTTGTCTGGTTTTGGCCAACTGTGCTGTGGTACTAATTATTAGTTCTGCTCTACCACTTCTCTCGAAAATTTTAGGTACACCAATTAGATTTTACTTAATAATAATAATAATAAAAGCAACTTAATATTAATTCATTGCTGTTGTAGGTATAACCAATTTCAATCTCTTGGGGGATTTCGGCAGCATCGAGTGGCTAGGAAATTTCAAGATCGTTCTCTTGTACAACCTCACATTTGCATCAGCCTCAACTCTGTGTGTAGTGAATAAATTCACTGCTAAAGTTCGTAGAGAATTGTACGCTCGGTTAGTTGAAAATTACATATTTTTAACTAACTGCGTTTCATTTTTAAACTAACATGTTTTCTTTTATTTGTCTAACGAAACATGTACAGAATGGGAACTGTACATTATAATACTTGTAACTAGAAGACTGATTATTGTTTTATTTTTATGGTTTTTATGCTATTACTCTGAATAGTCAAATGTATTATTGAATTATTACTATTATTATAAATGCAGCAACAAAGCTTTAGTCATTGTTTTCTCTTCAATTGCACTTGTTATTTAACAATGAAACATATTCTATGTTTGTATTGTATTTAATATTGGTTTTGCTGTTGGTGAGTGGCTTACTAAACTTGTGTAAACAGAGTGTTTATATTTTAACAAGTTTTCATAGTCGTTCATGTAGTTGTAATCTTGTAACAGTTTTTGGATGTTTATGGGAGCAAGTGAACATGCTGTGTCCGTTGCGAACACTCCAAGGCCCTCCGTATGCAAATTTGACTAGATTTCATGTTAACTAGAACAACTACAGCTCTGGAGTTCTTTCTGTGAAAGGAAATAATAATGAATCTGTGATTTGAACAGCATTTAACCAAGTAGGTGCTACACCAAATAATGCCTTATTTTCTATATCTAGTTATATTGTAAGATATATTCTAAACATCGTTCTTTTAATTTGCTCAATTAGTTGCACAGTTTTTGTCATACTTAGCATTACTTCTTGATTTATTTATTTATTGTAGCCTTAAATACATTCTTTTTTAAGTTATATTGTCATTGATACTCATATTTATTCATTTTATTTAAATTGTAAAGTATCTAGTTTATTTTGTGAATAAAGACCAAGTGTGAAATTTTACTGTAGGTGTTTTTCTTAAACATTTTTCGAGGTGGTCTAACTTTGTTATTGTAGAACAGCAGCAAATCTGCCGTACAAGTTAAAAAGTTCTGCTTCGAACGGAGAAAAACGATGAAAAAGTTTTTCTCTCAAAGCGGCGTTTTTAAATTGAATTTTTATCAATAGTATGCCATTTTTTCATATAAACTGATGATTCTATTTCTTTTTCCGTGAAAAAATTATAGTTTTTTATTATTTGAACTTAGAAAAGTGGCATGAGTTTGTTCATAGGCTAAAATACCTACAAAGGAAAAAGGCCATGAGTCGATATGATATACATATTTAAATTAGAATCAATAGATTAGTATCTAAACATTTGAGAAATCCAACCATACATTTTAATACGTTCATTTTTTCAGGTTTGTTCAAATTTATGAATTCATAAAACATTTTTTAACTACAATTTTTCACCAGGAAATTTGCGAATGTTCGGGGATTATTATTTATTTTATTTAAACGTTGAAAATCTTTCGTTTGCTGTCATTCAAAGGTATAAAGAAAAGCGTATCATATGGAGGGATCAGAGGCAAAGCGCCGAAGTGAAGTGACATTGGGAACATTCTGAGATATAAGGTTTTAAAGTTGAAGCTATACTATAAAATCAGTGTTAAAAATTTTGTCCGTCCAAATTTAATAGTTTTTTAAATTGAAAAAACAAAATGTATACATTATTCTGGTCGAAAATCGCATTTAGGCTGTTTTGTCTTTCAACAATTATCAAGAAACGTTAACACTAGATGGGTGAAAAAATAATAATCCGAAGCAATGATTTATCAAAATTTTCTATTGGAAAAGTATTTATAACAAAACAATTTTAACATTCAGTCATAATCAGACTCGAGTAGCAAACACCCATCTTCATGTTCATTGTGTTTCCGTTTGCTGCCTTTTGCTTACTTTTTTGACACGTCTGTGTGCGCCAGCTTATTGTAAAATATATATAATGTACCTACTCCAAAACCTGACGTAAATTTTGCCATTTTTTTTAGTTTTGTTAGTTTTTCAGTACAACCCCAGACACCTCTGATGTATTATCTTCACTTGGGATATTTTACTACCAAACAGAACTGAGTTTCCACTTTTGAAATCCGCATATCGGTTTTGCTTCTGACCCCTTATTCATATATTAACCAATAAACATTTTACAGAAGATACTCCTTAGGGGTCGTCAAATATTACGTAACGCTATTGTTTGGCTTTTTTGTACCCCCCGCCCTTCGTAACACACTGTAACATCTATCCCCAGGTGTTACGTAACACTTAAAAATTTGATTTTGCCTATACTCAGCATTAAAATTAACGAAAATCGAGGAACAAAATAAAAAAACAACTTTCAATGATGTTAAATGCATTTTTTTACCAACTGTTAAATATATAATTGTTTTACAGTTCAAATTTGGGTGCTAATTCATAAATATTGCAAATCTGATTGTTATGTTATTGTTTGATTGTAGAAGAAAACTTTTCTTTATTAAATATGTTTTAATTTCTTTTTGAATAAATAATACTTAATATTTCAAATTTACTTAATATAAAATAGAGAAGGAATGCTTCATTTTTATAAATGCATTTCTAACTTTTATGGTGGTAAATCATAATGATGTTTAGCTGTTTTGGAAAAGAATCCGTTCGTGATCAATATTTGAATTAAAATGCCATTTTCGCTATTTCTTGTCGGTAGATGTTAAAAAATTTCTTTACGTAACACCGTAACACATCCCGACGCGAAACCTTCCCTACACCCCCTCGAGCGTTACGTAATATTTAAACGACCCCTTACTAATAAAATAAAACATTTTCGCTATTAATTCAGTAATACTTTCTTCTTCTTTCCTATTAGATTTTCAAAAAGTCTCAGTATAAAGTTGTAGAGAAAAATGTTTCCTACAACGTTTCTTTTAAAGTTTTTTTTTTTTCATATTGCCAATATTTAAAAAGTTATTCCACAAATAAGTTAAAAAAATTTTTCTACTAAACTTACTATGTTCCATAACTCTTCCACCTCCGTGGTGAGGTGGAAGAGTTTTATATAAAGAAATAAAAGGAAATTGGTTAAATGAGATCGTGTTTTTATTTCGAGTGTATGGTGTAGCTCAAAAGTCACTATAATTATTATTTTAAATGGCAACAAAATGAGATCTATTGGAGATACAGGTTGAAAAAACGGAAAAATTCATCTGTCTACGAAAATATGTTGTAATACGTTTTTTGTAGCCTATAAAAAACATTAGAAACAAAATTACCTTACCGTTAAGGAAATATTTAATGAAATAGGAAAATTTCCCCAAAATTTTCAACTTATTTGTTGAATAACTTTTTAAATATTGGCAACATCAAAAAAATTTAAAAGAAAAGTTGTAGGAAATATTTTTCTGTACAACTTTGTACTGATGCTTTTTGTTTCGGAAATCTAATAGGAAAAAAGTTATTCAATAAATAAAAAAATTAACCCTTAAGGGCAGGTGACTAAAAATACAAAAACTTAGTTTTAAACTTACTCCCTACAAGATTTTGCAAAAATTGGCTGTAAGGTACATACATCTATTTCAACTCCCTGCTCAGGAAGTACAAATTTTTAGTCGTAAAAAACTTGTTATTTAATGAAATTTATCTTTGTCAGAATTTATTGTTTGCGTAAATGGATGCATTTTTTTACGAATCGAATGATGTAAAAATTTAATTTTCGTCAAAAATGTAATATTAAATATCTTTTTAACTTGTACGGCAGAAACGTTATATTCTAGGGAACAATTTTAGATGGGTTGTATAATATAATTGAAAAACAATGCAATTATTTGTAAATTATTTAATAGGGTAGATTTAATGACACACATTTTGTCAGAAACAAAATTTATAAATAATAACAGTAAATTTAAAGCTTTTGTTTAAATATTAGGTACTTTAATTAATCTTTTTATAATCAGGCAGAAATCATGATATATGTAAATGTATAATCTAGTTGGGATTTTTGCCAAAATAATTAATGCAACCTGTTATAATAATTTAAGACACTTTATAATCGTAATTTATACTTTTAATCACAAAAAAGTTTAGCTCCCTAAATATAAGACTGTATAAAAAACCTAAATGTTGCTTCTAGACTTGTATAAAAATTCCACTAGGTAACATTATGATTAAGTCGATTCATTGCAGGCAATCACCAATTTTGTAATGAATATTTACCTAACTTTACTTACATTTAAATTTTTAATGCGGTTTCTTCCACTTGTGAAGTTAACTGCGTACTCGATAAGCACTCTAGTTGTGATTTTAATCGACTATCTGTGAAAATGACTTCATTAAGCTTAAATCAATATGTTAGACTTCCCCAAAACTATCATGTCCACTAGTTTTCGCATGTTGTTGCGCCTGAACTTGCCCCGTCAACATGATATTACAAACCAAACATTTTAGTGTAAATTTGTTCACATCTGTGTATTGTCTGCTGGATTTGGCTTCTAACGCCAATTGTTCAGCTTCCTTAAGTATTGTACTGTCTTCAGAGGGAAAAATTGTACGTATTTTACTTCCCTGAAACAAAATTATTTTATCTGAAAGTTTCTCTTCGGATTAGAAACTTACATCGAGTGGTTCCACATACAAGGGATCGTAATGTATTCCATCGAACATTAAAAACACTCGATGGGGATAGTTTTGGTCTTCACCAAATCTATTTATGATGCCGTTGATGGTGTCGACTACAGCTATCTCCATGCCGTAGTAATTGGACAAAATCGCGAGTTCAATGGCACCACCCCACGACTTATCATCTTGTATCCAAACACAATAGTCAGCATTTGGTTTACCCAAAATAGCCTCTGAATAAGTAATTTGGTCAGACTTTATAGTTTCAGCTATGAGTTGTCTAAGATATGGAGCAGCGGCACCAGCTTCATCCACTTTACCATTAAGCACGAAGTGTATACTACTGAACAAACATGAGTTATCGGCAGGTACGATTTGTTTTAATAAAATTCCCTGGCAGTTTGTTAGCTGTTCTTGATATGCCTCTGCTACAACGTCAGGTGGAGATGTATTTTTGGCACTAGGAACTTCTGATTCAGGTTTTTCTTCTAGTATTAATGTGTCACCAGATGAAATTCCACAACTGACTAAAAATGTGGAATCTTCGGGAAATTTGAAGATCTTTGGTGGGTAACCTGAGAGCACATGTAGTCGAGGTATGGGGATACTAGACAAATTTGATAGAGTTTCTTTCAATTCTTTCACTGTACTATTTGGTGTTAAGTTGTTTAAAATTTGTTGGCCACTTTTCGTTTTTACTTTTAAAGCAAAACTTGCCATGATTTGATGGCTTGTGCTGTTATTTTAACCTTTAAAATGACAAATGACAAGTGTGGAAAACGAAGCGTCATGACATTTAACCATAGATACAAAGTTAACTAGAGGGGGTTATAGATACAAATGTATGCAACCAACTATACACACAAATTAGTAGTTTATGCAACAAGGTAGGAATGAAGAGATTCTGACGAGTGTAAAAATTGCGCCCTCGCTTCACTCTGGCGCAAGAACACGAGGCAGAATTAATTCCTCCCGTGTAGCATACTCTATTTTCTCATACCTGTACGAATGTGACAAATCTATTGAGACAGTACATTATTTCAGAGATTATAAAAACTTAGATTATAACAAATTTGCACGTGATGCGATAAGCCAAAACTGGGTACAGGTCGAACATTATAGTTGCATAGACACAAAAATTTGTATATTCAATGAAACAGTTTTAAATTTATTCAACACTTATGCACCAATAAAACAAATTAAACCCTCTAAAAAGAGTAAACCCTATATCACACAAAATGTAAGAATAATGATAAAAATAAAAGAAAAAGCTCTTAAACGTTATAGACGAACCACGTTGGCAGCACACAAAAAATACTACCTAGAATTAAAAAAACTAGTAAAAACGGCAATTATCAATGAAAAGAAAGCATATGCTCAATTTCAATAAGAACAAAAATGACTCACAAAAATTGTGGCGGGACATAAAAAAAATAGGCGCGCATCCAAATAGAAAATGCTCTAATAATATTCCTGAGTGTATAGCGAGCGCAAATGAGATTAACGAATTTTTCATTGAGTCCGGAAAAAATTTAGATATAAATTTAGAAACTTTGAACTATTATCATAAGAATACGTCCAATATCAATAACAAATTTGTGTTTCATGAAGTCACGAACGCGGATATTGAAAAAAATCTTAAAAGTATTAAATCTAACGCATGCGGAGTTGATGACCTAAACTTGAAGATGTTAACTATGGCGTTTCCCTTCTGTAAAGATACTGTAAGAAATATTTTTAATTTATGTATTACCACCGGCACCTTTCCCAGCTTATGGAAGACGTCACTTATTATTCCTCTACCTAAAGTGCCAAACGTAATAGAACTCAATCAACTGCGTCCAATAAGTATTCTGTGTACCTTATCAAAGCTATTCGAAAGACTAATTTCAGAGCAAATAAAAAAATATCTTTCTAATAAAAATCTATTACCTCCATTTCAGTCTGGTTTTCGCACCATGCACAATACAAATTCTGCTTTACTTAAAGTCTCATTTGATATTGGAACAGCAATGGACAATAAACTTTTAACTTTTTTAGTGCTCTTAGATCAATCAAAAGCTTTCGATGTAGTGAATATTCAGCTACTCTTGGCTAAATTAAGATACCTAGGATTTCAATCTACAGAAATACTACTTTTTGATAATTATCTGACCAATCGAACACAAATAGTAAAATGTAATAACACTCTTATTTCTCGTAAACTTGTTAATAACAAAGGAGTTCCACAGGGAAGTATATTTGGCCCTTTGTTGTTTTCTATGTTTATTTTTGATATTGCCGAAAATATAAAAAATGCTAACGTACATCTCTATGCCGACGATATTCAACTTTACTTGAGTTTTATCAAGAGCAATTTCCAAAATTCTCTTCAATTAATTAATGAAGATCTGATAATTGTATCTGTATACTGCAAAGACAACGGCCTGCAGCTCAATCCCAAAAAAAGTGTAGCCCTATTAATTGGAAAAAAATACCTCAAACAAGATCTTGAACTAGATAGGAACTCGCTAATTTTAGATGAAGAACAAATTAAATTAAGTAATGCGGCTAAAAATTTAGGAATAATTTTTGACGATGAGTTCAATTTTAGGGAACATGTAAACATGCTATGTAGAAAAACTTACATCAAACTTAAATCTCTTTATAGATTCAAATACATTTTACCGACTGAACTATAATATAGACTCATTGCATCGCTTGTTTTACCATCTCTTGAATACTGTTCATCCGTATTCTATTTTCACCTAAATAAAGAGTACAAAAACAAACTTCAAAAATTGCAAAATTCTTGTATAAGATTTAGTCACAATATTCATCGTCGCGATCATATCTCACCAGTACTGTCAGCACACGATATAATGAATGTCGAAGGAAGAACCGTATACTTTTTTTCAATTTATACCAAAAATTTATTAACAATAAATGTCCTACTTATTTATATGACTTAATAATAACTAGATCAGCCGTGCATGATATCAATATAAGAATTAAGGATTATACAATTCCTAAGCATAAAAACGAAAACTTTAAAGGAAATTTTAGATACATAGTTGCATTCTTTCTGAATAAATTTCTAAATCTTCTAAAATTGTCTGATAATATGTTTAAAATAAAACTTAAAGAACTTATCTTGCAGGACCAAACCAATAATATCAATCATTGATATTCAGAATAGGGCTGTAGTCTGTAGTGTATTTGTCAATTGTACCTTAGTGTGTAAGTAGTAGCATATATGTATTTAATTGTATATAGTCTAAAAGTTGTTTTAGGGTAAGATGGAAGAATGGATCTTACAGATCTGAATCTTACCTTTTGTGTAGTTGCTTTATTGCACAATAAAGAATTTATTTATTTATTTATTTAAAATGGCCACTTCTTTTGCGTGAAACGCGCAAACAAATTATAATAGCATAACACTGACATTTTTGATTGATACTTTGCGGTGAGAAAATCACCTTGACAACCATAAATAACTCCCGCATATCAGGGAGGGAATGGCTACCCAAGTGAGAAATGTGAGACTACCCTAAAAAGACGACTTTCTACCCGCAGTTCACGCAAATAAAGTGGCCATTTTCGTGCAGGTATGAGAAAAAATATTAAAAACTTGTTTTTACAGAATTAACATTTATTAAAATACTGCGAAAGTCCTTTTATTGATTATATTTTAGTATAATTCAACAAAAACCACAGTTAAACAAATATATGGAAAAAACTATAGTCCAGTCAATCTGTCGGGAAAAAGGGTCGTTTTTGGAAAAAATTACCCGGTAAACTTTCTCTTCATAAATCATTAGGGGGTCATGTGGAAAGCTTAAATTCAAAAACTCTAGAAAATCCTCGGACCCATTTTTTGGGAAATCCAAGAAGTGTTTGGATTTGATTTTACGCGAGAACGGTGAGTTGCAGAAGAAAATTTTGTTAATAAATATTGTAGAGGGCAATATTTTCTACAATTTATCTCAAAGGATCGATGCGCTACGACGAAAAATGCCCAAAGTAGAGGGCGCCAAAGTACCCAAAAATGAGTTTTTTCATTTTTTTACATCGAAAAAAATTTTTTTACGCACAACTGTAATTATAAATGTTGACAAGCGAAGAAAAACACACAATTTTTATATGAACGTTTTTTCTCTACGATCCACCCTTTCGTAGATACAGCATGCAGAGTGGAATTGTTAATCGTGTTTGCCTACTATTTTTACGATGTATTATTATTACTTTGAAAATAAAATATTCTAAATTTACATCTATAATCTTTTTTACGTTGTTTTCAGATAAGTATAATAAAAAATATCGTTCATTACACGTCCAGAAATGGATTTTCCATGCTTGCATGACTTCGTGTTCGGCTTCGCCTCCCACAAGAATTTGTCACACGCGCACGGAAAAATCCTTATTTCCAGACTCCTAATGAAATATACTATTGTCTAACGAGAACAACAAATATATTTTAATCAATTTTCTTCAAACAGACCTCCAGGCTCCAGGGTTTCAGGTTCAACAGGCGTTTGAGGATGCGGATCGTCTAATAGTGGAGACAGCTCTCCAAAGATCTGCTGAGTATGACTCTACTACAATAATTGACGAAGACATTGACCTTTTAGAATTGCTTGCCACTTTGGGAAGCGCAGAACGTACAACGTACTTGAAAAAGCCGAGCCATGGAAACACTCCCAAGCGAATCTACTACTTTCCACAACCTTTAAAGAACGACACTTTGAAATTTCAGGTGCATTTCCTTCATACCTTCAATGGTGTGTGTATCGAAATTCACTACTCGAAACTCTGCATGCTGTATCTCCGAAACGGTGGAACGTAGAGAAAAAACGTTTTTATAAAAATTGTGTTTTTCTTCGCTTGTCAACATTTATATTTACAGTTGTGAGTAAAAAAAATTTTTTCGATGTGAAAAAGTGAAAAAACTCATTTTTGGGAACTTGGGCGCCCTCTACTTTTGGCATTTTTCGTCGTAGCGCATCGATCCTTACAGATAAATTGTAGAAAATATTGCCCACTACAATATTTATTAACAACATTTTCTTCTGCAACTCACCGTTCTCGCGTAAAATCAAATCCAAACACTTCTTGGATTTCCCAAAAAATGGGTTCGAGGATTTTCCCGAGTTTTTGAATTTAAGCTTTCCACATGATCCCCTAACGATTTATGAAGAGAAAGTTTACCGGGTAATTTTTTCCACAAATTTCGACAGATTGACTGGACTACTAGAATAGAAAATTATTTTATTTTTTCAAAATTCAACCATACTTTATGATTGGGGGCAATCAAAAAATACCATGGGTCAAACTGCAATGGCATCTTACTTTTATTATTCAGTGTAACTTTGAAGTGTTTTATCACATGAGCCAACCCAACTTTAATTTGTAACATTCCAAAGTTTTGACCTGAAAATATTTCGTAAAATATTTCTTAAAATTCTGTATTATAGTATTATTATACCTAGACAAACGCGTGGTCCTTCTCCTAACGGCATAAATGTGTATTTATTTATCTTCTCTTTGTTTTTCCCTAAAAACCTCTCAGGTTTATACTTTTCAGGCTCTGGAAAATATTTCGGGTCATAATGAAACGCCCGAAGTGGAAGTATTATTTTTGTGCCAGCTTCAATGGTTACATTGAGTTCTTTAAAATCAGTCGTATTACTAGTGGTGTAATTATAGGTTTCAACACACTCTTTTCCTAGATTGGGCAAAGGCGCATTTTTCCTCAAGGACTCTAAGGAGCAAGTCTTCAATATTCGGCAGCGAGGAGAACTACCTACTTACCATCTATGCAAGCATCTAAATAGTTTATATTTGTTACAACTTCATATGACCACTTTCCATTGTATTTCCTGAGCACCAAGTCAATTTCTTTCCGCAATTTTTCTTGTACATCCTGATTGTTTGCCAGTTCAAATAAAACAATACTCATCACATTTGAGCTAGTTTCAAAACCATCTACGAAGAAACTAGCAGCATGTGCTGTGAGATCCACATCGGTAAAACTACCAGGCTTAGCGGTTTTCTTCAAATTACTCATCATATCCAAGAAGTCATTCCTTACAATATTATTTTCCTCACGATATTTTATCGTTTCTTTTACCATTGCTGTTAACTTTGCTTCCACTTCACTAGGGACAAATCTACAAAAACATTGTGGTCATTTTTAGTGTTAATTTTGTTTAATTAATCACTAACTTTATGGAGAAAAAATTTGAGAGGGATGGTAAAATCACAAATAAAGCTGCTTTGAAGCCCTGCCAGGTTCCAGGTGAGACAAAACTTGAGGCAATTTGTCGAAATTCTGCATTAGGGTCTTCAAAACAGTTGCCATTTATACCGAAAGCGCAACTGGCGACGTTGTCCAAGGTATATTTTGTACAAACTTCTTTTGCTTCCAGCATTGAGGTGCCGTTTTGTGTTAAATAATTTACCAATTTGTTGCTAACTTCTTCTACAAATGGAAATAGAATTTTCATCTGCAAAATGTAAAAGTTAGACGGCGGTTGAAATGAGATTCTAATTTTATTCCTTTAAGTTTACAAAATGACTACAATAATTTAAAAGAAGAACTGTTAATACCTTCTTCATAAAGGGATATATTTTCGTTTTGATAATCTTAATTTTGTACTCGTATTACCTTTCCACTAGTGAAACATGGTGTTAATTGCGATCGACTTTTCTTCCATTCCTCGCCTTTCAACACAAACGGATTGCGTCCAAATATAGGATCAACTTTCTTATCGATGAATATATCGTTGTTATAAAAATGTTTAAAGTCCTTCACAACAATATTTTTAACTAAATCTGGATCTCTTATAAGCAGGCATGGTGTGTCAAACCTATAAATACCCACAAATGGATACCCCTCGAATTGCCTAAAAGAAATATTTAAATTAATTTAATTTAAATGTTGAACTTCTTTTCCTTAGCGATCTTACCTATAAATATCTACAAATATTTCACCAAGATGCTTACGTCTTAGTAAATTGTCGGCGATGTTTCCAATGAAAAATTTGGGTTTTGGTCCAGGTACCCCTCGTTTTTCCCAATAGTCGAAATTTCGTTTAAAAATAAAATATAAAAGTAAAGCTAAGGTAAGTAGTAACCAGAACCACATTTTGGTTATTGTAAATGTAATAAAAAATTATTAAAAAAGAGTGATTCGCGGTTGTTATTTAAATCGATTGATAAGTTGTTTATTTACTTTAAAAATAGATAAAATGATATAGTATATTATGTTCATGATGACTAGAGAAATATGTTGTTTTACTTTTAGGAATTAATATCCGCATTATATCATAATTTAAGTTCTATAAGAAAAGTACTTATATTTATTTTGTTATACTTGAAATAAAGTCATCATATCAAGACACACCGAATTATTGTCGTAATGAGATTATATAATTATAATATAACTACATACTTAGAACCATTTAATTAAATCGTGATATTTTCAATTAAATCTTTTTTTTCTACGACTATTATTAAATAAATTTATTTTTAATAAGTACTTGTTTTGTAAATTTATCCAATTTATTTAAGTAAATCAAAGGAAATTAACTTTTAAATGTATTTTAAAAATTCAAAAACATAAAATGTCGATTAAAAATAAATTTGTTTCTGAAACATTGTTATTATTTATACCTACCTATAACATTTCGTTACAGATTTTCACAACACTTAAATGTATGAATTGAAGATGTACCTCCTTATTTCCAATTATTATGCGATAAAAGTAACAGCTATATCTAATGAAAAATTCGAATGCTGAAAATTTAGTTAATTTTTTCCAAAATTCAATCTAACGTTAAAGTCAAATATTTTGAAAAGGAGAAAAGATATCAACATGAGGTTTTCAAGATTCAAGAGATAATTTTATTGCGAAACCAATAGTGTGATCCGATTTTTACTTTCTTATACGTAGTATAAATCAAAATTTTTATATCCCTCTTATTTTATAAGATACCGAATTTTTTATTAAATTTAATATTGTTGAACAGGTTTTTGTAATAATAATTATGCTGCCATTTTGAAAGCAAATGTCATCATGTGATATGTCGATAAAAAGGTAATGTTAACTAGAATCTAATTCTTACGGAAAAAAATATACAGGGTTGTTTTAAAAAATTTTGATAGTTAGTAGGTGGCCCTTCCGGTGAAACCGGAAGTGTCATCAGATTGTTTTAAACGGCAAAATGATTATTCCTTTCAACAATCAAACCATGCCAAATTTCAAATTAATACAGTTAAATGTAACCAAATGGTGGGGGTTGTAAAACGATTTCGTAGCCACCCGGTATACACGAATATAGTAAAATTTTTGAAAAAGTGAAAAACCCGTTTCGAGGATATAAGTCACTTAAACCAATGGTGAACATAAACTAACTAAATTCCATCATATTCCATTAAGAAAATAGTCTCAAAAAATGAATTAAAAAAATTTACCAATCAGCGAATGTGTACCGATTTTTGATAAGCCACTGGTTACCAATAAATTAATGAAAGTACAAAAAGTGTACTTTTTATAAGAAAGCCATTCATAAGGTATTATAATCAACTACAGAGATTGGTTCTTACAAAACACAATACGGCCGAACGACAAAAAACAAAGAAAAAATCAAATTTTAGCAAAACTTCGGTATCTTATAAAATAACAGGGATATCAAAATTTTGAGAAACAGGTTGTTTTCTCATTAAGTAAGTACTAAAAAAATCTACATCAAAAAAATATAAAACAAATTTTGTGGCATCACGGTAGTTATAAAATTTGACAAAAAAAAGAAGACTTTCTTTCATACCCTGTAGATAGTAATGTACTTCAAAGTAAAAAAATCGGGTAACACTATCGTTTTCTCAATTAAATTATCTCTGAAATCCTCCGCATGTTGATATCTTTTCTATTTTTCAAAATATTTGATTTTAAATTCAACCTAAAAATTCGCTTGTTACGTTTCAATTGACCAGCAGTTTAGTTCACTAGCCTTTTGCTTAACCTCTTCTAGTAATGGAAAAAATAACGTTCATCTGTAAAATGAAATTTTATGTGAAGTTTTAGCAATCTTATTTCTATTTTTTCACAAAATTTGCTTTCAATCGCAATGGACTTGGACAATGTTTTCGAACGAATTTCACACCTATTGACAAATTAGGTAATGTAAAGACATGAACAAAGTTATAATCGTCGGAAAGGATATTAATCTTTAATCTTTTAGTACTCAGTATGATTCTTGCTCCTGAAAAAAATTACAGTTCACGCGATTTACAGGCCTTGCCAATAATGGAAAACTGCAATGACTATTCTGTTTGCTCACGCGTCTAGTGAATGCGACACCCCGACACCACTTTTTTTTCTGGAAATGGAAAGTGTAACCTCCTCAAATAATCTACCAATTTGGAAAACATAGTCAACACCTTCAACAATTCACTGTCCACCAAAAAATTGCAACCGCTGAGGAGAAACTCATTCATGCAAAGCTCCCAAAAGTGAAAAATCATTGAATCATTACAGATATAAGTACTTTTTTCAATAAATTAATTGGTAAATCAAATCATGCAGTAATTTTATCAAAGTTGTCACCAACGCTCGAGCCTCCACGCAACATGCATATCGCGTTTTTCTTCAAATTCACTCGTAGCGAGGAAAAATCATTCAACCTACTGACTATGGATGGAAAAAAATCAACAACGTTTTATGTTCAGTTTTCACCACTGAGGCACCTGCACCTCAATTAATAGTTCAACTTGTTTTCGGTAACTGCAAAAAAGGTTGCGGTAGGAAATGTAGTGGCTGCGCAAAAGTTGGATTGCGTTGCTCGATCATGTGCTCATATTACCGTGGACAAGGATGCACGAATTCAGAAATCGAAGAGAATTCTTCTGTAAATGATCCGTGAAGGAATAAATTTTCAAAATATAGTGGAATAGGTCTCCTGAGGAAACCACTTAAAAACCGCGCTTACAGAGCTGTTTATGAGAAAAAATTTGCCATAAATAAATTTTGAAGAGGAAACTTGGTTCTACAAATACAGGGATATTCGCCGAAACCGTTGGTTAGACGTTTTAAAAGATGTAGTTAACATTTTTTTCTGAAAATTAGGTTGTAGCCTAAATAGCATATGATCTCTTTATTTAAATTATTTTCAAGTTTCTACGACTTCTGGTTATACCGGAAGTACACACTAACTTTGTTTTTTTAAATAGAACACCCTGTATATTACTACATTTTAAAATTCTACATTCAATTATAATAACATTTTAAAAAATGTCCAAAAATGAACTAACTTTCAAATTTTCTTTTCTAGCCTTCTAATATTCAAATTGAAATGCGGTTTTGGCAAGATGTTAACAAAAGTGTACTAGTTGCAATTTTTTTATTGCAACAGCTCAATGTTCTACAGGGGGTTTATAATTTAGGTGCTATTCAGAAAAAAATCAAAACGGCATAAAGCATTTTTTCCAAAGGGAACACCCTGTATATCGATACAAATTTGGATTATTCATTCAATTTAAAAGTAATTTTGTTGAATAAAGTTTATAGGTACCTAACTATTGCCGTTTTCGTGAAATTTGTATCCATACACCGGGTGTTCCATTTGAAAAAAATGAGTTTTGCCGTATTGATTTTTTTCTGAATGGCACCTAAATTATAAACCCCCTGCATTTTGAGATGTTGCAATGAAGAAATTGTAAGTAGTACACTTTTGTTAACATCTTGTCAAAACCGCTTTTCAATTTGCATATTAAAAGGCTAGAAAATAAAATTTGAAAGTTAGCCCATTTTTAGACATTTTTTAAAAATCATCCTGTAATTATTAAATGAAATGCTTTACAGAAAAATTGTTTTTACAAAATGTTATTATAATTGAATGCAGAATTTAAAAATATAATAATATACAGGGTGTTCCATAAAAAAACGAAGTTAGAGTCTACTTCCGGTATAACCGGAAGTCGTAGAAACTTAAAAATATTTTAAATAATGAGATCCTATACTATTTAGGCTATAAACCAATTTTCAGAAAAAAATATTAATTACATCTTTTAAAACGTCTAACCAAAGGTTTCGGTGAATAACCCTGTATAATACTATTCAGTTTTTTCATAAATCTAATAATTTTTCATGTATTCCGAATGAAACATTCAATTTTGTCGATTTTTGCCGTTGAGCAAAAAACTACTTCCCACTTCAAACTTCCATAATAAGGGTAGGAATGGGTTGAGAAAAATATTCAATAAAATAGTTTCTATTGCAAATTTTATACGAATTTTTTCGAATAAGTGCTTTTTTCACGTCCGATTAAGCAGTTGTGAGAGAAATGCGAAAAACGAGCTTCAAGGCACGTTCGAGGGTTATTTATAATTTTTTTAGGATCGAAGGTCCCATTTTTATACATTCTGGAGTTCCACAGGGGGGACATATATCCCCAATACTATCTAATTTGTTTATTAATGACATCAAAATGGTTATAAAACACTCTAGATTCTTGCTTTTTGCAGACGATTTGAAAATATATAAAACAGTAGAAAGCTTAGAGGATTGTTTACTATTGCAGAGCGATTTAAATAATGTCTTTGATTGGTGTACGGATAATTTTATGGAACTTAACACAGAGAAATGTCACACTATAGTCTTTGGTAGAATTGAAACAAATAAAATCAATTTTCATTACCGGATTTTCGCCGAGACATTAGAATGTGTCCAAGAAATTAAAGATTTGGGAATAGTTTTTGACTCTAAGCTAAATTTCATATCCCACACAAACATCGTGGTAAATAGAGCTTTAAAAATGTTGGGTTTTGTGAAACGTTCCATGAACGAAATGAGTAACATCGATGCAATAAAAACTGTATACTTTTCTTATGTTAGATCTATTCTGGAGTATGCAGCTACTATTTGGTCACCGTCGTACAATATCTATAAAATACGGATAGAGCGAGTGCAATAGTATATTTCATTACCAGTCTGGAAATAAGGATTTTTTCGTGCGCGCGTGACAAATTCTCGTGGGAGGCGAAGCCGAACACGGGAAGTCATGCAAGCACGAAAAATCCATTTCTGGACGTGTAATGAACGATATTTTTTATTATACTTATCTAAAAACAACCCAAAAAAAGGATTAGAAGTAATTTTAGGACATTTTATTTTCAAAGTAATTATAATACATCGTAAAAATAGTAGGCAAACACGATTAACATTTCCATAGCAACGACTTGTTTATTATCGGCGATGCTTTAGTTTCTGTCATATTTAGTGCACGAAAAAAAAGAATAGGAGATCGGGAAAAGTTTTCCGTGCGCTGTTCTGAAAACGTCACCTTTACGTCATTGCAAAAACAGATGAAAACAAGGTGTTTTCAGATAAGATAATAAAAAATAAATTTCTGCGATTTGTAGCATTTAAAGCCACATTGTTTGCAAACACTCCCCGTACTTTCCATTTCAATAACAATTTAGTTAGGCAAACTTTTAATATTACTAAGATAGAGACTAGAAGAACTAATATGGAAGTTATATTGGTGTATAAGATATTAAATAATTTTATTGATAGTAGTGGATTACTAGAACAAATTAACTTAAAAGTTCCCCAACAAAGTACCCGTAATAGAGATGTATTCTATATTACTAGTCACACAACTAATTATAGTGTTAATCCAATTGATAGAGGCTGTTCTCAGATCAATGAACTTATTGATGGTGATACTAACCTGGATATTTTTCACTTAGGGCTTAACTCTCTAAAACGCTTATTACCAAAATAATATTAATATGTTTTAATTACTCTTGGATGTTGTTTTATATTTTATATTGTATATGTGAGTTAGTTATGATTATCTATTATTCTATATTGTATGGAAGTGTATGTTTCTGTTGGTAGATAAATAAATAAATAAATAAATTTGTATCGATGGGAACTCATCGGTTCCTCATTCTACGACAAATTTACTATAATTCGCGAAAGTATCAAAACTCCTTGAATTATTCCCACAAAAAACCTAATTTGACTGAACTATTAAAAACTAGGCCACTAGGCGTATAGAACTTGTAAATACCAACAAACGGATACCCTTCAAATTGTCTAAAAAAATCATAGTTCCAAACTGCAACTCATTGTTCCTACTACGATCTTATCTATTAGCTTTTAAATACATTTTAAAAATTCAGTAAAATAAAATGTCGATTCAAAAAAAAATTGTTTCAAAAACATTATTATTTTTTAACATTTCGTTACAAAAATTTTTCACAACACTTAAATGTACATATTTCAACTTGTTATGATTAAAATAACACCTATATCTAAATAAACATTCGAATGCTGAAAATTTAGTCAATTTTTTCAAAATTCAACCAAACTTCGTGGTTGGGGGCTATCAAAAAATACCATGGATCATACTGTAATGGATTCTTGGTCATCCGATTCAAAGTAACCTTAAATTGTTTTATCACATGCGCCAAACCGATTTTAATTTGTAGCAATCCAAAATTTTGTCCTGTAAATTCATTATTAAAAAGACTCATGAGAAATAGACTTTTTCATACCTAAGCAAGCGCGTGGGCCTTCTCCTAACGGCATATACGTGTATTTATTCATCTTCTCTTTGTTTTCCCGTAAAAACCTCTCAGGTTTATACTTTTCTGGTTCTGGAAAATATTTGGGGTCATAATGGAAGGCCCGGATTGGAAGTATGATTACAGTTCCAGGTTCAACAGTTATATTAAGTTCTTTAAATTCAATTGTGTTGGTTGTTGTGTAAGTATATGACTCAACGCACTGTTTTCCTAAATTGGGCAAGGGTGCATTTTTCCTCAAGGATTCTAAAAGAAAATGTTAACAAAAATGCATAGCAAATTATGAGATTGAACTGACCATCTATACAAGCTTCTAAATAGGACATGTCTGCTACAGTTTCATATGACCAAATTCCATTGTGGTTTTCAAGTACCGATTCCACTTCCTTTCGTAATTCATCTTGTGCATCTTGATTACAGGCTAGCTCATATAAAACAAAGCTCATCACATTGGCACTAGTTTCAAAACCATCTATAAAGAAACTAGCTGCATGACCAACAAGATCCTCATCGGTAAAACTACCAGGTTTTGCCGATTTCTTCAAATTGTTCATCATATCCAAGAAGTCTTTTCTAACGACATTATTTTCCTCTCGGTACTGTAATGTTTCTTTTAGCATTCTTCTTAACTTAATATCGACCTTAGTAGGCAAAAATCTACAGGAAAAAAATTAATCCTTTGTGGTAATTTTGATTAAGGAATAATTAACTTCAAGGAGAAAAAATTTGAAAGAGCTGGCATAACAAGTATAAGTGTTACTTTGATGCCTTGCCAGGAGCTTGGTGAGACAAAATTCGAAGCTATTTGTCGAAATTCTGCGTTAGGGTCTTCAAAACAGTTACCATTTATACCGAAAGCACAACTTGCCACGCTGTCCAGTGTGAATTTTGTACAAATCTCTTTGGCTTCCAGCACTGAATTGGAATTTTGTGTTAAATAGTTCACTAGCCTTTTGCTGACCTCTTCCACTAATGGAAAAATAATCTTCATCTATAAAATGTGAAGTTTTAGCAATCTCATTTATAGTACAGTAAAATTATCTTTTGAGATCGGAATCGTCCGGAACAGGATCAAATTTTAGGGGTTGTTAGACGACCAACTCCTTGCGGATTTTCCGCCATCTTGATTTTTAGGGTTGATTTGGTTTTTTGTATTTTTCGGGCTTATATTTGATATTAGCAAAAAAAGTGTCGATACCTTTTTTGTAGAGAATAAAAATCCCCACAAAATGATGTAATATAATCGTATACAAATTCTCATCAGTAATCAAATTATGGTAGTTTAAAAATCCAATAAGTGAGATTTAAAAGTTTTTATTTTTTTATTTCGATAATCGTCCATATTAAATAAAAAGAGTTCAAACAAAAGTTGTAAAGCGTAAAACTCCCTATAGTTTTTGTTTAAACAATTTTCTTCCTGTGTCAATACTTTTTGCGCTACAGTGAGTGAAAGGGTCACGGGAACTGAAACGAGGCGTTCGCGCTTGCCGTATCGCGCTAAAATCTAACGCCTTTTTAGGCGTTTATTTTCAAATATTTGTTCCTAAATAAATTTTTAATTGGTTATGTACAATATTTATCGAATATATTGTATACAGGGTGTTCGAGGGAAGTGGCTCACTATTGCTAACTTTGTTATTATTGGAGCTACAAAGTCGGTTAAATTACCAAACTAGTAGCATTTTTTCCGCTGAAAACAGAAAAACAATTGACCATCTGGTATTCGAGATATTCACAAAAATAACATTTTTTTAAATGGAACACCCTGTATATTTTTTTGCAAAATTCGATGATAAATTAAATTCTGTACAAAGTATGTCCTTATCTTTTTTGATAATTATTTAAAATAAGCAAGTTATTTTGAAAAAAGTTTACAAAGTTTTAATATCAAGTATAGTCACAAACAATAATTTTGAAAATTTTCAATATTTTTTCAACTTGCTTAAATTTAAAATTATGATTGTTTGGTTTTAATAAATTACAATTATTCCGATTCGTGGCTACTTGATGATTTTAAAGAATTGCAATTTTTTTTCAAAATAACTATCTTATTTTAAATAATTATCAAAAAAAGATAAGGACATTTTTTGTACAGAATTTGATTTATCATCGATTTTTGCAAAAATATGCAGGGTGTTCCATTTAAAAAATGTTATTTTTGTGAATATGTATTTCGAAAAACGAAAACCCAGATGGTCAATTGTTTTCCTGTTTTCATCATTGTAATCAGTGGAAAAAATGCTACTAGTTTGCTAATTTAACCGACTTTGTAGCTCTAATAATAACACAGTTAGCAATAGTGAGCCACTTCGCGCGAACACCCTGTATACAATATATTCGATAAATATTGTACATAATAAATTACAAATTTATTTAGGAACAAATATTTGAAAATAAACGTCTAAAAAGGCGTTAGATTTTAGCGCGATGCGGCAAGCGCGAACGCCTTGTTTCAGTTCCCGTGAACCTTTCACTCACTGTAGCGTAAAAAGTATTGACACAGGAAGAAAATTGTTTAAACAAAAACTATAGGGAGTTTTACGCTTTACAACTTTTGTTTGAACAATTTTTATTTAATATGGACGATTACCGAAATAAAAAAATAAAAAACTTTTAAATCCCACTTGTTGGATGTTTAAAATACCATAATTTGTTTACTGATGATAATTTGTATTATTATATTACATCATTTTGTGGGGATTTTTATTCTCTACAAAAAGGTATCGACACTTTTTTCGCTAATATTAAATATAAGCCCGAAAAATACAAAAAACCAAATCAACCCTAAAAATCAAGATGGCGGAAAATCCGCAAGGAGTTGGAGGTCGCAATCTTGGGAAATTACTTAACTTTAGGTCGTCTAACAACCCCTAAAATTTGATCCTGTTCCGGACGATTCCGACCTTTCACGTATGATTTTCGAATAATTTTACTGTACTATTACATTTTTTCACAAAAATTGCTTTCATTTGCAGTCGATAAACTTATAAAATTTATTTTTCCAAAATTGAAATACCTAACGAAAATAAAACAGCGTTAATTTTAATTTTTCCATGAAATTTTTACCTTGCCACTGGTGAAACATGGCGTTAATTGCGATCGACTTATCTTCCAATCTTCACCTTTCAAAACAAACGGATTGCGTCCAAATATAGGATCAACTTTCTTATCAATAAAAATTTCATTATTATAGAAATATTTAAAGTCCTTCACAACAATTTGCTTAACGAAATCTGGATCTCTTATTAGAAGACAAGGCGTATAGAACTTGTAAATACCAACAAACGGATACCCCTCAAATTGTCTGCAAAAATTAATTTTTCAAACTACGACTCATTGTTCCTACTACTCGTATAATCTTACCTATAGATATCAACAAATACCTCACCAATTTGCTTGCGCTTAAATACATTGTCGGCTATGTTACCAACAAGAAATTTAGGTTCAGGTCCAGGCACGCCCCGTTTTTTCCAATAATTATAATTTGGCTTAAAAGCAAAATACAGAAGTAAAATCGCAGCCAAGATTAACCAGATGAACATTTTGGATGCTTTGTCAAGTGTGTTTAATGATATTAATAAATAAATTATCCAGTTGTTTATTTTCACAAATTAAATTGGTGATAAGTACATGAAAGTTGTTTTTATTTTTTAATAATAATCGGTAATTTATTCAATCTTGAACTTGAAGTGGAGATTAAATAAACATGCAGTTGTGCAATATTACAATATTTATTTTATTAGACAACAAATAACAAAATATGATATATTAATACTTTATTAGCTTTTAAAATAAACTCGTTTTTATCATAAAACCCCCTGTTTTTCATTTATATATCTTGTATACAAGTTCAAAAACATCTCCCTACACGATAAAGAGACCCCCAATTTGGTACAAAGTAAAAATACCCCAGACAATTTTCGATGCAATGAATAAACTTCCTCTGGTGGTGGACATAATCTATGCGTTAGCATAGTTTGAGCCAGATTTTGTATTCTAAGCGTCATGTCTTGATCTGCAAAATTATAGGCGCCGTCATTACGGAAAACTTCGCCAAGGATCATTACAGCATCCACGTGAGCTTCTTCCATGATCTAGAAGCAGCAATAAAGTTATGTTAGTGGAAAAAAATAAGATCCGACATGAAGGTTTTTACTTTGCTTTCGTAACCAGTCAGAAATCCTAGTTCTCTGGAAACGTTTAGGACGATGTCTCTGTTGCCATCGCATGCTCCCTTGAGAATTTGAATGTATTTGTCGATAAATTCAGGGGAGTATTCGCGACTAGCACCAAAATCCAATAGTAAAATCTAGAACAAATAATAAATAATAGAATGAAGTAGGATTTTAGAACAGCTCAATCGTTCATGATAGTTAGTACAGGCGCTGAAGACGCATAAAATATCAGGAGGACTTTACTTTCTTTTAGTAGTTAGTATAAGAAAATAAAAGTGGATTTTATTGAATATTAAGATTGGGTAATGATTATTTTAATAATTTTACTTAACAATTGCCAAAATCCACAAACGTCAGTTAAATATTTAATCAGAGATTCATTGTATTGTATATACAGGGTGTCCCAGTTTATATCGTCAGGATTTCACCAGTCGATAATTTAGCGAAAATTAAAGGTGGTTTGTCTAATAAACTATGGTCGAATGTTGCTTCCTTTTTGATGTTAGAAATTTTTTTTAAAGAAAATAAATTATTTTAAATAATTTGCTATAACTCAATAACAAAAAAAGTTAGCCATTTGAAATTTTGCATAGATCTTTTTTTTGTATTCTCTTATTAATAGTGGTTGCAATTATTTTATTTAGAACACAGAGGCGTGCGTACGGGTTTCTTCAAAAACATTTTATTGAATAAAACGTACGCCACTGGTTTTTTTTGCAGCATCAATATGCAGAGTGTATTTTCCATTCAATTTAGAAACTTTTTCGTATCTTATAATTTTTTGATAACTTAACTCAAAATAACCTAATAGTACAGTAAATAAGGGAGAAAAAAAAGCTTCAAATAGACTTTTTTTACCCTACAGCCAATTTTTGTAGAATCTTCTAGAGGGTCACCCTGAAAGTTTAAAACTGAGTTTGTGTATTCGTAGACCCCGCTCTTCCTTTACCAGCCCTCAATTAAGGGTTGGATTTTTTTGTTTATTGTATAACTTTTTTCCTTTTAAATTTTCGAAAAAAAGAGTCAGTACAAAGTTGTAAAGAAAAATATTTCCTGCAACTTATCTTTTAAACTATTTTTGATATTGACGATATTTAAAAAGTTATTCAACAAATAAGTTGAAATTTTTTTGGAAAGAGTAGTAAGTAGTAGTAAGTGTACCTAACTAGAGAAAAATTTCCCTAAAATTTGCAACTTATTTGTTGAATATCTTTTTAAATATTGACAATATCAAAAAAATATTAAAAGGAAAGTTGTAGGAAATATTTTTCTCTACAACTTTATACTGATGCTTTTTTCGGAAATCTAATAAACCTCTTTAATAAATAAGAAAAAAAAGTTAAGTTATCAAGATATTGTAAAATACAAAAAAGGTTCTAAATTGAATGGAAAATACTCTCTGCATATTGGCGCTGCAAAAAAAAACCAGCGGTGTACGTTTTATTTAATAAAATGTTTTTGAAGAAACCCGTACGCACGCCTCTGTGTTCTAAATAAAATAATTGCAACCACTATTAATAAGAGAATACAAAAAAAAAGATCTATGCAAAATTTCAGAAGACGAACTTTTTTTTTTATTGATTTATAGCAAATTATTTAAAATAATTTATTTTCTTTAATGCCCTGTACATCAAAAAGGAAGCAACATTCGACCATAGTTTATTAGACAAACCACCTTTAATTTTCGCTAAACTATCGACTGGTGAAATCCTGACGATATAAACTGGGACACACTGTATTTAATATGCGATCCATAAAACCATAAAAATTAATTTAAGAGACTGGACTGCAAATTTCTTATATGACATTTTAGCTAAATACTTAGAATCCAAGCAAGTTATTTTTCCATGTTCATACTTTTTTAAACAGACTTTCTTGCTCTATAAAGTGTTAAGAGGTTAGATAGTATGAGCCGGCAATGTTTTTTATTCATCAACTGAAGACACTGAAGTTAATCGAAACACAAAGTATCGGGCCTAAACTCTATTTTGATAAGGTTAGATATTGAGCCACGAAACACTTCTCAAAATTTCCTCATCCTCGGAGGCAGCTACACCTCCTTAAAAATGTAAAATAGGTTTTTAAGCAATAATTCACTTTCATTGTCCCGTGACAAAATTTAATCTAATTAAATTCTCTACAAAAAAATGTTCATTCCCAGTGGCGCCGGAACGTTTTATATTTTGGGGCGGCAAAAAGCTCGCCGCAGACGAAAATTTTTGTAGGTTCAAGGTGATGTGATTTTCTTTAATTCAGCACAGCATTTGATGTTGTGTTTCCAAACCTTCAAACTCAAATATCTCAAAAACGAAACCTTAAATTAAAATTTTTCAAGAGTAACTATTTTCTCTAAATTAAACAGACAATCCAAAGATTGAATTTTCTTCGAAATGTATCCAGTGGCGTCGAAAATTGGAGGGAAAAAGTGGAATGGTCCCCCAGTACCTACGCCACTGGAGATTTTTTATAAATGAACACTATCATTACCTAGAAATGTACTACATTACTCTGTGTCCGAAATTTAATGGAAATCGATCGAGTGGTTTAGAAGTTATGTTAAAAAAACGCGTTTTTATTTTAAACTTTTACACTCTATACCTTTGTTATAAAACATTTTTGAGCAAAGTTTTGTAATAAAAGTCTACTTTTTTCTTGATGCTCTATCACCTCCCAAAATTAATGACGTTTAACCTGGACCACCCTGTAGACAGGTTAAAAAAGTTGAATAAGGATCATCGAAGGAATGATACAAAAGACTGAATTTGCCTACCGATTTGATTGATCGTAAGCTGAAATTAAAGATCTAAGTGGACCTTAAGAATACGTTAATTTTTTTAGATACCATTATTGGGACAATGGTATCCAAGAGATTTGAAAAACTGGCGCTAAGCCAACATATGGTGAAATATCAGTACTTGAATGAAAATTGCCTGTAAGGGACAATAAAACTAAACAAATTTCATTCAAGTATTCCAATTCTCTAGTACCCCAAATCGTTAATAGAAAATTAATAATTTCTGAAATTCCTTACTTGTTTCTTTTCGGGATTGTACAAAAAATTGGCCCAATTTGGATCAGTTTGCATATATTTAAACTCCATAATTTCCCTCAAGCACAATTCCAACACTTTGCTTGCAATAAACTCTCGATGTTCAACATCCATATCAAAACATTGATCAACTGGAATCCCATCCAACATTTCAGTGGTAAAAACTTCCTTTGTCGATAATTCCCCTTTAAAAAAACACCTTTAATCACAGACATAAATTCCTTAGAAATTTGAGAATTTTACCAATAACGCTTGGAACGTAATAATCGGTATATCCAAGCAAAATCTGCTTAAATTTTCTCGTACACTCTGCCTCTCTAATATAATCCACCTCCCAGGCCAACTCCCTCTTAGCAACTTTCATCAAATTCTCTAAAAACATGCCTTTAGGAAACACGTTCCACATTTTCATGATGCTGCCCAAATTGTCAATATCGCTCTCAATGCCTTTAGCAACACCGGGATACTGGATTTTAATTGCAACTTCGTCACCGTTTTTCAGTTTGGCGGCGTGCACCTGTCCGATAGAGGCAGCAGCGAATGGACGCTCCTCGAATTCTAGGAAGTTCTCGCGCCAATGAGGACCCAGTTCGGTGGCCATGACTTGCTCCACTTGCCAATTGGGCATGAAATCAGCGGATTTTCGAACGCGTTCCAAAGCTTTAGACAGTTCGGGATTTATGATGGAGTCGTCTTGAATGCTCATGATTTGGCCTAGTTTCAATGCGGCACCTAAAAATTATATACAAAGAAAAGTCAACAATGTATTCAAATATGAACTGCTGGCCAATTGAAACGTACCAAGCGAATTTTTAGGTTGAATTTAAAGTCAAATATTTTGAAAAATAGAAAAGATATCAACATGCGGTTTTCAGGATTTCAGAGATAATTTAATTGAGAAAACGATAGTGTTACCCGATTTTTTTACTTTGAAGTAGGTACATTACTATCTACAGGGTATGAAAGAAAGTCTTCTTTTTTTGTCAAATTTTATAACTACCGTGATTCCACAAATTTTTTTTTATATTTTTTTAATGTAGATTTTTTAGTCCTTACTTAATGGGAAAACAACCTGTTTCTCAAAATTTTGATATCCCTGTTATTTTATAAGATACCGAATTTTTGTTGAACATTTGATTTTTTCTTTGTCTTTTGTCGTTCGGCCGTATTGTGTTTTGTAAGAACCAATCTCTGTAGTTGATTATGATACCTTATGAATGGCTTTCTTATAAAAAGTACACTTTTTGTACTTTCATTAATTTATTGGTAACCAGTGGCTTATTAAAAATCGGTACACGTTCGCTAATTGGTAAATTTTTTTAATTCATTTTTTGAGGCTATTTTCTTAATAGAATAGAATAGAATTTGGTTAGTTTATGTTCACCATTGGTTTAAGTGACTTATATCCTCGAAACGGGTTTTTCACTTTTACAAAAATTTGCTTATATTCGTGTATACCGGGTGGCTACGAAATCGTTTTACAACCCCCACCATTTTGTTACATTTAACTGTATTAATTTGAAATTTGGCATGGTTTGATTGTTGAAAGGAATAATCATTTTGACGTTTAAAACAATCTGATGACACTTCCGGTTGCACCGGAAGGGCCACCTACTAACTCTCAAATTTTTTTAAAACAACCCGGTATATTTTTTTCCGTAAGAATTAGATTCTACTTAAAATTACCTTTTTATCGACATATCACATGATGACATTTGCTTTCAAAATGGCAGCATAATTATTATTGCAAAAACCTGTTAAACAATATTAAATTTAATAAAAAATTCGGTATCTTATGAAATAAGAGGGATATAAAATTTTTGAGAAGTTGTTTTTTTCCTCATTAACCAGGGACTAAAAAAATCGATATCAAAAAAATATAAAAAAAATTTTGTGGAATTCCGGTAGGTATAAAATTTGACAAAAAAAGACGACTTTCTTTCATACCCTGTAGATAGTAACGTACTTCAAAGTAAAAAAATCGGGTCACACTGTTGCTTTCACAATAAAATTATTTCTTGAATCCTGAAAACCTCATGTTGATATCTTCTCTCTTTTTCAAAATATTTGACTTTAAATTCAACCTAAAAATTCGCTTGGTACGTTTCAATTGGCCAACAGTTTAGTTGATAGATCTACTAATACCAGGATAGACACGACATATTTTTAGGTACGATTCTTGAATACATTCTCCTGTATAATTTTTTTATCTCCAATCCAGTTTTTTTATTTTTATTTTCCATATGAAGGCATTGCAGGTGGCAACTTACGGAAATCTTTTTAACAAATTTAATAATTACTCCGAGTAAACATCATCGTTTATGTTCAAAATGGAATTTAACTTTTCGATTCAAAATAAACCAATCTTTCATCATGTATCAAATTTTTAACTATTTTTAATACTAGTTTTCAAAATAAATTAAATGAAACTTGAGCATAATGATTTATTTTTTCTAATTCCAAATTTGAACACTAATAATTCTTTAAGGGTTAACACTATCAAAAAAATTACAAGATACTTTCGATCGCAAATCATCTCAGCTACAAATTTAATGCTTAACTTTTTACGATAATCAGATAATTTAGCATACCGTGTTCTTTTTATTGAACAGTATTGTACAGGGTGTCCCATTTTCGACACTTTTAGGGGGTTTTGGCGTTATTATCAAAGATAGAGTGTTGCGGTTTTCACATTCCTTCCCTACTTTATTTATAACAGTAGGCCATGGCTAATTTTTAAGAAACAAATGCCTACGCCACTGAATTCTACGTAAAAAACTCTATCAAGATCAGTTTTCACCTTTTTGATAAGTAGACGCATAACGGAAATATTTATTTATTTTTTATATTGATTAAGCAAAATTTGGGCTTTCTAAAAATATATAATACTTAATATATTTTTTGGAAAACAAGCTCAAAATACGATGTTTTTAATAATTTACTTTATTTATAACAGTAGGCCATGGCTAGTTTATTAGAAACAAATGCAAAATTTGACAGATTTGTCAGATTTCCGTTATTGATGAAATATTTTTGTTACGTAGGTGTTTTTATTTTACTTTTAATTTTTTATTACAATGGCCGTTTATGATAATTATTAGAAATATTATATTGTTGGTATGTTTTATACAATGCATTAAAATTATCTTTTGAAGTGTTTAGCTTTAGAATAATTACGCATTGTAAAAGTTTTGCATTTGTTTTAAAAAAATTAGCCATGGCCTACTGTTATAAATAAAGAAAATTATTAAAAATATCGAATTTTGAGTTTATTTTTCAAAATAAATTTAAGTATTATATATTTTTGGAAAGCCCAAATTTTGCTTAACCAATATAAAAAATAATATATAGGGAGTCCCATTTAAAAAAACATAAGTTTGGGCAATATCTCAAAAACTAAACCGTTTAGACAAAAACTGCCTACGCCACTGAACTTACGTAAAAAACTCTATCAAGATCAGTTTTCACCTTTTTGATAAGTAGACCCATAACGGAAATACGAGGGATGTCTAAAAAACCAAGATTTTCAGAATCACTCTCTAGATTAAAAACTAAGAGAGCCATGACAAATTTGACCCCGGAATCTTTCGTTTCGTAAAAAAGTAGGACAGGAATGTGAAAACCGCAACACTCTATCTTTGATAATAACGCCAATACCCCCTAAAAGTGTCGAAAATGGGACACCCTGTACTTTTTCAATCTATAATTTTCAACATTCAAGAGATGATTGCTCGATTGGGGATACAAAAATTATGCAGGACAATGCAGAATTTATTCAAGAATTACACCTAAAATATTTCGTGTCTATCCTGTATGTGTGTAGTAGGTGGTCCAACAAGCTTACCTCTAACTTTACACAAGGTATCAACAATCCGATCCAAATTAGCTTTACTCATGAACAAATTTCCATCAGTGGACGATTCGCCTAAGCCTAAAGTCCTTTTAGCATACTCCGTTGCTGTGCCCAAACCCAAACCAGCTGCCAAAGTCCCGAAGGATACCATCCGACCAATGCGCGATGATGGCACTTTTCTTTGCTTTGCATTTGCAGACAACTAGTACAAAGAAATTTGTCAGAGGAGAAAATTTAGAAATTTGAATACCTTACAGTTTGCTTTGATTTTGGATTTGGAACCGCTGAAACAGTTGGTCGATTATCTTGTTCGTCTACTTCAGGAACTGGATGGGGTTGGGCTTTAGTTAACTTAGCTCTGTGCTCCATATCGAGTTTTCTCAGTAATTCTCTATCGCTTTCTGTTAGTTTTATGTCAAACGTACTGTAGCTTGCATTTGCCAATTTGACACTCTGTTTAGGTTTGGATAATTTATTTTTAGATATTTCAGGTAATATGGTACGTTGCTCCACATCCAATTTATTCACAGTAGAATGTCTATCAAACGCTGCTGAATCGCGGTGAAGCTCTACAAATTACGAATAAAAAATAAGTCAAGGATTGCAACACCTACAAACTCAAGTGCCCATAAAAGGAAATGTTGTTATTGCTAAACTATTAGTCATCATAACACTCTCACCTGGCTTTAGATTATAAACAGAGTATTCCTTTAGTCCGTGAATTACCGTTTGTATTCTTTCAGCACCATCCACAATATTTTCTGGCACATTGTACAAAGTTTTCGGTTTAGTTGCCTGTGTATTTTTGGCGGTTTTCAAGCAATCTTCAGCCAGTGGACGTAAACTGGAATTTTGCCATACCACTCGGAAATTCTCCGAATGTAATTTGACACTTGCTTCAGTAATTAGTTGTAAAGCACGTAAAATACTTAACAAATCTTGTAATTTAGACATAATGTTGCTACGACGTAATTAATGTTTTAAAATCTGGAACATCCCACAGCTGGATTTTAACACAAACAATGATTTTTGGACAATTATATTACTGCTGAAGGTGATTTGAAAGTGAATTTGTTGTTAAAAGTAAAAATAATAAGAATCAACAAAACAAACATAACCTAACTTTTATTTCGCAATCCGAAAATTCAAAATTAGAAGCGCCATCTGGGACAAAAGCGCGAATTTTAAAAACCTACAAATTATTTATGTTTACTTAGTACATAGTTTAATCTGTGGGATAAGACGACGCAGTGTTTTCTGAAGGGTTTTTGGTCGCTGAATCCGAATCCGTGCGTCGTTTTTCAATAAAGTGGTGCAAACAAAAGTTATTAATAATTTATTGTTTAAAACGCTATAATTCGAAAAGTATAGATTTTACCGAGCATTTTACCAAAAAAAGTTTCAAACAAAAGTTGTTCAAAATAAAAAGACTCTCCGAAAAGTTCATATGGTATTTTGTCATAAAGTAGCACGGACAAAAGTTATTAACAATTTATTGTTTAAATGTTTAAAACGCAATAACTCGAAAAGTATACATTTTACCAAAAAAGGTTTCAAACAAAAGTTGTTCAAAATAAAAAGACTCTCCGAAAAGGTCATATGATATTTTGTCATAAAGTCACACTGACAAAAGTTATTAACAATTTATTGTTTAAATGTTTAAAACGCAATAACTCGAAAAGTATACATTTTACCAAAAAAAGTTTCAAACAAAAGTTGTGCAAAATAAAAAGACTCTCCGAAAAGGTCATATGGTATTTTGTCATAAAGTCGCTCGAACAAATGTTATTAACAATTTATTGTTTAAAACGGAACAAACCAAAAAGCATACATTTTAGGAGAGTCTTTTTATTTTGCACAACTTTTGCTTGAAACTTTTTCTGGTAAAATGTACACTTTTCGAGTTATTGCATTTTAAACAACAAATTGTTAATAACTTTTGTCCGAACAACTTTATGACAAAATACCATATGACCTTTTCGGAGAGTCTTTTATTTTGAACAATTTTCGTTTGAAATTTTTTTTGGTAAAATGTATACTTTTCGTTTTCGAGTTAATTTAAACATTTAAACAATAAATTGTTAATAACTTTTGTCCGTGCGACTTTATGACAAAATACCATATGAACTTTTCGGAGAGTCTTTTTATTTTGAACAACTTTTGTTTGAAACCTTTTTTGGTAAAATGCTCGGTAAAATCTATACTTTTCGAGTTATTGCGTTTTAAACAATAAATTGTTAATAACTTTTGTTTGCACCACTTTATTGAAAAACGACGCACGGATTCGGATTCAGCGACTAAAAAACTTTCAGAAAACACTGCGTCGTCTCATCCCGCTTTTACTTCCTACCTTTTGACCCCTAGCTGAAGCACTAACAGTAAAATTATTCGAAAATCATACGTGAAAGGTCGGAATCGTCCGGAAAAGGATCAAGTTTTAGGGGTTGTTAGGGGACCTGAAGTTAAGTAATTTCCCAAGTTTGCGACCTCCAACTCCTTGCGGATTTTTCGCCATCTTGATTTTTAGGGTTGATTTGGTTTTTTGTATTGTTCGGGCTTATATTTGATATTAGCAAAAAAAAGTGTTGATACATTTTGTGTAGAGAATAAAAATCCCCACAAAATGATGTAATATACTCGTATACAAAGTATCATCAGTAAGCAAATTATTGTAGTTTAAACATCCAACAAGTGGGATTTAAAAGTTTTTTATTTTTTTATTTCGGTAATCGTCCATATTAAATAAAAATAGTTCAAACAAAAGTTGTAAAGCGTACAACTCCCTACAGTTTCTGTTTAAACAATTTTCTTCCTGTGTCAATACTTTTTGCGCTACAGTGAGTGAAAGGTTCACAGGAACAGAAACGAGGCGTTCGCACTTGCCGCATTGCGCTAAAATCTACGCCTTTTTATGCGTTTATTTTAAAAAATTTGTTCCTAAATAAATTTGTAATTTATTATGTACAATATTTATCGAATATATTGTATACAGGGTGTTCGCGCGAAGTGGCTCACTATTGCTAACTTTGTTATTATTGGAGCTACAAAAAGTCGGTTAAATTACCAAACTAGTAGCATTTTTTCCACTGATTACAATGGTGAAAATAGGAAAACAATTGACCATCTGCGTTTTCGTTTTTCGAGATACATATTCACAAAAATAACATTTTTTAAATGGAGCACCCTGCATATTTTTGCAAAAATCGATGATAAATCAAATTCTGTACATAAAATGTCCTTATCTTTTTTTGATAATTATTTAAAATAAGCTAATTATTTTGAAAAAAAATTGCAATTCTTTAAAATCATCAAGTAGCCACGACACGGAATAATTGTAGGTAATTTATTAAAACCAAACAATCATAATTTTAAATTTAAGCAAGTTGGAAAAAACTTTTACGGAAATATTGAAAATTTTCAAAATTATATTTTATGACTATACTTGATATTAAAACATTGTAAACTTTTTTTCAAAATAATTCGCTTATTTTAAATAATTATCAAAAAAAGATAAGGACATTTTTTGTACAGAATTTAATTTATCATCGAATTTTTCAAAAAAAATACAGGGTGTTCCATTTAAAAAAAAATTATTTTTGTAAATATCTCGAATACCAGATGGTCAGTTGTTTCTCTGTTTTCACCATTGTAATCAGCGGAAAAAATGTTACTAGTTTGCTAATTTAACCGACTTTGTAGCTCCAATAATAACAAAGTTAGAAATAGTGAGCCACTTGGCACGATTTTTTTTTTTTTATTGTATATATATTATATATATATATATATATATATATATATATTGTACACAATATATTCGATAAATATTGTACATAACAAATTAAAAATTTATTTAGGAACAAATATTTGAAAATAAACGCCTAAAAAGGCGTTAGATTTTAGCGCGATACGGCAAGCGCGAACGCCTCGTTTCAGTTCCCGTGAACCTTTCACTCACTGTAGCGGAAAAAGTATTGACACAGGAAGAAAATTGTTTAAACAAAAACTATAGGGAGTTTTACGCTTTACAACTTTTGTTTGAACTCTTTTTATTTAATATGGACGATTACCGAAATAAAAATATAAAAACTTTTTAAATCCCACTTGTTGGATTTTTAAACTACCATAATTTGTTTACTGATGAGAATTTGTATACAATTATATTACACAATTTTGTGGGAATTTTAATTCTCTACAAAAAAGGTATTGACACTTTTTTTGCTAATATCAAATATAAGCCCGAAAAATACAAAAAACCAAATCAACCCTAAAAATCAAGATGGCGGAAAATCCGCAAGGAGTTGGAGGTCGCAAACTTATGAAATTACTTGATTTCAGGTCCCCTAACAACCCCTAAAATTTGATCCTGTTCCGGACGATTCCGATCTCAAAAGATAATTTTACTGTACTAACTTAAGACTTATTAAACTAGGTAAGCGTCTTCAGAAAAACTAATAAATGATTAGTAAATTTAAATTATTAGTTATAAAAAAAAAATTCTAAAATTATGTATAGGTCATAGTAATTTGATAATTTCTAGTTTCATCTTATAGAAAATAAACTTCGGCATTTTTCACTTAATTACATTTATTCTTACTAAACATAGTATCAAATGAGACTTAAATATTAATACTCCTAGTATTTAAAAAATATACTTCAAAACGACACGAACAAAACTATTCCTAGTTCTACTTAAATTTTACAAGCACTTTAAAAGTAACCTTCGTCATCTTCATTAGTAACATCACTGGTCTCAATAACGCTAATAAGCACATGTCGGGGTACCTCACTCCCTCTTATTTGTACATTATAACAAACCAATTCCATTTTAGACAGGCTTTGCCTCAAGACAAAAGCTTTCCTTCCAAGCTCTCTGTTACCTGGAGCCGTCAGTCCTAAAGTAACAACCATCCTTACTACACAAGAATCAATATTATTTGGTAGATCTTACCCAAGAACCCTGTGTTGATAGTTTTGACAAAATTGCACAACTTAAAGCACTCGCTGACGTTGCCTATACCTAAAGTATTAATGCATCTTCTCATTAATTCACCCGTAAAATCAGCAATGCCCAAAATGTAGTCGTACTGAGGAAACAGCAATTGAATTTGACCTACACATTCATCTTGATATTCGAATTGTTCGTTAATAGTAGACCAGCGGCTGATGGTATCAGTATTAAGAAATTCGTAGAAGCAGACGGCTTCGATGAACTCTTGTAAACCACTGGTATAAGCTCTGTGGTACATATAGCCATCCTGAGTCAATAGTTCTAAGGCTATGGCTTTGAAGTTGTTCTGTATCAAGTTTTTGAGGCGTTGGTTTGCCTCTTCCAACACAGATTTCTTTTTGGATTCGCTACAAAAACAGTCCTAAGTATGTTTTATTTTATACCACATGCTTGGCTTACATATCGGTATAGGTGCTATGTAAGGAAAATATTATCCGTTTGCTTTCTATTGTAATATCTCGGCTAAGCTTAACGATTCTCTCATAACGATCGTGTTTGGCATCCAACTCCCCAGCGTATTGTTGGAATAACTTGATTACTGGATTGTTTTCGTCGATTTTCTCCAGAACTTCCCTGGCTTTGTCACCCACAACGGGTTTATTTCTACCTTTACTTGATCTGTAATTGCCTAGAAATGATCTTATAATATACAATTTTATTAATAAAAGCAACATTAATTTGTTACCTTTAGGTTTCGACATCGCAAATTGTTTTTATTTTATATATTTCGAGTTCAAATTGTTTTTAGCTATTAAAATATGTTTAAAAATAGTAAAACCCACCGGTTGTTTGAAAATATTACTTGACAGAAACAGTTCATACGTCAAAACATTTCGTCTTCTTCTTAAGATCTTAAAGACTCGCCGGTTGCAATTGCTGCAATGCAACACTGTAATAGTATATATTTAAAAAATCTTAATTTTGAACTAATCTTGTAAATTAATTACTGGTACATGAAGCACGAGGTATGCGAAACATTACCAAAAGAAAATAATATTTATAAATGCAACATTCCGTTAACACTGTTGCATCGGTGCAATTTTCAAACACTTCAAAAATACGTTATTAAATTAATCCAGTCTTTTATGGCCCCTATTATTTCTTTTCCCATTGCATACAATAAATTATGTTGTAACAGTTTATTACTTATTGTACTATAATTTTTAAGTAATAAAGATAACTTCAAGTTAATCTCTTCTTCGTCTGGTTGTGTGTTGAGGTTATCTGTTAGTTGACAGTATTGTCAAAGTGAACATTTTAATTTATAATTAAGTCCCAAAATCATATCAAAACTGTTAAACAATGGTAAGTATTCTAAAGCTTTGTTATATTTAAACATATTAAAATAGATTTCATATTGATTTTCATAGATATTATCAAACGTTTTAGCATTTTCTTGCCTGTAAACGCCTCCTATTGATATCGGATTATTTTTAGATTCGTTTCATATTAATACAAAACAGAGCTGGAAAAACACGATTAGCAAAATGGTATATGAATTTTGATGATGATGAAAAGCAAAAACTAATTGAGGAGGTACATGCAGTTGTAACAGTACGCGATGCAAAACATACGAACTTCGTAGAGGTAAATCTTTGCTAGTTGTAGCCCGCCAAATATAAACTAAAATCTCATATTTTAGTTCCGCAATTTCAAAATAGTCTACAGACGATACGCCGGTTTATACTTCTGCATATGTGTGGACGTAAACGATAATAATTTGTGTTATTTGGAAGCCATACACAATTTTGTTGAGGTCCTCAACGAATATTTCCACAACGTTTGTGAACTGGACCTTGTTTTCAATTTTTATAAAGTATACACTGTGGTCGATGAAATGTTTTTAGCTGGGGAAATACGAGAAACATCCCAAACGAAGGTGCTTAAGCAACTTTTAATGTTAAATTCACTCGAATAAATTAATGTTCTTTTTTTGATTGTTTATATTAAAGTCGTCTAAGTATCATACACGTCGGTCTCTCTTTTTATTGTAAGTAAAAATTGGCCCTTTTTAACTAAATCAAGTGTAGTCATTAAATTAAATTATCGTTTTCTCGTGCACAGTATGGAATATGATGTCATAGTAAAACAAATATGTCGTATAGTTGAATGATTGGATCTTTGTCAAAATGATATGGATATAAGGCTAAAAGAAACATTTGTTTCAACTTCTAGCTTGAATATTGTTACATAATTTTTGCCTATATCAAAATGTTTGTTAATTTTTTATTTTGTATCTATAAAATCTATATTATCTTAGTTTTAAGTATATTTTTTTTATTAATATGATACTCAAGTAAGCAAATGAGCCAAAAAATGGACAAAATCTTACATTCCAGGTGTTGTAGAAGAAAAGCTTGTGTTGTGTTCAAAACAAAATAAGTTTAAATATATAATATATTATTGTAAAGTATTTCCTGTAAGTTTTATTTCCTCGTTATGGTTTGAACTTTCAAAGCTCAAGCCCTATAAAATTGAATTTCACTTGAGCTTGATTCAATATGTGTGATTATTTGGATTTAAAATTATGTAAAAAGTATGGTTCAGAAAATCTGGAAATGTTTTCTATAAGTGGCAAAAATGAATTCCTTTACATTCCAGATACAATCGATGAACTGCAACAATCTCGTTTAAATCTATCTCTTCTTTGGGTTGTGACCTTCTTATCCGAAAACTGAGATTGAAAAATTCATGGTGCCCTTATACAGTTTACAATCAATAACAACTGCATAATTTAGATTACTCAACCCTTGTCTTGTGCTTGTGAAATAATTTCTACTTAGGCATTTTTTGATTAAATTCTGTATGACTCATGATCATACAATAAATATTCCTGTATTTTCCATAAACTTCTGGTTAACCCCATTTATACTCTTATGATATTTTTTAAAAGTACAAGGTCTAAATACCACAGTTTCAAGAGTTTACAAATGTGCTATATTTTCTCATTAATTATAATTTTTCCAATATTTGATAAATATGTATAGAAATTAATTAGATCTCCTGTAATTACTTATACTAATAGGGACTTTGCATGATTTTCAAAATATTTTTTTTTGAAACACTGATACCAAATTATCACTATCGATATTTTTGAAAAAAATTTTGGTCCGTACTTTTCAAGTAAATAAATAAAAAGTATTGTAAAATTTGAAATTTCCACGCATTGCCCGGAAACGCCCGAATCTGCCCAAAAGACTGCTGACGTCACGAATCTAGTTCCACAGTGCAGCACGCCGCATTTTGACTTATTTCGAAAAATGTCAAACGCATAAAAAATATCTAGACATGCCAATGTCAACTAGATTCGTGACGTCAGACAGGACTCTCCGGTCTCAAAGCGTTTTCGGGCGACAATAATAAATTTGAATTACGGTCAATTTATAATCGTTTTTTTATGTACAAATATTGAGTAAAAAAATTATTTTTGCTGTAGAGTATTATTAATATAGTCGTTTTACATTTCTAACAGAAAAAAACGGGATTTTAAAAAAATGCAACATCCCTAAGGGGTCAAAAGGTAGGAAGTAAAAGTGGGATGAGACAACGCAGTGTTTTCTGAAGGTTTTTTGGTCGCTGAATCTGAATCCGTGCGTCGTTTTTCAATAAAGTGGTGCAAACAAAAGTTATTAACAATTTATTGTTTAAAACGCAATAACTCGAAAAGTATAGATTTTATCGAACATTTTACCAAAAAAGGTTTCAAACAAAAGTTGTTCAAAATAAAAAGACTCTCCGAAAAGGTCATATGATATTTTGTCATAAAGTCACACTGACAAAAGTTATTAACAATTTATTGTTTAAATGTTTAAAACGCAATAACTCGAAAAGTATACATTTTACCAAAAAAAGTTTCAAACAAAAGTTGTGCAAAATAAAAAGACTCTCCGAAAAGGTCATATGGTATTTTGTCATAAAGTCGCTCGAACAAATGTTATTAACAATTTATTGTTTAAAACGGAACCAACCAAAAAGCATACATTTTAGGAGAGTCTTTTTATTTTTCACAACTTTTGTTTCAAACTTTTTTTGGTAAAATGTACACTTTTCGAGTTACTGCATTTTAAACAATAAATTGTTAATAACTTTTATCCGAGCAACTTTATGACAAAATACCATATGACCTTTTCGGAGAGTCTTTTTATTTTGAACAACTTTCGTTTGAAATTTTTTTTGGTAAAATGTATACTTTTCGTTTTCGAGTTAATTTAAACATTTAAACAATAAATTGTTAATAACTTTTGTCCGTGCGACTTTATGACAAAATACCATATGAACTTTTTATTTTGAACAACTTTTGTTTGAAACTTTTTTTGGTAAAGTGCTCGGTAAAATCTATACTTTTCGAGTTATTGCGTTTTAAACAATAAATTGTTAATAACTTTTGTTTGCACCACTTTATTGAAAAACGACGCACGGATTCGGATTCAGCGACCAAAAAACCATCAGAAAACACTGCGTCGTCTCATCCCGCTTTTACTTCCTACCTTTTGACCCCTAGCTGAAGGACTATATTATAGATTAGACATTTGATAATACAAAATTTTTTGTTCAAATAATAGGAATAATCCTTTGTAATAGCTATGACTCATTTTATTCATTTATCTTGGATCCAATTATTAGAGAAAGTAACTGTTAAGTTGATGTTTTATGAATTCCTTTTTCATTACTTATAAACCAATCGAAGTTTGATAACACGAAATTAATTTTTAAATTTAATGTACGAATGGTTGCCTAATGTTAAAACAGCACGATCAGAATCCGAATAAAGGGTCTGCAATTTTTTTTTATAACCGATTATTATTTAGTACTTGTACCTAATAATACTAGTGTTTCAAAAAATTTTACTTTTTTAACACTTATCCTCGTAGTTTCTTATTTAATTATATTAATAAAAAATTAATTAAGGGTGAAATCCATTAACCGAGTGAAGTATGAAACTACCTCCTAACATTAATTATAAAAAAACCACGATTCTTATTGCTTCACGAAAAAAAAATAAGAGTAAGCGTGCATTTTCTTCAATATGTTGTAATGAATAAATTATGGTTCATTAAACTTTAAAATCGAAACATAAAAAATAATACCATGCAATAGGATCTGTAAAATGCATAGTCAAAGCTTGACCACAGATTCCGAAAGTTAAAATAAGTTGTTTCAGCCAAATTCACGTACAGGGTGGTCCAGTTACGGTGTCCTCGTTATTATCTCAGAAACATTTAGGCACAGGAAAAAAAGTTGTATATAGAAGTTGTATGTACAGTCTATAGCATGCTACATTTTTTAAATAAATTTATTTATACAGGGTGCGTCATTTTCATGTGGCGATATAAAGTTTCATTTTTTTAAATGGAACACCCTGTATTTTACCCAAAATTATGATTTCTCGTCCAATCTACGATAAAAAATATATAAGGTTTAATATGCCTATTATTGATAGTTTCCAAGATATTCGAGAAAATATCTAGAAATACTATGATATGTTTATATGAGCAATGTTAGTTCTATTTTTTAGCTAGAAAATTTTATTTCTGGTCTTAAATATCAAGTAAACTTTAAATTGATATCATATGCGAGAAAAAGTCATAGTATTTGACAAGGAACTATTATTTTTTAGAGTAGACCTAGAAGCTAATAATAATGCTCTGTCAAGTAGGCATTGGAAAATAGTTAAATTTTTTTAAATATTTTATTTGTTATTAAAAACTAACTAAATAAAGAATATGTTTTGGTTGAGTATTTTTGAAATTGAAACAAATAAAATAGCTTGCTCTAACACACCTGGTGGAAGCTACACCCACATAATACAATATTATTTTTCAAAATATTTTCTCGAATATCTTGGAAACTATCAATAATAGGCATATTAAGCCTTATATATTTTTTATCGTAAATTGGATGAGAAATCATAATTTAGGGTAAAACACAGGGTGTTCTATTTAAAAAAAGGCAACTTTATATCGCCACATGAAAATGACTCACCCTGTATAAGTATTATTTTTTCAAAAATGTAGAATGCTATAGACTGTACAACTTCTATATAAAACTTTTTTTCATAGGCCCAATAGTTTCTGAGATAATAACGAGGACACCGTAACTGGACCACCCTGTACAATTGATATTAAGAGCTGTGAGCGCCTACAAAGGCTTCAAATAGACTTTTTTTTACCCTACAGCCAATTTTTGGAGAATCTGAATCATTTAGAGGGTCACCCTGTAAGTTTAAAACTGAGTTTTTTTACTCGTAGATCGTAGACCCCGTCGTTCCTTCACCAGCCCTTAATTATAGGTTGAATTTTTTGTTTATTGAATAATTTTTTTCCAATTAGATTTTCGAAAAAAAAGCATCAAAGTTGTAGAAAAAAATGTTTCCCACAACTTTTTTTTTAACTTTTTAACGTGTGATTCTTTAAATTTCCATTCTGAGTGGGCGGTGGGAAAAAAAATCATGTCTTTGATTACACCTCATTTCTTTAAATCTCAAAAAAGGTTAGGTTTTCTGGTTGTTGTTTGAAACTGACAGCAACAGATGAATCAATTTGGCGCATACGTTCAAATTCCAAGGCTTACCTAGAATGGAAATTAAAGAATCACACGTTATTTATATTGGGGACATTTTTCTCTACCTACTTACTTACTATCTACTAACTACTACTTATTACTACTCTACCTCCGTAGTGGCGTGCAAAAGAGTTTTATAGAAAGAAATAAATGGAAATTGGTACAAATGAGATCGTGTTTTTATTCTGATTCTATGGTCTAGCTCAAAAAGTCACTATAATTTGTTTTAAATGACAACAATATGAGATCTATTAGAGATAAAAGTTGAAAAAACGGAAAAATTCATCTGTATAAAAAATATGATATACGTTTTTTGTACCTCTGAGAGAGCTCTATAAAAACATTAGAAACAAAATTACCCTGAAACTTACCGTTAAGGAAATATTTAAAGAAAAGAAAAAATTTCCCCAACATGTTCAACTTATTTGTTGAATAACTTTAAATATTGACAATATAAAAAAAAAATTGAAACGAAAAGTTGCAGGAAATATGTCTCTCTACAACTTTGTACTGATGCTTTTTTTTCCAAAATTTAATAGGAAAGAAGTTATTCAATAAATAAAAAAACTCAACTAACTCATAATGAAGGACTGGTGAAAGAACGACGGGGTCTAAGAAATGCAAAAACTCAGTTTTAAACTTACAGGGTGACCGCCTCTACAAGATTCTGCAAAAATTGGCTGTAGGGAAAAAATGTGTATTTCAACTCCCTGCTTAGTGCTTACTGTACATACTAGTCCTGTTTGGTCGAAAGGGAGTTTTAAACAGATTTTACTTTTTGTCGAGATTTTGACCATTATAACGAAGTTTTTTTCAAGTAAAGTATAGGTACCTTGGTAAAACTATACTACATTTACAAAATATCGTATTTATTAATTTAATTTATGAAACAATAATAAAATATTAATTTAAATTTAAATTTGTTTTGTTCATCATCTAAAAAATAACGGTTTCATAATATTTTTAATTTTTTTGCGTAGGGCACAATTTTATATTCTAAGCATCACTTCTTAACCTACAAAGTTTTTTCATCGGTTTTTACTTTCTTATACGAAGTAATAAGAAAGTAAAAACATTTTTTAGATATGTTAGGTACATTTTGAGAACAGTTTTTTTCCAAACAATGTTTGATTGAACGAATGTTTTCAGAAAGCTTTTTTGTAACCAATCCGAATCCGTAAATATTTCGGCTGGTGTTTCCACATTATTAATCTTATTGAGATGCATGGACTGATTAGCTGATTACACAAATTTAATGTAAATATTTGACTTCAATTTTTTTATGTAAAATGAGAGTGAAATTTCATCCTTTGCTTCAATTAAATCTTGTCCATTACGATTTTCTAAATTCAGTACATGGAAGTAGATTATTTTCGGAATATCAAAATCTCGAAAATACGCCGTAGATAAAATTTTTGATGTGGGTACATATGGTATTAAGAACTGTTGTTCTTACCAAAATATTTCAAGTATAAATTTTAAATAACTTGTCAATCTGCACCAAAAATATTTTCATTGTAAATTCATAACTTAAATTATGTAATTTTTTGAATTTGAAAAATTTACATCTCTCTTAATATTTTTATCAAAGTTTCCTCCTGATGTTTTTATAAATATAACTAGTGACGGATTTATGCAGGAAAAATTTTACGTTTAACATTGTAGATATAAGAAATATGAGAGTTGATTTGTTAATTACATTTGTTAAATCACAAAATTTTAAAAATGTCTACATAAATCCACATAATTTTTGAGACTATTGAACATCATTTTAATTGTGAAAATGAATCTATCATCACCTGTTGATTCACAAAATCTACCACCATACTGAACCAGTAGAAAATAAATTAAATAAATAAGACATTAGCAGCACAATTAAAATTTTATTTATACACGCTTACTTAAAATTATCTAAAAACATCTACGAGCAAAATAAATTATATCGTATAGTGTTTTAATCACACAGAAGCTAGTTGCTGACAAATTCAACAATCCGTGGTACTTAAAGCGATTAAATTTTCAAAAACATTAATAAATAACAATAAAAGACTAATCCTCGCGCCGTCGGACCTGAAACACAAATAGATCTTCAGTGGCATTCGTAAAGTCTAATTCGGTGTTTCAGGTTTCAGGAACCGCCTGAACCGTCCATAGAATGAAAAGAACTGTCTACCAAACAAACAGGCTCGGTTTCACATGTGGGTTAATTATACTGGCGGCTTGGTCTTTGGTAAACCGACCTGGGCCGAGCCGACGGTGTTTTTGGGTTCTTAATAAGCAATAATATGTGGCTGAAAAAAGTGCTAAAAATTTTGATGCAGTCAAGCAGTTGCGTTTTAAGGAATGAATTTTTAAAACATGACTATTTGTGACTTTCTGATAAATTTATAAACTCACCATCTATATGTACATTGTCAAAAAACGTACAGTAAAATTATAAATTTGTAGGTAGCCAGTTTTATCATATACCCACAAAGTTTCAGTTTATTTATAAACGCCTTTCATTTTACATTTATATCAAAAATTTTAATTGTAGTAAAATAATTCTTAATTCTTGGACATCTGCTTACGAAAAAAATCCTAGTTCAATATGCGTTTGAACAACACAGAGAGCATATCTTATTAACATGAATTTAAATAACTGAACCCCTCCTACAAGACGAGAAGACATCAAGGGTTCCGCTTTGCTATTTATCACTAATGTTGACATACTGGCATATGGAACATGACTTTTTGTCACAAAAATCATCAGAGGTTTTCAATCACAAAGAAATATTGTTGTTTTTGATTTGTAGAATTAAAATAGATGTAACTATTTGTAGAGGGACATGGTTTTTATGTAAAAAGTTGTGTTGAAACTAATTAATACCTATATTTGTGTAATTGGTTATGGAGTTAAGCGATTATTAGGCCCTATTCGTTCGGATAGGGTGTAAACCATGTTTTAGGAGGATATCTATTTACAGCATAGGAAAAATTAAACATAAATAGCTGTTCAAATAATAAACACAGTTTATAATATTAAGATACGAAAGTTTTTGGCCCTTGAATTAATTAATAAATATTAAATATGAATGTATTGTATTCATCAGATTGGAAGTACCTACTCAACTACTCAGTACCTACATATTCCATATTTTACATATACATATATTTATTGGATTGAAAAATTGAAATATGAAAATGAAAATTTTTGGTACCGTGATTCCACAAATTTTTTTTATATTTTTTTGATGTAGATTTTTTTAGTCCTTACTTAATGGGAAAACAACCTGTTTCTCAAAAATTTTGATATCCCTGTTATTTTATAAGATACCGAATTTTTGCTGAAAATTTGATTTTTTCTTTGTTTTTTGTCGTTCGGCCGTATTGTGTTTTGTAAGAACCAATCTCTGTAGTTGATTATGATACCTTATGAATGGTTTTCTTATAAAAAGTACACTTTTTGTACTTTCATTAATTTATTGGTAACCAGTGGCTTATCAAAAATCGGTACACGTTCGCTAATTGGTAAATTTTTTAATTCATTTTTTGTGGCTATTTTCTTAATGGAATAGAATAGAATTTAGTTAGTTCATGTTCACCATTGGTTTAAGTGACTTATATCCTCGAAACGGTTTTTCACTTTTTCAAAAATTTGCTCATATTCGTGTATACCGGGTGGCTACGAAATCGTTTTACAACCCCCACCATTTTGTTACATTTAACTGTATTAATTTGAAATTTGGCATGGTTTGATTATTGAAAGGAATAATCATTTTGACGTTTAAAACAATCTGATGACACTTCCGGTTTCACCGGAAGGACTTTCAAATTTTTTTAAAACAACCCTGTAGATTTTTTTCCATAAGAATTAGATTCTACTTAAAATTACCTTTTTATCGACATATCACATGATAACATTTGCTTTTAAAATGGCAGCATAATTATTATTGCAAAAACCGGTTCAACAATATTAAATTTAATAAAAAAATTCGGTATCTTATAAAATAAGAGGGATATAAAAATTTTGAGAAATTGGTTTTTTCCTCATTAACCAGGGACTAAAAAATCGACATCAAAAAAATATACATTTTTTGTGGAATTCCGGTAGGTATAAAGTTTGAGAAAAAAAAGACGACTTTCTTTCGAACCCTGTAGATAGTAACGTACTTCAAAGTAAAAAAATCGGGTCACACTATTGTTTTCGCAATTAAATTATCTCTTGAATCCTGAAAACCTCATGTTGATATCTTTTCTCCTTTTCAAAATATTTGACTTTAAATTCAACCTAAAAATTCGCTTGGTACGTTTCAATTGGCCAGCAGTTTAGTTATATTAAATTAATGCTTTGATTTGAGTAAATATAAATTTTAAATTTACAAAATATATTTTTTACATTAAAGTCATGATTGTTTTATATCAAGAACTCAAATTGTTGCTACAAAAGAATTATTAAGATATTCTTATTTGTAATATTTTATTTGCTGCACTAAATAACGTTGCTATCACAAGATAGTTTCAAAAAATGAAAATATATTCTCCTAAATCAATAACGTTTTATTTTCAAATAACAAATATTATTTAGGAAATAACTTTTTCTCCATTTGAAAAAATATTTTTTCTGTTTTGTATAAGTATAGGTAAAAATATTCCGGGTGTCCCCGGATAGACACGAAATATTCTGCATTGTCCTGTATAATTTTTTTATCCCTAATCCGGGATAGTTTTCGAGCAATCGTCTCTTAAATGTTGAAAATTGCTGCTAAACTATTTGATTATCGAAAAGAAGTTATACATGAAATTTGTAGCTGAGATCATTTGCGATCGAACGACTCTGCAAAAATTTTGAGAGTGTTAACCCTTTAATAGGGTTCAAATTTGGAATTTGAGAAAATAAATCATTATATGTTCACGTTTCATTTAATTTATTTTGAAAACTGGTACTGAAAATAGTTAAAAATTTGATACTTGATGAAAGATTGGTTTATTTTGAATCGAAAAGTTAAATTCCACTTTGAACATAAACGATGTCTACTAGGAGTAATTATTAAATTTGTTCAAAAGATTTCCGTAAGTTGCCACCTTGCAATAATCCCAGATTGGAGATATAGTAGTTTATGCAACAAGGTAGGAATCAATTTCTCCCGTGTAGCATACTCTATTTTTTCTCATACCTGTACGAAAATGGCCTCTTCTTTTGTGTGAAACACTCCTTATTTTCCGCGACTATCCTAAAAAGGCGACTTTCTACCCGCATTTCACGCAAATAAAGTGGCCATTTTCGTGCAGGTATGAGAAAAAAATAATTATACAGGACAATGCAGAATGTATTCAAGAATCACATCTAAAAATATTTCGTGTCTATCCTGGGACACCCTGTATAAAGTAATATCTACCAATTATATGGGTTTTTATATAGACTGTCTTCGAATTTTCCTATCAAAATACAGTGCTAACAGCTTGTACAATATTCTGTTTTAAATCAAACTATATAATTTAGTAAAAAAATAATATAGTCTAAGAGCTAGTGAAAATTTCGCTTTTGTTATTTTCTTCAAAAAATGTACCTTTTATTATGTGAATTATGAAAATGAAATTATTCCTAGCCGGTGGCGAAGATGACAAGGATCATAAATCCCCGAAAATTGTTCAAATAAATAATCAATCGTGGAAGTCTTTCTTATGCAGTTTTTTCATGGTGAATGGCCATAGACAATTAGCATGCTGATTCGAGCAGAAAGGGTAGCAGACCGACTTAAAGATACAAAAAAAGGTTTTGTTTGTAAGCTAGTGGCTTCTTTACATTTCTTATAATCTATTGACAATATCTAAATCAATCTATTGTCTTCCCCCCTACTTATCAGTAGCGTAGCGATGTTAATATTTAATAAACTTTTGGAAGATATATAAGTTTTTAAAGTTGAATCTCTACTATAAAATCAATGTTAAAAATTTTGTACTGTGCTTCAATGCAACGCCAGACGCCTCTGATGTAATATTTTCACTTTGGATATTTTACTACCAAACAGAACTGACTTTCCACCTTTGAAATCTGCAACTAGGTCATAATTTTAAGAAAATCAGTTAGGCGATTTTGCTTCTGACCCCTTCATTATTTAATCTAATGTATTTCTTAGTTTCACTATTTCATTTATGATCTCATTATTGAAAGTTTTCTTAGATTAATATTTTTGAAATATTTTTAATATGTCTAAGACCAAGGAATGAAAACACCGCGCCTGAACATAAGTATGGAAGCAGAGCTGTGCCAAGTAATTGAAGAAAGTAATTGAAATGTAATTAATTCCTTTTGTGGAGGAATTGTATTTGTAATTAATTACTTTTTTGTTGAGGGTGTAATTGTATTTGTAATTAAATACATTTCCTCTCAAGTAATTGTAATTGTATTGTTTAAAAAAATTAAAATTCAAATACAATTACTTTTCAAATACAAATTACATTTTCTCAATTACAATTATTTGACAAATACAAACTACATTTGGTCGGCCCCTCATTATTACCTCTGCATTATGGTGCTTCTTCTAAATAAATAAATAAATAGTTTATTGTCCAACAGTTTACACCAATAATAGGACAGATTAAGTATAGGTATAGTTTGTACTATGATCTATGATCACGAACGTCATATCTATGATTCTTGGTGCATGAGTTTTATTTATACTACTACATTTTCTTTGTTTATAAAAAGTGTAAAGTAATATCATTATTTTTGCTTTTATAATAAAAGTTAATGTTTAGTTAATATTTGTGATTTTTTTCTCAATAAATCCTTATTTATTATTTTTTGTATTCAATTGTTTCATTAGAACATTCCTATAAATAATGCAATGCATTTTATCTATTATTTAAATTTAAGCAATAGTTATAAATTCAATGTAAAGTAATTGGAAAAAGTATTTTAAATAGGTCAATTACAAATACAAATACAAGTATTTGTATTTGTAATTAAATACTTTCAAAAAATGAAGTGTAATTGTATTTGTACCTAATTACTTTTTTCTCGGTAATTGGCACAGCTCTGTATGGAAGTTTCAAAATTTTCTTATTGTTTCTGTTAAGTACCACTGGATCTAATTGAGATGTTTTAATGAAATCTAATCAGTAAGTGTTTCTCAATATAGCCATTATATCTTTGAATTTTTTACAATAATTATTATAAAATATCTGATGTCTCCACCACATGACTTTCTTATAAGATGCGAGTATAGTTCTGATCTTTGGAATATATATACTTTATTAATGCAAATTAGTTTAATTATTAATTTCTAAAAGAAGTTACAACAAAATATATTCAAATTTTAATTCTAAAGCAATGTTGATGAATAATAAAAATTTGTTTCATTTTCAAGATAATATTAAAAAACTTAAATACGTGTGTATAGGTACGTGAAGGTACTAGAAAAATCAAATTGGATGTGCTATCTACAATTTTGTTCAAACTCAATTTGGTCCGATTCAGATAAGTCGTTTTTGAGATCGAGGATAGAGACAGAGAGCATCATTGCGAGAATAGTCAGAATGGATCAGGGGCCTTCAAACCGTGAAAATTAAAATCTCGAAGTCGAAAAAATCACGATTACTATACCTATTTCCTTATTACTTCTTATAAGAAAGTAAAATCACGATGATATTAATTTCTAGTTGAGAATATTATTGTAAAAGAATGTAACATCAATATTGCATGTTTCTGTGAAGCATTTTCCGCCTCTCACATTACAATTTCGAATGAATGTCATTTCACTGTCACTGGTCAATCTTGCTCTGTTTAGAACATAAATATTATCAATATTTTTGTGATTTTCGGAATGTTTTAGCTGTTCTACGTTCTATAAAATTCTAATTCTTAAACAACCAATTACACATCAGCTTAGAAAATAATTGTCTATAGCTGCTTTTAAATTAGTTTATCATTTTTAAAAGGAGGCACAGTATTATTAAATTTCATAGTCAACTGATATGTTACATTCTTTTATAGTGATAGTATGGATATTGGATAACCAATTGATAACTCTAGGTTTATTAGGATATTAGCAATAATTGAAACAAATAGATTATATATGCAATTATCTCATATTTATTCAGTCACCTATTATTCTAAATAATTAGGTAACTTAGAAGTACACTTCTTGTTAAAATCAACGTCCATAGCCATACCCGTAATAGGGATACCCATATCCATAACTATGACCCAAACCCCACCATTGTGGATTGGGTCCAGGTTGTGGTTGTGGTTGTGCAAGTGGTTCTGGATTAGCGAATGCAACACAGGCAAGAGCCATCAAAGCAGCAACAAGAAGTAACTAAGATTTAGAGAAAGAAAATAAATGTATCAAGAACTAAATATGACATTCGAAAGATTACCAAATATTAAAATAAAATATAATATATAATAAAATGTAAAATTCTTACCAAATTGAACATTTTGAATTAGTAACTTGTTTTGACTTTTGGAGAAAACAAACTGAATACTTTGGTGGATTTGATTTGAGTTTATATACCTATGGAAATCGACAAAAATAATTAAATTCTTTAGATTCGTAAATATTTATTATTGTTATTCGTAAATTTTATGAGTAGGTACTTTGTAATAATTGGTATTAAATTATTGTTATATACTATAAATCATATTTTAACTAATGCAATTCAATATTAAAATATTTCCAATACACAATTATTATAAAGATAGTTAAATATTTATTATAACTAAATTTCATTTTTGTGTTATTGCATTGTATTAATAAATTTTTGTTGAAATTGTAGGTACTTACAGCGAAATGATTTTTGAAAATTTCGTTTAATTCAGTTATAAATTATCGAAGACTGTACACTGTGTCCCAATTTGCGTGTAATTGCAGGGTATCTCTGTAAGTTGTAAAGACAGAACTTTGCGGTATTCGCGAACCTGTGCCACTTTTTCGTTAAACTTTTAATGCCCCAAACAGAACTAAGCAAACTTGTTTTGTTTCTGAGATACAGGATGAAAACGAAAATTTTCCGGGGTGCTGCTATATCTCACACACCATGTAAGCAAGAAAAAAAGTAAAAACTATTCTAGATAGATATTTTTGCGTAGAATCCAGTGGCGTAGGTACTCTAAAAAAATTGTTTTGCACCGTTTAAAAGATATGACCCAAACTAGGTCTTTTTAAATAGAACACCCTGTATTTTTTTCTCTCACTAAATTTGTTTATTTTTTCTCATTAAAATGATGTAAACAGTAGGCACTTTAACATTTAAAAAAGCAAAAACCTCCTTTATAAGTCAAAAAAATTTAATTGGCCATGAAAATCGGGGATAGAGAAGTGTTTACAAGCAACATGAGACACTATATTAAATTAAAAAAATTAAAAAAGTAAAATATATTCTTAAATTTCATTGTTTATTTATAATGACCGTTAAAAATTTTTAGTTCGCTTTTTGTTTCTTTTTTACTAAGATAAAATAAAAATAATATTAATATTAAGAGTTCTTAATTTAATATAGTGTCTCATGTTGCTTGTAAACACTTCTTTATCCCCAATTTTCATGGCCAACTAAATTTTTTTGACGTATAATTGGGTTTTTTGCTTTTTTAGGGCATTTATTAAATTTTAAAGTGCCTATTGTTTACATGATTTTAATGAGAAAAAATAGACAAATTTTATGAGACTAAAAAGTACAGGGTGTTCCATTTAAAAAAGACCTGGTTTGGGTCATATCTCTTGAACGGTGCGCAACAATTTTTTTTCGAGTACGCCACTGGATTCTACGCAAAAATATCTATCTAGAACAGTTTTTACTTTTTTTCTAGCTTACATGATCTGTGAGATACGGCAGCACCCCGGAAAGTGAAAATTTTCGTATTCACCCTGTATCTCAGAAACAAAACAAGTTATCTTAGTTCTGTTTGCGGCATTAAAAGTTTAACGAAAAAGTGGCACAGGTTCGCGAAAACCGCAAAGTTCTATCTTTACAAATTACAGAGATACCCTGCAATTACAAGCAAATTGGGACACAGTGTACTTATTAAATCTAGATCCAGCAGCTTCAGTAATAGCAGTATTCGGTGTAGAACATTTGCTGTTAAGTGAGTTAGTCCATCATCCATTTTTCTATAAATGTGTTAAGGTTTCCTCTATTTTTTTTAACACGCTCATCCCGAAAATAATCAAAACTGATTAAAAACGTGTAAATCCATCACAACTTCGGAGTCGAAGATATCACAATTACTGTACTGGCGTAGTACCGGGGGTGTTTGGGGATAAAACCCCCCCGAAAAAATTTCGATGCATAGCATCTATCAATCGGAATCCAAATAATTTTATTCAATTATTATAACAATGCAATAACCCTCCCCGAAATTTTTTCTTACTGCGCCCCTGCTATACCTACTTCTTTAGTAGATACGTATAAGAAAATAGGAGTAACAAATATACGTTATTGAATAAATTTAAAAGTTTTTGTAATTTATTCTATGTATTATAAGGTTAATAATTTCACAATTCAAGTAGGTACCTACCTACCCTATTTTTACTGCTGAAAATGCCTTCAATGTTGTACCTACTTCTAAATATCATGGAACTAGAATTTTAACCAGTTTCTCTAATACATTTATAGTATTTTGTTACATAATTATGAAGTTTTTAAATGTGTTTTATTTCCTTAGATATAAAATTACTGTTTCATTAATTTAATTTTTTTAATGATATGAGTAGCGCAGTGTGATTTTGAAATTCATTTTATCGAATAACTGTACAATTTAAGAAAAAGTGTACAATGCTAATAAGGAATAGTAGATTTTAACATTACAAATACCAAATATATACCTTTGAATATATTCAGGAGCGTACCATCTTTAAATAAAAATTTGCAAGTACAGTTATCATCATCCTCCTCTTACGTTTTTAACTGAAGTATGTACGATATTTGATAAATTGCTATCACAAGATTGATCAGCAAATAATGTCATATTAGGCAGCTCTAAAGTTATTTCTATAGCTAATTAAGTATGTACATTTGCAGCAATAAAAGTAATAAAAAGGCAAATTGTAAGTCAGATTTAATAACATTTTGGCAAGCTGTAACATGCACTACCACTTTTTTGTAGTGTGTCTATAGCTAACCTAATTGGAGCAAGGCAATGCAAACATGGATATTATTTAGTTGCTGATCAATTTTATAATCCTGCTGACCAAGTATAATAACTTTGTTTCATGACTATTTATTTTAAATGCGCATAAATATTAAGTTGACTAAAGGTGTGTTTATTTGCTGATATACAATATAATTTTTCTCATACCTGCACGAAAATGGCCACTTTATTGGCGTGAAATGCGGGTAGAAAGTGGCCTTTTTAGGAAAGTCGCGGAAAATAAGGAGTGGGGGTAACATTTCTCACTTGGGTAGCCATTCCCTCCCTGATATGCGGGAGTTATTTGTGTTTGTTTATGATTGATGTCAAGGTGATTTTCTCACCGCACAGTGTCAAGCAAAAGTGTCAGTGTTATGCTGTTATAATTTGTTCGCGCGTTTCACGCAAAAGAAGTGGCCATTTTCCTACAGGTATGAGAAAAAATAGAGTATGCTACACGGGAGGAATTGATTCTGCCTCGTGTTCTTGCGCCCTCGCTTCGCTCGTCAGAATCTCTTAATTCCTACCTTGTTGCAAAAACTATTATTGTTTGCTATCCAACGTATTGAACCCGATATTTTTTTATTACCGACAATAACTTAGTATGATGTCCAAATGATTTAATAGCTGTTTTTTCTTGCTTACCCAATATGTAAATGGCGAACCATTTAATTACTTCTCTTTGAAATTATCCAAGACCTAAGTAGTAGATATTGACACACTCACCGACTACGTTATATTAAAATATCACAATCATATCCGTAGTTTATTTGCTCAAATTCAATAATTCTTGGAGTTTCCTTAAATTGTGGACTACCCTGTATAGTTGAGAAAATCAATTGAACTCCAAATAATGGTCAGAGGTATCAAGATTCAAGATGGGTTTTAATTAATCATAATCAATTTCATTTTTAAAAGATTGCCTGAAATAGATGCATCTTCATAATTTTGTATAAATGTTTAAGACCGGCTTTTACATATTCTAAATAACTTTATCAGGAAGATTGTTGAATTATATTACTGTTCCAAAGGAAATCTTAAGGAAATTTCGACTAAATTCGAGATTATATCTACAGAAAGATTTGCTCCATAACGGAACGGAATCGAAATCTACCATTTTGAGGTAATCTGAAGAAACCCTGAGAAAGACGAGATAATTTCGAGAAAATGCTATTTACATATACAGGGTGTCCGGAAATTAGGAGCAAAAAACTCGGAGAGTGATTCTACTCGAAAAGTTAATGTGACAAGTTCCAATAACATTTTTCCGAAAGTTCATTAATATTGGAGTTACAAGGCCTCAAAGTTTTTTTTTAAATCAATTTTTTCCAATAACTTTTTTTCTAAATTTTGATGATGCCCGATTGAAGAGCATCGAAAAATCTCCAAAAAAGATCCTCATGCAAGCAAATTTTTTTAAGCCGTTTTTCTGGAAAACGAGTCGTTTTATCGTGATGCAGCAAGAGGATCTTTTTTGAAGATTTTTCGATGCTCTTTAATCGGGCGTCATCAAAGTTTAGAAAAAGTGCCTAACAAAAAAGTTCTGGGTCTTTATCCAAAGGTCAACGTCAGTTTCGACTCTTTGACACTGGGGATTTACCTTAAATTTGGTGCAAGAATACAAATAAACATTAGTGATAAGTGTGCCAAATTTGAAACGAATCGGTACACTAGAAAAAAAGTTACCGGAAAAAATTGATTTAAAAAACAGGCCCTGTAACCTCAATATTAATGAGCTTTCGGAAAAATGTTATAGGAACTTGCCACATTAATTTTTCAAATAGAATCACCCCCCGAGTTTTTAGCTCTTAATTTCCGAACACCCTGTATTATCAAGACGTAGGTATACGCGAAAACGAGGTAATATTAAGGGAGGTAATCTGAAGGCAATCTCAAGAAAATCGGAGGTAACCTCTTAATTTCAGGTGTACAAATATTTGCAAGCGGTTTAGCCTTAGACAGTTTAGCCCTCACTTTGGAATATATCTGCCAAATAAAGTTAGCTAAAGATGAAAAGATTGAGCAACAATGTTACCTATACTTTGAAATTAATTTTTAATATTTAAAAATTCTTACTGAATAACTTCATAGAAGTACCTACCTACCTACAATTTATTGATTTTTTTTACTGTAGAGTGTTGGCACATACTAGTAACATAGGCATTATAACAATTAAAAAAATTAAAAGCATAGGTAGCTAATAATAAAATACCTATTTGTTAAATTTTCCAGGAAAAAAAGTAATTTTTTATAATTTTGTTTTAAAGAGCTTATTCGATTATCTATAACCTATAACATTTATTAATAAAATACTAAACTACTGAAATGAAATATCAACAGTTACACGGATGCTGTGGTCCCTAACCATCCATAGCTCATGAAAGCGTCCCCCAGTTACGCCCATTTCCTTTTGTCCATCACGTGTTGCAAGTGGAACAAATGAGCTTAAACTAAACTTATGCCAAAACGAACAACAACCCAAACCCTAATTAAAATATTGTCACGGGTCACAGTGCAAAAATTGTGGACTACAATTCAGAACCTAATGGTTTAAAATATTTTCGCATATTTTAATGAGTCTTGCATCTAATTTTACTATCAGACTCATTCTTCTTATTTATACAAATAATGAGCCACATGCGTTTTGTTCTAAACGCACAAGCACCAAGATAAATGTGCATTTATATGCATTTCAATTAGCACTCTTTCGCTGAACTAAATTGCAAAACAGGAAACTACACGACAAATCTAAGACTAATTAGTCTGGGTTTAAAATGCTCCATAAGAGTATCATGTTATGTCGTCCAATTTACGGCCTTGTTGATCTACTTTGTACCAATACAACATCTGGCACGTTCAAAAAGAAATAAATGTGCCTATTTATTTATTAGTTTCGTTCGTTGCAAGTCCAATTACAATTTCTTGTCGGATCAGCAGATAATTTTGGATTTGATTTGAGGACTAAGCTTGGCTCTTGGCTCCACTCAACTTTACGTACTAATTTATTTTCTATCGCCGCGTAATTTAATATTTATCCAAAAGTATGTAACGAGATGACAGATTTAACTAGTGTGCATGTTGGCGGTGTGATTATGATTAGAGCGGGCGGCGGCGGCCCGGCCCAACAGGTCAGTCGTGCTATGCTTGGCTGATATGCATCGCCTGAATACATGCACGTGCCAGACACTGTACATTCTGACTTCAAAAGCTTCTGTCACCACCGTCGGTCACACTCACTGAGTGCCAGTACAAATAACACGGGCCTTGAGTGACATATACGATGTTGCTACAACCGACAAATCTTGTAAATTAGACAAAATAAGGTAACAAATGAGAATAGGCATTATTTAAGTCTAGAACGACATAAATTTCTTAAAAAAACCGTTTATACATGACTGATTTTTTTTTTATTAAATACATCAAGTTCACGAAAGAAAAAATGTTGAAAATAACCAACCACCATCAGAACAAGAACTTCCTATACATGTTTTTTGATGTAGGTAGGTACATCATGGATGTATAGTCAAGAAAATTTTCGAATTTTAGTAAAATCAGGAATTATTTCTAATGATCTAATAGACATCAATGTATTTTTCAAAGTATTCCAAAAATCAACTAATTTTAACGTGAGAAGACGACTCGACATAATTACATTTACTTTTTGTGAAAATATATCTATGTAGGTATAGGTACCTACAGGTATAAACTCCTAATTCGCTCAAAAGAAATTTATTGGAAAATTACAAATTTAAACGACTGTCTGAATTTACAAAAATGATCTAAATAGTATTTTGAATTGGTGCACTGATAATAGTGATAATGATAGAAATTGATTTGGCTGTTTGTTATCTTTCAAAGAATTTTTAGGTCAATATGCATATAGACAACACAATAAATAAGGCTTTTAGGATATATGCTTTATTAAGCTTAAATGTAAACATTTTGAAAAACGAATGCTATACAGGGTTGGGCATATGTGTCGGAACAGCTGATTTCTGGCTAAACTTTTTTATTATCATTATTGGTCTTAAAAGAAATATTTGTAGTTTTTTCTATTCTATTCAGTAAGTCAGTGACGTACTTTGTTTTCCAACACCTACCTGATTTCTCGAGATATTAAGTTATCGACAGTTTTTTTTTAATGGATGACCCTGTATATTTTAAATTTTCAAATAGACAATATTTCAACAATTACAATGATATAGGGTTTGGAGGGTGTGCGACTTGTGGTTTTTACTTTCTTATACGAAGTAATAGGAAAGTAGGTACTTATAGTAATCGTGATTTTTTTCGACTTCGTGATTTTGATGGATTTACACGTTTTGAGGGCCCCTGAATCCATTTTGACCATATTCGCCATGATGTCTGTGTGTCTGTCTGTCTGTATCCACCATAACTCAAAAACGACTTATCGAATTTGATTCAAATTTCATAGTTAAGAGTTGTGGGTGCGACATTAAATTTTTTTCATCTAGCACCAACACAGGTCGTACTTATCTGAAGATATTTTTAGGTTTTTTAGGAATATCTTGATTGTTTTATTCTTTAATATTGATTTAGTATTAAATTTTGAACAAATTTTATTTGAACTTTTTTTTGGAAATTCCGTCAAAAAAACGAGATATTCTTAAAACGATTATATAACTCATCATAAATTCAGCCAATAGCTATTACAAGTTTTACATAGTTACTATGTATTGATAAGCGAATATACCCCTTGACGACGTGGTATAACCGTTTTCGTATATTCGCTCCTCCAACAATGTGAATTTTGTCATAGTTACATTTTTTGATGTTTATTAATAAACGTCAGAAAAACAATTTGTTTGTCAATTCTTTATATAATCGTAACGAATACCACTCGAGCAAACGAAAATAATCGTTATACTAACCTCGTCACTCGACGTATATCCTTAAAACACCACTCGAGCTAACGCTCTCGTGGTGTTTCGCAGAATACGTCTAGTGACTCGGAAGTATAATCGATTATTTTCTATGCTCTTGTGATATTACTACTGATTATATTTCTCATAGTGCGCATTGAATCCGACAGCCTAGATAGACTAGTGATTTTGGGACTTGGCTGCCAAACGGAAGGTCGCGGGTTCGAATCCCAGAAGGACCATTATTTTTTTTGTATTTTACTGGTTTCTATTGTACCGAAAACAATAATAATAAATAAATAAATGTGATTTTATATTAATAACGTATTGAATGTCCACAGCATGTGAATATTGGCTACCCCTTCAATATATAGAAATTATACAAGCTAACTTAACTATTTCAGACGTTCTGATTGGTTGAAAATCATACGAAAAAAATAATCAATCAAATATTTTTTACTAGATTAACTGGAAAGCTACAAAATGACACAAGAGTCACTAGTATCATTATTGTAGATAATTTAATGCTTTACAAAAAAGATTCATTTAGTTGTTTCTGACTTAATTTTCTTTAATTTGCGAGATATTTCAGCAAAAGCAAAAAACCAAGAAAATACCTAATATGGTGCCTCACTCCTGAATTATTTTGCCAGCGCAGTTGCAGCCTTAATAAAGGACCTATTAGACTGGTTTACTCCCTTCAATAAGTTTAATATGACTGAACTATAACAAAAATACTTCATAATGACTCATGTCTTTATTTAGTTAATATTTATCTATTAGGGGGCGAGAAATTAAGTAATACTAAGGGCGCCAAATTGTATTAATTCGGCCCTGGATAACTTTTCTATAAATAGCTTGATTTTAGTAATATCATTATCTAAAATATCAGCTGAAAAAATATTTTAACTAAATACCTAACTTTTTTCAAAAAATGCAATTCTTAGAACCGTTTGCCACGAGACTAATTTTGGTACAAAATTTAATACTATTTATGCGCGCGCAGATTTGGTTGAAAAATTAATAATAAACAATAGGTCTAAGTTAAATCTCTTCAGTACTTCACTGTACAGTATTGCACCGAATTTACGCACATTTAGTCAGATTGTATACAAGAAAATAGAACATGTTCTAATTTATTGTGACAAATTTACTAAATCTGCACGCGCATCACTTGTATGAAATTTAGTACTACAATTAGTGTCGTGGCAAACGGCTCTTATACATATTAAATAAACAATACTTATATCGAGCGATCAAATAAATTTGTAATCGAGTCATCCATGGATTTGAATCGGTACCTATGTCTTTAACTTGAACCATTTTAGCTTTCAACTGACATTTTATTGAAATGCAGTTCAAGTAACTACATACGATTTCGGATTCATGGGTGACTCGATTACAAATTTATTTGATCGTTCTATACTTACCTTAAATCTAAACATCTTTTTAATAAAACTCTAGTTAATTTTCTTACTTTTAGCCAAAGTTTGTCAGAGGTGAATAGTTTGAGATCTGTTAGAAAAGCTTTATTAATGTAATCTGAAAAATTTTATCGGGATAAAATTTTGAATTTCTGGATGATACCAATCATATACTAAAAAGGATTTAAAAAATTGCATATTATCTTTATTTTAAAAAAATTTCAACCGAATCTTATTCTAAATTTGTAAAAATGTTATGTAAAATTCTGAGATATCTAAAATTAGTTTTCCAAATTTTTTGATAACAATGTTATTTAAAAAAAAGTTTCATATTTACAAGAAATTTAAAATTAATTTATTTTTATATTTATACTAATAAGTATTATTACTTATTTCTCATAATCTTTAGAACTTACCTATGAAACTAATATTTTTTATTCATCTTATTTTTAGATAGGTATGAAGATTCTTTTGTGTAGGTATATTTTAATAACCAACTAAAACAAACCACTTATGAAAAATATCAGATGCAACGGTCCAATGCTAATGTTGACAGATTAAATGAATAGCAAACGTAGGTGTTTCTATAACGAAAACTGGGTGTGAAATAAAATAAAAATAATCTGTTCAGTTAGCTGAAAGCTGAACGGAAACTTTTTAGCAAGAAAAATGTGAAATTTGCATGACAATCACAACAAACAAAGTCTGAGGTATTTATAAAATTTATGTAGGTACTGAACTAATAACTAGTGACGCCAAAAAGTGCGTTTGTGTATTGGCAATAAATTATTTACGAGATTATATTTAATTTTTAACAATACAATGACTAAACTAAATTTTAAAAACTTATAACTTCTGTATTTTAATAAAGTCAAATTTAGTCCTTGTCTACACTTTTATACAATGTCAATATGTATACCAGTAAAATTAATATATAAGGTGATAAAAATAAAACCATCTTTTAAAATAATATATATACTTATGTAAATTTTTGTTACAAAAAATATTTACATTTTATTTTAAACAGTTTTCTTACATATAAGAAAGCTCATTTTAATAGGTATATTTATTTTATAATTTAATATAACAAATACAGATTCCGATGAACAAATAAATAATATTGTCAATGTATACATATAAAGCGCCACAATTATTTACAACAATTAATTACAATTTAAAGCTTTGGAAGCTAATTAGGCAAAAACACGTGATACAATACTAGGTACATGTCATGGCAAGATTAATTGAGAATAGATACCACCTAGGCATTTTTCTGATGCAGTGATGCATCATCGGGATTTTTGTGATTTATCCTAGATGAAACAGATGATGAAGTGGATGCTGACCAATAAAATGAATTTTTGGTTTATGGGTCAATGTTAAAAATGTATGTTAACTAAGGCTTAAATATATTCATGGAAAACCCTTTTATCCTGTATTAAACCCTTAAATTCCGCCTTAATCCCGAGTATGCGTAACTCGCCATCATGAAGAAATGGCAGAAATGACGTAAGCAAAATTCAAATAACGGTCCATATTTCACGATTCACTTGACTTTTTTATATATTTTTATTTAAATAAAAAGCCCGTAAGGTGCTGAAAAAGGTTCTTTTTGGCTGTTACGTTAAAATTATATTTTACACGGCAAATATACAGGGTGTTTCCTAAGTACGGCCCGTAACTTCAGGGCGCAATAGCTTGGGATGTTTTAAGAAAAAATATCTCTATAAACATGTGTCCGGAAATGCTTAGATTCCGAGAAACAGAGTGTTGAAAGTTTAATTTAAATTTTTATTATTTCAAATAATTTTTTAACGGTCAATGCTGGGTTCTTAAAATTTCGCGATTGATTTACGTTAGTAAAGAGCTAAATTTTTAGTGTAAAGTCAATTTTTATCTGCCGCCAGTGGCGTAGTTCGGCGTGAATCAGTCGACGTTTTCTTCATAAAAAGTAGAATGCCAATAGCTTTTTGGAAATTTTTTATTACTTTCAAAGTGTTCTAACAATGTACAACAAAAAAGGTCTCTTGAATTTTTTGCCTAATACTAACCTATTCTTATAAAAGTGGCCGGTTACTACCAACAAAAATCAATAAAATACTTAATTCCGACACCAAATCAAAGCAGATGTTGAAAATGGCCACTTTTTGATAAAACGCACGATTCCAATAAAACACGTTCAAAAATTCCTGCAGTATTTCGTATGACATTGCAATAATAAAGAAAAAATTAAAATTTCAACACCCTTGTATTTCGGAATCTAAGCATTTTCAGACACATTTATATAGAAACTTGTCTTCTTAAAACATCCTAAGGAATTGCACTCTGAAGTTACCGTACTTTAGGAAACACCCTTCTTTACTTTCAAATTAATGATCATGAGAAAATATAATAATGGTCAGAAAACAATAAGATATAAATATCGTCGATAGTGACTGTTTGGGCAAAATTAGCGAATAGTAGGTACACATCTACTAAAGAAAGATGAAGAACACGGGAGAAGGGCGCTGTTTAGAACCATTACTTTCTAGGACTGACAGACTTTGAGTTATCATAGCCTTGACCGAAAGTTTCCAGTTTTACAGAAAATTAAAATTTTGATTTATATTGTATGAAGTTCAATCGCATTTCATTATACGTTTTGAATTCTCACACATTTTTCGAAATTTCGGTTAAAATCAAAATATATTAAAACGGTCAATTGGATCGTGAGATATATGACGTCATCTGAATGATAATTTTTGCCATTTTTTCATGATGGTGAATTAGGACACGGGATTAAACGGGACTGTAACAATATGATAGAGAATATAATTTGTTTATCATCCATATTGTATAGAAACATAAGTTAGCATACACTTTGAGTACTTTTTTCCATTTTCTATATAAGGCTTTGAATAGCTAAGAGATATGGTATTAATATTAAATAATTGTCTTTATTATAACCGAAAGAAGTTTTCAAAATTATATTGATGGTTGTTGTTTAATTTTTCATGAGGGCAAAAATATTATAAATGTGTACTAGTAGTTAACGTTAATTTTTCTATAAATTTCGTCTACTATAATAAATAATACACATTCTGCTTATTCAATAAAAATTGTGGTTAAGGAATATTTTGGATGAAAACTGAGAATTTACATTAGTTGATTATTCATTGAGTCTCATTTAATACCATCGTTGGTGAAAAATATTATACTTAGTAAACATATTAAATTAGAATCTTTGTGAAATGAACATTTTCATTTCAAATACCTACTTTAACCAGGACATCATCAGTTTCACCTTTGGTTTTATATCTACTGGGACAAAACATAAATTTACATGTAAATATATTTAACAAATAAAGCATGGCTTGCATAAAACAGCTCCACATAAAATAATAGACATAATAATGATTGTACTTGTATCATAAAAACAATGAGAAACAATAAAGCAGCTTAGAGCCCAAAATTTATAAGTGCGTCCCCGGTGCAAGAGCATGTGGACTCATCCCCGTGTTAACCATGTGCATCGCAGCTGCAGTATTTCCCGACTGCAAATACATATAGTAATTATAATTTTGCGCCGAGTGGTCAACTCCTGGGGGCGAGGGTCCCGGCGGCAGAGCCCCAGCGCCATTCCCATGAGGCGAGCGAAACGCCGCCGCATGCACACCAGCCAAAATGTCTGTCACCGAATGCGAACTGGGCCAACAATGGGCCCCACTGTGCCTCTGAGGTGGGGACGATTGCAATTTTTGTTGCGGGTAAGGATAACTGGGATAAATAGCATTGTACAAGGTGTGTGAATGAGGTGGTGCATGCACAAGAGATCCAATTTTGTTTCGCAATATCCTACTGATGGAACTAACTGATGGCACATTGTATTTATCACAAACTCCATCCGAAAGCAGTCTGTCTCTGATTTCCCAGGCGAAAATTCCGGGGTCTTTTTGTTTGAGTTCTTTGATGTAGGCGACGACTTTAGGGGTGGTTACACGAGGTTTGGAACCGCCGATGGCGCCTGGTAGGATGGAGCCAGTTTCGTGGTAGCGGGTTAGGATTTTGGAGACACAGCCGTGGGAGACGCGAAGTTGTCTGGAGATGTCGCAGGGGCGGATTCCGACTTGGGAGAGTTCGACTATTCGTAGGCGAACGGCGTTGGGAAGGGGACGTCCGTTGACGAAGACACCGCCAAGTTGGTTTACTTCGCCGTATTGCTGAACTTGGCCCTCTGAAAGGAAAAAAGTTATAATATATAAAAAATATTTTTTTAAATAAAATCATTGAAGGAATTTTACTTTTAACAAATTTTAGTTGTTTTAACTATACCTAGTATTTAAAAATGATTCAGTTATGACAACGCTTTGTATATCTAGGAAGTAACAACTTAAACTTAAACAATGATAAATTATTATTATTAAAATAAAAATTGGAATTATTTCATTTAATCCCAATTTATAACTATTACTGGGTTACTACATAATAGGTGGTATTTATGAAAATGAAGCATTTACTTTAAAGTATAAGGTAGAAGTAAAAGGTAGCACTAAGAAGTAAAAGGTAGAAGTAAAAACTTTTGCTTTAATTCGTATTCACAATCTTTACCTTTTCCTTGCAAGGAAATACTTCAGATAAATGAAGTAAAAGGTGCAGAAGTTTCGCGATTTCAGACATGTGTTGTAACAATCTCATAGTTTAGTATGTGAAATTTGGACAATTTTTTAAGCGAGTCTTTAGTAGGCTATAGAATCCGGAATTTTTAAAGGATTTTCATTCTGTTTAAAAACTAAAAACTAACTTGAGTCTTTGTAAAATTACAAACCGCAAAAAATCTGTCAATTTTTCGAAGTTTTATGACAGTTTTAAAGACACTAAACTGAAATATGGACATTTTTTAAGCGAGTATATTGTAGGCTATAAAATCCGGATTTTTTCAGGGATTTTCATTCGGTTTAAATTTTCTAGTAAAACTAACTTGGTTCTTTATAAAAAAGCAACCCGTACGTAAATTTGTCAATTTTTCGAAATTTTTTGTTAGTTTTAAGCACACAAACCTGAAAATTATACAATTTTTTTAAACAAGTTTATAGTAGGCTATAAAATCCGGAATTTTTGAGGGATTTTCATTCGGTTTGATTTTTCTAGTAAAACTAACTTAGTTCTTTGGAAAAAAGCAAACCTCACGGAAATCTGTCAATTTTCCGAAGTTTTATGACAGTTTTAAAGATACAAACTTGAAATTTGGACAATTTTTTAAGAGAGTCTATAGTAGGCTATAAAATTCGGAATTTTTGAGGGATTTTCATTCGGTTTGAATTTTCAGGTAAAACTAACTTAGTTATTTGGAAAAAAACAAACCTCACGGAAATCTGTCAATTTTCCGAAGTTTTATGACAGTTTTAAAGACACAAACCTGAAATTTGAACAATTTTTTAAGCGAGTCTATAGTAGGCTATAAAATCCGGAATTTTTGAGGGATTTTCATTCGGTTTAAATTTTCTAGTAAAACTAACTTGGTTCTTTATAAAAAAGCAACCCGTACGTAAATTTGTCAATTTTTCGAAATTTTTTGTTAGTTTTAAGCACACAAACCTGAAAATTATACAATTTTTTTAAACAAGTTTATAGTAGGCTATAAAATCCGGAATTTTTGAGGCATTTTCATTCGGTTTGATTTTTCTAGTAAAACTAACTTAGTTCTTTGGAAAAAAGCAAACCTCACGGAAATCTGTCAATTTTCCGAAGTTTTATGACAGTTTTAAAGATACAAACTTGAAATTTGGACAATTTTTTAAGAGAGTCTATAGTAGGCTATAAAATTCGGAATTTTTGAGGGATTTTCATTCGGTTTGAATTTTCAGGTAAAACTAACTTAGTTATTTGGAAAAAAGCAAACCTCACGGAAATCTGTCAATTTTCCGAAGTTTTATGACAGTTTTAAAGATACAAACTTGAAATTTGGACAATTTTTTAAGAGAGTCTATAGTAGGCTATAAAATTCGGAATTTTTGAGGGATTTTCATTCGGTTTAAATTTTCTAGTAAAACTAACTTGGTTCTTTATAAAAAAGCAACCCGTACGTAAATTTGTCAATTTTTCGAAATTTTTTGTTAGTTTTAAGCACACAAACCTGAAAATTATACAATTTTTTTAAACAAGTTTATAGTAGGCTATAAAATCCGGAATTTTTGAGGCATTTTCATTCGGTTTGATTTTTCTAGTAAAACTAACTTAGTTCTTTGGAAAAAAGCAAACCTCACGGAAATCTGTCAATTTTCCGAAGTTTTATGACAGTTTTAAAGATACAAACTTGAAATTTGGACAATTTTTTAAGAGAGTCTATAGTAGGCTATAAAATTCGGAATTTTTGAGGGATTTTCATTCGGTTTGAATTTTCAGGTAAAACTAACTTAGTTATTTGGAAAAAAACAAACCTCACGGAAATCTGTCAATTTTCCGAAGTTTTATGACAGTTTTAAAGACACAAACCTGAAATTTGAACAATTTTTTAAGCGAGTCTATAGTAGGCTATAAAATCCGGAATTTTTGAGGGATTTTCATTCGGTTTAAATTTTCTAGTAAAACTAACTTGGTTCTTTATAAAAAAGCAACCCGTACGTAAATTTGTCAATTTTTCGAAATTTTTTGTTAGTTTTAAGCACACAAACCTGAAAATTATACAATTTTTTTAAACAAGTTTATAGTAGGCTATAAAATCCGGAATTTTTGAGGGATTTTCATTCGGTTTGATTTTTCTAGTAAAACTAACTTATTTCTTTGGAAAAAAGCAAACCTCACGGAAATCTGTCAATTTTCCGAAGTTTTATGACAGTTTTAAAGATACAAACTTGAAATTTGGACAATTTTTTAAGAGAGTCTATAGTAGGCTATAAAATTCGGAATTTTTGAGGGATTTTCATTCGGTTTGAATTTTCAGGTAAAACTAACTTAGTTATTTGGAAAAAAACAAACCTCACGGAAATCTGTCAATTTTCCGAAGTTTTATGACAGTTTTAAAGACACAAACCTGAAATTTGAACAATTTTTTAAGCGAGTCTATAGTAGGCTATAAAATCCGGAATTTTTGAGGGATTTTCATTCGGTTTGAATTTTCTGGTAAAACTAACTTAGTTATTTGGAAAAAAGCAAACCTCACGGAAATCTGTCAATTTTCCGAAGTTTTATGACAGTTTTAAAGACACAAACCTGAAATTTGGACAATTTTTTAAGCGAGTCTATAGTAGAGGCTATAAAATCCGGAATTTTTGAGGGATATTCATTCGGTTTGAATTTTCTGGTAAAACTAACTTAGTTCTTTGTAAAAAAGCAAACCTCACGGAAATCATACAGTCCACATCCAACACGTTATTAATATAAAATCGAATTTATATTATTTATAATTATGTTATGTACTTGGTATCAGTATCATAGAAACCAGTAAAAAACAAAGAGTGATCCTTCTGAAATTCGAACCCGGCGGGACTTTGGGATCCAAGCCCTTATTATGCCAATAATCTATCTATTTAGGAATATCTCGTTTTTATTGAAATTTTTTTGGCGGAATTTCAAAAAAAAGTTCACAAAATATGTTCAAAATTTAATTCTAAATCAGTGTTAAGGAATAAAAAAATCTCGTAATTTGTTTATTTTTCAAGATAGTCATAAAAAATGTGAGATTCTCGCCAAAAAAGTTGCTGCGAACTAGATGCATTTATTTAGAAGCAAATCCTTCAGTTTAGAAGCAAATACTTCTTTTTATAAATACGAAAAAAGTAATAGCTTTTATTTAGGAATTGGAAATTTATAATTTCATTCCAAAACAACAATTGCAAAGATGCACCTTTCCTTTTTGGTCGTTTATTATTTAATTATATAAAAATAATAAAGACGTAAAATATAGTACATACATGCAATTTTTTTATTGCAAAAATTCATTCAAAGAGTATGACATCTTTCTACAAGGTTGTTTTTAAATTTAGGAAGGGGTAGGGCAAAAAAATTCGGGTATTATATTAATTATCTCGTTAATATGAGTTCTGTGATGAAAAGAAAAGAAGTAGGTATATTATTTTCATTTCATTTTAAATACTTGTTGAAAAATGTTGGTACGAGTATATCTCCAAAAAGATAATCCAATTTAAAGAATATTTAACATATTTTGTTCAATTTTATATATTCATTCATTACTTTTAAATACCTACTATCAACTCGTCAGATTTGTTATTTAATTTTTTTTCTTTGAAACCCTAATAATGTAGAAATAAAATTAATGAAGTAACTCAGTTCTAACATTATTTAAAACCATTTGAAAGATGTTCACGTGAGATTAATTAGTACATTTTAAACTCAACGAAAGTGGAAACATGAGTAGATTTGTAGTATTTAGGAAGCAAGAAAAAAACAGTTAAAGTGGAGAGCTGAATTTCAAAGAAATAACTGACTGTTAGCGACATATTTCCGACAAGGATCCGCAGTGGAGGTCGCTGCATTACATCTCAAATTACCAGAAACTCAAACCGCCACTTCATCTGAGATTATCGTGAATTTACAAAGCAGAAGTTAAAAGGTGCTGTGGCAAAACTTTCGTAGTAAGTACTTCAATCGTGCGATTCAAAAAATTGAATAGACTGGGAATAAGCGTGGTGCTGCTCGTAAATTTGGAAATTATTCAAATGCGCGCGAAAATTTAGACAAATTCGCGGCTAAATACTTTAACAGGGAACCAAGACCAAGTGAAAACATTTTCACAACCTTAACAACGCTTAAAAAGCTTCTTACATAGTAGAGCAAGAAGCTAGAGGCGAATTTCCATACAGTCCAAAAAAACTGATGGTTATGGAAATATTGATGATGAATATTGGAGTGCAAATCTTATTTCTCATATATTTCTGTAAATTATTATCAGGCTCAATTTTATGCAATATTGGTGTATTCGCATAAATTATGTGAATTATATGAACAGGATCAAAATAAGAAAAATATTAGAGATCGAATAAAAGTAAGCAGGATCTGCAGGAAATATGTGCAAATGTGCAAAAATGTACAAGAAATCCTTAAGCAGGAAATACACGATTCAATTTGCTTGAACAATTTGGTTGATTCAACCAGATTGAACCAATAGAAATTCACTCGACTTCTTTCAATGTTCACTTTGGTTGAACACTTTCATTGATTGGAAAAATACACTATTCAATTCGTGTATTTCGTATTCGTATTCAATCGTGTATTTCCTGCTTTAAGCCGAAAATACACCATTCAATTTGGTTGAACAATTTGGTAGATTCAACCAGATTGAACCAATAGAAATACACTTGACTTCTTTCAATGTTTCTATTGGTTCAATCTGGTTGAATCTACCAAATTGTTCAACCAAATTGAATAGTGTATTTTCGGCTTTAGATATCAATTTAAAAATGTCTCTACGTGTTCCATCACAATAAATAGAACTTTCTTATGCTCCATGCCGCTTGTTTTAAGGCAATATTCTAAATCCCTTGTAGCAAAAGGATAATTATAATCTTGCACTTGATTGCGAAAAAATGTGAACAGCTTGCATAAGAGTGACCATTATGACTTCCAAAAAACCCCTCTACATCTTGATCAGACTGCTTGGCTAGCTATGAGAATTTATGAGATGTTAATAAATCATTATTAGCCCAGTCAAATTAGACCAAAAAGTACTTAATATCTACAAAATTGACACTATTGCCAAACTTTTGAAAGGGTCGAGGGTCATTGACGAAGCCCCGAACCGCAAAAATCCAACAAAATTTCCTTGTGCGTCACGTGATACGGGTGATTTTTTTATATCTCGGTTTCTACTGGTTGGATTTTAACGAATTTTTTAAAAAATTTTTCAGAAAAATATCTCAAATAACTTTTGTTTGAAACTTTTTTTGATTTTTGCGGTTAGGAGGTTCATCAATGACCCTTGACTTGCTCTCAAAAATTTGGCGATAGTGTCAATTTTACCATATATAACTAAAAACGCCAACAAATAATATTTAAACTTTAAACCACTCATATTTTACCAATTCACTCGATAATCTTGAATTGCAAAATTGGTATTTTCACCAAAAAAAACAGTAACATATCGGGCATGCATGAATAAACATGTTACAATAATTTAATCTAATGGCTCATTAGTCTCTTTACATGTAGATACAATTTGGTCTCCGCAGACACTCGTGATTAAAGCTTTTAGAATTTCTGGTTTAGCTATCTCTAATAAACACTATAATTAAAAGGAGAGTTGTAGGAATTGATAAATCAATCCAAGAGTTGAAGTTTTTCATACTCTACTGTTCTAATCTTTTAATCCCTGGACTGTGGAGAAAATTAAAATACAAAAAAGCAACTGTCATCACCTTGTTTAAATTTACCTTCAATTCCATTCTACCATTAACTTTATTAACAAACGCATAATAAAAGAATATTCAAACAGTTATTATTGCCTTTTGTAATTGAACACTTTTCGGCACCATCCAATTATGCTGACTTATTTTCGCATTTTCCATGGTTTATTTTTGAACGTGCCTGCGTCTCGATCAGTTCACTTTTATAGTCTATTTATTCTACACCTTTCTGCTATATGAGAAGTACATGGGTCATGATTGCTTGCTATTGAGCTACCATGAACAATATTATTTGGTCAATTTCCTTTTCTGCTATTGCTTATATTTTACTTTATAAACTTAATATACATAACAGTTAGTAATTATATTATTCAGCCTTTGCTCCGCTCAAATAACATCCAACAGCTTCACATAAAAATCAGAACCGTCACAAGGAAAGAATACAAGAAAAAAAACCTGACCAAATGCTCACATAAATTTTATGTATGCGGGGAACAACCAAAAATAATTATTGTCGTCTTCTGCAGGTGCACAAAATCGTATGCAAAGTACCCTTGCAACCAACTTCCTGTCGTATCGGCATCATAATATAATTTTTGTCGAAATTCTCCATCAGCTATGTTTTGCACTGATTATGTTTGTATACCAAATCGGCTGTAGTGTGGGGTACTTGTATAGTTGAAAACTAATTTAAACCCAACATGTTGTTATATTCATAAATCAAACTTGTCGTGCTCAAAGGATCCGCGTCTTCTTTATAGAAATTTTCTAAGCCACAAAGCCTAAAATTGTAGACACTAAATTAGCCATGGTTCCTGAGTTAAAACAAATACCCCAGTCTGTACTTGCTGTTTATAGAATTACGCTTTAATTAGATTTTGCTCTTTTTTCTTTGAGGTACTTAATATTGACATTATGTGCAAGCAACCAAAACAATTAAAAAATCAATTTATGGAAAATTATACAAAACTATATTATAACATTTTATTTATATTATATTATTACAAACACATTATACCATGTAAAATTTCATACAAGATCTTTCAAGTTGCTCAAAATTGACGTTTAAAGTTTGGTATAAATGTGATCAAGTATTAAGTACATATTATTAAAGTTATAGGTACCTACATAATTTTGGCAAACCATAAAAGAAGAGTTGTTTTGAAAAACAGCAGTAATATTAGTTTACTACTCTAGATTTGCTTAATTTTAGCAAACTTTACCTTAATACATATTTCAGTGATTCCATAGGTATAGTTTACTTGTAAATTCGAGAAATTATGGGTTTTATTAAATATTTCTACTAAAAATAGTCTGAAGAAATATTCACATATTTATTGTTTTTAAAGTATCAGTTAACAAACTTGTTAAGGTGTACTCTTATTAAAGCTGATGCCGACGGATTTAAAGTTATGGACAATAATTTACGAATCACCTTTTGGTTTTTTAAGCGACGGTAAATATCACGCGTTATATTTTTAAATGGCCTTTTACAGCTTTTAGCAGAAAAAGGTTATTTTTAGGCAACAATTTGTTTCAATCAAACCTCACAGACCTATTCTCTTAATTCTGGAAAAAGATAACTATCCTAATCTTAGGATATCCAGAATACCTGATATGCACTGGCGTAGTACCGGGGGAGTTTTGGAGATCAAGCTCCCCTTTCAAAATTTTGCAATGCATGGCATTTATCATCAGTCGGAAGAATTTCATTCAATTTGCTACAATCGACTTCGGTTTTCTAACAATACATCATCCTCCCTGAAAAATTTTGTTTTATTACTACGCCACTGCTGCTATATTATCCAATATTAGTCGTGCGTGTTTTTTTAAGTTGCATTCATCAACTTTAGCTGAGTTTTGTTGAGTGGAACTTGCAAACTGCAGTCAAAGTAAACATTCACTCTGACTTATATTTTAATTCCAACTTTCCATTCACTTCAGGCTCAGATCTTTAATCAAAGACTTCTAATACCTAGTAATACCCCAGAATATACAGGGTGATCAGTAATTGCCGCACTCGGAGCATACTGTGATAAACTTTACGTTTTAATAATGACGATTTTATTTACCGCAGTGCTGTAAGTCCTTTCTTTACAAAGATATGACCACTTTTATGAAAATAAAAGTGGCAACACTGCATTGAACATGTGAATAGGTGCGACGAGAAAAAAAAAGAAAAACGTTCAATATTTTATGATGCGAGAACTTGTCAAACGAATTTAGTACTGTCAATTTTATTAAAAAACAGAAACAACAACTGAAATTCATTATTGATATTTTCATGGCAATAGAAGGTATTTTAGTTTATCCCAAGGGGAGCTTGAGAGGTTGCCAAACTTCAAATTTTTCTCAAATTTAGGTATTTTATTAAATTTTAACATTTTCAGTTTCTTTGTATTAGAGGTTTTGTGAAAAAAATTGAACAAATCATATTGCATTTTATCCAGAGATTATAGTAGCATGAATTATTCACTCATTTTTGTCTTGGTTATGAAAATAATTAGCTTGTAACTTGGATGAGGGAAACTCTATAACTCGGAAACTAACCATCAGATTTAATTTTTCTTTGCAGATTATCCTTAGTTTTAATGTGCTCTATAACGCTCTGTATTCGGAGTGCGCCAATTACTGATCACCCTGTATATTATTTTGTGGTAATACCTAAAAAATGCTGAATTTTACAAATTTTTACGGTAAAAACAACACGCCTACGATTAAACGAGCTATTTTTCTAGGTATTTTTATCTAGGAAACGGGTCAAAGGATTTTGATGAAAAACTCGTTTCCTTAGAACCGTTTTCTAGATTAAATGTACAATACACAAGAGTTGCGCGTTTAATAATATTTGAGAACATGGAAGGTATTCCAGAGATCTTAAGATTAGAAAAGTTATATTATTTTATATGCTTTCTCCTTTCCCACTCACGAGAAAAGAGCATCTATCCCGTTTTCGGGTGCAAAAAACCGATTTTGCTATATTGGTCTCGACTTCGGAAAATTCATTTAATGGAGAAAACTAACCAGATAGTTTTCTAGAAACTAAATATTGAATATTACTACTAAGTAAATAAGTAAATAAACGCTTTAGTAAGTAAGAAGGTAGGTGATAATAAAATAAATCTAAAGAGCACCTTATAGAACTTTAACAAAAAAGTGACTTACGAAGCAAGACCGATAATCTAATAGGTTTAGGTATTGATTGTTAAAAAAAGCCTAATCTATTTTTGCTTGACATTCGGTTAACTGTAGTAGATGACTTAAAGTCCTTGGTACCAGTATTGAACCAATGCTTTCTATGGCTTTCAATTTTTGAAAATTATATAATGTCTAATTAAAAGAAAGTTTATATTCATTTTCATTGTATACAAGTGGATGTATGTTTGTATTTTTATTATAATTAATAAAATTTCTATATCTAATTATAACTAGATAAACATAAGGAACGTGTATTAGAAATATTTATAGGAGAAAGGCATTTCACTAATAAGAGAGGTTTACTTTTTACTTTCACGATAAAAAATATGTACGCATTTATGTAACTTTAAGTTACACAGTGAGATTCAGCCACATAAAGTTCCATACAAAAAATAAATCTATATATTAAAATTATGTCTATACTTTAAAAACTACCTGGATTATTTATACAGGGTGGGTCGTAACTATTCGGACATAGAGTAGCCACAGATAGTTCGGACCAAAATATGAGGATTTGACCAAATATGCCTTAGTAAAATGTAGCTGTGGAAAAAAAGACAGGGTGTTAAATTTGAAATATTTTTTTCTTTTTTTGGTAATAAATATCACAACATCTTTATAAATTGTTACAAAATTTGGCAGAGGGGTATTACTTTAGGTAAGGAATATTATTTTATTTATTATTTTAAATTTTGTTATAGGTGGCGATACCTGATGATGAAATTCGATCATGACTTTTATGACGAACATTTTTGGTAATTTTGACTAAAAAATATGTTGTAAATATCATTCATATGTAAAATTGCTGTACTTGTTTGAACTTGATAATTTCAACCGTTTTCGAAAAAAACGCCATTATACAGTTCAGAGTCTCGAAAAGTGTTATAAATGAAAAACGTAAGAAGGCTTGTAAGTGTTTGTATTTGATCAATAAACAGGAATAATAAACAAAACTAGCTTAAAAAAAAGTAACTCAAAGTAAATGTTCAACGTTGTTGTTTCCTCCTACACCTACAAAAAAAAAATATTTCAACTTTAAAACCCTGTATCTTTTTCCACAGCAACATTTTACTAAGGCATATTTGGTCAAATCCTCATATTTTGGTCCGAACTATCTGTGGCTACTCTATGTCCGAATAGTTACGACCCACCCTGTATATTTTCTTCGTCACATGATTAATTTAAATAAAACAACTTTAGTAGTTGAAACCGATTAGACCGCTTCAGAGAGCTCAACTAAGGTTTATTTAATTTAATCCAAGTATAGTGCGAAGAAAGTATATTTAACCTTTAGCGAATGAAATTTTTATTACTTTGTAAATATATGTTTTACAATGTAAACAAGAAATGCTGTTGAATACATAATCTATATTTTAAATCTCTTTTGGTTGTAAATATGTACCTACATAGAAAACCAAGAAACAGCACAGAACTAATGCAGAAATATTTTTCAGTGACATAACTTTTAAAAATAGCCAAAAAATTAAATATTGAGGTGTCGCCTTTTTCTGAGAATATTTTCATATTTCTTTCAGGTTTATTCTAAAAACATTGGCGCAGTATCTAGACTTTATTATAATTTTTGTTATAAACACTGCCATTTCCATACAGAGAAATAATTGAGGTGCATACAATTCCAATACTATTGTAACAAGAATAAAATTTTGTAATTATGTATAATAGGTCGAATGAATTAAATTGTTTTAGGTACATGGGAATTGATGACTAATTTCATTTGTTAATTATTGAAAAATTTAACCCATCATCAATTCTATTTTTTAAATTATTTAAGTATGTTTTTAATTTATGTTCCAAGTTACTTTTATGTTGAGAATACTTCAATAACATAAATCTGAACAACTTCTGACTTCTGTGAATATACTTCTTTGATATTCTGAATAATAAAGGTGTAAATTCACTCCCACGTATCTTTATAACATCCTGAATAAGAATATGCTAAAAATATTTACACACAGACATCAAACAGAATTTTTTTCATTATCAAATCTAGGTTTATCGACAAATTTCTAGCATCCTATTACGATGGCACATAAATTGTCTCTTTGTACTATGTCAATAGTTTGACTAACAGTGTAAATGTTCACCCACCCGGAAACGCCCACGTGTTCATTATTTTTCCAAACTTCACAAAACTATGCGGTCAAAATGTCAATTATACCACGATAATGGGGGGCACAAGGCACCAATAGGTCTTTTAGGGGCAAAAGCTAAATATAAAGACTATACGTGTAGTAGTAGGTATTTGTCGTAGGTCTATTCTCATATCCTAGGATTTCAAGGGCCGTAACCCCACTTTGGGAACGCAAATTGCTCCAGATAACAGAAATGTCGAAAATAGACAACAATTTGAGGTTTTGGCGAATGCGCCGGGGTTGCAATTCCTGTAATCCAATAAGTGTGAAACTATTTAACATTTATCTGTATATTTGTTTTACTTTCGTCTTTTTCCGCAAAAAACGTTATCTGGCATTTCTTACTTATTTATATGAATATCTTATACGTTCTGTTAGTTATTTTTCGGGGGTGTGGAAGACTGATTTCTAATTGATTTCCGAAATTTTTTAAGGACGTTTTTCAGAAAAAGTAGGAAATTTCGGAAATTTTTCCTCATTTCCCCCCGTGGACCGGCCCCTGGCTAAAGGGTGATATAGTTCTTTCAGTTTCAGGTAGGTATGCGAACACAATTCGATTGATATGCAAAAAAGTACAAATGAAAAACCTTGTGCCGTCAATGTTGAAACCCGATCGCTCAGGGAACTGTTACCGCCGGCCCATTAAACGGTTTCTCAAAGATTGAACATAAAATTTTTAGCAGGGCGGTTTGGTTTGGAAGGAGAATGGCTCGCATTGGGCCCGCTCTCGCACTTGTTCGTATTATATAGAAAAGTCAAATCTGGCACCATAAATTATATGTCCGCCAGATCAAAGCTAAGAGTCAGGTTGTTTGGCTGTTTTGTTTTAGATTCTCTGGTCTGTCGGTATTAGCGCGACTCCAACATTGTCAACACATGTTAGATCATGCATCAAGATGCTACCCGATTCAGTCGCTTTTATCCAACTAGATAGATTTGTTAGGAGAATTTATGACCCACTAAAACCTTTAATTTCATCTAATGAGTTTGTATAATTATGTCACCTTTAATAAATTACAACACAATCGCACTAATTTATGTTGTATGTTTTCCTTGTGCAAGTTTAATAGACAAGTGGAAAAAGTTTGAGTTCACCTCTAATAACTAAACTGGTACTAAGTTATGTTTGCATTGTTTTTGGACACGAGTCATTTAGGTTCATTTGGAAATTAAGTGGGAGCATCCGTTAACATGATGTAGATATGCAATTTAATGAATAATGAATCCTAACTGCTCGTACGAAGGATCTTCGCCATTGTTATTTAGGCGTGATGAAGATCATTGTGTACAAGCATCAAGCAGCGAGTATGGCGTATAATAAAGTTATATAGCCTCTGGACTGGTCCCAGTGCATTTACCAGACCGTGTAAAACAGCTGGTTCGCTGTCGTCCACGCTATTCAAATGCCAAATTACCATCAGGTATTTTAATCAATTTCCATGTAATATTTCGCCATGTTGTTGTTAACAATACAAAAGATTCCATTAGGTGGACGACTTTTTCAACATCAGTATGGAATGACGATTGTGTATCAGAGAGTAAAAGAATTTAATCTTTGAATTTTGCATTAACAGTCCAATCATTCGAATCATGTACGGCTAATTGTTCTTAAGTGAAATTCAATTAGGTATGTGCGTCTATTAGGTAAGTAAGTGTTTAATTTCTTTGTAAAACATTGATTATTTTCAAAGTATAATTTAGCAGACGCATTCCAACATCGTACTATAATTAGAAAATATTAGGTTTATTCGTGCCTATAAATTGAAGCAAAGAAATAGATTACAAAGTTTTATATTTTATATTTACGATATATTTTATGATAAACATTTTACAAAAATAAAAAGTAAAACGATCCTAATTCAATATTTTCGAAAACTTAGGACTTAACAATAATATCTAAGAAATTAACTGATACTTAAAGTTAACCATCGATTGCCAAACTGGGCCTTTAGAGATATTTAAATCAAATTAATATAACTGTGATATTAAGAACCACTTCCAGTATTTACTTTTTCGAGAGTGTGAGTAAACAAGTTCTTTTTGTAATAAATGAACGTACAGGGTGGGCAAAATTTGATGTTTTTATAGGGTAACTTTTAAACCATAAGAGATATTGAAAATCTGACCGCGCATCGTCGAGCTCTTTTTTTGAAAAACCCTTGATGGCGAAGTCAAAATTTAGCGATCGTCGTTTGTTTTCGAGTTATGGACGAAAATTCGATTTCTTGAGATTTCGATTTATGTCTATATTTCGGTTGTTTGTGAATTTAGAGAAATGGCATTTGCACGTTCTTAAGGCACTTTTTTTAGAAGAATGCAATGGCGTTAACAGATTTTGAAAATGTTTTTTTATTTTTAGGTTATGACATACATTTTTATTTTTTTATATGGAAGTCATAGTGGGCTGTCACTTTATTGAAGAGAGCATTTTTTTCTCTTTTCAAATATATATAATATGTAGGGTCTACTCCTTCAATTTCTTCTTAAAAAATCAAAAAATCTAAATTTTTGGAATTAATAATATGTATTTCGCATATTTATCGCGCGCCATTTAGATCCAAAATCGCAGGGTTGGTTTGGTTTTGGTGTTTGGTGTGCCTTAATAAAAAATCAAGTTTTGACATATAAGATTTATGAAGAAAATCTAACTGGTGAACGGTCCTACCAATATTTAAATGAGAAAATTGTTGATGAATATTTGGACAATTTATCATTCAGCGATAGAAGTCAGTTCTTCTTACAACACGATGGTGCACCACCTCATAATACGAGATCAGCTAGAGAATTGCTTAACTCAAAATTCAGATATAATTGGTTTGTTACCAATGGGCCAATTACATGACCACCAAGGTCGCCTGATTTCACACCTTTGGGGACATATTAAAGATAATTCATATAAAACTAAAAGTAGAAATACAGAAGAACTCAAAGCCAAGTTTACGCAATGCCTTAACTCCGTGTCAAATATTCACATTTCGAATGCGCACAGAAGGGTCATGAAAAGTGTATTGCAGTTAATAGACGTAATTTTGAACTTTTTCTTTGAGTTGTTTTATATAGATAGTGTCGTGTTTATATGTATGTCGTTTGTTGTATTTTCATTTTTATTATAAGATTTATTTTTATTTAATTTCACAAATTTAGTTTTTTTTATTTTTCAAGAAGAAATTGAAGGAATAGCCCCTACATATTAGATATATTTGAAAATAGAAAAAAATGCTCTTTTCAATAAAGTGACAGCCCACTATGACTTCCATATAAAAAAATAAAAATGTATGTCATAACCTAAAAATAAAAAGACATTTTCAAAATCTGTTAACGCCATTGCATTCGCACCAAAAAAGTGCCTTAAGAACGTGCAAACGCCATTTCTCTAAATTCACAAACAACCGAAATATAGACTCAAATCGAAATCTCAAAAAATCGAATTTTCGGCCATAACTCGAAAACAAACGACAATCGCTAAAATTTGACTTCACCGTCAAGGGTTTCTTAAAAAAAGAGCTCGATGATGCGCGGTCAGATTTTCAATATCTGTTATGGTTTAAAAGTTACCCTATAAAAACATCGATTTTTGCCCACCCTGTACATCACATTTTTTTAAATGTTTTTTTTAATCTCGAATATAGTATAATCTAAGCATTTTTCAGATTTTCGAAATCTTTATTGTGGTCTTTTTAACCTTTTACACCGTGATGTAGTTTAAGTCGTTTGTTGATAAGGTCTTCTCTAATCACCCTGTTTTTCAATATGATTTTATAAACTTTCTATCTGAGGTTAATTTTGAGAACTTCAATATACAATCCCATAGCTAAGTTAGTCAATATTTTTCACGGTATTGAAATTAATAAGTTTCATAATATTTTGGAAATTTCTTAATTTAATTACCGATTGTTTCACAAAAAAATGCCACAAGTTTGTAACTTAAGGCATCACCTAAAGGTGATTTCTTTTTGTTTGGTATGGATCTGTTGTTTTTTTTTATATGTATATAAGCGAGTTAGTCTACAGCTTTTGTGGCCGTTTCTCGCATCCTAGTTTCCACTGCCTTTTGTCCTGACATATTTCTCTGTTTAGTCCTCTTTTTTCCATTGCCTCCTTAACTTCTGTGATCCACACGCATTTTGGTCTTTCCTTTTTTCTTCTATCCTCAAGCATTCTTTGAATATGTCCGTATATATCATTTCAAACGTTTCATTTCTATTGTCTCTATAATATCAATGTCGATGCCCATTTCTTCCCGAATGTCAGTGTTTCTTACTTTATCTAATCTAGTTTTTCCGCAACATCGTCTCTAGAAATCCATTTCCATTGCTCCAATACGTGACTTATTCCTTTGAGCCTTTGACTAATTTCCCAAAGCTCGGCTCCATAGATTGCTATACCTTCCACGATGGTTTTATATATTCTTATCTTATTATTGGTTCTTGCGATATTTTTATTCCATAGAACACTGTTTAACTGTCTTGTAGCTGCCCGTGCCTGTCCTATTCTGTTTATAATTTCATCATTGCACCCTCCATTTTGTGTTATTTTTATTGCGAGATATTTGTATGCTGGGGTGTTACGTATTACTTTGCCCTCCAAAATTAAATTTCCGTCCGTTTCACCTACCACCAGGTATTCTGTCTTTGAATGGTTTTTTGTGACGCCCCATCTTTTATATTCCTCATGTAGTTTCCTTAGCATATAGTCTATGTCCGTTGCGTCTTTTGCTAAGATCACCTGGTCACCGGCAAAATGAAGAGTAAAGAGACTTATTTCCAATTAACACTCCCATACTACGACACTTCTTTCGCCAATCATTAAGTGCACCTTTCAAATATATTTTAAAGACAGCAACCGTGTTTGAGCCCTTTGGTAACGTGGATTTCCTTGGAGAATTTATTTCCAACTTTTATTCCTGTTGTCATATTATCATACAGTTTCTGTAAGTATTGCCTTTTTATATAAGTATTTTTGACACCTTCTTCCTCCATAGTATTCCATAATTTTATGAGGGGTTAGTTAAAACTTAAATCTGCCTCAGGCCTCAGCCTCAGCTTTTATTATATCTACTTACAAAAACGTTGTACTTAATTTGTTTCAATTTTAAATATTTAGTATAACGAAGTACCATCATCATTGAACTGTTATTGGAAATGGTAATGAAAAATGTGACATTGCCATAATTTTATGCTGATTCAATTCTTTAAATTGCGTCAAATTTTAAGATAATTATAAAAAATTGAAATGGGCTCAAGTATCATTACCAACTATCTTCTCTTTATTATCCACAATTTCATTTAATATTCTAATTATTTATTTTGGTTACATTTAATAGGAAGATATTCAGAAAACCCATCAACGACAGCCAAAAATTTTAAATTACTCAAATTGCGAACTAAGCGTTCAAAATATGGATATCCATTAAAATTTATAAATCGAAATAATCATGATTACATTTTGTGAAAATTGTGTAACAGTAAAAAATAAGGAAAAACCTCGTTATTGATTAATTCAACATAAAATTATGCCTTATTTTTAACATAACTATATTAAGCAAAATTTCTGAGTCTTTATGTTGTCATTTAGTATGTATACTTATATTTCATCAAAAACTTTATTTATAGCTTATTGATTTGGTTAATGTTCGAATACTTTTATATCTACTTAAGAAACCACAGAAAATATTTTCCTGTACCATTGTTCTTTTTTTGACAAATTCTCTCATAGCCATTATAATTTGTCATATAAATTCATAAACTAAACACACAGCCAAATCCACATGCATTAAAATATCCCACAGCTGTTTCTTCGGTGACTTGCTGTCTTGGAATCAACTCTCCAATATAGGATAAGATTCAAACAATGATATTTCGGGTGCGTACAAGTTTGTGTGTGTGTTTTGTATTGGCATAAGATTCTAAATATAATTTCTCATTAAAATAAATTTGTAGAAACAGATTTAGTTTTTTCGGCAATTTGTTAAGCGACGGAACTCCCGGAATACCCGAGCTTTTATAATGTTTGAGACGGTCTGCCGCTTCGTCACGGTACACTAAATGGTGAAAGTGATTACTTTATTTCAGGCTGTGCTTGATTCTGTTTACACATATTAAAACGTTAGTTAGGTTTATTCCCGCCTGATATTTATGTCTTTGAAACTCTATATTAATAGTTAAACATTTATTTAGCTGCATCTTTCAGATGTAGCAAATAAATTAATAAATTTTTGTAATTGCAACCAATTTGCTTGATGGGTTGTAGTTATTTGCAATTACATTTAGAATTACATGTTGCTTTTGCAATATGTATGTTATTTACTTTATGGAAAACTTAGCAACATATGTTTGGATTGAAATTGCTTTTAATATGTCTTCTATATTTGGTAAGATCTAAAAAAATAATCCATAAAAATAAACGTCATGTCTTACACATATAGAATTTGAATTTGGTACCAATCATTTGACAATTAAAATTGTGAAAATATTCGATTAAAATCGTGAAATGATTAATTTTTCAGAAAAATTCTTGGATTTGATACTTGAATATGCTTGCAAATTATCAATACTTGGTGAATGTAGGTATTCAAAGAAAGAGAAGGGAATCGAAATACGAATAGAAGAAAACGTACTGCAGAAAATATCTAATAAGTATGTGTAAGAAATCAACAATGTGGCATTTGATAAAAGTGTGAATATAATCACAATAAGGTTTTTACGGTGGTTATAATTGAAGGATCAGATGAATCAAGCCAAGACTCAAAATTGGTTTATAGCCTACTCTATTTCGCTTTTTTGGATCTTAGTGTGTGGAACGCAGTTTAACAAAAAAATATGTGGTTATATCCCATATGTATTATTAGAAACCAAATAAAGTTACGCTAAACTAAACGCAAACCATTAACTATAAAACTACACTATGTCAATCAACACTTTTCCTGTCACTTACTTTTGGCTGTTAACAAATTTTATGATTCGCCAAACATTTAAATGCATTCTTGTAGTGGATTTAACTGCTACTGGGAATTCGTTGGATGAACACAATTACTACTTCTTTAGATCTAAATTTAAACTAAATGGTTTAATATAATATGTTGATCGTCGTCGCGTTTTCGCAGATATGGATGAAGATTTCAAATTATCACATAATACTCGCACTGCACTCGAACCAAGTCACAGTTGCATATAGACTTCAAGAAAGTATTATTTAATAAAAATCTATTAACAATATTTTCTTTCATTTGTTCAATAAATGCATGAATGGGAGCAGGTACCGAGGAAGTGGAAACAAGCCCAAATAACACCAATTTATAAAAAAGGAAACAGGCAAGACTACAAAAATTAGCGGGCCATCAGCATCATAAGTGCAGTCGCTAGACTATACGGACGCGTTATGATGTTATAAAAAAAGAATCGACAATGAGACCAAGGATTCAGAATAGCAGAACAGCTTTAGAACTGGAAGATCTTGTGTAAGATCGAAACTTTGTTTTAAAAAACCTCATGGCAAAGAAAGTAGCTAGAAGCAGATATGTCCACCTACGCAATTAGTTAATTGAGCATTTAACAGAGTTTGGTGCAACCGGGCATTAGGGTGTTAAAGACGTGTATGTACATAAAGGCCGTTAAAAATCTGTATCAAAGCTGCACAAGTAGAATAAAAAACGGAGACACGGTATTCCAGAAAATTAACATATTAGAAGATCTATCGGACAGGGCTGCTCCTTGGCTCCCACTTTCTTCAAAATATATCTGGAATCTGTCTTAGCTTTCTGGAAGAGGAAATGCAGCAACTGAGCATAGAAATAGGAGACGATTAACTGTTCATAGTGTCTGATGAAGATGACTCCTATATTTTCAGACATCTGAAAGAAGAATTTAAAAAATGGCACTTTGATATAAACATCAACAAAACAAAATAGCTTGTCGCTTGTCGGGAGACGCTACAAGAGATGTCACACTATAGAAAATGAAATCATAGAGGGCTGTAAAAGTTTTAAATATCTTGGTGTGTATAACGCTCTCTAATACCGAAAAGAGCGACGAAGAGATAACCAAATTTCCCAAGGTAGAAGAGTAATTAAACAACTAAATTCAGTACTGTGAAATAAGACAATAACCAAAAAGAACAAGAAGACTATATACAAGACAATAGTAACAAGTCTAGAAAGCATCATAACGTACGGATGCGAGGTGTGGGAAATAAATAAGAGAAATAGATCCCGGCTCCTTAGAGATAGATTTTTGGACACGGTACTGTGGGCTGTGCTGTGGGCTGTGGGATATCCTGATTTGAACATGTCCAGAACGAGACTATCCTGGAAATAATGCAAGTAGAGGGCTCTATATTAAATACGATAGAGACAAAACAACTCATATGGTTTGGTCACATTCAACGCATGCCAGAGGATCGGTCGCCAGGAAAGATTTGAGAGAGAAAAAGGCGGAGCAGACTTATGAGATGCTGGAGTCAGGGCATAGAGGAACCATTGGAAGCAAGAGGCCTCAAGGAAAATGAATAGAGCACTAGGATGCGAGAAGCGGCGAGAGCCGCAATAATTAACTTGCTTTTATATTCTTTGATCTGAAATCGGCAGTAAAGTAAGTCATTATTGTACGATTTTTATATATGTTGGCTTGCATAAGTAGTCAACAAATATGCTAGTTGACAGCTGACAGCCGATCGTGGTAAACGTCTATTTTGGTTATATCGTGTTTTACTCATGTTTTTCGTTAAAATTACCTATACTTCTGTGTCTACTTCAAATTGTGTCTGGACTCTGAACGTTAAATTGGGCGATTTAGTCGATTTCAGATAAAATTTAATGTGCAACTAGGCAGTAAAATTATTTTTCATCAGTCATATCCACATTCATGATGAAAAATGCAACTTTACTGCCTTGTTACACAAATAATAACTATTATATATATATATATATATATATACCTTCTTTGTAGCTATTATTATTAAAAGATTAACTAGAAAATTTTAAAGTGAAGGTACTTAAATAGATCGAGATACTCCAGTCACAAGAGGTAAAATAAAAGAGTCGTCCTGAAATATTTAGATGCGAGAACGTTTATTTGGTAAAAATTTACGGTTTCTACAAAAATTGTTACTAAGATCAATTTGTAATAAAATTTATTCTCGATATTAAGTTGATTCTGTTAAAAAGAAAAAAAATAAATCGCACATACTTTAGACACAGGATTTTCAGAACATAATAAATCAAAAGACAAATTTCAGGGAATACAATTTATTTTTTCTAATACAATAGCTGTTAAATATACCTAAATTGATCCGTTTTTATGAGTTTCTAATAAACTGCTGGCCAATTGAAACGTACCAAGTGAATTTTTAGGTTGAATTTAAAGTCAAATATTTTGAAAAATAGGAAAGATATCAACATGCGGTTTTCAGGATTTCAGAGATAATTTAATTGAGAAAACGATAGTGGTACCCGATTTTTTACTTTGAAGTACATTACTATCTACAGGGTATGAAAGAAAGTCTCCTTTTTTTGTCAAATTTTATAACTACCGAGATTCCACAAATTTTTTTTTTATTTTTTTTGATGTAGATTTTTTTAGTCCTTACTTAATGGGAAAACAACCTGTTTCTCAAAATTTTGATATCCCTGTTATTTTATAAGATACCGAATTTTTGCTGAAAATCTGATTTTTTTTTTGTTTTTAGTCGTTCGGCCGTATTGTGTTTTGTAAGAACCAATCTCTGTAGTTGATTATGATACCTTATGAATGGCTTTCTTATAAAAAGTACAGTTTTTGTACTTTCATTAATTTAATGGTAACCAGTGGCTTATCAAAAATCGGTACACGTTCGCTAATTGGTAAATTTTTTTAATTCATGTTTTGAGGCTATTTTATTAATGGAATAAAATGGAATTTATTTAGTTTATGTTCACCACTGGTTTAAGTGACTTATATCCTCGAAACGGGTTTTTCACTTTTTCAAAAATTTGCTCATATCCGTGTATACCGGGTGGCTACGAAATCGTTTTACAACCCCCACCATTTTGTTACATTTAACTGTATTCATTTGAAATTTGGCATGGTTTGATTGTTGAAAGGAATAATCATTTTGACGTTTAAAACAATCTGATGACACTTCCGGTTTCACCGAAAGGGCCACCTACTAACTTTCAAAAATTTTTAAAACAACCCTGTATATTTTTTTCCGTAAGAATTAGATTCTACTTAAAATTTCCTTTTTATCGACATATCACTTGATGACATTTGTTTTTAAAATGGCAGCATAATTATTATTGCAAAAACCTGGTCAACAATATTAAATTTAATAAAAAATTCGGTATCTTATAAAATAAGTGGGATATAAAAATTTTGAGAAATTGGTTTTTTCCTCATTAACCAGGGACTAAAAAAATCGACATCAAAAAAATATTAAAATTTTATTGTGGAATTCCGGTAGGTATAAAGTTTGAGAAAAAAAAGACGACTTTCTTTCATACCCTGTAGATAGTAACGTACTTCAAAGTAAAAAAATCGGGTCACACTATTGTTTTCGCAATTAAATTATCTCTTGAATCCTGAAAACCTCATGTTGATATCTTTTCTCATTTTCAAAATATTTGACTTTAAATTCAATCTAAAAATTCGCTTGGTACGTTTCAATTGGCCAGCAGTTTAGTACCTAATTTGGTATTTTGAAATTTGAGTATCTTTAGTGCATATTTAGAACTCTATTTCGTTAACAGTACTTGTAGAAATAAAAGATATTAAATTGTATAAAAATACGGATATAAAGTAGCAGTTTTTCTCCCTAGGGGGATAAATTGTTTCCAGGGTGATAACAAACTGCAACAATCTCATTTTTCTAATATGGCTACCGCGCATTGGATTATAACATTTTGGTCATTTTTGCGATTAAAAGTGTCACATGGTACAAAAAATGAAATGTCGTTAATCTTTTTTAGTAAGGTAAATGATTAGCAAGTAAGTACATAGTGGAAGAAATCAGAGCTGTGCAGCAGAATTACTATTCTTAGATTTTTCAGATCGGTAGAATCGGTATATTTTTTGGACAAAAAAAACGCATTTTAGGGTATATTTGGCGAATGTAGCTAACAGCGATTTAGGAAAAAATTTGAAATTACCTTGTTAATTAAGATCTCCTGATTACGAAAATGCTAAAAATAAGCGGCGGTCTCCAATATTTCCAAAGTTATAGGAGTTTGATGGGTAAATTAAGCACTTTTTTCAACTTTTTTTACTAAAAATTAGGTACATTGATAGAAATTAATAAAAATACATATTTTTGTAAATTCCTCTGTAGGTAGGTCTAGGTACCTACCTATTTTAAAGTTAAAAAATCTTAAATTAAAAATTGAAAATATTTCAATTTGGGACTATTAAAATAAGTACAGTAAATCATTTAACAGATTAATGTATTAAAATAAAAATTTTAGATTCTATACAGGGCGATTCACATTCGATCCTCACTTTTTATTAGTTATAAAATATACAATTAGAGATTATTGTTAGAAATATTAATATAACTTTTTTGGCACGTTAGAAACATGTCCTCATAATCCTTGTCATAAGCATAATTACTTTCATATTTGGTAGTGCTCAAGACTTCGCTCACTTCTTAAAGAACGAGTCAGTATTCAAGTGCCAAACAAGGAAGTCTATTAATTTATTAAATAGATATGCTTTACTATACTGTAACAAAACATCACTCTAATAAAAATATAAAAAACATATTTCCCGAGAATTAAAGTAGATACTTTTTTAAGATATGATATGAGAGTAAATTCTTATCTCAAACATTTTAATAACGGGGAACCTCTGCTGTAGTTTCAAAAATTCAGTAGGGTTAAAAAACGTTCAGCTAAAAATCTTTAAAGGTAAGATTGATAATTATTATTATTATTACAAATTAATTAAAAAAACATTTTTCCGATTATAAATAAAATTAAATAACTATTTTATAATGAAAACACCTCTCCTAGTAAATAATTACAAATGACAAGAAATCAAGAAAATATATTAATTAAAATATGTTATGCATATATTAATATTTACTCAATCGAGGTGACCTTCAAATAACCCATGACATAACATGCGTTATCTTTCTGGTTTACAGATATAAAAATATACAATATACATTCACTTACGTACACGAATATACGATTTTCAAAAACCTAGTCTGGACTGCCTCGACAATTATTGTAATTAATTAAAATTAATGAGACCATGAAATATTGCCATTTGGGAGTTATCGAACATCAAGATCATTGAAATAAAAATATTTACAAGTAATTAAGTAAAGCTAGTGCTAAAACAGTTTTTGCAAATCTTGATGGTTTTATTTCTCAAAATATTGAATGAAATTTTTTGAATAATTTTAGAATTTCAATCACTTGAAGTCTCTCTGTCATCAGTATCGTTTTTCAATAATATAAATAAGGTAAATATGTCAGTGATTAATTTTCCAAAATTTTTTCTAAATATTGTTCAGCTTTGGTATACCTACAAACAAAGCTAAGAGTCCGATTTTATTTAAATAACTCCAAAAATTATATTGTATATTTGGAGGCCGATTATAATAATCAGCACATTTATTATATGCCATTCAAAGAATATGTACCTATTTGGAGTATAGGGTATAGGCTATGAAAAAAACTCAAATATTGCTTCGAATAATTTACTAGTTCAACGATCTGTAATCCTACATGCTTTTAAGATTAGTCCCAGTATTGTTCACACAACTATTAATTTCAACTAACATTTCCCAATGTCGGTGTATTAATTTAGGTCCTAACTCTTTAATTTTTCTAAGCCTACCCTTTTTTGTACGTCGTTTTTTTTCTATACACTAAATTCTTTCTTAATTTCTTATTGTGTATCTATCACCCTTATTTTTCAGTAATATAATAAAAAAATCTTTGATACAGTATACAGTAGAAATATAAAGAAGCGTGTTAATCCACAGACCATTTGAAATAAGTGAGCCTTGAAGACGATTTAACCACCAAATTATCAGTTCAGAGATAACCTTTCATCTCCCCAGTTCATTGAAAGATTACTTTTCTATTCTCAGCATGATTTTATTTAAAATTCAACTGATACAATTTATTTCTGTTAATGGAGCTCCACTTAATTAACATTATTATAATCGCAATTAATTTATAATAACATTAAGTATGTGCTATTATCATAATGAGTTCTGTTAGGGCAAAAATATCGCGACGTAAATAGGCATTTAATTTTATTATTACATAAAGAACCAAACTGCATTAAAATTTATAATAATGCTATTAAAATTTGAAACAAAGAGAAAAATAATTGAAAAATAAAAAAATATTGATTTTGTTACTAGTTTATTAATTTGTAATTAGGTCTTGTTTAATTAGTAAAACTAATCAAACAAAATTTAAAGACCCAAAGGCAACCACCGAAAATTTGTTTAAAATATCTGTAAAACACGATGATGAAAATATGTTGTGTGTCCTTTGTTGTTTAAACAGACTACCGGTCTTTGTAGACAAAACCTTTTTAAACAGCTTGATGCCTAATGTTAAACAAATACAACCCAGATTCCAAAACAAATAATTTAAATCTGTTTGCTTTTGCTTTTAAATGGGCACGAAGGCAATTTGTTGCCAAAAAAATGTAATCTCTGCACACCGGGCAGATTTCTGTCGCAAAAATGACAATTTTCATCAGGAAAAAATTACGTTGAAGATATATTTTGAAATTGAAATACAAGTAAATATGTAATTTGACTCCGAGACCCTTTCAAATTGTAGATGGTTAGCAAGTCGGTAATTTAAGGATATAATACTATTAGAATGCTTTTTGAAAATTATGAGAAATTTGAAGAACTATTGTCGATGGCATTTAATATTTTACCTGAAATGGTCAAGAAAGTCAAACTTTCAAGGCTATTTTGCTTCAAGAAAATTGATCATTGCAAGACTAGTACTGTAATATTTTACATGCCGGTCATTACAGTACTACTTTTAAAAATAGTACTGTAATGACCGTCAAGTAAAATATTACGGTAGTAGTCTTGCAATGATCAATTTTCTTTAATCAAAATAGTTTAGAGAGTTTGACTATCTTAAAGGTTTCAGGTAAAATATTATAAACATAACACGTCATGAAAATTATTATTCCAGGACTCAGGAAGCTTAAAAGTAGCTACTCGGCCTTACGGCCATGAACTCTCAATAATGCTTCTCTTCGTCCTATAAGTAATAGATAATTTTCATGACTTGATAATCTTGATATGTAAATAACTATTAGAGATGATATTTGAACAGTTCAAAAACAGTTCAAAAAACTAAAACAAAAAATTATAAAAAATTCTGGCTTTTTGTATGGACATATTTTGAATATCAAAGATGTTTTTCCATCAATTTATCATCATCGATTTTTACATTTACATTTACAACCTCCAACTAACTAAATAACGTTGATCTATCAATTGAAAAATCTAAATATTTGTCCCTATAAGAAAAATTTAGCCAATATTGATCGAAGGTTAACTTTATTTATTAATTTGGAGGTTGGGAATCGAAGTTAAGTATGATGTAATAACATTGAGTTAAAAAAAGAGGTGTAGAAGTCAGAAGCCTTAGAATTGATAATTAAATTTATTTGTTAGCCAATCAAATTAAAAATTAGAAAGATATTGATATTAAAATATAAAATTTGCTGAATATAATTTTTCAATGAGAGACCCACTAGAGTTACTTTTAGCAGGAACGTTTTATGTCACACTGTTTCTGTCTCTCCATCTATCTCACAAACGTAGTGAACGAGAGGTAAAGCCAGTGATAAAGTGACGCACATGCCTGCGAGAAATAATACTAGTATATCTACAGGATTAATAAGTATGCATATGTGGTATATATTTATTACAACTTTGTTCCATGGTTCCTTTACTATCTAGTAGATCTAATAGACAGTAGGTACTTAAGCGTTTATTTTTTTGTTACTACTAAAATCAAGCCAAATCATCAAATAAGAAGACACGATATCACCATCTTCATTGTTTTCTTATCTATAAAGCGGCACCCTCTGTCTCGTGGAGACTGTTTTAGATTGACAAGAATGGTTTTTTCTTCCCGAACTCTGACCTTCGAAGAAATACTCGTATTTGATAATGAATGAGCAATTTCGGCTCTTTTAAACCATAAACTCTGCATTATGGTAGTTTCTCAGCAGATTAGACCAATACCTAAGAAATGAGTGCATGTACGAATGCAACTGCAACAGTGGAGCCACGTTGACATCTTCAATGCACGTTTCTGTGAACACTGATGTGAACAATATCATGGAATCGCTACAAAATTTTATTCCGTTCTTCTAGCCTTTAGCTTTGCTTTTATGCCAGGAAAATTATGTTGGAAATAAAGTTGATATAAAATTTACGAAGAATTAAGCTGCCAACAATCTTTGTTTTTAATTTTTTTTAATACATGTACTAGTTCTTGAGTTTTTTGACAAAAACTAAAACCATATTTAGTATAATAATTTGCTTAGTAACTTGGGATCTAATAGCAGATAAATTATAGGGTATATGCTATAACAAACTAGGTAACTCTAGTTTTGCGTCTTGGATTGATAAATCTAAAATTTGATAAATATATGGTAGTTTTCAGTTGAAATTAACAGATGTATGAATAGTCTGACACTTGTAAGGCACATTATCTAATTTAGTGGTAGAATTTGAGTATAATTGAGTTTTTAACTTTTTATCCTTAACATTAAACACTAACTTGGTCCAAAACAAATTTTAAATTAGGATTTGCACACTTTACGCACAAATTTTAAGATGATGGTTTTTGATAAACGTACCTACAGAATTATAGATGAAGGAATTTTCCTTCTCCTTTCATAACGTAAGTAGGTACTCATCTATACTTTTTTTATTGCTGCATCCCATTATATGTATTCGTATATTAATATTTTAAATTTTCTTCCCAAAATTGCAATGTAGAGTAAATCAAAACTTTCGCACTGTTTCATAAAGCGAGTCAAGTTTTTCTTTCTTCGCAAATAAATTAATAAAAACACACTCTCAAATATTTTGTAATTTACATATTTCCAAACTTCCAACATATTTTCGTTTGCCAAAAATCACTTAATATTATTATTTACTTTACGGACTATACTAACATACAAAGTATATGTGATGTATATGCACTGTTATGTATTGTTTTATTAGAAAAAATCATATTAAATATCTGTTCTGTATCCGGTCAGTATAACTATGGTGAGGTATGATTGTATACCTAATAGTCTTACTCGTATACATATAGAGTCTTATAGCCTAGTAAAACAAATTTTTATTTTTAACCATCTACACGAATTTCTGAAACCTGCTCTTGCTCTTAAAATTTATTTGTACCTATCTACATTAGGCATTTCTGATGGCGCGATCGCCATGCGAAGTAATTCCTATAATGTTATATGTAGGTAGGTATATCTTATGTTAGAACACGGTAACTGGTACTCTAAGAAAGAAATTGTTCAAAAATCAAACATATTTTATGAAGGTTCTCAAAACTAAATATATGGTAAATTGTTTTTTTCTTTCCAAAAATTTCAGATAAACGTTTTACCTACAAATGAAAATATACAGGGTGATCAGTAATTGGCGCACTCCGAATACAGGGCGTTATATAGCACATTAAAACTAAGGATAATCTGCAAAGAAAAATTAAATCTGATGGTTATTATCCGAGTTATAGAGTTTCCCTCATTCAAGTTACAAGCTAATTATTTTCATAACCAAGACAAAAATGAGTGAATAATTCATGCTACTATAATCTCTGGATAAAATGCAATATGATTTGTTCATTTTTTTTCACAAAACCTCTAATACAAAGAAATTGAAAAAGTTAAAATTTAATAAAATACCTAAATTTGAGAGAATTTTGAAGTTTGGCAACCTCTCAAGCTCCCCTTGGGATAAACTAAAATACCTTCTATTGCCATGAAAATATAAATAATGAATTTCAATTGTTGTTTCTGTTTTTTAATAAAATTGACAGTACTAAATTAGTTTGACAAGTTCTCGCATCATAAAATATTGAACGTTTTTCTTTTTTTTTCTCATCGAACCTATTCACACGTTCAATGCAGTGTTGCCACTTTTATTTTCACAAAAGTGGTCATATCTTTGTAAAGAAAGGACTTACAGCACTGCGGTAAAAAAATTCGTCATTCTTAAAACGTAAAGTTTATCACAGTATGCTCCGAGTGCGGCAATTACTGATCACCCTATATAATGAAGATTGATGCATATTCTTTTTCTTGGGTCAGTTCATGATTCTGATATTTTTATTTTCTACCTATCATAGTTAAAAATGCTTATAATTTTCAAATTTCAAAAGAATTCATAGTAAATTTTTTCTCTGATGAAAATTCCAAAGTTACAATGAAGGAAAATGTCTGAAATAAATATAGGTATATTTAAGAAAAAATTGTCTGATTATAAAAAGTGAAATCGTATTGATAGTATAATACTTGATATAGGTTTCAAAAATGATACAAAACGGAATAACTATACTTTGAAAACCGTTTATTAACCCAAGTTTTAAAATTTGTTAATTGCAGTTGAAATGACATTTAAAAACCGTTTCAATTAAATTAGTGTGTTTATAAATGTGCAAACTTACTGACAATTACTTCCTGTAAATTTCGCTTTTTCTAATTTGACAAACTTTAAGCAAACACTTTTCTGTTAAAAACAGTCGAAATTGTGATAATAATTGGACAATTAGTAAAATGTTATAATATTTTATATTAAGCCAGTCTTTTGAATATATTTTTTCTAAAGTCTGTACCTACATCTACTTTTCATGTAGGTACCTATTAGGTAGGTATATTACATATTATTAGCAGTATGTCAGCCCTGATTCATTTCACTAGATTTCAAATGCTTATACATACACTGTTGAAAATTTTGTGTTTATGTGTTTAAATAATTTCGTGTTAAAAAAATTATGTCAAAATCCACAAATTTTTTTGGTTACAACTACATAGTACAAATGTGTTAAAATGACAAATTGACACATTAACACATTATATTAATTTTTAACATAATTTAAAAGTTGTTAAAATTAAACAAAATAATTGTGTTAATATGAATAATCAATTATGTGAATGACATGTAATTTGGGTACTTTTAACATTTTATTTCTGTCATATAAATGAATAAAGATTTCTGTTAAAGTAACACAAAATCTATGTAATTCGATGCGTTGTTCAATAAAACTACATGTTTACTTATGTTATTCGTACAAAGTATTTTTTCTGTGTTACTTTAACTTTTTATTTGTATTAAAATGTTGGTTCGTTATTCGTCACTACCCCCTAATCTGTGCATCAAGTTAAGAACTTAAACATTTCAATGTTTATGAACTTGAGAAAAAAGTTACAGAATGTTGATTTTAACAAACAATAAAATGATTTGATATTTTTACCTGTTTTTTTATTTTTAACAGTAAATTAACCCCCTACCCTTTTATTTTAACAAAAATTATATGTCAGTTAAGATTTTACAGGTTGTCCCTCAAAGGTGTTCCGTAAATTTAGATATAGATTCTGCAATGAAGAACAAGTATAAAAGTTCAAATAAATATATGGGTGCCGACGCCTCCTAAAGAAGATGTTGAATATTTTATAATTGGCATTTATTACACAACACTACAAGTTATAAAATTTTGGATTGATTTTTAAAGTTTGACAACCGGCGCTCCTCTTCTAATCCACTTTTGAGGTTAATTGGGGACACTTTGTTCCAAGGATAATCAGTATAAATGCCAATCATAAAATGTTCAATATCTTCCTTAGGAGGCGTCAGAGCCCACATGTTTATCTGAACTTTATACTTATTTTTCATCGCAGAATGTATATCCAAATTTACGGAACATCTTTAAGGGACACCCTGTATAATAGTGAATAACAACATAAAAAATGTGTACAATCAGCTGAAATGCACATATTAAGTAAGTAAAATTAACAAAAATAATGAGTGGCATTTTAACGAACTATTTATGTTAAATTTAATCAATGACATGTAATTATGTTATTATAACACAACATTAATCAGTCAATATAACACATTAGTAACTGTTAAGTTTACAATATTATTATGTCAAAAAAATAATGTGTTAAAATATTTGTGTTGAATTTTAACTAAAAATTATTGTAATCTTTTAACATTTTCGGTTTCAGTAAAAATAACACAAAAATTTGAGTGGACCTCCTGGGACATGTGAAATGTGTTAATTTTAACACAAAATTTTTAACTGTGTACCACTTAAAATTATGTAAAGTTTAGCTTAATAAATATTAAATTAAAAAATAATAAATAATACTTACGTATTTTGTGCCGCTACTAAATTATTCCAATACCCAATACATCCCATAATTTATTTTTCAAAAACTAGATGATTCAAAATACTTTTTTTAACTCCAACAAATTCTGATATTATCGCATCTTAGCATCACTTTTCCCTTTTGGTAAAATCCTGTTTGTGTTCATGAAACCTTTTTAGGATTAGAATTTATAAGAGCAGTTTACTGAGAAATCATTAGCTTTCGGTTATTTGTACTTTTGCCACTTGAGACGAGGAGCCGCCGGGAGCGGAACGATGATGCACACCTCCGGCGACCAAATCCATTTAGTGAACAAATTTACTTTGTAAATAAATATTTGTTCGTTCCAACATATTATTTCGGCTCTATTAGGACCAGATTAACTAACTATACAGAGAACATACAAGTACGGTATGTCAAGGCAAAAGTATGCATAAGTTTTATGGTTTTTAATTTTTAATCATCGGTTTTCTGTTTGTATGGTAAAACTAAAGTTTGCAAATAAACGTACAAGGAAACAGCTACCTGCTATAGTAAAACGTACAATAGCATTTTCTATGCATTGTTATGGAAAACATTGTTGAATTGTTGTTAGGTACCTAAAACGATTATCACCCATGATTTCAGCGTTGTATGCAAATACATTTTATTTTGTTTATGTTCCTCGGTCACGGAATCTGTTTTAGTGTGTACAACAATTTCACGTTTTCCGCATTCAGTTAGGTGCCATTTACCCATTTACATTAAAGTTATGTAACTTTGTGACTTATCAATTTGCAAATGAATTTTAAAATGTAAACCACGCAATATCGAATAAGTCACATTATTCGGAAGTAGGTAGGTATATCTAACAAAAATAATTTAAGAATCAAAATTTAAATTTATGTAATTAAGAAGGTATATAGAAATCTCTCATTTATATTTACTGCCTGATTATGTCAACAATTCGTTTATTTGAACTTGAGAAGAGCGCCTACTTAGTTCCTTCTTCTATATATACCGCAGGACATTTAAAACACAGAAATATTCATTTGCAATTTTTGAGGAGAAAATTATTAAAAAAAACTCGACTAGTGCAAGCGAGCGATTATACTATGTAATGTAACCTAAAAGTTTATGACAGTTTGAGCTTTGAGTCCCATAACAGGAAAATAAGTTTTCGTTTCTTATTTTTAATATTTATTTAAAAAAAAATGTTTTTTTTATTTGAAAAAACATATCATCACTGTTTGTATTGGGCTATTGCATTTTTTTCGAATTTGTTTATACTTTTAATGTGTTATAGAGGTTATAGGATAGGCTTTTTATCATTGTTATACGAGTATTTTGGTATATTTTTAGTTTCTTACAAGGATTTCTACTGAAATTCCAAGTATAGAAGTTTGATATTTATCTACTGATTAGGTATGCACAATATCCTCTATTACAGTTTACAGTTGTCCACAGTTTAGTAAAATATACCTTATACCCTTTACCCCAAAGTATTGATATATTGATATTTACTCTGATATAAAACTGTCAGATTGTCCACTCAAGCGAAAATTAAAAATATAATTGTATTTTTCATTAATGTTTGATTTGCTTTTTTAGTAGGTACCTACTACATAGGTATACAGCATATTTTGAAAAAATCGTTGAAAATTATTTTTACTTTGAAATAATTTTGAAAGAAGGATAAGTTTTGATGTATTTTCCTTTTTGTGATAAAAAATAACGGTAGGTACTTTAATCTTAGCGTAGTTGCATATTATTTTTTGACTCCCCCTTGTAAATCAAACGTAAATCTACTAGGGAAGTTCGATGGATGATATTTTTGTTTAAGAATAAACAGAATATTTTGGCAATAAAAACTATTTAAATATGAAATTTTCTCGACGGCACGCAATTTGAAATAAAAATTTTATCTTAAGTAAATTCATAGAAATATTGTTCAAATTTTAAATTCGTTTGAAAATAACTATATCTACACTATACCTATTACCTAAAACCTATTATACAGGCTGTTTCAAATTCGCTTCTCACTGCAGGGATCTCAGAAACGGTAAGACATACGGCTTTGGTTAAATTGGGGCAAAGTTGCGTAATAATGTGACCAATAATAAGCCGTTAAAAATCGAAAATACCTTCTGTAATTCTGGAGATTTTTTGAAAAAACCAAATTTTTGCCTTTTCGTTTTTATTTTTTTCTGCACTTTTTGTACTTTATAAAATGACGTTAAAATTTTCTTCATGCGACGTTTCGTTTTTGCGCTGACGTCATCAAGTCAGTTTTTTTAAATACGGTCCTGGATTTTTTTTTCGTTTTAAGTAGCATTTTTTATGTTCTAGAAAATGGCGTTTACATTTTTTCCATACGACGTTTCGTTCTTGAGCAATCATCATCAGATAATTTTTTAAATACGGCCCTGGATTTTTTTTACATTTTCATCAGCATTTTTCCTCACTTCCTCATATTTACACATTTTGGCAAACTTTAATAATAATAATTTTCCTTTTATAATAAATCAAACTAACCTATTATTTATTGTTAATAGTAATAATAAGAACAATGAAATTAATTTTTTTAAATAATTTTATAAACTAAACACTTATGAAATCGTCAATACTGATGATGGGCTGTACAATGAAAAAAAATACTGATGAAATTGTAAAAAAAATCCAGTGCCGTAGGTATTCAAAAAATAATCTGATGATTACACAAGAACGAAACGTCGTATGGAAAAAATGTAAACGCCATTTTATAGAACTTAAAAAATGCTACTTAAAACGATTTAAAAAAATACAGGGTCTTGTTTAAAAAAATTGATTTGATGACGTCAGCGCAAAAACGAAACGTCACATGAGGAAAATATTAACGTCATTTTATAAAGCACAAAAAGTGTAGACGACAAAGTGCTTTTAGTTTTTCGATATCTTGGAAAATAAGAGCAGAAAAAAATAAAAACGAAAATGCAAAAATTTGGTTTTTTCCAAAAATCGCCAGAACTACAAAAGATATTTTCGATTTCTTAACGGCTTATTATTGGCCACATTATTACGCAACTTTGCGACTTTGCCCCAACTTAACCCAAGCTGTATCTGTTACCGTTTCTGAGATCCCTGTAGTGAGAAGCCAATTTGAAACAGCCTGTATACCTAGGTATAAGAATTTTTGTTATTGAATGAATAAATTTTGAAAATTTATTGGGATATCTATGTCCTGAATATGATTATTTTATAAAACTATTTTAAAAATCAACGTCATAAGGTAAAATTCATAGAACGTAAAAAATTTCAAATACCTACATTTTTTTTTAAATTTGGCTCTAACATACTTTTTATTTTTGAAAATTACCTACCCCTAAAATATGACCCAATATTTTCGGAAAACAATGAACATCCTCTCGTTGGATGTATTTTTTTGAATTTACAAAGGTAGGTAGGTAGTGTTTCGTAAAATTTTCAAGTTATCTATAATTATCTAATAATTTAGAACACTCTGTGGTATTCTTAAATATCAATATACTGATCATTCTTAATTTAATTTTCCTTTTTATTTTCTTATACATATCGTTAATATAAGTCTATATATCCGATTGTTATCGTAATTTTTTTTGACGAAAAGTCTATGTGAAACTCCCACAGAAGTGGTAAAAAAAGACATTTTCAGCTTTTTTATATGTACCATTTTTAAGGTATAGGTGTAGCTATTTCTGCATCTTTTATACTTATTATAAAATAAAAATTTTCCTAACAATACCTATAATAAAATTACGAAAGATTAACTCTAAAATTCAAAATATTGGGTTATTGTAATGGAGTATAGGTATGCTATAGGACCAAAACTTTTGTAGATGTATAAGTACCCTAGATATCCTACTTCATATTAATATAAATTTTCTCATCATTATATCAATATACTTACATAAGGTAGATATCCTATAAAAATGTTTTATGTTAAATACTTGAATATTAGAAGGAATATTAGGGAACTTTTCGATTTACGATGTCTCAATCACAAAGTTGAAAATTTGAAGTATATAGGTAGGTATACCTAAGTATTATCTATATAGTAAATCGGGTGGTGAATGATTCAGGTGATCATATAGAGATTTAACATAAATCATAATTGCGTTTTTTAACTTATTCTATAATATAAACATTTTAAACAAAGTAAAATAAATTTCAAGGCTTGAAATGTCAAATTTATTAAGAAATTATGAAATGGTAACACGCGGTATGTGATTGAGTTTTCTTAATATGTACTTTCATAAGTATTACACTTTGTCATCAATGCAAGCATATCGATGATAACAGTAAAATCATCCTGCACAGTTTTAAATTTGGAACAAAAATACCTATATCGAGTTTTGCGATAAAATATAATTGATATAAATACTCGTATTATTATTATATTATTATTATATTATTATATATATTATATATATATATATATATATATATATATATATTATTACATTAAATTGTGTAAGTGCGATTTTATTTATGAAATTAAAATTATTAGGTAAAAATATTTTAGGCTGGTAAGTACTGCAAGTATAGGTAAATACCTACATAACTTATTATGCATGAATTACCTACAAATACCATTACAATCGAAAAATCGGAAAATAAATAAGTATGACTTAGATAGGTATTTAAAAAGCAATTTTCCGTCCCAAATTTTACATATCAAAACAGACACAACTCCAAAAATTCAAATTACTAGTTAAAAAAAATTTTCCCACGTCCCCATGATATTTAACGGAGTACTTATAGGTAGGTATATATGCTCCTTCCGATTTCGTCCAACATTATACGTTCCAAAAACCATTTACATCGGATTGGTATTGCTCAACCATTCTCACATAACATAATTGATCTGGCGCAGTTTCTTATTAAAGTCGCATGGCCTGGGATAAAATAAAGTTCACTGGCTAATTAATAATTTTTACGACTGCATTTATGCCCTCGTACATAACTCTTAAAAATGAGAAACTGCTTTTGGCGTCAACCAACAACTTAATAAGAATTATAAGTAGGTAGGTGGTATAGGATGTATGAAGAAAATATTATATCTACTTCTTAGGTATGAGTATAAGGTTTAAGATTTCAAATGAAATTGGTTACCGTGGAGTCGTGGAGACAATTAAGTATGGGTTACCTAATAAGAATTTTCGAAAAAGAACCAAAATATGCATTTTTTTGTAAACTAGATCCTCGGTATTCTTACCTGTGTCCATTGTGAATTAAGAATAACTATAACTAAAACCAAAACGTCTTTAACACTAACATAACAGTCCATGCACCATCGGAAAAAATATTTTTTTATTGTTGCACGCACTTTTTCCTTAATCGCACAATAAATCAAACCACTATCAGTTATCGCTAACTCTTTAAAATAGGTAGCCTTATAGTTAAGTCAACTTAAAAAATCGCATCCGCCAAAAAACAAAAATGAATATTTGCTGAGGCATTCAGCTGTAACAAACAGAGAGTGTGAGCTATTCACGTCCCGCTGAGTTTCTGACAAATCTCAGTGACCATTTGACTGGAAACTTTATGGTATTCAAATAATATTGATGTCATCCAGTTGAAACCAACACTCCGCCTTCAAAATATAAAATGGCTGGTTTCAGTGCTGAGCCAATTGTGGGGAGACATAAAGGCGTTGATGCTGGCTCATTGGTTGGAGGTTTAATGCGTCAGTTACTCCGAACATAAACGCTAAATCGCTAAATTAACTTACCACAACGTGTACCTGATTAGCCATATCCAAAACGTTTCTTGTTGGCTTTTTAATATTTATTGTTTTGTTATTATTGTTATTGAAGGATATGAAAGGAACACTAAATAGCCACCACCTACGCAGGTATAAACTTAGCAACTTAGAACACCTACAGCCTATAGGATATTATGCTATTATGCAGACGAAACATTTTTATGCAGTGTCGCCCGATTGTATCCCTGATTGGAAATTTTAGTATAAGAAATTAATACTTAGGTATAAAAGTTTCATAAAAAAATATTCTAAATATGTTTTAGAAGTAGATATAATATTTTGAAATTAACTAGGTATGTCAGAATACCTACATAATCTATCTATGATGTACTTTTGAGGAAAAACATCGAAGTAGACCAATGCTCGATGGCAACGAGCAAAACGTGTAAAGGTATGATGCTTCATAACTTATCGATGTCGCAAAATGTTAGATATTTCGCTTTCTGAGCGACCAAAATGCGTTCTGGTCGTAAATGCCAATATGCAAAACCATGACATATTTCTCTTACAGTCATAACAAAAACCAAAAGGACCTAACCTACCTATACCTAATAGGTATGCCCATAAGCCCATGATCCATGACCTATCACCCATACCATCAGTTGCACAAAGGTGAGTTAACACTGTTAACACAATTCGTAGAGTTATAGTTAAATTACCTATAGTTGAACGATCATTTCTACGATTTAGATCCAAGATCGTCTTTTTCAATTCATTATCGCTAGTTGTTCACTATTAATTATAATTTAACTGAACCTGAACTTTAAAGATCCATTTTCACTATCCATATATACATATATACAATAAACTAAAATAACTAGCTTTTTTAACTTGCCCATTTCGTCATCGTTTTAATTTTTTTTTGTATTTGGATTGAATCAATCTGATGTTAGTCGTACAGGTGCGCGCCAAGGAAATTTGTCGCCCTTGCGCAGTGTCGAATTTAAGAATTTAGAGATGTGAGCAGACAGCCCACCGCAGGTTATAATTTTTCAGGTAATTTATTTTTGGCCTTGCGACGTTGATGTCTTTATACCAAAAGTAAAATAAGAAGGAATTGTTGAGTCTTTTGACCGGTGGGCAGAATAACTATTTTACTATTTTAGTTATTCTGCCGACTGTTTCCACATACAAAGGGTCTCAAGTACGAAGTACCTAAAGAGTGTAACAGCTTTAGGTATAACTTTTTAAATTCTTATCGGATTTAGGATGTAGGTAAACAAACTTGGTCTAAGGCTGTGTGCTGCTCGCTACCGCTATTGAAATTTGTTTTATAAAATTCTGACCTTAATTTGTTCAAAATTTAATTCTAAATCAATGTTAAAGAATAAAAAAATCTCATAAATTGTTTATTTTTCAAGATATTCCCAAAAACCTAAAAATGTCTTCAGGTAAGTGTCACTTGTTTTGGTGCTAGATGAAAAACGTTTAATGTGGCATTCACAAATTGGTTCAAACTCTTAAATATGAAATTTGAATCAAATCCGATAAGTCGTTTTTGAGTTATGGTGGATAGACAGACATCAGGGCGAAAATGGTGAAAATAGATTCAGGGACCCTCAAAACGTGTAAATCCATCAAAATCTCGTAGTCGAAAAAAATCACGATTACTATACGCGTACTTCCTTATTACTTCGTATAAGAAAGTAAAAATGATGCACACTAAATCTTGTAAGTACCTATACATCTCACTTATTATAATAGTCCTCAACAAATTCATAATATAACTTCATATGGGATAGAGATTTTCTTTGAAAAATATGCACAGGATCTTATGAATCGTTGGTGTAATTATTTATAATAAGTTAGATATTTTAAAAATTTCTTAAGAATAAACATTTCATTTCCTTTCGAATCGAGGGATTAACGCAGTATAAAAGTTGTATGTACAAAAGATTACCTCGCCGTTTGCAATTATTTCATCCAGAGTTCCTCACAATTCCTCCGACTTACCTTAGAATTCCTCTGATATCATTTCCTCGGAATTTCTTCTGACTTCCTACAACTACCTCGGACTTCCTATATAGAATTCGTCAGTTTTAAATTCATGACCGGCAATATCAACATCATGAAAATGTTCTTAGACTTCACGGTCTACAAAAAGCAAATGTGCATGATGGTACCATGTACCTAAAGTTAACTATTATCAAAAATTGAGATAATTGTCACAATTTAAAATGTTTTTCTATAGTTAGTTATAGTACCTACAATCAAATTCGGTTTTTAATGACACTTAGGACCACTTTTTCAATCAATAGTTATCCTTAGCTGATATTTAATTTTTTTAACAATAATATCTAAGAAAGTTAATTTACAGTTAAGGATAACTTACAAATTAATAAAAATAAAGGCCAGATGAATAGTTTCCCCCGATTATGAGGACACAAAGAGCCTTTTTACTTTCTTATACGTAGTATAAGGAAGTATAGTAATCGTGATTTTTTTCGACTTCGAGATTTTGATGGATTTACACGTTTTGAGGGCCCCTGAATCCATTTTGACCATTTTCGCCATGATGTCTGTCTGTGTGTCTGTGTGTGTGTGTCTGTGTGTGTCTGCGTGTGTGTCTGTCTGTATCCACCATAACTCAAAAACGACTTCTCGGATTTTATTCAAATTTCATATTTAAGAGTTTGAACAAATTTGTGGGTGCCACATTCAATGTTTTTCATCTAGCACCAAAACAAGTGACAGTTACCTGATGACATTTTTAGGTTTTTTAGGAATATCTTGAAAAATAAACAATTTACGACAATTTTTTATTCTTAGACAGTGATTTAGAATTAAATTTTGAACAAATTTTGTTTGAACTTTTTTTTGAAATTCCGTCAAAATTTTTTAATTATTAACATATAGTAGCGCCATCTATCACTCAGGTACAAAAGTACTTTATATAAATTACAGAAATCTATACCGTTGAGGAAATCGATTGTAGCAATATTATTATTTGAAAAGATCGACGGCTACGGCAGCATTGTGGTGGCGAAACCACCACCGGTTGTTACGTGGTCGTTGATTTGTGTTTTTTGTGTCATATTGTAATATGTACAGTTAATAGGAGTAGCTAATAGCAGCAAAGTATTTCGTGTACTCTTCTTATCCAGAACAAATACCACTTCTAGCACAAGCCGCCGAGGCGCAGTGGGTAGAGAATCTGCCCAGTAATCCACACGGTGCTGGTTCGATTCCATAGATTTCCATTCTTTTTTTTTTATTTTAATTAAATGCTTTATTTATTCGGAGCGATTATAAGTCACGGACCAGGTTAGGTTGTTTTATATAGTTTTTTTTCCTTTAAATAATAGCATAAATCGGTACCATAAGATGATGCCGGAATAACCCTTGCCCTTACACGTGACCTTGAATTTGATGGAATACTTTGCTGCGATTAGCCTCTCGTCAGTTAATTTCACAAAAATTAGGTTATTTTTTATCATGAGTCGTTCAGTAAATTTTGGCATTTTGATTTTTGGCGACGGATGCAAATAAGTACTTAATTTGTCAATTTGACAGTAAACGTCAATCAAACAAAGGCATTGTAACACAGGGAATCAGGGAAATATTAGGTGTAGTCGATTTCTGTGAAATTAACTGTACCTATAATTATTATTGAAAAAATCGACGGCAATGGCAGCATCGTGGTGGCGTGTTTTTTGTGTAATATTGATATATTGTAATACAATTAAATATTATTGTAAAAACGGAGCAAGACAGAAAACTATCGTGGGGCGAAACCCGCGGGGGACAGCTAGTAATAAATAAATGTGATTTTATATTAATAACGTGTTGAATGTCGACAGCATGTGATTATTGGCTAACCCTTCAGTATTTTCCAAAGATTAAAACTGTATCATGGCAATGTATAAGAAAGTCATGTGTTGGGCACATCAGATATTTTTTGAAGAAAAACCATTGAAGTTCGCACCATTTTTTCGCATTTTTATTACGTTGAACGGACAAATAATAAGCACTGAATAAAAAAAAATCCCTGTAAAATTACTCACAAAAACGTCCTATTCATCATTCATCACAAATTAGAACCCATCAAAATTCGCAGTCTTTTTTAACTACATTGGTTCTTTTTAAATATTTAAAAAAATATATATATCATACATACATTACTGAATAGGGATGATTCATGATTCAAAATATTTTTTTTAAAAGCTGATACCAAATTATCTCTATCAATATTTTTGAAAAAAAAAATTTGGTCCGTACTTTCCGAGTAAATAAATAAAAAGTATTGTAAAATTTGAAATTTCCACGCATTGTCCAGAAACTCCCGAATCGGCCCCAAAGGCTGCTGACGTCACGAATCTAGCTCCACAGTGCAGTAGGCCGCATTTTGACTTATTTCGAAAAATGTCAACGGCTGGGCATACACGATACGGTTTACCGGAAGGCTAAACCTGTACCCTCGGCGCAGGCATACACCCTACGTTTTCTCGCAGGATTTGGGTCAGTCTAGCGTTAAATATAGCGAAAAAAAGGTCATATATTAATAATAATATAAAAAGCACACTGCCATCAGCGTAACTCGCGGCATGTATTATACCCACAATTCGCACATTCACGTTCCGGATTGCTATCCGGCAGGCCTGCCTTCCGGTAAACCGTTAGAGAAAATCATCACGTTTAGGTACTATATTTTCTTCTTACATTATGGGTAAGAAAGTAAAAATGGATTATTCGAAAGCACGATTTGAATTTTTTCTATCTCGATATGTACCTACAGGTCTACAGCCCAACCTCCAGGCCATAAAAATGCTGTAATAATGCTTTTTCCAAATGTACTACTAGAAAATTACCGAACTAATTACATAATTTAAAAATCACCTTTTTCAGGATTTTTGGGAGATGAGAGATCAAAATTTTCAAAATATGTTCTCTTATACTTACAGTATACAGTTCACGACACTAATGGGAAGTAATGATGATGAGGGTCGAAATCAGAATCACCCAATATAGGATTTTAGAAACGCGCATTTTTTGCTTTTATCAACTTTTAATTTTTTTCTGCATACCTACCTATTGTTATAAAATATACAGGGAGTAAATAAATACCTAACTATAACGTACTTACCTATACATCTACGAGAGTAAAGAATTAAAAGTAGATAAATTTTTAATAGAAGTACAAAAATATAGTGAGTTGAACACATTAATATTTTAGAAAATTTTAATAGAGATTTGAATTTTACACAGTAACAAAACTGCAGGATCATTTGAGAGACTCAAAGACTCAAATTAACCGTCAGATCAGTTCTAAACTATAAGTTTGCTGCATCTTCGTGAATAGGACTATTTCCCAATATTTTTCTTCACGGAAGAGACATGCAAAAGGTTATTAGAAACAGTTCAGAATCCAAATTTGATTGCACTTACGGAGTTTCAACTCATTTTGAAATTTAAACAACTTTTTCCTTATCTCCTCCACGAAAGAAAATATCGAGAAATGACCCTATTTACGAAGTTGCAAACTTAACCTAATATTTTCGTTATTTTTAGAAGTAAAGATTTAAATTTTTTTCTACGAAAATGCGGAATGACGTTTTTCTAACAAGATAATCGAACTTGAAAGTAGGCTTTTGAAAAACTAGTACGGAAAATTAGTGCGGAAAATTTTTTCCGTACGCATTTTTTAAACTTTCCGCACGCAAACAAAAACATAAAGAAGTACTTACATTTAGTTATAATTATAACATTTACTTAATATCTAACAACCGGAGGAGTGCACATTAGTTCACCACTTTCGCTTTAGTTTTGAAACTCCATGAATATAATCATGTAATTTGATCTCAAAATCAAAATTATTTCAATGACAGGACACAATTTATAAACTGTCAACAGCTATGAGCTTTCAATTCTATGACAACGAACTCACTTGATATTTTTTTTAATTAGAAAAAGATTTACAAATAACTTAATTTTTTACCAATTCCGCGTTTTCGTAGAAAAAATCGTATGTAACACGCTTGCGGAAATGGCCCATGACAATACTCGTGTGATTGCAGCACTCGCTATCGCTCGCGTTGCAAGTTTCACACTCGTATTGTCATGATGCGGTTTCCGCACTTGTATTACAATATACTATTTTACTCTTATTAATACTTCATGACGTACACTCAACGTTAGTTGTAATTTCAACCCCGGCGATCTCGCGGATAGAGCCAATTCTCGATATTTTGCTACGCATTATTAGAAATATTGTAAAAAGTGTTCAGATTCCAATTGTAAATCCAGCTATGGAGTTTTAAAATTCGTATTTTTATTATTGTAAGATAAGACTGACTTTTGATATTCACCTATTGACTAAGTATGTGTCATAAAAACTAGTGAGGATACAAAAAAATGATTACAAAATTACTTAAAATTAAGAATTTCTGCCGCCGCAAACCTCATATTATTCTCATCGTCTGAATCATCTTTTGAAAAATAGTAACATCATTTTTCGTTATAAACAAACATAAATATTATTTGACGGTGCATTATCAGTAATGATGTAACTGAGTGATATAATGTAGTCGGCAGCCAGGCAAGGCAGAACCTGAGATGGGATGGATTCGTGCATGGATACTTTCCTCAGCCGTATCTAATGATGGTGCTCGACTGAAACAAGTGATAGTCCACGCTAAGCAATTAACTAATTGACATAAATCTTGCCTTAAGTGTTGTTACACAATTACACATACTCTAATGAAATCTTAATGTTTATAAACAAAGAGTTAATTTCGTAATTTTTCAATTGAGCCAATGACAACCACAATCACAGGCAGGACATAATATAGGCCAAATAAAACATTTTCTATAAGAAAACTTAAACTTACTGAAAAACAAACAATCCCTGAACAAAAAGCGCACTTTAAGTGAGCTTCAATTTTATAATTTGCTCAATAGGCTTTTGTAATAAGTATCCAGTGTGCATGTGTATGTAGAATGCATTTAATATACCAGAGACTCAGAGAGGCTGTGCCGGCTGTCGTTGATGATGTTTGCCGGAGAAGGCTCATATATTACCGGGGTCAGGATGTCATATGGAGACGACGCGCGATGTCGGCATCTAAGAGATGCACTCTCGCTTGTGACGGACCATTTCATCCGCTAATGATGTAGACTGCGCGTCTCGATCCAACAGTCCAACACACAAATCGTTAATTCTGCATATAGAATCACATTCATTATTGTTGCATTTAACAAAACACGTAGAAAATAAAAAAGCTTGATACACGCATGTTATAGCAGCAAGTAGGTATAATAAAGTTTTATGCTCTTATTACAGGTAGTTAACTTTGCCTTTTTGGTACGTTGGATATAAACTGCTGGCCAATTGAAACGTACCAAGCGAATTTTTAGGTTGAATTTAAAGTCAAATATTTTGAAAAGGAGAAAAGATATCAACATGCGGTTTTCACATTTCAACAGATAATTTCATTGGGAAAACAATAGTGCGGCCCGATTATTTTACTTTGAAGTACGTTACTATCTACAGGGTATGAAAGAAAGTCGTCTTTTTTTTCTCAAACTTTACAACTACCGAGATTTCACAAAAAAAAAATTTAATTTTATTGATGTCCATTTTTTTAGTCCTTAGTTAATCGGAAAAAAACCAGTTTCTCAAATTTTTGATATCCCTCTTATTTTATAAGATACCGAATTTTTTATTAAATTAAATATTGTTGAACAGGTTTTTGCAATAATAATTATGCTGCCATTTTGAAAGCAAATGTCATCATGTGATATGTCGATAAAAAGGTAATTTCCATGCCAAATTTCAAATTAATACAGTTAAATGTAACAAAATGGGGGGGGGGGGGTTGTAAAACGATTTCGTAGCCACCCGGTATACACGAATATGAGCAAATTTTTGAAAAAGTGAAAAACCTGTTTCGAGGATATAAGTCACTTAAACCAATGGTAAACATAAACTAACTAAATTCCATTCTATTCCATTAAGAAAATAGCCTCAAAAAAAGAATTAAAAAATTTACCAATTAGCGAACGTGTACCGATTTTGATAAGCCACTGGTTACCAATAAATTAATGAAAGTACAAAAAGTGTACTTTTTATAAGAAAGCCATTCATAATGTATTATAATCAACTACAGAGATTGGTTCTTACAAAACACAATACGGCCGAACGACAAAAAACAAAGAAAAAATCAAATTTTCAGCAAAAATTCGGTATCTTATAAAATAACAGGGATATCAAAATTTTGAGAAACAGGTTGTTTTCCCATTAAGTAAGGACTAAAAAAATCTACATCAAAAAAATATTAAAAAATTTTTGTGGAATCACGGTAGTTATAAAATTTGACAAAAAAAGAAGACTTTCTTTCATACCCTGTAGATAGTAACGTACTTCAAAGTAAAAAAATCGGGCAACACTATCGTTTTCTCAATTAAATTATGTCTGAAATCCTGAAAACCGCATGTTGATATCTTTTCTATTTTTCAAAATATTTGACTTTAAATTCAACCTAAAAATTCGCTTGGTACGTTTCAATTGGCCAGCAGTTTATTTTCTGTAAACAAATTTTGTAGGTAAAATAATCATGATGCAGCAAGTTGAAAGAAAATTGGTAGCTATTAGGTGTAACTGATAATTATTACAGATATTTTTTTTTAATCAAAAATATTATTAGTATAGTAAATAGGGAGAATAAAAGGTCTCATAAACTTTTTTTACCCTACCTACAACCAATTTTTGCAGAATCTTTCAGAGGGCCAGCCTGTAAATTTAAAACTGAGTTTTTGTATTCGTAGACCCCGTCGTTCCTTCACCAGCCCTTAATTAAGGGTTGATTTTTTTTTATTAAATAACATCTTTGTTATTAGATTTCTGAAAAAAAAGCGTCAGTTGTAGAGAAAAATGTTTCCTACAACTTTTCTTTTAATTTTTTTTTGATATTGTCAAAATTTAAAAAGTTACTCAACAAATAATTAGAAAATTTTGGATTTATAACATCAAAATCATGTATTTTCATATCAAATAAAAACTTTTAAATTTCAGTTAGTATTCTGTTACAAATAACTTTTCAAAAAGTCACTAATCTTTAGCGCCACCATTTCATTCGTTGGTTAACTTTAATGTAAAGATTTCAATCTTAGTAAGAAAATTATTGTAACCCACGGACTAAATTATTGGCTCTTACAAAGTCGTAACAGTATTAATTCCAACAACGCATGACTATAATCTGATGTTATTAAATTCTTTTTATTAATTTTGATCGAAATAAGTACGGGTATAGCTGCAGGGTGTCACAACGAATTGACAGTAGACATAACGCCATTAATAAATAAAATTTAAATCTGAAATATGTAGTTATTTTCGTAACAAGTGCGGGAAGATAGCGATTCCGAAACGAAAGCAAGAGTTTCGGAATCGTCTTCCCGCAAATGTTATGAACAACGTTTTTCCTACAATTGCTTAGAATCGTCCTAGTTTTGAATTTTTTTGTAAATTTCTTCAAGATCTGAATTTGCTTTTTTTAATGTGACAATCTAGGTGGAATGGTGGCTATGGAACAAACATGTCAAACAAACAATGGAATTAAACATTCCCACACGCAAAATGAGTGTGGGAATTGGTCACTTCTCGCACTCATTTTGTGTGTGGGAATGTTCAATTCCTTAACGATTGTAGGAAAAATGATTTTTCCCACACCCCCCTCAGAAAGTACACATATCAACTCAAAAAAGTAGGCGCAAAACCAAGTCTTAACACACGTGTGTATTAGGAAAATAACGCACAGTGTGTGTTAGGACATGATTTCGCGCCTACTTTTTTGAATGATACCTGTACACAGCATACTAGAAAGGTTGATATAACTTGCAATCTTGCAAACGGCTGTCATTAATGTCATTAAATACAAATATTTGACTTTTGTAATAATGATACCATGATAAAATATCTGAAGTGTCGAATACATGACTTTCTTATACGAATAGTATCACAATTACTTTTTTCAAATAATTTTCCGAAGTCTCTCTCGCACTCATTACAACCAGATTTTAGGACAAAAAAATATTGTTTTCGGTACCATAGAAACCAGTAAAATAAAAAAAAATGGTCCTTCTGGGATTCGAACACGCGACCTTCCGTTTGGCAGCCAAGTCCCAACGTCACTAGTCTATCTAGGCTGTCGCATTCAACACGCACACATGAGAAATACATATTATTACTTTTATTGAAAAAAATATGAACCAAATGAAATTTTTCAATTTTTTCTCAAGCATTTGAAAGAGCATTCAATTTTGTTTAAAAATACCCTCTTGTCTCAAGTCGATAATATGTACCATTTTGAAGATAAACAGAAATGTTTGTAGCAACTCAGAAATTTATTTAATACTCTAGGTACCTACCTATGACATATTTAATATAAATCGTAAAAACCATAAAAGAACTGACAAATAACGATAATAACAAATAAGCCCAATTACAATTTAAAGTGATTGTTCAAAATATGAACCACTTTGTTCAATGCACAATTTACAGCGACGTTCAATAGAACGCATTACATGCATTTTTAATAAGTTCGTCCCTTATTTCAACAAAAAAGTCTAATGGAGTCAGATCTGGGGAGCGTGGAGGCCATGTAACTGTCCCCCACGACCAATCCATCTCCCTGGAAAATTGTTGTCCAACCAGTTCCTTACATTTCTCTCAAAATGAGCTGGACAACCATCACGCCATCCTTCTTAAATTTAACGGAATTTCTTCCCACATCTGCCATGCTCTGCTTGTAAAAATTGCAAAAAATTTTGGGCATTCGATCACACGTGGTGGTAAAAAATAAGACATGTTACAAACATTTCTGTTTATCTTCAAAATGGTACATATTATCGACTTGTGACAAAAGGGTCTTTTTTAAACAAAATTGAATGTTCTTTTATATGCATGAAGAAAATATTAAAAATTTCAGTTGGTTAATATTTTTTTCAATCAATGTAGTAATATGTACCCCCCTATCTACGCCACTGGAAATATTAAACGATAGTTTTTAATGTTAAACTATTTGCACTCAAGTACTTAGTCTTTTGCCGCAATATGATAATTTTATTTCAAACAGGTATTTTTATATTAAAGAAAAATTATAATAAATATCTGATGTGTCCAACACATGACTTTCTTATACGGATAGTACCACAATTACTTTTCCTAAATAAATTTCTTGTAAAAATCGTGTTTAAATTTTGAGGGTTTCCGGCAATTTTCAAATACAGTAGAATCCGTTTATAATAGACTTCAGGGGACCAAGTAAAATAGTCCATTATAACCGGGTGTTCATCTCATCAGAATAATTACTAATTAAACAAATACATATGTATGTAATTTTTTTTATTGAAAAAAGATAACTAACACATAAGTAGGAAAATAAAAGCGAAAAATTTATATAATATTAGATATTTTGAAAAAAGTCTCTTAGTTTTGTTTGGATCCGCGGTTTGGTTATATAATACGCACTGGTCAACGCCGTGACAGAAACTACAAGAGCGACATCAGTTCGCACTTCGCAGTTTCTTTTCGATTGCGTCATAATATTTTATGTTTATCGGGGAAGTACCGAATCGCTCCGGTTGTAATGGATAAAATAACGAATTTTGGTTCATTATAGGCGAGAGTCTATTATAATCGAGTCCTTAAACCGAGGATTTTACACGTGTTTGTACTGGGACTTTTAAAATTATAACAGAGTTTCCATTATAACCGAGTTCATTATAGGTGGATTCCACTGTAGTCTCTGTCGCACTTATTGCAATACACATAAATCTGTCCTTGACCCACTCATTATAACCGAATGTTACGACAAAAATGTGTTTTATTTTAGATTTTTGATCTACTACTCACTTAAAAAAATCTCCCGGTATAAAATCACATCTACGTGTCACTAGCCTACCTAGACTATCGGTCGGAATCAACGATGAGAAATATAAGGACCAGGGACCAGTTCCATAATCAAGTAAATGTCGACTTTAGTTTAAATGGCGTTTAAAAATGGTTGTTTTTATCTTTGGTACATATTAACATATCACAGTCTAAACCTCATTTAACTAAATTCGACTTTTATTTTGATTATGAAACTGACACCAGAGATTTTGGAAAATTTTTGAAATTACCTTATTATCTTAGATCTCCTGATTACGAAAATGCTAAAAATAAGCGGCGGTCTCCAATATTTTCAAAGTTGTAGTAGTTTGAAAACTTGAAACATCCAAAGTTTGGATGTGTAAATTAAGCACTTTTTTCTACGAAAATGCGGAATGACGTTTTTTCTGACAAGATAATCGAACTTGAAAGTAGGCTTTTGAAAAACTAGTACGGAAAATTAGTGTGGAAATTTTTTTCCGCACACATTTTTTAAACTTTCCGCACGCAAACAAAAACATAAAGAAGTACTTACATTTAGTAATAATTGTAACATTTATTTAATATCTAACAACCGGAGGAGTGCACATTAGTTCATCGCTTTCGCTTTAGTTTTGAAACTCCATGTTTATATTCACGTAATTTGATCTCGAAATCAAAATTATTTCGATGACAGGACACAATTTATAAACTGTCAACAGCTATGAGCTTTCAGTTCTATGACAACAAACTCACTTGATGTTTTTTTTAATTAGAAAAAGATTTAGAAATAATTTTATTTTTTACGAATTCCACGTTTTTGTAGAAAAAATCGTATGTAACACGCTTGCGGAAATGGCCTATGACAATACTCGTGTGATTGCAGCACTCGCTACCGCTCGCGTTGCAAATTTCACACTCGTATTGTCATGATGCGTTTTCCGCACTTGTATTACAATATACTATTTTCAACTTTTAGTCATTAAAAATGCACTCAGTAGACTCTATTGCACTAACTAATGATTAATCAAGCATTACATTTTAGTAAAAAAGATTTATTTACTCTATTTCGGCACGTTTATAATATTTTCATTTAATTTTCATAAATAATATTAAATGGTAATGATTAATTGATTAATTAATTAATAATTAGTGCAATAGGTACTAGTGAGTGGATTTTTAGTGAATAAAACTTGATAAAAGTGCTTAATTTACACATCCAAACATTGGATGTTTTAAGTTTTCAAACTGCTATAACTTTGGAAATATTGGAGACCGCCGCTTATTTTTAGCATTTTCGTAATCAGGAGATCTTAAATAATAAGGTAATTTCAAAATTTTTCCAAAATCTCTGGTAGCTACATTCGCCAAGTTTACCAAAAAATCTCATAAATTATTTATTTTTCAAGATATTCCTAAAAAAACCTAAAAATGTCTTCAGATAAGTAGGTACCACTTCTATTGGTGCTAGATGAAAAAGATTTAATGTGGCACCCACAATTTTGTTCAAACTCTTAAATATGAAATTTGAATCAAATCCAATAACTCGTTTTTGAGTGATGGTGCATACAGACAGACACACAGACAGACAGACATCATGGCGAAAATGGTCAAAATGGATTCAGGGGTCCTCTAATCCATCAAAATCTCGAAGTCTAAAAAATCACGATTACTATACTTTCTTATTACTTCGTATAAGAAAGTAAAAATCAATGAAATTAATGTAGTTTTGATATCACTCGATGAGCAATAAGTTTCTCATTCCACTGATACCAAAATATTTTCTCTAGGCTGAATTGGCAACCAGGAATTCACAATAAAGTTAAATTCCTATGCGAGTTTGAAAACGGGCACCAGGTAGATAGTTAAAATGAATCTTCAACACCCCCTGTATAATTTCAAATATGTACAGGGTGTACAACTAAGAATGGTCGCCGGCTGTATCTCAGAACTTATTTATCGAATTTGCGAATTTAGGGCTAATTGCATTTTTTTTGTTCCAAAGCCTACCACTTAAATTCGCAAAATGACTTGTGATAACAATAATACGTGTTGTGAATCATGTAAAAACTATTTTGTCCATATTTCCTGAACGAAAAAAGATACGGATCTGCGGTTTTCACTAATATTTTCGATATTCTATACTAATTATAATAATGTTAAAAAATATATATGAGTCCATTTAAATTTTTCAAGAAAAATCGATAAAATCAATAAGTTTTCAAAAAGCGCCACCTAGCAACAAATATATGAATCAAAACAACTTCTCTTATCGAACATCGTTTGAAGCAAGAAAAGTTCTTTCAAACGATACTAAGTTTGCCAAATTCTATAAAGTTAAACAGAAGTTATAAGCATTTTCATACAGAAGAATTCACCCTCTCCTGCCACCCTTATTTGATGAGCTAGAGCAATAAGTGTTAGACCAAAATTGTGTATAATTGTTTCAGCTTTCCAATAAAGTTATTTTTGAGTTACCTTAATTGCCTATAATTTGGAGAAAATCATGATTTTATCATTTGCCATAGCAGGTACGCCCCCTAGCGGCGAAGCTAGAAACTTGAAAATAATTTCCAGCGATTTCTCTTGGCCACTTTTACTATAAATATTTGGAACGATTTTACAATACCGGGCGTATTAGCGATTAAATTGAAATTTTTTAAAATGATGAATAAAAGCTCTACGAATACGAATATAATAGTAGTTTATGCAACAAGTATATAATCTATGACTTTATTGACGAGTCTGGTTTATGGCAGAGCGAGCTTGCGAGCGAGGCTAATAAATAGGACGAGTCAATAAAGTCAGATTATATACGAGTTCCATACAAAGCTTTATGTTCAACTGCGAAAATTACCTTTTAATTATTTAGAAAAATTATAAATGACAGTAATAAATTCATTCTGACAGTATTTATTGTGACATTGACAGTTGATATATTGATATTTTACAATAATAGTAAAATAAAGTGCCATTATACACTAGTGTATAAAGAGCCACTTTACGCACGCAAAAGTACGTCATAAACAATACTTTATAATGCAGTTGTACATACAATTATTTTTGCGCGCACGAAGCTACTTTTCAGAAAAAAAAAATATTTAAAAAAGTTGATTATTTGAACTTACCGGGCGATGTTGGCCAATCAAAAGCTTGTTATGACGACCGCGCATGCGAACATTCCATCATTGATGGAACCACACAAACGAACAATGAAACACTGTTGCCACTTTTCTGCACTCCTAACCAAAACTATGATTTTGTACTATTTATTATTTACATAAAACTAACCTCAAAAACAACCTAACAGCCTCCGGCCTTCACTTTTAATATTATCTAAGTGAAACGAACCTCAAATAACAACCTAACCGCCTCCGGCCTTAATATTTTAATAGGGAGAATCCTCTTCCCAACCCAAATGACACAGATCAATGTGAACTAAAAATATCGCTACTGTTAATATCTGAACAATGAAACAAGCACAATTAATAGCACAACACAGTCAAAATCTACTAATACAATCAGTAAAATGGCAACGATGGAATATTATAAATGCGCTTGTCTTGAGTGCAAGTTTCTGATTGGCTAACATCGCCCGCTAAATTCAAATAATCAGCTTTTTTAATTTTTTTTTTTCTGAAAAGTGGCTTCGTGCGCGCAAAAATAATTTTATATTCCTATTCGTGGAGCTTTTATTCATCATTATAAAAAATTTCAATTTAATCGCTAATAAGTCCGGTATTGTAAAATCGTACCAAATATTTTTTTCCGAAGGCTGTACGATAAATAGTTTCTGAGATACAGCCGGCGACCATTCTTAGTTGTACACCCTGTACATACGCAATATTGGTTGCATACCCTCACGGCACGAACAGCTACCCATGCGTATTATAAAATACACAATAAATTAAATTTTATATAATAATTATAACCAAATAAAGTAAATTATAATTAGTTACATAAAATTGTTCGAATTTGAATTTCAGTTTGGTACTGTAAACCACAAAATATTCAATGATCTGTAAAGTCTTTTATTCCTCTCACATGAATTGTAACTCTAGACACTATATAGACGGAATTCAAAGTTTCAAATGAAAAAGCCGTTAAATGTCAGTTGCCGTTAGTAGTAAAACGCAGTAAGTCGTCCGCAGGGGTTGCAGTGAAAGATATATTATAAAATAAGTGAGTACATCTTATACTTATTACATTTTATAATAATTAAATACCTAACCGATACAAGTACAATTTAGGGGCTTTTCATTAAAAGAAACGGTCAAGTGTCGAAATCTCAAAATAGACGTATTTTTATGTGAACTTTGATAATCCATTCGGCGAAATCTTGAAATTTCAACCATTTCTGGAATGCACTAAAACCGACACAAAAACGTTGTGTGAATTCTCAAAGTTCACATTGAATCGTGGAAGGATATTTGTAAATTCTTTGTAAAACAATTCCGTCTCACATATCACAAATTATAAATTATTATATATTATAATTAAATACACCATTTTCGTTCGCTGCGTATAATAGAATACCTATTTATTTTTCAAATTACAAGATATTTAATTAAATACTTAACTATGGTTGTAATTTCAGAATAATGTCAAAACTACCAGTACCGTCCTCCCGCCTACCACAACCATTTAAACATTTACCAGACAATGCAATGCCACCCCTTGGAGTATTTCCTCGAAAAATAAGAAGATCAAAATCAGTAAGCGATCTGCGACCACCAATTAAGAGTAATAATTTAACAACGCTGAAATCGTTGAGAACCAAACCTCCCCCAACTACATCTAAAGGGAAGTCAGCTAGTAGTACTAGTATTAGGCCACCAATAAACAGAGTGGAACAACCCTCAGGAACGAAAAGGCCGGCCTCTACAAAAAGTGTAGAAGGGCCTAGTGCACCTAAACTAGCAAAACCAGCAGTGTGGGATTATAAAACGCGATATAATCAACTGCTGGAAAAACATAAAAAATTGGTTGATGGTAAGAGAGAAATTTATTTTTATTATATTGAGAAACATGTTACGTTTTGTATTTTTCAGATTTTTCTACTCAACAATCTGACAATTCCTGTATACAACACGAAGTGCGAAAACTTCGACAAGACAACATAGAGTACCAACAAGATGCTGCCAAACTTACTGTAAAATGTGCTGATTTAGAGAAAGCTAATGTGATTTTAAGAGCAGACAATTCCTCTGTACAAGTAGAAGTGAAGATGCTTCGAGAAAACAACGTAAAATTCCAAGAAGATTTTACCAAATTATCTGAAAAATATACAGTATTGGAACAAGAAAATGTGAGTTTAAGAGCAGAACTCTCCAGCTTCAAAAATACGTCTACGGCTCTACAAGAGGAATTACGGAGCACACAGAAAGAATTAAGAACAAATCAGTCCCATTTACAGAATGCCATTGCAGCGATTATACAAAAAGATTTTCAACGGCGAATATTGCACAATAACATCCAAGAATTAAAAGGCAATATTCGGGTCTTTTGCAGAGTACGCCCTCCAATATCTTTAACTGAAAATGACCGATTACAATGCAACCTTACTTTTGTTGAAGATACGCATTTAGAAGTGCGCAGAAGTAAGGAAAGTATAAAGACTGTTAGTGGCAAATCAACTGACTCCAAGCAAGATTTTGCTTTTGATAAAGTGTTTCCTCCACAATCTACACAAGGAGAAGTTTTTGAAGAGTTGGCACATTTGGTACAGTCAGCACTTGATGGGTACAATGTATGTGTTTTTGCTTACGGACAAACAGGATCGGGCAAAACGTATACAATGCAAGGGGAAATACAAGAAGAAAAACAAGGTATGCATTTCGTTCACGTTTTAGTAGTGGGTATAATGACTAATTGTTAGAACAAAAACAAGGAATTTCTAGCTTAAACCGCTCATTATGTAAGAATAGATGTCTGGTTTGTAGCTCCGAACAACCAAGCAAACGTTGCCCGATTTAAGATTCCATCATTATTATTATTATTAGTCGTGTTTTCATGTTGCATTGCCAAAGTGTGTGAACAACATACCGGAATCTTCGGGCAATACCTGATTGGTTGTTCTGAATCAAAGATTATACAATATTATACATAACACGTCATGAAAATTATTATACCAGGACTCAGGAAGCTTAAAAGTGATCGACCTTACGACCTCGTACTTTCAAATTAATGCTTCTCTTATTTACATATCAAGTCTTGAAAATTATCTATTACAGGACGAAGAGAAGCATTATTGAAAGCACGAGGCCGTAAGGCCGAGTACTTTTAAGCTTCCTGAGTCCATGAATAATAATTTTCATGACGTGTTATGTATAATATTTTACCTGAAATCTTTAAGAAAATCAAACTCTCAAGACTATTTTGATTCAAGAAAATTGATCATTGCAAGACTAATACCTACTGTAATATTTTACATGACGGTCATTACAGTACTAAATACTGTAATGACCGTTATGTAAAATATTACAGTAGGTATTAGTCTTGCAATGATCAATTTTCTTGAACCAACATAGTCTTAAGTTTGACTTTCTTGACAATTTCAGGTAAATAACTATTAATTATATGTATGTGCAGGGTGATTCTTTTATCTGGGGAAATGCGTTTTTCTCGTAAACGACTGAAGGGAATTGAATTTTGAAAAAAGTGTTATATACCTCCTGGCTGTCACTAAAAATAAGGCTAGAAATATAGACTTTAATATGCATGACGTAAGGCATCGCGACGCTTCAAAAAAAATTTCCAGCAACATACCACTTTTATTATATCATTGGAAAGGTCTTTTAATTTTGAGTCTTTTTTCTAAAAACCAATTTTTTTTATTCTTATTTTTTAAAAAGTTATGATCCAATTTAAATTATTTCTGTTCTAACTAAATTTTGAAATATTTTTAACAGTAGGCCGAGTTTTCCCTCAAATACTAAAGTAAATCTGATTATATAAAATAAAGTACGCTTAGAAAAAACAAAACCTGTTATTTGTCAACATATTACAACAACAAAAAACTTATTAATACCTAAACCATAGATGATAGATACTAACCTAAACTAAACAAAAAAGTTGATTATTTTAACAAATGTTCAATATGAGTACCATTGTTATCTAAACATAAATTATAACGTTTTCTTATTTCATTATATGTGACTTTTCTTAAAACATTAGCATTAATTTCATCAAAGGCATCGACAATCTTTTGCTTTAAATGATCTATATTATTAGACCTTGTTTTGTAAACTTTATTCCCCACAAGAGAAAATCGAGAGGTGTTAAATCTGGAGACCTAGGAGGAAATTCTACTGGCCCGTAAGTTCCCATCCACCTGTCTTCATATTCTATATTTAAATAATTCTGCACAATAGCGGCATTATGACAAGGAGCCCCATCTAGTTGAAGCCACAAATGTCTTCTAATCTGAAGAGGCACATTTTTTTTTTGTTTAATTTAGGTATTATTGGTATTAATAAGTTTTTTGTTGTTGTAATATGTTGACAAATAACAGGTTTTGTTTTTTCTAAGCCTACTTTATTTTATATAATAAGATTTACTTTAGTATTTGAGGGAAAACTCGGCCTACTGTTAAAAATATTTCAAAATTTAGTTAGAACAGAAATAATTTAAATTGGATCATAACTTTTAAAAAAATAAGAATTAAGAAATGCTTTTTAGAAAAAAGACTCAAAATTAAAACACCTTTCCAATGATATAATAAAAGTGATATGTTGCTGGGAAATTTTTTTTCGGAGCGTCGCGACGCCTAGCGTCATGCATATTAAAGTCTATATTTCTATCCTAATTTTGAGTGACAGCCAGTAGGTATATGAGGTATATAACATTTTTTTCAAAATTTAATTCCCTTCAGTCGTTTACGAGAAAAACCCATTTCCCCAGATAAAAGAATCACCCTGTACATATATTTATAATAAAATGGAATTACAACACGAAACAGCCTACCCATAACATGATTAAACCGTTCTTTTTATCTAACACTGTTGTGCTTATGAATACCTACTATTTTTTTTTCTGCATAAATCTCAAATTATACTGGGGTTGGTTCAAGTATATGGGAAACTAAAATGCCTTTCAGGGATACGCGAAGGGCTGAGGGTCGATATTTCAATATTGCGTCAAGTCTAACCAATGTTTATTTTTTTTTTCTATGAAAACAATCATTTCTATTGATATAAACTGTTAGAGTCAACCACAAATTGAAATACCACCCATTAAAAGGTAGAACATTTTGAACTTTTATTTTAATTTCAAAATTTGAAATCAGACTACACAACATTTTATATTTTGCTCTTGAGATTTATTTCAATTTTCCACATTGCGTACCCCTGTGAAGCTTTTTTTAACCTTTCTTCTGAATTTATGGGTTTTAAAACAAGCAGGGTATTTGCAAGAGTTAAATCTTCCGAGAAATAAAAAATAATAATAATAACAATATGTATATATTTGTAACCGAAACAGTAGACACGTTGTGTACTTTAAAAAATTCTGTGGTATACAGGGTGATATGTAACGTACGGAGGAGAATAAAAAGGTAGATAGATGGGCTCAAAATAAACCAGTTTTATTAATAAACTTTTCAGAAATGCTCAATAATTATGAAGATACATAAATGGAAAGTTAGATGAATTCCTAGCAGTTTTCAAAAAAATAATAAGGTGTAATTTATGTTTTAAATGTTATATTGGGGATAAATTGAATTGACTGAACTATTCCATAGTTCACACTATAGGAAAATTGTAAAATGAAAATTACTCCTTCTTAATTTTTCCTTTTTATTTCTCTTAAATTTTCTATTGTTGAGAGCCGCTAAATATTAAACAAAATGGCAAGTAAGTTGCCGTTGAAATATAAGTAAGTGTCAAACTTACACTTCAGTTTACTTTTCAGTAAATGTTGTTACATATTTATTACTTATTGTTGTTAGGGTTGGCATGATTATAGTATATTGTAATACAAGTGCGAAAAAGGCATCATGACAATACGAGTGTGACATTTGCAACGCGAGCGATAGCGAGTACACAATATACAGTGCGGTCCATATGGAATAAAATCACTTTTAGCGTAATTATGAACTTTTAGGAAAATTTTTGAAATAGGTCGATTTTTAATTTGAAGTTGCCATTTTTTAGCATAAAAGTAGTATCCCTCTGAATTATGACTACTCAGAAAATTTTAAATTAGGTCGTGCGGCATCTCGTTCGAAAGGGACGTTTTCTCTATTCAGCAGTATAAGGTTTTTTAAATTTGGTGCATTAATTACCGAGAAAATTAATTTTGAAAATGTAAAATTTTGTTAATGTTGCGTAGACTCAGTAGAGGTATTTTTTCCTAAATTATTGGTTTTGAAGAAAATTTCACATAATATTAAAAATGTGTTTCCAATTTATCTTATAATTAAATTAAATGTTTTCAAAGCTGAGTTCAGTCTGTACCTATAACGAAACAGATGATTTATTAAAACGGATAAAGATTTATTGTAAGAAAAAAATCACTGAAATACTCGTATATCTAATTAAATATGTAATTAAATTCCATCTTTTTGTTTGGATTCTAGGAAACAAAATATTCATTGTAAGCTTTACCATTACAAAAAATCAAAAAAATCATGATTTAATAAAAAAAAAATTTTTTTTAATCGTGATTTTTTCAATCCTGTAATAAGTTATTAAAATCTATTGTTGTTAAATTAATAGTTGAGTTAAAATGGTAAATTACATTAATAATTAATACATGGACATGATTTTTGAATTTAATTTTAGCGGTACTCAACAGGTGAAAAAAAATTAAGAACTTTAAACCACTGTAACTTTTGTTCTATTGGGTTTTCCGTCAAAAGATTATTATGCAAAAATGTTTATGTTAGTCCCCACTAATTGCCTTTTCAATCTCCTCCATATGTTACAAATCACCCTGTATTTGTTATCGTTTTTTTTTTATTATTTTTATCGATTCTATTTCAGGTATGATACCTCGGTCAGTTGATTTAATATTCAGTAAAATAAGCGAACTCGCACTGTCAGGCTGGGAGTACGAAGTGGAGGCCAGCTTCCTGGAAATATACAATGAAACAATAAGAGACTTACTCCATCTTGACAACAAAAATCTTGAAATCCGTTACAATCAAGGACAAGGAACTCAGGTACCAAATTTGACGGTAAAGAAAATTAGATCTGCGACTGAATTAAAAGAAAATATGATTAAAGCACAGAAAAACCGAGCAGTAGCTGCCACAGATTTCAACGAACACAGCTCGAGATCACATGCTGTTACGACAATTTATTTACGTGGAGTAAATGCTACTTCGGAACAGTGTTTTAAAGGATCTATCAATCTGGTGGATTTAGCGGGATCGGAATGTGCCAAAACAAGTCATGATGACAGAATAACTGAAACGAAAAATATAAATAAGAGTTTGTCCAGTTTGGGAAGTGTGATGTTAGCACTTCATAACAAAGATTCGCATGTTCCTTACCGAAATTCAAAATTGACATATCTCCTTCAATCAAGTTTAGGTGGAAATTCTAAAACATTGATGTTTGTTAATATTTCACCTTTTGAAGAGAACTTTGGGGAAACTATAAATTCTTTACGATTTGCTTCCAAAGTTAAGGAAGTGCGAACCAGTGCAAAAAGAAACAAATTTTTTAATTAAACTAACGGCAATTTTAGTTTATAAGTTTTAATATTTTAAAAAAATGTACACACAAATTTTATTCTGTATAACAATTGTTTTGTGTTTAATGTTTATATGTATTTATATATTTAATGTTGTAATAATAAACTGATACTAGATAGATATATACTAGCTTTTTTAATATTCAGATTTTATGGAGAAAATAAATGGAGGAAATGCCATTAATGTATTGTTCAATTAAGATTAAAAGCGCAAATTAATAACACATCAGAAAAATACCTATTATATAACTACATACATACAGGTAAGTTATACACAGGGTTGTGCAAATGTGTAGCAACACCTTATTTCTTACTAAACTTTTTGTTTTTTTATTCTAATCAGTGACGTAATTGGTTGTCCAAGAACTACCCTATTTTTTAATTAATTATTATTTAATACTCAATTTATTTGATTACCTACTGAATTATTATATTTAATATTTAAAAATCCACAAGTCGCACACCCACCAAATCCTATATCATTGTAATTGTTGAAAAAGTGTCTGTTTGAAAATTTAAAAATATACATTGTCATTTATTAAAAAAACTGCCGATAACTTCATATTTCGAAAAATAGGGAAGTCTATAATTTGAAATAACCGTTCAAAAAGAATCTTGGTTGTATAACTTTTGGTTAGTTTTCACCACAAAATTTAAAAAAATGCCTGAACTAGCGCGGAGCGCGGACTGATATACAATACATGATTAGATTGGACTTGGAGGACAACAGCGAGAATGTGAAACGGAACTAACGAATTGAGGGAATAATTATTATATAATTTATAGTCCAGGAAAAATAGACCAAAAAAAAGGCTGAGTTGGAAAAAAATTGTAACAGGCTGAATTTTTGCATGCACCTTAGTATTATAGCCCTCATTAATGTGTGAAAGTTCCCCATCGAGTTGATGGCTGCTAACTGAGTTACTTGAGATCAAAGGTCGCGATAAACAGTTTTTTGCAAAAACCTCGAGAACGGCGACCTTTATTGAAAAAAATATAGAAAGCTAATTTGTAGCTGAGGCGATTTGCTATAAAAACTTATTAAGAAGTTTTTTTGTAGGGGCAATCGTTCACGAGATATAGCGTTTCAAAAACCAAGAACGTAGAGGACTTACTTCATTACGAAGAATAACGACTGATCTTAGGATATAATGTTGGATAATGAATTATTATTCAATATGTATATTTATGGCGTTTTTTATTTATTTGTGCATTTATTTGGGCATTTATGATACAGTAATTAACTTTCTTCAGTTTCGGAGAGCGATTGTTCCGTCACCAAAGTTTGGACGAGGCAAGACGATGGATCGATGTCGTTATCGATCTCCTCGTTATCAATATTAAAATTTTCCATGTTCATACATGTTTGGCCATTATATTGGCTACAAACTACAGAACAGTTCAATCCTGCTTTCCGACATCCACAATTGGAACCACAGCCTTTCTTGCATTTACAAAATACTGTATTGAGTAATGCATCAGGAGCGGTTGGAGCAGAGTTGTAACTGACTCTAAAATATTATTTTGTAGTACCCATCCCCAGTCCCGAGCATCAATTTCTCCATTCCAATTGTGGATGTCGGCGGAAAGCAGAATTGAACTGTTCTCTTTATCGCAACCTTTGACCTCGAGTAACTCAGTTAGCAGCCATCAAATCGATGAGGAACTTTCACACATTATTGAGGGCTATAATACTAAGGTGCAGGCAAAAATTCAGCCTGTAACAATTTTTTTCCATATTAAAGTCTATTTTTCCTGGACTATTAATAATTTATAGAAAACGTAAGGGAGTAGAGAAGGACAGAACTAGAATAATAAAGAAATAGGAACTTGATCCAGAAATCTGAAACCAAGAGGTTCAAAAAAATTAATCTCGTTGCGCTCAGCGAAGAAAGTGTGTGATTTAGGTAGGACAGCAAGCTTATGTTTTTATTAATTGTTTTGTAGGTATAAATTATATTTTACATCGCCAGTTTCAGTTGACAAAATTATTTCGGGCGTACATTCTTAATTAATTAATTATTTCAGATTAATGTATCTTTATAATTCTTATGAGTATGTTAATGTAAAATAAGTTCTGAACTAGAGTCATTAACATTATTAAAATAACAAATTTTTAAACTTCCTATAAGCAAAGATTTTTGATTTTATAAAGGCACATTCCGAAATTACATTAAGTATTATATTGTAAAACGTGTTTACTCGAATCATTCATTAAATTTACAATATGCCGACTTGGAAGTCTCATCTGGCAAGGGTTAATAATATATTAATAATTATTAATACATATATTATTAATAATTATCATATATTAATAATAATATTACTACCTGATAATTATAATTTGGTATTTTGTTGTTTGTTTTGTAATCTACATAAAAAAAATAAGAACGTAAAATATGTTGTTAAATTTGATTGTTTATTTATATGACCGTTAAAAAATGTATATCGCTTTTTGTTTCTTTTTTACTAAGATAAAATAAAAATAATATTAATGTTAAGAGTTTTTAATTTAATATAGTGTCTCATGTTGCTTGTAAACATTTCTGTGTCCCCGATTTTCAAGGCCAATTAAATTTTTTTGACTACCGTTTACATCAGTTTAATGAGAAAAAATAGACAAATTTAATGAGACTAAAAAAGACCTAGTTTGGGTCATATATCTTAAACGGTGCAAAACAATTTTTTTCGAGTACGCCACTGGATTCTACGCAAAAATATCTATCTAGGACAGTTTTTACTTTTTTTCTAGCTTACACGGTATGTGAGATATGACAGCACCCCAGAAAGTGAAAATTTTCGTTTTCACCCGGTATCTCAGAAACAAAACAAGTTAGCTTAGTTCTGTTTGCGGCATTAAAAGTTTAACGAAAAAGTGGTACAGGTTCTATCTTTACAAGTTACAGAGATACCCTGCAATATGGGACACAGTGTACAGGGTGATTCTTTTAACTGAGGAAATGCGTTTTTCTCGTAAACGACTGAAGGGAATTAAATTTTGAAAAAAGTGTTATTAACCTACTAACTGTCACTCAAAATTAGGATAGACATATAGACTTTAGTATAAATGACGATAGGCGTCGCGACGGTTCAAAAATTTTTTTCCAGCAACACACCACTTTTATTATATCTTATAATTAGGTATATCATTGGAAAGGTGTTTTAATTTTGAGTTTTTTTTTCTAAAAACCAATTTTTTTAATTATTATTTGTTTAAAATTATGATCCAGCTTAAATTATTTCTGTTCTAACTAAATTTTGAAATATTTTTCACAGTAGGCCGAGTTTTCCCTCAAATATGAAAGTAAATCTTATTATACAAGGTGTTTTTGAAATAGGTGGTCAAAATTTAGGAGCATGTAGAGCAAGTCAAATGATAAAGAAAACCTTTATAAAATTATTTTCTAAAGTGCTTTCTAAGGGAGCTACAGCCCCGTAATTGTAGGCCCTTAAGAATGTTTTTTATTAAATTTCTCCGAAACCGTATAAGATATAATAATAACATTTTGTACAGCCACTAGCTCTTTTATGCTTAACAATGTGAAATTAGTATCATCTGAAAATTTTGTTCAAGGGTGTGTCAAGTTGGGAGGCGGGAGGTAAATATGATCCCAACTTTTTTGTATATACTGGTTTTTTGTTTTTGACATGAAATTATTAAATTTTATAGTTTTTTATAAAAAAAAAGTCCGCTTGTTTAATTTCGATGCCATGCGCCGTTTTTGAGTAAAATCGATTTGAAAATTTTTAACATACACTGAACGTGAAGCGTTTTTTTTTGAAATTTTCGAAATGAATATACAAAATTCAGTAGCATGTAGAGCAAGTTAAATGATGAAGAAAACCTTAATAAAGTTTTCTCTAAAGTGTTTTAAACTGTTTCGGAGATATTTAATAAAAACCATTTTTAGGGATCCACCATTAAGGGGCTGTAACTCCCTTAGAAAGCACTTTAGAAAATAATTTTATGAAGGTTTTCTTCATCATTTGACTTGCTCTACATGCTCCCAAATTTTATACATTCATTTCGAAAATTAAAAAAAAAAACGCTTCACGTTCAGAGAATGTTTAAAATTTTCAAATCGGTTTTACTCAAAAACGGTGCATGGAATCGAAATTAAACAAGTGGATCATTTTTTTGTAAAAAACTATTACATTTAATGATTTTATGTCAAAAACAAAAAAACACAACATACAAAAAAGTTGGGATCATATTTACCCCCCGTCCCCCCCACTTGACACACCCTTGAATACAATTTTCAGATTATACTAATTTCATATTGTTAAGCATAAAAGAGCTAGTGGCTGTACAAAATTTAATTATTATATCTTAAACGGTTTCGGAGATATTTAATAAAAAACATTCTTAAGGGCCTACAATTACGGGGCTGTAGCTCCCTTAGAAAGCACTTTAGAAAATAATTTTATGAAGGTTTTCTTCATCATTTGACTTGCTCTACATGCTCCTAAATTTTGACCATCTATTTCAAAAACACCTTGTATAAAATAAAGTAGCTTAGAAAAAACAAAACCTGTTATTTGTCAACGAATCACCCTGTACAAGGAGTCAAGGAGTTCCATTTCAAAAAATTAAGTTTTCACCGTTTGAAGTTTTTTATTTAGAATTAAATTACAAACACCCAAAATAGTGTTTCTTTTGAGATATTAATATTTTTTATAGAATTCTCAGTAAATACAAAAAATCAACTAGCATTAAACTAAATTAAAAATAAATTCAATTAAAATTAAATAGAAAATCCAAAAATAATAATATACAGGTTGGGTGTTCCAGTTAAAATAACAAGACATTGATGTATTTTAATTTCTTGCTATCTAGTGTTACTATAATTTCTCTGTACTGAAAAATGAGCTATGTTATACAGGGTGCCCCAGGATAGACACGAAATATTTTTAGGTGTGATTCTTGAATAAATTCTGCATTGTCCTGTATAATTTTTTTATCCCCAATCCGTGTTAGTTTTCGAGCAATTATCTCTTGAATGTTGAAAATTGTAGATTGAAAAAGTAAAACACTGTTGTATAAAAAGAAGCCAGTCTGCTAAACTATTTGATTATCGAAAAAAAGTTATACATGAAATTTGTAGATGAGATGATTTGCGATCGAAATTATGTTGTAATTTTTTTGATACAGTTAACCCTTAAAGGATTATTAGTGATCAAATTTGAAATTTGAAAAAATAAATCATTATGTTCACGTTTCATTTAGTTTATTTTGAAAACTAGTATTGAAAATAGTTAAAAATTTGATACATGATGAAAGATTTTTTTATTTTGAATCGAAAAGTTAACTTCCATTTTGAACATAAACGATGTCTACTCGGAGTAATTATTAAATTTTTAAAAAGATTTCTGTAAATCTCCACTTGCAATAACTATAATAATTATGGAAAATAATTTTTTTTTTAAATTCTGGATTGGAGATAAAAATATCTGATGTGCCCAACACATGACTTTCTTATACTTACGGATAGTATCACAATAATTACTTTTCCTAAAGAAATTAACTTAAATTTCTTGTAAAAATTTTGAAGGTTTCCAGCGATTTTCAAATAGTCTCTGTCGCACTTATTGCAATACGCATAAATCTGTCCTTGTCCCACTCATTATAACCAAATTTTACGACAAAAATGTGATTTATTTCAGATTTTTGACCTATTACTCACTTAAAAAAATCTCCCAGTATGAAATTACATTTATTTATTCATTATTATTGTTTTCGGTACCATAGAAACCCGTAAAATAAAAAAAAAATTATGGTCCGTTCCTTCTGGGATTCGAAACCGAGACCTTCCGTTTGGCAGCCATATAATGAGACACATGGTCTACCTCGACCATCGAATTCAACTTTCAACGCGCGCTATGAGAAATATAAAGTGTTTTAAGAATATCTAGTTTTTTTGAAATTTTTTTGACGGAATTTCAAAAAAAAGTTCGAACAAAATTTGTTCAAAATTCAATTCTAAATCAATGTTAAAGAATAAAAAAATCTCATAAATTGTTTATTTTTCAAGATATTCCTAAAAAACCTAAAAATGTCTTCAGGTAAGTGTCACTTGTTTTGGTGCTAGATAACAAACATTGAATGTGGCACCCACAATTTTGTTCAAACTCTTAAATATGAAATTTTAATCAAATCCGATAACTCGTTTTTGAGTTATGGTGGATACAGACAGACACACAGACAGACATCATGGCGAAAATGGTCAGAATGGATTCAGGGGTCCTCAAAACGTGTAAATCCATCAAAATCTCGAAGTCGAAAAAAATCACGATTGCTATCTTACTTCCTTATACTTCGTATAAGAAAGTAAAAAGCTAAGCAACAAAATTATCTTCAGCTAAATCTAAAACTATTAATTTGAACTAAAACTCTTAATATGGCGTTATTTCACTTAATTAACGACATTTAAAGGTATCTATATTGAAATATTCCTCTACCGTCCCTCCTACAATAGTATAATAAAACTATTACTGTGTTTCTAATATAAAATTTAATTAGTGTAACTAATAAATTTCCGCAAAACTATTCATTTCAAACTTGTGTAGTAGAAATTGCATCTTTAGATTATTCTGTAACTGTAACTATTGAACAAGAGTTTAAAATCCAATTTTCTCAAATTTGTTTCCCTTTTTATTTTTTAAAACATCGATAAAATTTCAAGTAGTCCATTTTAGTGCTCAAATAATATATTTTGATGATATCCTTTGCTTTTCTATGATAAATACAAACTAAAATAAACTCGGTGTTCTAAATAAAATTATTTATTCATATTTTAGCGTATAAATAGTACACTTTTTAAAACTTAAATCACACACTCTCATCTACATGTCCGTTATTTTCAACGCAATTATCAACAACTGCATTCTCGTCACCCTCTTGTGCATTTACCTCCACAGTATTTGTACTCACATCCACTTCAACATTTTTCTCTGTAGTTTCAGAGTCACTGCAAGTTTTTTCAATCGGAATATCTACCGTGTTAGTGTCTTCTGACGCACTGGCATTCATCACAACACTGTTATCTAATTCCTGCACAACAGAGCGGTCGTCTTTTTCAGGTGGTAGTTCAGTCATTATTGCATCTCCGTCAATATCAAATTCCATATGATTGTCGTGGTCGTCTTCGTGTAACTCACCTTCTTTATCAATGACTGGCTCCTTAAGCTCCTTTGACAAAAATCTGTTTTCAAAATTGCGCTTCATTCGTTCTTCAATGTGCTTCAGTTCAGAGAAAACGTCCTGTCGTCTTTTCTCAATCAAATCTGAAATAACCAAATTGAATTTAGAAAGAGGAAAATATTGTTGTTGTCTAAAACTTACTTTCAATTTCTGTTTTACTTGTTTCTAGGGCAGCTTTGTTGGCCTCATTTAATCTACGTGGTAGATATTGTATTTGGGGCTTAGTTTTAGTCAAAATGAAATTGGTTCGTGGTTTTTGACGTTCCTCCCAAGCAGCATACTCCTTCATTCTAACCATCTTCAGTTCAATGATTCGGATCTCAGATTGTTTCTTTCGTCTATTCAAAAACAACTCTTGCTTTTCCTTTTTGATTTCTTCCTTCTCTTTGATTTCGTGTTCCTCAATTTTTTTTTCAAGTTGCGCTCTCTTATCCTCCTATAATAAAAAATAAACAACATAAAAACCAAGTAAATGAGGTTATTAAAGTAAATCTTTACCTTCTGCTTGAGTTTCGTTTCTTCCTGCTGAAACTTCTGCAGAGTACCCAAAAGTGCTCCGAACATTCTTCTATTCCTCGCTTTGGATTTCTCATCTTTACTTTGAGCTGCCAACGCTTCCTGCCTGCTAGGCACTTCTTTTGGTGTTACAATAACTTTACTTATCATCTGTTTTTGTACTCCATGGTGAATGTCTTCGTGATGGACGGGTCTTTCTCTTTCAGATAACCTCTGGAATACTGAGACGCCGCTTGTGTTCCTACGTTTATTCGGTGGCGCCTCATTTTCATGTGCAAAATTCCGACCACGAGCACCTCTAACTGATCTGCCCTTTTCTTCAGTTACAACAGTACCACGTTTAGCAGCAGGTCTTGGTGGTAATTCTGAGGGGTCTCTGCCGATTAACCTCTTTATATTTTCATCTACACCCTTTAGACTGCTTTTGGCTTGTTCTAATTCGGATTGTAAACTACCAAAGGATTTTAAAATTTCAGTACCCATCTTAAATCATATATTATAATAACTTTTAACAAACAAATCGATTGTACAAAATTACAAACACTCTTCATAAGCGAATGTCAAAGCTGATTTGGGGAATTTTGATTTGTCTGTTGTCTACACTGCTAACTGATTGTGGCGTTTTCGGCATTGCACTGATTATATATGTGTCTTGTTTCCAACCGTGTATAAAGAAAGAAACGGATATATACTTAGTGCAGTAAATGGAAAACAATTTAGTTCCGAATAAAGCAGTGTCACCACCAGTTGAAATAGAAACAAAGAATTTAATTATAACAATATTTTATTACATTACGTCATTACGAGGCTATTTAACTATTCATTTATTTACGATAATAAGGAGTTTATCAAAAAAGTCGCGATTTAGACATTTCAATTTTCTAAACTAGGGGACTACCATTTTACACTATGGCAGCACTGAGAATTTCAAAAACTAATTTAAAACAAAAAGCTAATGTAGATTAATTGTTAATTTCAGAAAACTATTGTTTAAATAATTTTAAGTCTCAAATATGTGTCTACTTTGCCTGATTGTGTCCTAAAATATTTAGAGTATTTAAATATCTGTAATTAGATGAAGAAGAAGGAGGTACTTTCTAAAAAGTTAACCTCTTGTAAATATATTTTTACAGAAATGTTGTTTCCATTACTAAGAAAATACTCGTGCAAGCTGTGTTTACAAACAATAACATCAAAACGATATGTGCATACAACTCCAATCCTAACAACTTTTTTCGAAAGGGATCCTAAAGGTGGATACAAAGACAAGCGCCCTAAACCACCGGTAAAAGAACTTGTACGGGAATCATTACAAGAATTAAAGCAAGAAATCGCACTATGGAAGCAGGAAGTAAAAGATCGCTTCGACACAAATTTCCTACTTGTTTGTCGGCCGGGTGAAGTGGACATAGCTTGGGAGTTTGTGGACGAGAAATCCCTGGCCAAATGGGTAGTCACAAGTGACAGTGACCACAACGAAGGGTGGAGCAATTGCTCCTTGACGTTAACCAAAACTCCACGTGGTTTATTCTCTGGTTATTTGTCATTAAAAGTGCCGAAGGATGGACGAATAAAGCGATCAGGTTATTGCAATATGAAAACCATGCCTGCCAGAAAATCTTTTAAAAGAGAGTCGCATTTGAACTGGACGAGTTATAATATGTTGGTGATGAGAGTTCGGGGTGATGGACGTTCGTATTTGTTGAACATTCACTGCAAGGGCTATTTCGATTTAACATGGAATGATATGTATCATTATGTATTGTATACTAGAGGCGGGCCTTACTGGCAGACGACTAGAATACCGTTTTCTAAATTCTTTTTGGCCTCAAAAGGACGAATACAAGATCGACAAAGTCCTTTGCCGTTGGACAAGATCACTAGCTTTGGTATAACAGCTGCTGAGAGGTTTAGTGGTGATTTTTCTTTGGAAATTGATTATATTGGACTAGAATACGATCCCAATCATACGGAAGAATTTGCTTATGAAATGTATGAAACTCAGCAATTTATCGCATCTACATAAATCTTTTAAACTAAAGAGTCAGTTGGGTTTCTGGAAATATTATCTAATAAAACTTTTGTAAATAAAATTGGTTAGATAAAAATTTTAAATTAAAGGAAAAAGTTTAGTAAATAAAATGTTATAATTTACGGTAGAGACCAAACCATGCACTTATATTTACGATAAATCATTTCCACTTCGCTCCTGCTAGCTCCCCTATAAAGAAAATGCAGGGTGTCCCAGGGGAGCTCAGGATAGACACGAAATATTTTTTGGTGTGCTTCTTGAATAAATTCAGCATTGTCCTGCATATTTTTTTATCCACAATCCTGGTTGGTTTTCGAGCAATCATCTCTTGAATGTTGAAAATTGTAAATTGAAAAAGTAAAACACTGTTGCATAAAAAGTCTGCTAAACTATTTCATTATCGAAAAAAAGTTATACATGAAATTTGTAGCTGTGATGATTTGCGATCGAAAGTATCTTGTAGTTTTTTTTTAGTGTTAATACTTAAAGAATTATTAGTGTTCAAATTTGGAATTTGAAAAAATAAATCATGTTCACGTTTCATTTAATTTATTTTGAAAACTAGTGTTGAAAATAGTTAAAAATTTGATACATGATGAAAGATTGGTTTATTTTGAATCGAAAAGTTCAATTCCATTTTGAACATAAGCGATGGAATTATTAAGTTTGTTAAAAATATTTTCATAAGTTGCCACCTGAAATGACTTTATATGGAAAATAAAGAAATAAAAAAAACCCGGATTGGAGATAAAAAAATTATACAGGGCAATGCAGAATGTATTCAAGAATCATATCTAAAAATATTTCGTGTCTAACCTGGGACACCCTGTATATTAATGGATTATTAATGCTATAAAGTCCATGTGAATAATATTTTATTAAATAATTTTCCGATAAGAAAGAAGTTTGTGAAAAAGTAAATTTCGTCCTTCTGATACTTATTGTTAAGATTTTTCTTATTTCGAAGATAAAGCAGCAAGAGTAAGATTTTTAAAATTTCCAAAATTTTACTAATTTGGATTTATCCATCAAAAGAGAAAATCAAGAAATATTTGCAATAATTTTCATTTTACGACATGGAAATAGATAATTTTTTATTACTTTCTTATACGTAGTATAAGGAAGTATAGTAATCGTGATTTTTTTCGACTTCGAGATTTTGATGGATTCACACGTTTTGAGGGCCCCTGAATCAATTTTGACCATTTTCGCCATGATGTCTGTCTGTCTGTGTGTGTCTGTGTGTCTGTCTGTATCCACCATAACTCAAAAACGAGTTATCGGATTTGATTCAAATTTCATATTTAAGAGTTTGAACAAAATTGTGGGTGCCACATTCAATGTTTTTCATCTAGCACCAAAACAAGTGACAGTTACCTGATGACATTTTTAGGTTTTTTAAGAATATCTTGAAAAATAAACAATTTATGAGATTTTTTTATTCTTTAACATTGATTTAGAATTGAATTTTGAACAAATTTTGTTTGAACTTTTTTTTGAAATTCCGTCAAAAAAATTTCAAAAAAACGAGATATTCCTAAAACACTTTATATTTCTCATAGCGCGCTTTGATAGTTGAATCCGAGGGTCGAAAAGTAATTATTGTGATACTATCCGTATAAGAAAGTCATGTGTTGGGCACATCAGATATTTGTATTTTACATTTAAAATAAGTTAAATTTTGAATATTATTGTTTTCGCGCTTCAAAAAACATACCGACCCAACCGAAATCTCCTTGAAACAGCTGATTTTCCTTTTGACAGTTCTAATCCAAAATTCTAAATGTAGAGTTACGAAGAATTAAAAATGGCAATTGGGGCATTTCCTGTAGCCAAATTAGGAACTTTAGTGATAAAACAAATCAGTAAACCAATAGCAAACGTTATTAAAAACCAAGCGAAGAGTTCGCCTGTCTTTCGAAGATATGTGTGCATGCCACCAGCTCAGTGTACGATGTTGAGGTTATATAAACATCAAATACTAAAAATCTGATTTCAGTTTATAACTGGTGTGAGGTAACTGCTAAAATGTGGATACTGAATTTAGGGAGACCAGTTAATATACCTGTACTTAACGAGGCAATGGCGATAGAATTAGGAGCAAATTTACTAGGCGAAGGGGTTTTATTTTTGATTGCTGCGGGAATTTTGATATCAGAGTACAACAGGTTTGTATGCCGCTAGATTAAAGTAGATACTAAACTCAGAGAGTGCATTTTTTACTAGATCAGCAAGAAAAGAAGCTGCCAAAGAAGAGGCAAAACTTAAAGAAATGTCACAGCTTCATAACACCATTCAAGAATTATTTATACAGTCCGAAGAACAAGGTGCCCATATTCGAGAGTTAACGCGAAAAATAGGCGATTTAGGTAACAAGTTTTAGCTTAGGTAGTAGATTACTTGTTAATAAGAATTATAAAGTATTAAGTTCCCAAAGATAAAATTACTTAACTTAGTTCACAGAAGTATTCACAATTTTTGCTAAAATTTTCATGTAATGTTCGAATAGCAGTGTTATTTGGGAGGTAGAACCTTGAAGGCACAGTTTCGACTCATGCAAATAGCTTCTTATTTTTTAGAATTAACTTATGTTTAACAGTATTTCTTTACTTTTTTTAAATTTTATTTTAACCTGTAAAATGTTTCTATAAATATATTTGTTTGAAACTGTGAACTTTTGATATTTTAATTTACAATATTCAAGGATGCAAAAATAATTTACCTTTTCAGTTCCCTAAAGCCTCTTTAAAATATTCTACACTTCATGATACTTATCTAAAAACTATACGATTCAAATGTATTGAGCCCTGACTTTAATCATGATCACTCAAAAACGGAGATGCGAAAATAATTGAAAAAATTATATGCTCATTATGTGTGTCTATTTGAAACCACCCACCAAAATGTGATATCTTAGTTTGTTCGTTGAATGAATTTTTTTCGGAATTTTTCATTTTAGAATTTGGGAGTTATCTTATAGTCCATATTAAATTTACATTGCTAGGTACAAAGTCGGTTAAATTAGGAAACTAGTAGCATTTTTTCCGCTTATTACAATGGTGAAAACCTGACCTTGTCAGTTGTTTCATGGATTCCGACTTTTAGGGTTGTGTTCGCTGATTTTTTTTATTAGGTCGATGTATCGCTGGTCTATTCTTTCGTTTCTCAGTGCCTTTAAAATCGCATCTATTTCCACGGTGTCAAAATCCTTCCTAAAGTCTCTAAAGGCCATCCAGAGAGGGATATTACTCGTATATTGTGTTGACTTTTCTATAACTTGCTGCACTGTTGTAAGTCTTCAGCTGTGCCGTACTTAATTTTTTCTAAAGCCCGCCTGTTCCCTATGAAGTGTTTGTGTACTTGAGATAGGAGGCTTATAAGGCGGTAATTTTCCAAGTCTTCAGGATCTCCTTTTTTATAGATCAGAATTACTAGCGCGTTTTGCCAGTCCTCTGGGATTTCACCCTCTATCAAACATTTATTTAAAAATTTCCTTATGGCCTCTTTGGCATCTTCGGAACACTCTTTTAATATCTCAGGCAAAATGTCATCTTCACCGGCTGCCTTGTTGTTTTTTAGTTGTAGGACTAAGTTTATTTAGTCTATTACGATGCCCGGGAGCTCTTCTGAATTTACATTAATGATTTTCTCTGATTTCTGGAATCTCTGGTAGAAGATGAAGGTCTTTTTCCAGTACTATATAGGTTCTAGTAAAAAGTTTCGGTCACTCCAAATATTTCTGATCTATTGACCACTGTATTTCCTCTTTGGCCTTTGGGTTTGTTAATGCTTCTTTTCAGCGTAGTTTGTTTTCGGAAAATGTTGAGGTCTTTATTGTTTTCGATTATGTCATTTACTAATTTGGTTTTATGTCTTGTTTCGCCTTTTTCCTTACGGTTTAATTTAGTTCCGCAAATTCTCTTTATATTTTGATGCGTTCCCTTCTTTTTTCTAGTAGTGTTTTAGTGTCTTTTAAGAGTTTGTCTGCTTTTTTTTTTTGGGAGCAATTATGTTTCTTGATGATTCTTTCTATATTTTCGTGATTCTTTTGTTGTCTTCGTTGATAGTAAATTGTGTTTGTTGTTCTTGTTCTGTTAGTCTTTTTCACAATTCGTACTCTTAAATTACCTACCTAAAAGTGTTCTTATTGTTGTATTCTTAAGTCTGCCCTGGCTAGCGGCTTTAAGCATCACTCCCTTCGACGTCTCCCCACCCCTTGTGAGCGCACAATTTTATTCTTTGCATGTTTCAAAGGCTGTAATTCGTTAACAATTAATTTTTTTCGGATTTGTTGAATTGATTAGAAGTTTATGTTCTAAAAATAATTTTTGCCTTATCTCCAAAGGTAACTGAACAGGCGTGATACCACATTTTTGTAAATTATACCGAAGATTTTGGATAAAAAATATTGAAAAAATTACCATATACATATTAACAAAAATATTCTTTCATAACACTCAAAAAATTTTACATAAAACTAATAAGCAATTTCTGAAATATTATCAAATAAATTTTAATATCATGAAAATATCGTTAAAAACGACTATTTTTTTGGTATAAGTTAGAGTATCTTCATAACATGTTAACCCAAGTTATTCAAATTTCGGTGAGTGATTTAAAACAAACATACAGGGTGTTCGCGCGAAGTGGCTCACTATTGCTAACTTCGTTATTATTGAAGCTACAAAGTCGGTTAAATTAGCAAACTAGTAGCATTTTTTTCGCTAATTACAATGGTGAAAACAAAAAAACAATTGACCATCTGGTTTTCGAGATATTCACAAAAATAACATTTTTTTAAATGGAACACCCTATATATTTTTACAGAAATCGATGACAAATTAAATTCTGTACAAAAAATGTCCTTAATTTTTTTTATTATAATTTAAAATTAGCGAGTTATTTTGAAAAAAAGTTTGAAATTCTTTAAAATTAAGTAGCCATAAAACGGAATAGTAATTTATTAAAACCAAACAATCATAATGTTGAATTTAAGCAAGTTGAAAAAAACTTGAAAGAATTACGGAAATATTACTATTTTATTTAATATTTTTAATATACAGGTGTTTGCGCAAAGTGGTTCACTATTGCTTACTTTGTTATTATTGGAGCTACAAAGTCGGTTAAACTAACAAACTAGTAGCATTTTTTCCGCTGATTATAATGGTGAATACAGAAAAACAATTGGCCATTTGGTTTTCGAGATATTCACAAAAATAAATGGAACACCCTGTATATTTTTGCAAAAATCGATGATAAATTAAATTCTGAACAAAGAATGTTCTTATGCTTTTTTGACAATTTTTTAAAATAAGCGAGTTATTTTGAAAAACAGTTTTAAAACTTTTAATATCAAGTAGCCATGAAAATTATAATTTTGTAAATTTTCAATATTTCCGTAATTCTTTCAAGTATTTTTCAATTTGCTTAAATTCAAAATTATGATTGTTTGGTTTTAATAAATTACTATTCCATTTTATGGTTACTTGATTTTAAATAATTGCAAACTTTTTTTTTAAATAACTCGTTTATTTTAAATTATTATCAAAAAAAGATGAGGACATTTTTTGTATAGAATTTAAGTTTCCATCGATTTTTGCAAACATATATAAGGTGTTCCATTTAAAAAAATGTTATTTTTTTTAAATATCTTGAAAACCAGATGGTCAATTGTTTTTCTGTTTTCACCATTGTAATCAGCGGAAAAAATGCTACTAATTTGCTAATTTAACCGACTTTGTAGCTCCAATAATAACGAAGTTAGCAATAGTGAGCCTCTTCGCGCGAACACCCTGTATAATGAACACAATTTTTTCGCTCTTCCGTGTTTGAGATATTCGCTACTAAAGTGAGGGCTCACTACATTTGAATCGTTTGAAATTTTGAAAATACCAAAATTTCAAAAAAGTGTCTTTTATATTATTAGTCTTGTTCATAGAACAGTTTCCAACCAGTCAAAGCCAATCAAATTGCGAGAAAGCAGTTTGCAAACTGACTGGTTGGAAACTGCTCTACGAACAAAGTTATTACTATACCATGATTACTATGACTAAATAGGTTATCCCCATTTTCCAGAAACAAGACTTATGCAAAGCAACTTAAAACAGGCCATCAAACCATCACCACCAGTTCGAAGTGGACCATCTCCATCGACGCCTGTTTCACCAAAAGACAAAAACTTAGTCACTAGCGACGACTTAGTTTGGCTAAAAAACACTGACAATATTGTGCCACACTCAACCGATCCATATTTATCAAAAAATGTACTTTTAAAAGCTGTAAATGATATTGGCTTTGAATTGTGGAACTATCCAAGTAAACGTGAGAATGGAATTTTAATACAAGGTTTAGAACATCTATATGGCAATGTTTTCAAAATGAATTTTAGGAATTGATTGTGCATCGTATTTTTATTGTAATTATAAGTTCTACAAGTGTATATAGATATTGCTTTTTATGTAAAAAGAAAATATTACAATTATTATTTATTAATATCTCGAAATAGTGTTGCATCTGGAGGTAGCGTAGTATTAATAAAAATACTGTAAATATCGAAAATCATTGTCGAATTATTTTGTTGTCAGTTTTAAGAGCTATTATTATAAATTAAATTAAAACAATGGACACCATCACAAGGAACATGAAAACAAAACTAGTATAATAAAATTAAATCTCCAAATCTAATATTTAAACGATAACTAAACAATGTCTATTGTATTGTTATCATTCTACACATAATTATTCTTGAGAATAATGATTTTCACAAAGTGGTTAGAAAAAGAATTAAATTTTAATCCACTTAAAATATGTTCTGCTGCTGATACTGATACAAGTATTTTGAAGTTTGTAAAATAAACATTTAATTGCATTGCAATTTATACTATCTTGCAGTGTACAGGGTGTACAACTAAAAATGGTCGCCGGCTGTATCTCAAAAACTATTTATCGTACAACCTTCGGAAAAAAATATTTATAGTAAAAGTGGCCAATAGAAATCGCTGGAAATTATTTTCAAGTTTCTAGCTTCGCCGCTAGGGGGCGTACCTGCTATGGCAAATGATAAAATCATGATTTTCTAAAAAATAAAAGGCAGTTAAGGTAACTCAAAAATAACTTGTGATAACAATAATACGGGTTGTGAGTCCATTTAAATTTTTCAAGAAAAATCGATAAAATTAATAAGTTTTCAAAAAACGCCACCTAGCAACAAATATATGAATCAAAACAACTTCTCTTATCGAACATCGTTTGAAGCGAGAAAAGTTCTTTCAAACGATACTAAGTTTGCCAAATTCTATAAAGTTAAACAGAAGTTATAAGTATTTTCGTACAGAAGAATTCACCCTCTCCTCCCACCCTTATTTGATGAGCTAGAGCAAAAAGTGTTAAACCAAAATTGTGTATAATTGTTTCAGCTTTCCAATAAAGTTATTTTTGAGTTACCTTAATTGCCTATAATTTGGAGAAAATCATGATTTTATAATTTTCCATGGCAGGTACGCCCTTGAAAACTTGAAAATAATTTCCAGCGATTTCTTTTGGCCACTTTTACTATAAATATTTTTTTCCGAAGGCTGTACGATAAATAGTTTCTGAGATACAGCCGGCGACCATTCTTAGTTGTACACCCTGTACACATATTATATTGATTAAATTATTACAAATAATAAGAAAACAAAAATGTGGAATAAAAACTTTTAACAAAAAATAAAATAAATATTACATCTCATCCTCAACAAATAAAGACTAGTAACAAAAAATTACGGAGTCTCAGTTATAAGTTTATGTATAGTTTCCAATTGTTTCTTCAGTTCATTCACATTCACTGTGCCTTTTTTCTGTCTGGATTTGGATCGGGCCTTCGAACTGCACCTAGAGTTTACCGAACTTTCTCGGGATTCCCTTCTGCTAACCATCCGAGCCTTTGTTTTAAACATTTCACCAGAATCTGTTGGGTCCATTTCACAATATTTATTTGAGCTAGCAGACGAAGTGCTCCGACTGCTCTTACAAGAAGTATAGCTTTTGTTGCAACTGTAGCTAATAATATTATTAATAGAATTTATAAGAAAATGTGGTAAGTTTCTACCTTGATTTTCGACTTGCTCTATACGATCTCGGCGGGTTAAAGTTGTATGGTGGATAATCATGTAGCGGTGCTTTGCTTCTTCTGTACACTGTTTTAACGTGGCTTGATGGTTTTTTTGATACGGCAAAATCCCCTACATCCATGCTGCAAAGGCAAGGTATAAAAATTGCTAAAATAAAATTTTAGTGCGTAATACCACCGCGAAGGTGCCCGACTGAGGACCTTTAATTTAGCTTTCAAATTTTTTTCTGAGCATTTTACTTTATCTAATTCTTTGGCCAAATGCACTTTTTCATTGCGTAACTTATCCACCAGCTCATGATGGGAATTCCTCTCGCTCACCACGCTTTTTTCCAAATTACTAACGGCTTTTTGCATAGATATCAGATGCCCCTTTGGTTTTTTCTCCAAAAGCTTGGTTAAACGACTGATTTCTACATGCAACTGATCGTTTTCTTCTATTAGTTCATCGACACTAAAAACTGACACTGTACTCAAGTTTCTTAGGAAATATTTCAGAGTACCGTTGCTGAAGAAAATTAATTTTTTTCGGGTCATTGCTCATAGTTTTTTCCAGCAAATCTTCTTTAGTTTTTGTTAGTTCTGACTCTAGTCGTCTGATGGTGGCTTGAAGTATGGCGGGATCTGGAGGGCCACAGTATTCAAGAGGTAATGGATACCGAATTCTACGGATAGCTAGATTTTAATTAAATTAAAATTTATTTACACTAGTCCGTACTTGTCGAATTCCACAACGTAAGTAATTATCAAGTATCGTCGATGGTTATTGAGGTTTGGTCCACTATTTTTGGAAATTATTTTTCGGGACCTAAGCATTTCTAAATCATCATAAGTTAACAAATCTAAACTTACGCTTTCGCTTGTCTACAAATTTTAGTTTTTCAAAGTTAATGTGGATATAAAAAAATATAAACTTACTCGTAATAATCCAGATCTTATCATTGCTACAAATATATCAAATTGTTTGAAATTTCCTGTCTTGTGTGTTAAATTTTCAACATCTATAAAATAATTCCTTTAATTTCGTATCATTATAGTTTTAATTTTAGTAAATTTTACACGTTGCATCATAACTACATTGCCACTCTTCACCCGAACTTTTCTCTGTTACCAATATTTCTAAGTTATTATGTAAGACATTCATTTTAAATAAAAACTCTTGCCCATGAAAGGTACATGTTGTTATCAAATTTGGATCAGCCATTCTTACAAAAATGGCTTCTTTTGCTTTACTTGTCTAATTTTGATTACACAATTCTGACATTACAATAATTTATTACAAAACTCATCATGACAATAATAATAGTAGGTACGGTAATCTAGATTTGTTAATTTATTAAATTTTTGGGTTTTTCCGAAACTTTTGCGATCAAAGGGGGGTCGACCCTGAGTGTAATAGACCACTTTGGGACAAGCGGATAAGCCACCCCCGTATAATTTTCCGCCATCTTGAAAATAAGGATTAGTTTGAGTTTTAGGAATATCTCGGAAATCGTAACATTTTTCTAAAAAGTGATTGAGAGCAATTTTGATTAGAATTAAATTGCGCACATTTTTTGTTTATATCATTTTCTCATATCTCTTATTGTTTAAATAATATAGCAGGGCAAAATGGAAAAAGGGGTTAAGTCGAATTTCAATTAATTGATTATCTATAAAATTTTGATTATTTTGTACAGGGTGTACAACTAAGAATGGTCGCCGGCTGTATCTCAGAAACTATTTATCGTACAGCCTTCGGAAAAAAATATTTATGGTAAAAGTGGCCAAGAGAAATCGCTGGAAATTATTTTCAAGTTTCTAGCTTCGCCGCTAGGGGGCGTACCTGCCATGGCAAATGATAAAATCATGATTTTCTCCAAATTATAGGCAATTAAGGTAACTCAAAAATAACTTTATTGGAAAGCTGAAACAATTATACACAATTTTGGTCTAACACTTTTTGCTCTAGCTCATCAAATAAGGGTGATAACAATAATACGGGTTGTGAATCGTGTAAAAACTATTTTGTCTATATTTCTTGAACGAAAAAAGATATGGATCTGCGGTTTTCACTAATATTTTCGATATTTTATACTAATTTTAATAATTTAAAAAATATTTATGAGTCCATTTAAATTTTTCAAGAAAAATCGATAAAATTAATAAGTTTTCAAAAAACACCACCTAGCAACAAATATATGAATCAAAACAACTTCTCTTACCGAACATCGTTTGAAGCAAGAAAAGTTCTTTCAAACGATACTAAGTTTCTCAAATTCTATAAAGTTAAACAGAAGTTATAAGCATTTTCGTACAGAAGAATTCACCCTCTCCTCCCACCCTTATTTGATGAGCTAGAGCAAAAAGTTTTAGACCAAAATTGTGTATAATTGTTTCAGCTTTCCAATAAAGTTATTTTTGTTACAAAGCCTACCACTTAAATTCGCAAAACGACTTATGATAACAATAATACGTGTTGTGTATCGTGTAAAAACTATTTTCTCCATATTTCCTGTCGAAAAAAGATATGGATCTGCGGTTTTCACTAATATGTTCGATATTTTATACTAATTTTAATAATGTTAAAAAATATATATGAGTCTATTTAAATTTTTTAAGAAAAATCGATAAAATTAATAAGTTTTCAAAAAGCGCCACCTAACAACAAATATATGAATCAAAACAACTTCTCTTATCGAACATCGTTTGAAGCAAGAAAAGTTCTCTTAAACGATACTAAGTTTGCCAAATTCTATAAAGTTAAACAGAAGTTATAAGCATTTTCGTACAGAAGAATTCACCCTCTCCTCCCACCCTTATTTGATGAACTAGAGCAAAAAGTGTTAAACCAAAATTGTGTATAATTGTTTCAGCTTTCCAATAAAGTTATTTTTGAGTTACCTTAATTGCCTATAATTTGGAGAAAATCATGATTTTATCATTTTCCATGGCAGGTACGCCCCCTAGCGGCGAAGCTAGAAACTTGAAAATAATTTCCAGCGATTTCTTTTGGCCACTTTTACTATAAATATTTTTTTCCGAAGGCTGTACGATAAATAGTTTCTGAGATACAGCCGGCGACCATTTTTAGTTGTACACCCTGTACAGGAAAATCATCGACCTTTAGCAAGGTAATCCAAACAAAAAACAGTAAATAATTATGGAAAATTTTTATTAATAAAGCTTTTTTGGTAAGTACATTTTAAAAACATTATATTACAAATTATACAAACCATTGAATGGTTACGAAACAAAACAACTCTCTGTAAGGGAAAAATACAAAACGAAATATATTAATACTGTAAATGCATATGAAAGAAAAAATAATTTGTTTTGCAAATCAAATTATTAATACTGCCGGCTATATTTTTGTTTATATTGTAATCGGTTTTTCGTTTTTATCTAATTAAAACGTAAAACTTGTATGAAATCCAGATTATACTTTGTTGGAATTTAATACTGAAATCAACAATATTTAAACAAAAAAACTTGTATTCACAGATCGATAAATGCAAAAGATTACATTAATAATACATATAAAAAATAAATAGTTAATAAATATGTCAAATATTTTACCTTTTAGGCTTATATATAGATAATAGACAAATTAATAAATTATTAAAGAAACAAATAATAATGTATAAAATGAAACAGTCATAAGATAAATAAAACTTTTAAAACTTAAATACTTATCGCTAAAAATCTAACATTAGATAGTTAAAAATTATTGTAGAAATATTAAATATTTAAGTATGTATTTTCTTCCAATTCATTATTAAAAAAAATATTATATTTTGGTGTTACAAGTAGTTCTTTACATATTAGTTATCAATTTACGTACAAATTCAACGTTACCTTATAACGTGCACACTCCGTATGAATAAATTAAATATAGGGAGTCAGCTAGAGATAAATGCCAATTATATACATAAAATTTACCTAATGGTATGTTCAGAGTTTTGTCATATGTATAGAAAATAATACACCTTGTTTATCCTACTATTTTACAATAAGCGATCATTTCCTCCTTGTCATTTGTAAAGGACTTTCTGGTGGGGATTCCACAGAGGATTCCTGTCTAAGCGAACGCCTAGAATTCTTTAAATTAGTGGACAACTTTTTTAGTGGTCTAGGTGATATGCTTGAATCAACATTTTGCATATCCGGATTATTAAACCATACATTCCGAGATGCATCACTAGTTGATGCTAGAGGAAAACAGTAAGTTAACATAACTCACGCAAAATCTACATGAAATATTTACCTACCTCTAAACTTTTGATCAACTCTAGAAGTGGATTTGTGCAGGTGGCCGTGTGAATCTAAAAGCGCAGCCGCCAAAGTCGAAGACGAATTACACGAAGAACCATCCGAAGTATTACTTGTATTTACACTGTTTGTTGAGAATGTACCTGACGTTGCCACTGGGCTGTACACTCTTGATATAAAATCCTCGTAGGTGGTGCTGTTTTTGTGTTTGTTTATAACCGAATTTAGTGATTCGGCTCGTTCCTCGTAACTGTGTGTTAGAAAAATGTTATTATTTCAACAGAAACTTCAGTTTATTTTGTACTTACTATTGTTGATAGTACTGGTAAGTAATTCGTTTTGCTCTGTTGGCGCATATTGCTGTGGCTCTAACCAATCCAGCTAAAATGTTTGTTTCAACAATGGCTTCATTGAAAAGTACTCCAAAATGTGGTACCTAATGAAACATATTGGTGAGGAATACGAAAACGAAGGCGTTTCTAAGGACTTACGTCTGCTTTACAGTTGACTGTAATGCGATTTAAGTTGTTGCCTAATGGATAAATAGTTATCAAAATATCACAGAACTCAGTGGGAATGATATCACGTCTATAATCTCTTGAATGTTCTGACCATACTATATGGACCTCGTCGTTTCCTAAATGTCTCGTCTAAAATAAATGGTTGTACGTGTAAATGAGAAAATTACCGTATTTTAATATTTTATATTATATTTTACAATAACAATTGTTATACACTTTTATATTATTTTACGAAGATATAATCCGCTTTCGCAGTTCGTGGGCAGAATTTGAATTTTTTTTCAAACTGTCCAACCAAATTGAATCAAAGTTTATATGCAAAGTGATTCTAAAATGGCGCGATACGTTGTAGGGAATCGTTAATAGAGCCTGAGAAAAATAGTTAAAAACACTATATGCCTTATTTTTTTAATTATTAAAGAAAAACTAATTAGTAAAATTGGCAACACATCAAGTATGAACTGGTGGGCTGATAAGAGCATTTAAATAAATTTGCGTTCGTCGCATACTGTTGTCCTGAACTCTTTGGAGCATCTCTACATTAATCGTTTGAACAGGGTTTTGTATTCGAAAATTCAAGAAATTCACTCCATTTAATCGCTCTGCCAAATGAGTGCCAAGGATCCCAGCCCATAAACTCACGCTAAAGAGGAGTTGATGGTTGCGCCCGAAGGGCAAATAAGGATTTTCCAGGCCATAGTAATGGCTATTATGCATATTGAAAAAATTGTCTCTGCTGAAATTGGCCTTAAACGGACACAAAATACGAGAAACTAATCCTGAACTAATCCTTCATTTTCTTGAATTCTATTAAGTAACCAGTTACAGTACCTAATTAACTTTTAGGCAGTGCCTCCGCTGCCGGCAACGGCACCAGAATGAGCTGCCGGCAAAGAATTTTTAGGTTTTGCCGCGTATTCAATTATTATCAAGATAATGTTTTAAAGATTTGAAGGTTTTATTAAAATCCAACATTCTGGTCTAATTTATAATATAAATGAACAAATAAAAAAATGTTTTGTGTTTTCCTCTACTTGAATTTGATTAACACTAGTTGCCATTGCATTTGCAGTTTGTTGTATTTGGCTTATTTTGGCAAGAGAATAAGTTGTTTAAAGTCGGGGGAGCATTTTTTTTTCGCCGTGGCTAGACGACCGGTACCGGCTGGTAATAGTCAACCGGTAAAATGTAAATGACGTCATCAGTCTCGAATATACCGGCTGTTTTTAGGCGACCGGTAGAAAAAAATTTGTGTGTTAATATGGTTGTTAATATTGTTAATATTCAAATTGTATACGAACATGATTGAGTGAGCGTCGATATGATTTGTTTAGGTATTTTGTAGATATGGATGCTAATAACAATATGCATAAGCACGCAAGTTTTGATTTGGGCCATAATTTCCACACATTCACACATATGAGGCGCTACAGGCGCTTCAAGTTTGGTTGCGTTCTAATTTGGTGAGAAATAAACTTCTCGTGACTAACGCTGTATAATATTAAAAAATTAATAATTTTCGGAAGTCTCTCTTGCACTTATAGAAATAACTATGTCTGTCCCTGTTCCATTCATTACAGCGAAATTATTCATTATTGGATTTTTACCTAGAGCCATTTGCACAACGTACTCAGGGCTAAACGAGAAACAAGGTAGGAACATCAGCTATCTCGAATTTTAGGACATAAATCAAAATTTTACCTAAACAATTTTAATTTTTTATGTTTTTAATTTACATATGTACCTATTATAATGCACATAATACATATTTAAACATTAGATAATAAATTATTCTTTCTCAATTATTTAATTTGTGGTTCTATATTAATATAGAATGGACTTTGTTGAGTAGGTACCTACTGAAGAAGCACCGATCCTTTGATCCTAACAATATTGCAACTTAGAGCTGGCGTTCACAAAAGTAGGTAACTTAAACAAAACCTACTTTTTTTCTACCGGTCGGCTAAAAACAGCCGGTATATTCGAGACTAATGACGTCTTATGACGTCATATACATTTTACCGGTACCGGTCGTCTAGCCACAGCGTTTTTTTTTAAACCATTTTGTTTTCATGAAATATGAAAAAAATCCTCAATTAACAACCTAATCAGTAAAAGTAGGTATACTATTCTTTCACTTCTCAGTGGTTAGGTTGTTAATTGAGGTTTTTTTTTCATTTTTCATTAAACAAATGTTTTTTCAAAAAAAACAGGGTCCCCGAGTTTAAACAACTTCTCTTTCCAAAATAAGCCATATTTACAAAAAAACTAATTATTTTTAGGCATTTTTCGGAAAAGTCGTGATACGGAATTTTTACCACAATTTGTTACAACATTATTATCAATATCATCAATGAATGTGTTCGTTGCTCTCCAGAAAATCGTCTTTGAAAATATCCTTCAAAATTTCACGTTACCCTTCTTCCCAATGCTTTATGATAGATTTAATGATTTTCAATATCTCACGAAAAATTGGAGGGGAGACTTCACTAAACAACTGAGCCATTTTGTACCTTGATCATCCATATAAGCTTAAATTTAGTGTGATTAGTCATATATTTATTACGCGATTGCTGTTTACGAGTTACCTACAAATTTTGAAGGTTATGATTGCCGGCACCGGAGCCAACATTGTGGGGGCAACCGGCGCCGGCAGACATTAGTTTATTTTGCGGGCACCGTTGCCGGCAGCGGAGGCACGGCCTAACTTTTAACCTAAACTCGTTGGGCAAGAGAGCTTGAACTTTCGTGAAGTAGTAGGGATGGTAACCTTCATCAATTATAAACAAATTTAAATAACTTTGCAAAAGTCCTAATTCTTGCGAAATACTTAGGATACTTCTTGTTGGATCATCTTCCAGAGTTTTAAGAATTTGATCTTCCATTTGGACAATTACATATGTACACTAAATACGCATTTGATTGTTATTCGGGATGGAGATTTTATAACATCATTGCCAAATGCCTTTTCACAGCATTTTGATGAAAAATTTCCGATTTTCAAAATAAAAATTACGTGTAAATTTGGCCACGCAACAAATTTTTATTAGAAATCGGTTAAGGGCACAAGATTCTTTATAGGAAATAGTGTTATGGTTCAAAATTCCCCAGAGGAGAAAAGTTAAATGTTCAACTTCGTCTATCTCTTCATATTTCGATGAACCGATGACCAAGAATTTTTTTATTGTTTCCCATGCTCTTCTAACAATCCCCTATAACGTACCGGAGAGCTTATGTACCATTTTGGAATCACTCTGTATAAGCTACATTATTTATAATAATAATTTTAGACCATTACGTGGTAGTTTTTTGTACTCCGCTACTATTTAGTATCCAACTACTCTCGTAAATAATCAAAACCGCCTGTTTTATTGTACTAGCATTGTTGGAGTCCGTGACCCTCAAAATTTGAAACCATGATATAAATCAACATGAACAAGAGCTGCCCAGGAAAATCCAGTCTGAGGACTTTTCAATTTTTGTATAGAATACTTTTATCATTTTATGGCGGTTTGTTTTTCACTCTAATTTCTATCACACTTGAATCTTGAATGCCTGCTTCAGCGATTACATTCATGTCTCTTCTATTATCAGTACATTTTTCTCAAAAGGAATTAAGGAAAATAACTTAATTTCAAATATTAATCATTATCAGATAAAATAAAACTAATAATAATTCTGAATTATTCTCGTAAACACATATTTAAATATGTTTTTGAGATTTATGATATTTCTTATCATTCTTTTTTTATGTCAAATTGATTACCACGTGCACACACTCACGATTTTTATATGTAGTACGTCCCCTGATTGAGTTCACAGGAAGGAAAACTTTTTACTTTTAACTTTACGAAAAGATGTTATTCAATTTGGTTTGTTTTCAAACTCTTAAATTCATTATAAAAATTATATAAGGGGCATAAAAATATGAAAAAATGAACCACCCTGTTAAAATTAAATAATATCTTTATATTTTTCTCCTTTACCTTATTAAGCACTGCCTCAGGTGTATCCCCAGGCATTCTGGTGGCCACATGAAAAATCGATTCTAGAAAACTAGTGGCATAATAAGGAGCCGTGAGTCCAGTGGATCCTTGTCGTTGCAAACCACCCAGAAACCCTGTATGCCCCTCTAATTCAATTTCCCATGCTAAAGCCGCTAAAAATTGTTCATATGCTGCACTTCCACCTTGATTCGATAAAATCGAGCTTTTGTCCTCTTGTCCTGGTCCCACATAAATAATAGCCACCTAAAAAAACACAATCAATTAACTATGAATTCTTCACTAACAAATACATTACTTTGTGTGTTTCTCTGCAACTTTGACTGTCCAAGTTTCTCAATTCTCGGAGTAACCGTTCAGTCTTGTTGAGCAGATGCAATTGTTGTCTTCGCTCCCAACCAGCTAAACCCAGCTGAGAGAAGAGTAGACGACATTGTTGGAATGCATTTTGTTCCGCAGATACTGAAAATTTACGTGGTTATTTTGGAAGTTGTTGGGATTATATTTTACACTACCTTGAGTTTGATTCGTGCTATCATAAGAGATATTACTCTCATTCTCCACTCGACTACTTGGTCTGGAAATCGGCTGACTCAACATTGAATCCATATGCTGCGTATATCGACTTTCCTCAACTTCAGTGTTTCTTTGGCTTATGACTGAGGCAATTGCTTCTTGTTCCAATTCAACTGACATTGGAGGCACGGCCGGTTCATTTAACTTTCGATTGCAATCTTCTAAACATTCCGGACTCGTATATCCAAGATATTGCAACAACTACAACATAAAACTCATAAAACAAATGAAAATTTAGAGTGATTTTTTAACATACATCGTCTAACTGATCCAAATCCGGTGCAGCGTTAGTCACTTCGGGTAGGATATTCGGAGGACGATGTCTCATAGCTCTTTGTGGCAAATTATGTAAAGTTGTGCCCACCATTAAACTTTCAGGCTGGGTGAAATTCACCGGAGAAATTTTTGAAAAAGCAGTAAGCGGTTCTGTTTCCTTATCCGTTTCATTTTCTGGCGTTCGATATAAAATCGAAGCGTCCCAACTAGCTTTCCCTGAAAGATCTCGGAGCAAGACACGAACTTGCTTATCAGCTGTTGATAAACCGGCTGTAACACCTCCACCCGGCAAATCTAAAGCTGGAAGCTCTATGAGGCTTGCAATGACGTTTTGGGTCAAAATAAACAACTGAAAGTCACAAGTTAACACCTAAACAAACTATTATCATAAATGACCGTACCTGAATGTTTGGTGCAGTGAAGATACTTGTTGACAAATCATCTGAACTGAGGTTAGGCACGTCATCATGCTCCACTACCAGTGAGCTAAGGCGGGCAGCTCCAATGGCCATCGGAAAATGTCCTAAATGGGTGACTAGATGGGCTAGCACTGTCTTAGCGCACAAGGTAATGGCTTTTTGACATTGATTGTTTTTGGACGGAGACATTGTGTGGGGAGTGTGCTCTAAATCATCTGACAGGATATTTGGGTCAAAATCGTCGTTTAGGCTTGGCTGGGAAAGGCCACCAGGATTCTCAGTTGACGCTTTTCCAATTATTATTTTATGCAGTACCTACAATACAATCCGCAATTATGTAAACAGAATATGCAAAAAAAATTAAATTTTGTCGAGATTATAGAAACACGAAATATTTTCGCATTATGTTGATAAATCATTATTTAATTTATTTTTGATAAGGATCTTGGACAAAAAACCATTGATTAGAATACTAATCTTAAATAATCTCCATGCATTGCAATGAAATAACTAAACTTGAATTGATTATATTGAAGAAAAAATAGCCTTATCTCTCTACCTATTGGGTAGCATCCGTATTCTGCAAGTTCTAGTCTTTGAACGGTTGATTCTGAGACTTGAATCTAAAACCTACCATATGAAAGAGTTACTGAACTAAAAGCAAAGGGAGAGCGAGAAATTTACCGCTCGCCAAGCGAATTGATTTACAATTAAAATGCAACTTTGAAAGAGGTAATTCCATAAAAGTCCTCAGACTGCCTACTTAAGCATTATGGATAAACCAATAGCAAATATTATTTATTACTGTCCGTTTTATAAATGCTTTCACGTCACCAGTAAAAATATTCATATAAAATTACTATGTTGTAATCGAGGTTGTAATACTTCTTTTTAGTAGATATATTACTCCTAATATACTTTTAGGGCGAATTTAAAACTACAAATATTAAACATATACAGGGTGATCAGTAATTGGCGCACTCGGAGCAGACTGTGATAAACTTTAGGTTTTAAGAATAACCAATTTTTGTACCGCAGTGCTGTAAGTCCTTTCTTTACAAAGATATGACCATTTTTGCGTAAATAAAAGTGGCAACACTGCATTGAACATGTGAATAGGTTCGACGAGAAAAAAAAAGAGAAACGTTCAATATTTTATGATGCGAGAACTTGTCAAACTAATTTAGTACTGTCAATTTTATTAAAAAACAGAAACAACAATTGAAATTCATTATTAATATTTTCATGGCAATAGAAGGTATTTTAGTTTATCCCAAGGGGAGCTTGAGAGGTTGCCAAACTTCAAATTTCTCTCAAATTTAGGTATTTTATTAAATTTTAACATTTTCAATTTCTTTGTATTAGAGGTTGTGTGAAAAAAATTGAACAAATCATATTGCATTTTATCCAGAGATTATAGTAGCATGAATTATTCACTCATTTTTGTCTTGGTTACTAAAATAATTAGCTTGTAACTTGGATGAGGGAAATTCTATAACTCGGAAACTAACCATCGGATTTAATTTTTCTTTGCAGATTATCCTTAGTTTTAATGTGCCCTATAACGCCCTGTATTCTGAGTGCGCCAATTACTGATCACCCTGTATTTGCCAATTTATATAAACAAAAAATTGTATTGTGATATTCATCCAACTTTACTTGTTTATTATTATCAACACAATTTGTTAATATTGCAATAATTTCGATAAAAAATTGTAAAAATCTATTTGGAAAGTTTTGTCTATTGTGTGGTTTAAGCAATTAATTTCACATTTTTTACTTTTAATCCTTTAGATATAAATTGTGTCATTTTTATCAGGTAATGAATTTAATGGTTTACGAGGATTTATTTGCAATTTTGGTGATTAATTCGCAATAAAACTCGATGATACAGAAAATTCTAAGATCGAAACTGTTCTCTTTTGGAAAATAATAGAATGAGTTTTCAAAGAATCTACCTCATTCCTGAAATTATCCGAAAATATCGATGATTTTAATGTAGCTTACTTAGTCTACATATAGTGACATGCACGATTACTAGGGATAAGGTTATTTGACTGAAGCGTATATTTGACAAAAATATGCTCCAAGATTTCAGTTCAAAAATTAATATTAGCTGGTGACCTTTCTAGTCATCATGTTTTCATGACAAGCAGGCAAAGCAAAGCAAAGAAATTATGGATAGTACAGGAACATTAGATCAAATATGTATAAGGCAATCTGTGATAAAATTTTCGGGTCTTTCGAACCTTTTGAGATCGAAAGGGGCGTCGACAGAGAGTGTAAAAAATCACTTTTAGAAACCGTGAAAAAACCACCGAGATACAAATAGGTCGCTTAATTGTTTATAAATTATTATTAACAAATTTTTTTCCGCAATAAAAAGGTACACTGGAATGTTTGATGTGTGTAGCAATGAGAATTTCTCTTGGTTCAATTTTCGTAGAAAAAATTATTTTGTTAATTGTTATTGAAAAATATTTTTAAATAAATTTTGCAAATTGCATAATTATTATTAATTATTAGAAGAATAATCGTTTCATTCACAAAACTATGATAAAAATGCAAAAAGATTGGATTTACCTCCTTTTTTCCAATTGGCGCTGCTATATTATTTAAACAATAAGAGATATGAAAAAATGTTATAAACAAAAAATGTGCGAAATTTAATTATCTGCAAAATTGCTCTCGATCACTTTTTTGAAAAAAGTGACGAGTTCCGAAATATCCTCAAAAGTCTTATTTTCAAGATGGCCGAAAATGATACGCGGATGGCTTGTCCAAAAGTGGTTTTTTACACTCAGGGTCGATCCCCTTCGATCGCGAAAGGCTCGAAAGACCCGAAAATTTTATCAAATTATCATAATGTTCCTGTACTAGGATGAAATGTAAATAAAGTAACAAAATCACACCCCTAACAACGCCATCCCTTTCTGTTATTGATCTTTTCCATAGCAACCCAAACAAATTTTTGTGATAGTTGACATAAATGTCTAAAGAGTTATTACACACTTTAATTTTAAAGTTTACAACATTTTTATAACCTTTGGTATTACAAATTATGGAGTTCAGTTTTTCAAAAGTGCCAGCAAAATCAATAACCAATCTACCTCATAAAATGAAAAAAGATGCCCAAGAAAAGAAGCGTAACATTTTATATTTAGTTCTAAAATATTTATCGGAAAATAATCTTCAAACGTCGTCTGAAGCCCTTCAAACCGAAGCTCAACTAAACAGCAATTACCAAGTTTGTGAAAACATAGACTTAGACATTATTTTACAGGAATATCAGAGCTATTACTACGCCAAGTTTCAGAAGAATCCTAAAATCTTGCGTAAAACCACCGAAACAGAACAGGCAATCGCAAAAAAAGTAGAAAAAAAAGTCAGTGCCAAACAAAAAAATCATCCAAAACCAAATAACGAAAAAGACAATGTTAACATCCCAGAGAACCTCGACTTACAATTCGAAGTCATATCATTTTCACACGAAGATGAAGCCGTTATGGATCCTCGATTAAAAATCGAACCTATCCTTTGTAATTTCGAAAATTACTCAAGCGAGTGGCGAGAAATGGCAGATCAAATCATCAAAGAGTTTATCCCAAATAACCTTGGTTTCACCTGGAGAGATTGTATTGGTTTAGAGCTACCTATTGAGCGTTTAAAAGAAGCAACTATTTACCCTATAAATTACCCCGAACTGTTTAAAGGACTTGGCTCTTCATGGAAAGGGGTTTTATTGTATGGCCCACCTGGTACAGGAAAAACCCTTCTAGCCAAAACGTTAGTCTGTGAAGGAGCCACTACTTTTATAAACGTCACCAGCAGCACCTTTACAAGTAAATGGCGGGGTGAGTCCGAAAAAATGGTCAAAGTTCTCTTCGATGTAGCCAAACTATATGCGCCATCAACAATATTCATTGATGAACTCGACGCATTAACCGCAACTACAGCTGAAATCCACCACGAAGCTTCAAGGAGATTTAAAAGCGAACTACAAATTCAAATCGACGGTATTCTGGCCACAAATGAACCGGTTTTTATTTTGGCCACGTCTAATTCACCATGGCACATCGAAAAAGCCATGCTGAGACGATTTGAAAAGCGTATTTATGTTGGTTTGCCCAAAGTAGAGGAAAGAACGCAGCTATTCAAGTATTACATGAAAGTGCATCAAAATCTTTTAAAAGACGGTGATTTGCGTATGTTAGCGAAAGATACAGATAATTTTTCTGGATCTGATATAAAAAATGTATGTAAGGAAGTGGTGCTTTCGCTAATACGCGAAAAAATATTGGAAAAGAATACTGGATGTGCTTCTAATAATAATAAATTGAGACCCATTATTTTAAATGATGTCGAAGTAGCTGTGCAAAAAGTCAGACCATGTATTACTGCAAGTGATTGTAATAAATATTACGAGTGGAGTGCTAAACATAGTTCCTTTTAAGTAATTGTAAAAAATTGAGTGTTTGTTGTGATTATAAATAAAATTTCACCTGGTTAACAAAAAAATTGAATTCCTCTATGAGTTACAAAAATATAATAAATTGTAGACAATAAATTATAATTACAGCTGGTTTGGTAAATAAACTGCTGGCCAATTGAAACGTACGAAGCGAATTTTTAGGTTGAATTTAAAGTAAAATATTTTGAAAAGGAGAAAAGATATCAACATGAGGTTTTCACGATTCAAGAGATAATTTTATTGCGAAAGCAATAGTGTGACCCGATTTTTTTAATTTGAAGTACGTTACTATCTACAGGGTATGAAAGAAAGTCGTCTTTTTTTTCTCAGACTTTATACCTACCGGAATTCCACAAAATTTTTTTTATATTTTTTTGATGTCGATTTTTTTAGTCCCTGGTTATTGAGGAAAAAACCAATTTCTCAAAATTTTTATATCTCTCTTATTTTATAAGATACCGAATTTTTTATTAAATTTAATATTGTTGAACAGGTTTTTGCAATAATAATTATGGTGCCATTTTGAAAGCAAATGTCATCATGAGATATGTCGATAAAAAGGTAATTATAAGTAGAATCTAATTCTTGTTGTTTTAAAAATTTTTGAAAGTTAGTAGGTGGCCCTTGATTATTCCTTTCAACAATCAAACCATGCCAAATTTCAAATTAATACAGTTAAATGTAACAAAATGGTGGAGGTTGTAAAACGATTTCGTAGCCACCCGGTATACACGAATATGAGCAAATTTTTGAAAAAGTGAAATACCCGTTTCGAGGATATAAGTCACTTAAACCAATGGTGAACATAAACTAACTAAATTCCATTCTATTCCATTAAGAAAATAGCCTCAAAAATGAATTAAAAATTTTACCAATTAGGGAACGTGTATACCGATTTTTGATAAGCCACTGGTTACCAATAAATTAATGAAAGTACAAAAAGTGTACTTTTTATAAGAAAGCCATTCATAAGGTATTATAATCAACTACGGATACGGTGTAATTTTTTGGGGAAACTCAAGTGACTTCTTGCGCATTTTTAAACTTCAAAAAAGGTGTCTTAGAAATATATTCCACATTAAAAGATTGGACAGTTGCAAGCAACATTTTATATTGAACAACATACTTACCCTCACTGGCATTGTAATTTTTGAGTCGGTCATATTCATAAAAACCAATTATACTTTATTTGAGGCCAGTGACCATCTTTATGATACAAGAAACAAACAAAAACTAACGTGCGATACATACAAATACGCATATCTCCAAAAAAATGTCCACCACATGGTTACTAAAATTTATAATAAAATACCCCAAGTATTAAAAAGCAACACAATTAAGGCGCTTAAAGCAGACTTAAAGGGTATACTGGTATCAAAGGCTTATTATTCTTTGGAAGAGTTTTTTGGTGACGACAGCTTTCTTCAATTTTAAAGTGTTATAATTTTGAAATCCTTTACGTACAATAAATTTTCCAACTTTCTGCAAAAACATTGTGGCATTTATTTTTAACGTGTATTCTTTTGTCTATTTTGTCTATTTTATATATATTGATGGGTATTGTTTTTTCCTTAATAGTGTAGATGTGTAGTTGTGGATGTTAATATTGTTAATGTTAATGTCTACTGTCTGAATATCTTTATCTGTATTGTAAATATTTTATTTTGTTTGATTAGTGATGTATTTATTGTATTGTATTTGCTCTGTTTTGTGATATTTTCTACACCTTCGGGTTATAAGAAATAATAAAGCTTTCTATTCTATTCTATTCTATTCTACAAAACATAATACGGCCGAACGACAAAAAACAAAAAAAAAATCAAATTTTCAGTAAAAATTCGGTATCTTATAAAATAATAGGGACATCAAAATTTTGAGAAACAGGTTGTTTTCCCATTAAGTAAGGACTAAAAAAATCTACATCAAAAAAATATTAAAAAAGTTTTGTGGGATCACGGTAGTTATAAAATTTGACAAAAAAAGAAGACTTTCTTTCATACCCTGTAGATAGTAATGTACTTCAAAGTTAAAAAATCGGGTAACACTATCGTTTTCTCAATTAAATTATCTCTGAAATCCTGAAAACCGCATGTTGATATCTTTTCTATTTTTTAAAATATTTGACTTTAAATTCAACCTAAAAATTCGCTTGGTACGTTTCAATTGGCCAGCAGTTTAGTATCGCTTAATACCATTATTATACTTTCGGAAATAATAACATTTTTTATGAGATAAATTTACACCTGAACATATCCATTTTCAAGTACATACACTACTAATGTGCTGATGTCCAGTCCATACTTTTTGTTCTTATTCAGAGAGTACACTTGATAATTAACGAGTAGATTTGCAAAACAAAAGATAAAAAATATTGTATTCTAAATATTACAATAAAAGATTTCCTGGTTATTGGTTCAATTCGATGCTGTTGATAAGCTCAAGATTTTACTGATAATTATTGAGTATTGACACTAGTAGTCATTTATGAACATTGCACTTTGGAATAATTAGTCCTATAATATTAAAGGTTTAAATGTACCTAGACCTACATACATGCTCCAAAAATGATTTATTTTTATACACGGTTTTAAAGTTTATGTGATTAATATTCGATTCTCACCTATACAATTTCATAAACCCATAAAAGATACGGAGTCCGAAATTGATGAACTTGATGTATTAATATCCTGAAAAAGTCGATTTTTAATTATTGTCTGTAATTTGTTATTTACCGATTTTAATTTGCTACAAACATTATTAGGGCATTTTTCTATGATTTACATGATTGAATACAAAAAAATCATTTTGTTTTTGGAAAATCATCCCGGTTCGAAATTTTGTTTGTTTGTAGAATTTAAAATCTTTTTCGGTTAAGCCAAAATTATTCATTTATGTAAAATATGTATAAAATTGTAGACAACGTTCATCCCCGTCTTTTAACGTCAATTCGTCTAAATGTATGCTTAATATTTCACAATTAGTCCAGTCAATCTGTCGAAATTTGTGGAAAAAATTACCCGGTAAACTTTCTCTTCATAAATCGTTAGGGGATCATGTGGAAAGCTTAAATTCAAAAACTCGGGAAAATCCTCGGACTCATTTTTTGGGAAATCCAAGAAGTGTTTGGATTTGATTTTACGCGAGAACGGTGAGTTGCAGAAGAAAATTTTGTTAATAAATATTGTAGAGGGCAATATTTTCTACAATTTATCTCTAAGGATCGATGCTCTACGACGAAAAATGCCAAATATAGAGGGCGCCAAAGTACCCAAAAATGAGTTTTTTCACTTTTTTACATCGAAAAAAATTTTTTTACGCACAACTGTAAATATAAATGTTGACAAGCGAAGAAAAACACAATTTTTATATAAACGTTTTTTCTCTACGATCCACCATTTCGGAGATACAGCATGCAGAGTTTCGAGTAGTGAATTTCGATACACACACCATTGAAGGTATGAAGGAAAAGCACGTGAAATTTCAAAGTGTCGTTCTTTAAAGATTGTAAAAAGTAGTAGATTCGCTCGGGAGTGATTCCATGGCTCGGCTTTTTCAAGTACGTTGTACGTTCTGCACTTCCCAAAGTGGCAAGAAATACTTAAAGTCAATGTCTTCGTCAATTATTGTAGTAGAGTCATACTCAGCAGATCTTTGGAGAGACTATTAGACGATCCGCATCCTCGAACCCAACAGCCTGGTACCTGGAGGTCTGTTTGAAGAAAATTGATTAAAATATATTTGTTGTTGTCGTTAGACAATAGTATATTTCATTAGGAGTCTGGAAATAAGGATTTTTCCGTGCGCGCGTGACAAATGCTTGTGGGAGGCGAAGCCGAACACGAAGTCATGCAAACATGGAAAATCCTTTTCTGGACGTGTAATGAACGATATTTTTTATTATACTTATCTGAAAACAACGCAAAAAAGATTATAGATGTAAATTTAGAACATTTTATTTTCAAAGTAATAATAATACATCGTAAAAATAGTAGGTAAACACTATTAACATTTCCACTCTGCATGCTGTATCTACGAAAGGGTGGATCGTAGAGAAAAAACGTTTATATAAAAATTGTGTGTTTTTCTTCGTTGTCAACATTTATATTTACAGTTGTGCGTAAAAAAATTTTTTTCGTTGTAAAAAAATGAAAAAACTCATTTTTGGGTATTTTGGCGTCCTCTACATTCGGCATTTTTCGTCGTAGCGCATCGATCCTTGGAGATGAATTGTAGAAAATATTGCCCTCTACAATATTTATTAACAGAATTTTCTTCTGCAACTCACCGTTCTCGCGTAAAATCATATCCAAACACTTCTTGGATTTCCCAAAAAATGGGTCCGAGGATTTTCCCGAGTTTTTGAATTTAAGCTTTCCACATGACCCCCTAATGATTTATGAAGAGAAAGTTTACCGGGTAATTTTTTCCAAAAACGACCCTTTTTCCCGACAGATTGACTGGACATATGGAGCTATTCTCCATCGAAAATGTTAGATAACATTCTGTTAAATCTATGTTATTTGACATTTCAACAATGTTTTATATTGTTCAAACGTCAAATAACATAGATTTAACAGAATGTTATCTAACATTTTCGATACAGAATAACACCATAAATATGAAATAAAATTTTCCTAGAATTCAAAACGTTATAAAAATGATAGTACAAGATATCACCTTGAAACTTTAGATGTTTGCTGAAATATGAAAATAGAGAGAACGAATAAAGTGTAAGTCTGAGGGGTGTAGTGACGGATGACTCTCAAAGAAAAAACAGGTTCCGAAAAGAAATAAACCGATAGAACCCAACATGCCTCAAGAATATAAAACAGATGAAGCTGGATTTTAGTATATGTATTCAATGAGAGAAAATTAACTAATTTTCTTTTTAAAATTATAGAGGCCGCTGGCAACGGCTATTAAGATTACATACTTTGATCATACCTTTTATCAAATTAAAAGTTTGGCACCAAAAGGTCTGGCAGTTGTAAATAACAAAATAATACATTAACTCAATTAAAAGCATACACAAAATGAGCGCTGATACTACAATTATTGAATTTGTTTGCATTTTCTAAAAAAGGTGAGAAAATATTTTTATTAAAACTAAAAAAATCTAAAGTTAATTTCCATTTAGACAGTTACTGCTGTAACAAAGTGAAAAGATATAGATGAGAGAAAGTGTTTGTCTAGTCTAGATGTTGACATAAAACTGGAATTTCTTTCAGTTAATAATCTGCTTTTGATTGTGATTGTGTTTTTGTTTACGTGAAGTCCTGGTGTTTACAAGTTTATTGCGTTAACAAGTGCACTATTACTGGCGAATTGGAACTCCAGGAAGAAGTCAGCCGAAATCTAAGGATAACCGATTAGAAAAGGAAAATGATGGGCAGTGCAGTAAAACGGGTTTGTGATGATCGGTACGAAAATGGTAAACAAGAGTTGAAGAACGATTGTGAAGAAAAAGGTGCACCAGTCTTAAATCTTCAAGAATTTAACAATAAAAGCTAAGAGATAAAGGAAGGTGAAGGTCAATTTACAAGGTATGAGGTTAAGAAAAAGTAGTAAATAAATTTGTTATGCAGAATTTTATAAGGATCATTTTTGTGCAGAGGCTAAAATTGCGAAATCGTGACCGTTTTGCGGTAAAATGCGATAAAAAGCGAATGTGCACGTTAGTGGTGGCTTTTAGGGGTGGCAGGGTGCCAAAAACATTTGCCCAACTCTTTTCGAGAACTCACGAAGTTATTCCCATCATAATGGGTTTAATTAGAAAAAAACTACCCCTACATTGGGGCGCTTGTATTATAAGAATCACTGAAGAAGAAAATATGGTAAAAACATTTTTATGCAGAATTTTATAAGGATTATTTTTGTACAGAAGCTAAAATAGCGAAATCGTGACTATTTTTTGCAGTAAAATACGATAAACGTGCACGTTATGAGTGGCTTTAGGGGTGCCAGGCTCAAATAAAATTGGGGAACACCATAGAATATTGAAACCAACCACTTTCCGCGTCGGGTCCCAAAAGGACAAGTTTTTTTATTTATTTCCCTTAATAGTCCATTTTTCGTCTAATTTCATTGTACTAATAAATGTATTGCGTAAAAAGAAAAATGTATCAATTTTGAACATTTCTTGGACGTAATTTATTTTGTTCCGTTTTGTTATTTTTATGCAAACAATGATTTAAAATTTGTGTTTAATGTTTTTAAATGTTTTAAATCTATTATATCAGTTTCAAGTTGTGGAAGTACTATATTAAAAAAATACGAATCCATTTACGTATTAACATAACATTCGAATTGTGAATGTTTTATTATCAATATGTGATATAGGTAGGTACTTTATCTGATATCAAATAAGCCAGGAACAAGTAGGTTTTGCAAACTTTAGTCGTTCAAAATATGTACACTTATACACCTTATATTTACTATAATGAAAATATATTTAGCAACTTTGCTTGTAATACTAATATGTCTAATAAAAGTGAAAAGTAGTTGTACTTTCGAGGTCACTGAAAATGAAACTCAACCATTAAATACCAGTGTCCACTACTCGGAATATGAACTAACAAACACTTACGACATCAGCGACAATGACAACATTCAGCCTACACAAATAGATTATTGGTACCACCTTCTGCTGAGGAACATCAACATTTTCACATTTGACAAGTATGTAATAGGCCCATTAATTGTAATATTTTTTCTGCCAATTTGCATCACTTATGTCTACTACAAATACTACAAAGAGACCAGTAAAAATAGAAACTACAATAGAAAATTAACTGTTATGACAGTATTCACCATTTCTACAAGTTTAATGGTTGTTGCATGTCTACTATTCCAGAACATCAACATGCTTCAAGAGGAATTTTCATTTTCCTTGAATAAGAGTATCCATAATAATAATGTTTATTTAAACAACACCAAGAGAGAATTTCTTGTTGAATTAGAAGACAACTACTACAAATTTAGTATAGTAATTTTAGATTACAATGAAACTGACATTTTAGATGAAATAATCAAAGTAACAAAAGCCGAAAAAATTAACGATTTGGAACATTTAATACATAGAAAATTACCGAATATAATAAAGCCGTACGATAATTTAGAAATCATTACTAAGGAGCTTCAAGTTGATACGTTTCAATGGAACGACAATATCAAACTTTTCAGACAACAATATAATTCACTGTGTGAGTCGTCAATTTGTAATCAAAATGATACGATACTGGAAAATATCAATATAAACCAGATTATCATACCAGAGATAAGTTCAACTTTGAAATATGTTCAAAATAAACTGGATCTTACAAAAAGCAAAAACTATCCAATATACTGTCAACACATTTGGAATCCATTCATAAATCATTAATTGAAATTAAAATTAAAATTATGGATGCAGAACACTCAAATCGCTTGTACTTTACAAGTACAATAAACAGGCTTTTAAATGCTGTACCCACAAGCTACCCAGGAGTTATATCATCGTGGATTGAATTTCTAACGACTAAATATACAGAGACGGACAATACATATATCGAGTACACTCTAATGTTGACCACAGTTTTGATTGTCTTTGGTGTTACTTGTTACCTTTTCCACTATAGACCCAAGTACCAGAAGGTTAACAAAGACAAAATTGCAAGCAACATTTTCTTCTCTACTGCGTTACTTCTATCAATAGTTGCACCTCTTCTTGGGGGACAAATACTCGTAGCTGTACGTAGTAGTATCACAACCCAACAACAACTCTGCGATCCTATCAGAAATCCAGAATTAACGCCTGTAGAAAATATGAATAAAGGACTAACTTTCCCAGGGCTTGGTTTAACAACAAACCAAAGTGAATTTCTTAAAAAGTGTAATGAAAATCTAAGCGCATACAAAGTCTTCAATATGCAGAAATTATCTAATATCGAAAGCTTGATACAACAATATAATATTAATGAACAATTGGATGAAATGAATGTCTCTAGTATATCTTTTGATAATTTTACGATTTTGAAAAACACGGAACTGGAAGACCTCCAAAAACTAATTGTGGTTCTCTCTGAAATAGATTTGAAAAATATAATATTTTCATTGGAAACAATGATTGATAATATTGAAAATGCTAATAGAAACCTGAAAAAGTTCCAGATGAGCGTTCTAAATAGTCCTGAAAACTATAACACTAATCAGTTATCTATAATTCATAACCTAATAAAACAAATGCAGCTTTATTATGAAAATATTCTAAAGCCAATGCAAAAATTAGCGATTGAGGGAATACTATTAGCTTACGGTTTAGACACGGATGTAAACCCGACTTTCGGAAATTTGTCTAACGAAATATTACACTTGAGTCAAGAAGTTCAACATTCGCAAGAAATTGTACAAACCAGAGGAAGTGCCATTTTGGACCAAGTTATTGACGATTTTAAGGAAAAGCTAAGAAATACTGTTAAGGATTATATTTATCTACTGCAGAATAACATTGAGGAAGAAATTGGAAAATGTGAGCCACTTAGTTCTTCTATTAACTCTGTAGTGGTGACGATGTGCGATAGAATTGCAGTCAATAAAACACCCTTTGTTCTATTTTTCTGCTATATAATGTACATAATATTGGCAGTATTGTGTGTAAGGTTAAGTTATCTTCCTTCTGAAAATTCTCGGTATGGCACCTACAATCGATTTAACCAACCTCCACCTTATTCTAGTAAAGGGCGCGACGAATATTATGTACTACCTGTAAAGTATAGCCTAGCTTCGATAGTTATCAAGGAACCTCAATCAAACACCTAAAGAAGTAGTATTTATGTTTATCTTGAACAATACTACCAGTTAATATGTTATAGACAATAAGCATAGTGAGACAGTTCTAAGAATAGTTACTGAACATGAGCTTAAAAACAGCTGCAATAACTAAAATAAGAGAATTTAGAAATGGTAATTTTTTTTTATTTTCTTAATATTATTTAAATAAGATTTATATTTTGTTTTTAATTTGAACAGATAGTGTTTTTTCCTCTTTTTATGCCTTTTTTATATCATTATACAATTATTGCATGTTGTGAAAAAGATAAGATAATCTCAAATTAGTGATTGCAATAATTTCCAAAAAAATTCGCATTTAGGTCCTGAAAAATAATGTGAAAATAATAAAAAAATGGGTGTTCAGTAGCTGTCATTCTCAGCATTTTAACTGCATATTAATCTTTGAGACTTCTTTCCAAAAGCTCATGCGCTGGAACCGCTTGAGTTTTATCTATTGACTCACAACAATAGTTGAAATTGAGCTTATTTCAGTGTCGATGATCTACATTTTTATATTCAAAGAACTTTGTTATTTGTATCTAGTTTTATTTTTTTATATTAGTTCTTTATAAGTAATTAGTATTAACCATAAATCTCGAAATTGTTTAAATAATTATAATCAAATTATCGTTTGGACAGATGATTTGAAATTATAAAATGGTAATCATAGAATTAAATTGTTAATTGTTCAAGAAATACAAAATATATGAACTCTCTGAATTACGTTACTTATTTCCCCAAATATCCCTAAAAAATCTCGAAAAGAATCATTTAAGAAATAAATTAAGATGTATTTAGTTATTAAGATACTCCAACTCATGATTACCTTCAAATATCAGAAATACTTCTGGGCATCAAAAATAAAAAACATCAAAATAAATAAACAGCTTTAAGTACAGGGAATGGGGGTTTCACCCATTTCTAGGCGAGATAGAAAAAAATGGTTTTCGCAATACTGTGCTCGATTTTTAAGAAAAATCGATTGGTAAAAACCATATCTTGATATCTCTAACCGTTATTAAGATATCTTTAAAAAGTGAGATTTGGCCGTTTTTTAAAAAGTTTCATAACTTTTTTGTTTATTAAAATATTTTAAATCTGTAAAGTGTTTGTTGTAGTAGTTTTTCACGTAGAATAATGTGCACTAGAAATTTTTGATCTAGGTTCAATATATTTCGAGTTATTACACCTAACTTTCTTATTTTAAATGCAAACCATAGTTGGCCATTAAAAAATTGCTTATTTTTTTAGATTTTCAAAAATATATATCTTGATATAAGTACTTATTTTTATATCTCACTGAATTATACGTTTTTATATTTTTAAATTCGTAAATTAAATGTTTTGAATATTATTAGTAGGCGTTGTTAAAGAAAATGTTATATCAATGAACCAGCGTCAAATAGTAAAAGCCATTTATCAACAATAATCAAAATATATCAAATTTAACAGGTAAAAAATCAACAATAAATAAACATAAACACAAAATATATAACTGAAAGAGAACTAACTAATAAATAAACAATTGAAACGCATTATAGTACGAATTTGTTGAATTAAATGTTCAAGTTCTTGTCCGTTCTGTTGAACACATAAACTTTTGGCAAGGACAATATATTTTTTTTTAAATAAATCGAACATAAAGGAAGAAATTGAGCATAGAGTGAGGCAGATTGCAAATAATTAGAAATATAAAACCAAATCAGATTTTTAACGTGATTCATGCTGCAATACAACATTATCGGCAGCAATTTGAATATTTAAATTAAACATGTATTTGTTTAACATGTTTACAATTTACTAAAATGATTTCTATAAAAAAATGTAAAATCTTAAGTTTATGTTGATTAATATTAACTTGGCTGTGTTGTTACCATTCGACGTTGGTTCATTGATATATTTTTCTTTAACAACGCCTACTAATAATATTCAAAACATTTAATTTACGAATTTAAAAATATAATAACGTATAATTCAGTCAGATATAAAAATAAGTATACCAAGATATATATTTTTGAAAATATAAAAAAATAAGCAATTTTTTAATGGCATAGCCAACTATGGTTTGCATTTAAAATAAGAAAGTTAGGTGTAATAACTCGAAATGTATTGAATCTAGAACAAAAATTTCTAGTGCACATTATTCTACGTGAAAAACTACTACAACAAACACTTTACAGATTTAAAATATTTTAATAAACAAAAAAGTTATGAAACTTTTTAAAAATCGGCTAAATCTCACTTTTTAAAGATATCTTAATAACGGTTAGAGATATCAAGATATGGTTTTTACCAATCGATTTTTCTAAAAATCGAGCACAGTATTGCGAAAACCATTTTTTTCTATCTCGCCTAGAAATGGGTGAAACCCCCATTCCCATCGAAATTGAGACACCCTGTACATACAATAATTTCCAAAACAACATCTCCTTACTATTTCCAAAAATACTCTTACCGTAAATACTTGAAGTAGCAGACATGTGCTTCTATTTTCTCCATACTCGGATGTTTCCAGCAATCGTTTTGGGCCCAATTTCATACACCACTCCCCCAGACACAGCAACAAGGCTGTGCCTAAAGCCTTGTCGCTTTCACCTGCTGTAGAACCAAGAGGTGCATGCAAGAACAATGCTGAACATAGTGTCTTTATAACGGAATTTCCAAGACGTGGATATTGATTCCAAAGTAAATCCGCATGATCGCACAACAGAAAGAGAATGTTACTTGACAGCTGGGCAATAACTTTGTTGTTAAACTGTAACAGAAAACAACGAAAAGGGGTTTGTTAGTGAATCTAATGGATCAATATTGTTAAAATCATAATCTAAGAATGAGGTATGTTAAAATAAGGTGGAATCTTTCCGCTGCGGAATCACCAACATTATTTTTAAAGCATGGTTAATATATTGCAATAATTTTAATTAGATAAGCACGGTAAATTTACCGACAAATATATACCACTAATTATGATTGAAATAAGACAAAAGACCTCCAAGTGAAAGCCCATGTGGGAAATACAAATAATTCAAACCCACTTTGAGCATGGATTATACATATTCACTAATTATGAAGCCACAAATTTTCGTTAGTACTTTATGAGATTAGAACATAAAATAAATTAATATTCAAAGTTTATGAGTATATGTAGTTCTTACATAAACACTAAATCTATCGAATTATTTTCTATTTACTTTAAATAATTTTGGGCATATATTTTATCTAAATTAACGCCCAGCACGTAAATTTGTAATTCTTTAAAGAAATTCAAAGTCGGTTTATATTTTGAGTACATATACAGGGTGTCCCAAAATTAGCCTGCCAAAATGTACCAGCTGATTCTACGTTCAAAAATAATGCAAAAAGTTTTAAAAAATATAGGTTGAAAAATGCTTCCTAAGGGAGCTACAGTCCCCCGAACGGGGGGCCACAAAGAGGAGTTTTCTGTCATATCTCTGCAACTGTTTGAGTTAGATTCATGAAATTTGGTAAATTTGAAGCTTTTATAATTTGCCACATATTTCTTTTTCCCATTTTCAGAAATTTTGCCAGGGGCGTCCCATACAGGGTGGGTGCTGGGTAAATTATGCCCCATATTTTTTGTGTGAATAATTTTTAAATTTTAAAGCTTCAAACTCACCAAATTTCATGAATCTACCTCAAACAGTAGGAAAGATATTACAGAAAACTGGGGGGGCTGTAGCCTCCTTAGGAAGCATTTTTCAATCTATATGTATTTATTAAAACTTTTTGTATTATTTTTGAACGTAGAATGAGCTGGTACATTTTGGCAGGCTAATTTTGGGACATCCTGTATTTGTGCTTTTATGATTATTTACCTCCCCTAAATTAAAAATTGACAATGACAAAAATTTTCCCTTAGAAAAATTTAAATCGAACTATTTTAAATATCGGTAGTGCCTTTTTCGAAAAGCATCTATCATAAATCAATGTTATTCTTAAATTTTCTCTAAATTAGTATATCTAAATGGTTTTGTAAATATTGCAAATTGATTTAATTGGCAAAAAGTTATATCAACTAATAATATTTCATAATAAAACGTAAATATTTATTTGTGATTGTACAAATAAATAACCGTAAAAATTAAGTAATAAATCGTCAAGAAGTTTTTTCATCAATATTATCTGTTGTTTGATCGATCTACTTTTAAAGTGAGTTTAAGTGTTATTTAAATAGTAAAACTTTCTTTAAGAAAACCGAGATGTTAAATAATTGATAAAAATGTCTAAGATATCATCGATTATCGATTTACAAGTTGTTTATATACGAAACATTTCCGACTTGACTTCTTTTTTAAATTATAGGTAAAAACGTGGTATGGAATTATAGTTTAAGAAAACTAGCAATTCGAAAAAAATTCCGGGCAAGCCGATTTTTTGCGTTCTTCTTGGGAATAAGAATAGAGTCATCCGGAAATTTTTGATATACCTTTTTTATACTTAATTGCAAAGATTAGGCTAAAAAAATAATAAAAGCATTGAAAAAGGTGTTTTTTATTGCCCAATTTTAAATTATTCAATATTAAAAGTCGTAAAAATTAGTTCCCATTTAAAACATGGCGCGCTTTTCGGGGTGTTTGAAAAGTACATTTTTTTCAATTTAAAAATTTGGGGTCGGGATACATGGACTAAAAAAAATATTTCTACAATGTTTTTTTACCTCTAGATTACATTAAGCAGGTTTTTAAGTGTTTTCATTTTTGACCGGATGACTCTACTGAATTGCAGCAGAGCATTCCTTTTTTAAAAATAACTGTTATTTTTCGTTGTACAAAAAATGTTCAAATGTTTCCAGGGAATGAAAAACCAAATTTGCACTTTCAACATTTTTTGATATTTCAAGTATTTTAGTAATTACAGCTCAAAAATGAAGGTAGAAAATGTTTTGGCGTATTTTAAGTTTAAGAGATTACATTGAAATTGTGGATTTTTATCCATAAAATCTAAAAGTTAAAAATAGAAAAAATCAATAAGTTGTTTATACTGTGTTTATCTTTTAAAAAACAAAACAATAACAAATAACTTCTAAAAAACATAAACAAAAATTGTTTTGTTTTTTATACTATTTTTAACTTTTATTTTTAGATATACATTAAAATCCACAATTTCTTCAACTCATTCACTCGACAAATAACATTAAAAGTATATACTTATAATAGAATTTAAAAAATCGAATTTGTATGTTTTCTTTCACTTACCTCAAGAGCCAACAGAATCACACTAATGGCATCAGCCACCTTCAGATGAAATGTTTGATTTGTTAGTTCTTTGTAGACAAACACACCCAAAGCCGACAAAGCTATACATCGCGCCTTTCCTTTAGGTTCACGTCGACCAGCTCTCAACAAGATACTAACCACGTGCTCCTAAACAATTTCAATGAACATGACAGATGTTTTCCTAATAAATGGCTTACCTTTATATCCGGACATGGCATCACATGAATATTCTGTTCCGGTCTTAACACCGAAATAGAACTCAAATCATCCGGGGCACTCAACAAATTAGCTAAAATCGACACAGCCTCAGTGCGAGGAGTAGCTTCCAATCCCTCATTTCCATTCAATACGACATTACAAGCTTGAACCAAGTCCAGTAGTAATAGCGACGAACCGGGTAGTTGAAGAGAGAGAAACCTTGGCCCTAGATACTTTAGCGTAGTATTCAAAGTGGCTTTAGATGAGCCGACAAGGGCATTGTGGGTAAATCGATAGAAATGCGACAAATAATTCCGGTTTTTTGGATCACAGTTTAAAGTAATAGTACACAAAAGCCTTAAAGCATTTAATTTGCCTGCTTCGAAATTATCTGGCAACATCAAAGCACCAAAACACCAAGGCAATACTAAGGTCACCGGAGGTACCAATTCGGGAGCTTGAGGGGTGCTAAGATTGTCTGAAGACACACCTTGGTTGTGTTTTATTTTGATCAAGGTATCCGTTAGTTTGATTAAATAGTCGAATACTTGGGAATGTAGCTTGGGGTCCGTTATTGTGTTGACGTCGCCTAAAGCACCCAGCATGCGCCGCCAGAGGATCACTGCTACATCGGGTAACCAGCCTCGAATTGACCCACCACAGACAACGCCGCGATGTTCGCCCGATTGTTCTAAACCGGGGTTGTCAGATGAAAGCATATCCAGTTGGATGGGGGAGTCTTTTATGGAGTTGCTTTCCAAACCGCTTGAAGGCGCTGGGCTGGGCGATCTCGTGCGGTCGGTGGACTCCGTGTCTAGATGGGTAAGAGTCTCCAATGAACGAGATCTTCTATGTTTTGACTGGAAAAAAATATTAAAGTCTTATAAATTATGAATTGAAAAAACAAATGAATAAATTTTTTTTATGGAGATGTCCGCCATTATCGACAGATACAGCAACATTGCAATTTAGTTGCACACCGTACTTTAAGATGATGGATTTAATTTAAACCAAATATTTTTAGCTAACTCCTTACTGCAGCACATTGATTTTAAGACTTTTAAAGACTAATAATTTTTTCTTACGCTAAGATGCTTATGGTTCGGTCGCCTTTTCACCGCCAAACTCGTCTCACTGTAGCTCCTTGATAGCCCAGACTTGAGTTTCTTAGAAGGTAGTTGCCCATCAGGCAAAGACGAATCCTGTCGATAAACCGTTGGATGGCCAGTTTCGTTACTATTAGAAGGCGTACTAGTCTCAGGACGCGTTGGTCCTTTACGGCCTCGTTTTGATTTCTGCTCTGTTAATCGATCCAATGGTAAATCATTTAGATCCAAATTGTACACCTGACGAGCCAAAACCCTTGTCAAAGTTTCCAAAGTTTTCTGCAAAACAACGCAAAATGTTCGTGCGTATTCAATGGAAAAATGCTTTTACTTACTGCCCATTCTTTAATCAACTCCTCCCAATTAGTTAGAGATGTTAAGACATGCAAGAAGCGATCCCAGAGCTCTCTTGAGATCATTACATTCAGATTGGCTTTAATCCATGTCACTATCAAGGTCTGAAAAATTGCTGGAGCGAGTTTACCGCCCAAAGATAACATTTTCTTTTTTGGCGGGGTTTCCCCCAACACCAAAGAAGTTATTTGTAGTAAAACTAACAAAAGTTGCTCCCTGAAACAATTTGAGACATCGTAAATTGTACATTAATTTTTAAACAAATTTACCAAGTACTACTGTCCATTCTTGTGTTCATAACCATATATCGATAAATATTAAGTACTCTTTTGCAAGCGTCTGTTTGCTCTTCCAACATTTTTGGAACTTGCGGATTTACTTCCAGTAGAAATACATTGGAGGCGTGCGTCATAAACAATTGTAACATATTCTAAAACCAAAATGGTTATTATTTTGATCAATTAGGGTAAACTCAATGTAAGTCTTACCTGCATCCCAGCGCGAACCAGCAAATTTTCTTTATGTATAGCCCCCAAATACGAATCATTCCTCAACCGTACAGCGCGACTACCTTCAGCAACCAGTTCCTCCGACGCAACTCTCGGAGGATCTTCTGGTGGTTCCAAGACATATGCCGGTAATTCCAAAACATTTCCTTGTATCAAATCCTTATACACAGCAATAATTTTCCGTACGGCAATAACACTACTGAAGTTCAACAAAAACGCCTGCCGGTATATTTCCTGCACAAAATTAACGTTGTCTCTCGTGCTACAGAGAACTTCCCGGACAATTTGGGCCGCCAATTCTTCGTCTGTTGAAGTTTTGTTGGTATGAATCGAGATGGCTATAATATAAGAGAGCAAAAATAGGTTTTTGTTTGAAAAGATGAAGGGGCGCTTACTGGAATCAAGACTAGGATGTGCTGATTCATGTTGGGGGTCTTCCTCGTGAGGTGCTTGATGGTGGTTTCCTGAGCTGTTGTCGGTGTTCTTCTTTGTTTGGTGCAGGTAATTTGCTACCCAGAGGATGAGGGAAACGCGGCAATAGACGAATTCGGATTCAGTTTCCAGCTTTCTTAGCATTGGTAGTTCTGTAAAATTTTTATAGAATTTAGTGGTTAATTCAGGCATGAAATTTAATTTAATAATTTTGGAAAAGTCCTGGGACTATTTTGTAATTATGGAGTCTATTCTGTAAGCTATTCGTTAAGTTTAAGAGGCCTTTAAAAGGTACATTTTTTGCCACCCTTTACAAAATTTGGTATACCTGCTATTCTGTAAATACAGTGGAATCCACCTATAATGAACTCGCTTATAATGGAAACTCTGTTATAATGTACCATTTTAAAAGTCCCAATACAAACACGTGTAAAATCATCGGTTTAAATGGAGTCGATTATAATAGACTCTCGCCTATAATGAACCAAAATTCGTTATTTTGTCCATTACAACCGGAGCGATTCGGTACTTCCCCGATAAACATAAAATATTATGACGCAATCGAAAAGAAGCTGCGAAGTGCGAACTGATGTCGCTCTTGTAGTTTCTGTCACGGCGTTGACCAGTGCGTGCCAGTCCGTATTATATAACCAAACCGCGGATCCAAACAAAACTAAGCGACTTTTTTCAAAATATCTAATATTATATAAGTTTTTCGCTTTTATTTTCCTGTTTATGTATAGTTTAATGTGTTAGTTATCTTTTTTCAATAAAAAAAATTACATACATATGTATTTATTTAATTAGTAATTATTCTGATGAGATGAACACCCGGTTATAATGGACTATTTTACTTGGTCCCCTGAAGTCCATTATAAACGGATTCTACTGTACATGTTTTAGATGTATTTTAAAAACAAATTATTTTAAAGGAGTCCTCTAAAATATCACATAAGAAATATGGCAACACAGTGTTTCAATAAAATGCACCAAGAACTACAAAACACAAAAAGAATTTATTATAAATTATTTAGGCGAATATCGGGCCTTTTTGGTTGGAAAAATGAATCCAGTATAGCTGACAAAGTTAAATAGATTATGGCAAAAGCTTGAGACGCACTTAAATCAAATTGGCCCACTCAAAACAGTTAAACAATGAAATAGGAGTAATATATCTAAAACTTTTTAATAGAATTTTTAAATGGGGTATTGAATATCTTGAAAGGATCTCCGATTCTCCTTTGATATAATTTGATTTCCGCTTTGAGAAATTTAATAAATATCCATCTAATAAATAAAACGCACTCCAAATAAAATTGCAATTTTTTACCTTTCCTCATTTTCAATCACTTTTTCAACCAAAAAGCTTCATCAATAATATCAAACGCCCTTTTTAAAATGAAATGTGTTTAATTCTAATATTAAAACAAAAGTAAATCTCTTCACCTGTAATTCAGTATAATAAGGTAAAATTATATAAATAAACCAAAGTAATTACCAAATAACATGAAAGAGAATAAAGATATTTGACGTTACTAAATTTAAGATGCCACTAAAAATGAAAGGTGATTTTTACACCCCTTTAAATATAAACATTTAAACAATCCATGGGCTAGAATTTTATAACAACAAAAAAATTTAACGACATATAAAACTAAACGGACAACTTATAAATTAGACTCTTATGTACCATGAATTTCATAATATTCGTAGACTGAAAATATACCTAAAGTTATTTTTAAGCGGGATCTAAAACCTATCACAAAAAAAAATATTAAAACGAGTCACCAAAATTTATTCGGGATGAAAATAGATTAATTGTTTAGGGGCTTTAAAATTACATATTGAGAATTAAAGAACAGTTTTTAATTATAAAAATATTGACAATACGTTAAAAACTTACTTATAATTATTCCTTTAAAATTTTCGAGTCGATTAAAAAAATCTACTGCTCTACCGAGGTAATCGGATTATCGAGATCTTACCAAAAATCACTATTTTATTTTAGGCAACATCTCGATTTCTGTTTGGATAGAAAAAATACATTACATGGCTTCATTTAAACTAAATAGAGGAGGAATTGAGATAAATTTGAAGAACCAATAGACACGACGAATCGCAGCCTTGAAGTTTGGTAACACGAGTCCTTGCGATCAAGATGCGGCTTAGACTTTATTCAAATTAACAGAGCCTTATTGCCAGAAATATTTGTTGTTATTCTTCTGAACTACCATATACAGGATGATTTGTAACATACGGAGGAGAATAAAAAGGTAGATAGATGGGTTCAAAATAAACCAGATTTGTTAATAAAATTTTCACAACAGCTCAATAATTATGAAGATACATCAATGTAAAGTTAGATGAATTACTAGCAGTTTTCAAAAAAAGAATACAAAAGCCCATTCACAACCAGTTAGCGTACGGGATATAACAAAAAAACATAACGTTCGACCAATAGAAAAATGTAAATATTTGTCACTGTCAATTATTATTGGCCACTATTGGTCAAACGTTATGTTTTTTTTGTTATGTCACGTATGCAAAGTGGTTGTGAATGGGCTTTAAGTGTAATTTATGCTTTAAATTTTATATGTGGGATATTTGAACTATTATTTAGTTCAAGAAACTATAAGAAAGTTGTAAAATGAAAATTACTCCTTCGCAATTTTTCCTTGGAATGTCCTAAATTTTCAATTTTTGAGAGCCGCTGAATATTAAACCAAATAGCAAATAAGTTGTCGTTGAAAGTTGAAATGTAAGTAAGTGTCAAACTGATATTTCAGTTTAAGACAGTTAATTTTTCAGTAAATATTGTTATTTATTACTTATTGTTGTTAATTGTTGTTAGAAGTTATTGTTATTAAATTAATAGTTGACTTAAAATGGTAAATAATTAATACATAGACATGATAATTATTTATGGAGCTGCCGATCAAAAAACTGCACGAGCAAGGCGTATATTTGGAAAGATATCTAGATAGACGCACGCCTTCTGAATTTAATTTCAGAAGTACACTGTGTCCCAATTTGCTTGTAATTGCAGGGTATCTCTGTAAGTTGTAAAGATAGAACTTTGCGGTTTTCGCTACTTTTTCGTTAAACTTTGAATGCCACAAACAGAACTAAGCTAACTTGTTTTGTTTCTGAGATACAGGGTAAAAACAAAAATTTTCACTTTCCGGGGTGCATCCATATCTCACACACCATGTAAGCTAGAAATAAAGTAAAAACTGTTTGTTTTGCACTGTTTAAGAGATATGACCCAAACTAGGTCTTTTTAAATGGAACACCCTCTATTTGTTAGTCTCATAAAATTTGTCTATTTTATTTTTTATTTATTATTTTTACATCATTACAATGATGTAAAAATGTAATTTGTTTCTTTTTTATCATTAAGATAATGTAAACCGTAGGCACTTTAAAATTTAAAAAATACCCTAAAAAAGCAAAAACCTCCTTTATAAGTCCAAAAAATTTAGTTGGCCATGAAAATCGGGGATAAAAAAATGTTTACAAGCAACATGAGACACTATATTAAAATAAAAAAAATAAAAAAGTAAAATATTTTCTTAAATGTCATTGTTTATTTATAATGACCGTTAAAAAAATTTAGTTCGCTTTTTGTTTCTTTTTTACTAAGATAAAATAAAAATAATATTAATATTAAGAGTTTTTAATTTAATATAGTGTCTCATGTTGCTTGTAAATACTTCTTTATGCCCGATTTTCATGGCCAACTAATTTTTTTTGACTTATAATTGGATTTTTTGCTTTTTTAGGGCATTTATTAAATTTTAAAGTGCCTACTGTTTACATGATTTTAATGAGAAAAAATAGACAAATTTTATGAGACTAAAAAATACAGGGTGTTCCATTTGAAATAGACCTTGTTCGGGTCATATCTCTTAAACGGTGCAATACAATTTTTTTTCGAGTACGCCACTGGATTCTACGCAAAAATATTTATCTTGAACAGTTTTTACTTTTTTTCTAGCTTACATGGTGTGTGAGATATGACAGCATCTCGGAAAGTGAAAAATTTAGTTTTCACTCTGTATCTCAAAAACAACAAATTAGCTTAGTTCTGTTTGCGGCATTAAAAGTTTAACGAAAAAGTGGCACAGGTTCGCGAAAACCGCAAAGTTCTATCTTTACAAATTACAGAGATATCCTGCAATTACAAGCAAATTGGGACACAGTGTATTCAATAGAATTTAAAAAAAACTTTAAACCACTGTAACTTTTGTTTTATTGGGTTTTCGCCAAAAGTTTATTATGCAAAAATGTGTATGTTAGTCCCCACTAATTGCCCTTTTAATCTCCTCCATACGTTACAAATCACCCTGGATATTATCAATTGTGTTTCAAAGAATATTATTGAATACGAGTATTTCATAGAAACAGATATTTTAAATAGTTAAAATTTTTAGATATAGATATATTTTCAGCCTTCAACAGTTTACAAGGTACTAAAGTCAGAATTACTACTGTAAATAATAAACCATTAAAAATTATACTGTCTAAATAAATACTAATATGTCACGTAATTTCCTAATAAATTCTCTTATCACTTACCCAAGTTCGGTCGATAAATCGACGTCTCAAAACAAAAATTCGGGCAAATCTTCGGCAAATAAAACATCTTAAACTTCTCCAGCAAAAAATTAAAACACCGATGGTGGTGCGAACCCTTATCATGCCACTCCAATTTCACCACAGTCTGTACCATATAATCCAACAAGGCCTCCAAATAAAACTTGCTTGAATGTTCCGGCGGTTTCTCCCCACTAGACGGTGGTAAAATCGGCAACAATTCCGCAGCAGTAACTGGTTGCTGGGCTGTATCATGAAACACGCTTCCAATATTTGACTGCGAATGCAACACCGATTGAGTGCTGAAGCCGGGTACCAAAGCGGCAAACATTTGGTGCACATTTTCGGGAGCATTGTCGTTTAGTGCTTGGTACCACATCAAGAAGTAGCGTAGGGCTTGTTTGTGGAGTTTGGTTGCATTCCCAGGGTGAAGCAATTTCGATAGTAATCTTCCTAATGAGTGTAGTTGCCATCGCTTGTGAATTAATTCGGGTAGTAGGCACAAGATTTGTTCCAAGATCCATAAGGTGCATTCCAGCTCTTCTTTATGAGCTTTGTGGACTAGAAAATATTGTGGGTGGTTAACTTTTGGTTTACATGGGATTCCGGATAGGAAAGTAGAACTTACCCAAATGAAAAGACAGCTCTGATAGACACCAGCAAAAACAGACACATTAGCTATTAGTTCAAAGACATAAAATTTGAAATTTACAAAAGTATATGGGGGTAGGTACACTCACATTCTGTAAAATGTTTTGAAGTAGCAAAAAAAATTAGACAGTTAGGTGAGTATAATCTTACCAGCAGTGGTTACGTAAATATGTTCAAAATTTCAATAAACAATTTACAGAATGCATAATATACAGGGTGCCCGTTTTTCGACCTTAAGCATGGGGATCTCGGTTATCTTTAGAGATACGAAGTCGGTTAAATTAGGGCAAAGTTGCGCATTCTTACGCTGACCAATAATCCAAAGACAAATTTGAATTATCTTGAACGGTCTGCTGAAAAACTGATAATTGCGATTTTAGAAAATCGCTCATAACTTTTTACTTTCTTATACGTAGTATAAGGAAGTATTGTAATCGTGATTTTTTTCGACTTCGAGATTTTGATGGATTTACACGTTTTGAGGGCCCCTGAATCCATTTTGACCATTTTCGCCATGATGTCTGTCTGTGTGTCTGTCTGTATCCACGATAACTCAAAAACGACTTAACGGATTTGATTCAAATTTCATATTTAAGAGTTTGAACAAAATTGTGGGTGCCACATTAAATCTTTTTCGTCTAGCGCCAACACAAGTGGTACTTACCTGATGACATTTTTAGGTTTTTTAGGAATATCTTGAAAAATAAACAATTTACGACATTTAGAATTAAATTTTGTTTGAACTTTTTTTTGAAATTCCGTCAAAAATTTTTAATTATTTTTCATATAATAGCGCCATCTATCACTCAGTTGCAAAAGTACTTTATATAAATTACAGAAATCTATACCGTTGAGGAAATCGATTGTAGCAATATTATTATTTGAAAAGATCGACGGCTACGGCAGCATTGTGGTGGCGAAACTACCACCGGTTGTTACGCGGTCGTTGATTTGTGTTTTTTGTGTCATATTGTAATATGTACAGTTAATAGGAGTAGCTAATAGCAGCAAAGTATTCAGTGTACTCTTCTTATCCAGAACAAATACCACTTCTAGCACAAGCCGCCGTGGCGCAGTGGGTAGAGAATATGCCTAGTAATCTACACGGTGCTGGTTCGATTCCATAGATTTCCCTTCTTTTTTTTTATTTTAATTAAATGCTTTATTTATTTAGGTTAGGTTGTTTTTTTTTCCTTTAAATAATAGCATAAATCGGTACCATAAGATGATGCCGGAATAACCATTGCCCTTACACGTGACCTTGAATTTTATGGAATACTTTGCTGTGATTAGCCTCTCGTTAGTTAATTTCACAGAAATTAGGTTATTTTTTATCATGAGTCGTTCAGTAAGTTTTGGCATTTTGATTTTTGGCGACGGATGCAAATAAGTACTTAATTTGTCAATTTGACAGTAAACGTCAATCAAATAAAGGCATTGTAACACAGGGAATCAGGGAAATATTAGGTGTAGTTTAACTTAATTTCTTTAGGAAAAGTAATTGAGGTATTATCCGTATAAGAAAGTCATGTGTTGGACACATCAGATATTTTTATTTTGTGAAAATTTTTCAGCCTGCAAAAACATTTTCATAGCAACTTTTTATGCTCTACATTAATAAATAGACGTTTCGTTTTTGAAATATCGTCATCAGGTTCATTTTTTCTTATGGCCGCCATATTTGATTTTTACCATTTTGAATGCAACTTTTTTTTCTGATTACGACAATGTATCACACATTGTGATTAAGTTTGACATTTTATCCAAAATTCTACAAAAATCTTTTTGGCGAAGAGTGCCTTGAGAACAAAATCAGCACGCTTATTTAAAACAAAACTATCACAGTTCCATTCAATTTTGAGTGTCACTTTGGCATATTTTATCAAAAACATGTCATTTTCTAGTGAAGAAAAGCGAGATATGTTAGAAATTTATTATGCATCACATCGAAATGTGCAAGTTACATCGGACACGTATCTTCAAAGTTTTTCAGATAGAGTTCAGCCTTCTTTAGGTTATTTTTTAACTCTACATAGAAATCTTGGCGAATATGGTTCTTTTGGTAAGCCTAGGCGAAAATATGGTGAAAGACCCATTATTGCAAATGAAGATGAAATATTACAAGCAGTAAAGCCTCTTTGATTTTATAGTCTTACTTAGAAGTAATATTATTTTCCATTAAATGCATAAGAAAATCCTTCTGTTTCGACCAGACAAATTGCAGCGGACATGAACTTATCACATCAACTCGTATGGAGAACCCTTAAAAAACATCATTATCGGCCGTATCAAACCCATATCACTCAAATTCTTCATCCTGGAGATAGTGTACGAAGGGTAGCGTTCTGAAGATTTCTAATGCACCAGATACGTGAAAATCCTAATTTTCTTCAAAATGTGATATAGACTGATGAGTGTAAATTCACCAATTCGGGAATGTTTAATAGGCATAATGAACATATCTGGTCTGTTGAAAATCCCCGCGAACACCAAGGACGACGACCACAAGTACGCTTTGGATTAAATGTATGGGTCGGTTTATTGGACGACACAGTTATTGGTCCATACATTTATCTGTATTTCTTAAAGACGTTTCTCACAGACTATGTCGACAACAACATTTGTCTTAATCGTTTAAATAACGTGTGGTTTCAACAAGATGGGGCGCCGCCACCTCATAATGCCAGAAGGATAGCTGACTGTTTGTCAGAAATGTTTGCTAATAGAGTCATTGCAAATAATGGTGACGTACGTTGGCCAGCACGGTCTCCAGACCTGTCTCCCTTGGACTACTATTTATGGGGCACGATGAAAAATAAAATTTACAAAAATGTACCAGCCAATATTAACGAGTTACGAGAAAATATTACTACCACGTTGCGACAAATAAGAAGACGCGAGATCAGAAATTTAAGCAAACGTGCAGAGTTATGTTAAGAGGTAGAAGGTGAACCGTTTGAGCAGTTACTTTAATTATATTATCATGTTTTGTTCTTTTTTTCTTTTTAATGCACATTTAATTTTGTCCTCATGAAAAAATTATAAATTTCTAGATGAAGAATACCTATCTCGTTTTTTTCGTTTAAAAATAGCATTAACTGTGATAATTTAGTTTTAAACAAACGAGCTGATGTTGTTTCCCTAGGCACTCTTCGCAAAAATGAATTTTGTAGAATTTTGGATAAAATATCAAACTTGATCACCATGTGTGATACATTGTCGTAATCAGAAAATATCTGATGTGTCCAACACATGACTTTCTTATACTTACGGATAGTATCACAATAATTACTTTTCCTAAAGAAATTAAGTTAAATTTCTTGTAAAAATTTTGAAGGTTTCCAGCAATTTTCAAATAGTCTCTGTCGCACTTATTGCAATACGCATAAATCTGTCCTTGTCCCACTCATTATAACCGAATTTTACGACAAAAATGTGTTTTATTTTAGATTTTTGACCTATTACTCACTTAAAAAAATCTCCCGTTATGAAATTACATTTATTTATTCATTATTATTGTTTTCGGTACCATAGAAACCAGTAAAATAAAAAATAAACTAATGGACCGGTCCTTCTGGGATTCGAACCCGGGACCCTCTGTTTGGCAGCCATATAATGAAACACATGGTCTACCTCGACCATCGAATTCAACTATCAACGCGCGCTATGAGAAATATAAAGTGTTTTAAGAATATCTAGTTTTTTTGAAATTTTTTTGACAGAATTTCAAAAAAAAGTTCAAACAAAATTTGTTCAAAATTCAATTCTAAATCAATGTTAAAGAATAAAAAAATCTCATAAATTGTTTATTTTTCAAGATATTCTTAAAAAACCTAAAAATGTCATCAGGTAACTGTCACTTGTTTTGGTTCTAGATGAAAAACATTGAATGTGGCACCCACAATTTTGTTCAAACTCTTAAATATGAAATTTGAATCAAATCCGATAACTCGTTTTTGAGTTATGGTGGATACAGACAGACACACAGACAGACATCATGGCGAAAATGGTCAAAATGGATTCAGGGGCCCTCAAAACGTGTAAATCCATCAAAATCTCGAAGTCGAAAAAAATCACGATTACAATACTTCCTTATACTACGTATAAGAAAGTAAAAAGAGCTGCATTCAAAATGGTAAAAATCAGATATGGTGACCATAAGAAAATATCTGATGTGCCCAACACATGACTTTCTTATACTTACGGATAGTATCACAATAATTACTTTTCCTAAAGAAATTAAGTTAAATTTTGAGGGTTTTCCAGCAATTTTCAAATAGTCTCTGTCGCTCTTATTGCAATACGTATAAATCTGTCCTTGTCCCACTCATTATAACCGAATTTTACGACAAAAATGTGTTTTATTTTAGATTTTTGACCTATTACTCACTTAAAAATATAAGAAAGTAAAAAGAAGGGAAATCTATGGAATCGAACCAGCACCGTGTGGATTACTAGGCAGATTCTCTACCCACTGCGCCACGGCGGCTTGTGCTAGACGTGGTATTTGTTCTGGATAAGAAGAGTACACGGAATACTTTGCTGCTATTAGCTACTCCTATTAACTGTACATATTACAATATGACACAAAAAACACAAATCAACGACCGCGTAACAACCGGTGGTAGTTTCGTCACCACAATGCTGCCGTAGTCGTCGATCTTTTCAAATAATAATTTTGCTACAATCGATTTCCTCAACGGTATAGATTTCTGTAATTTATATAAAGTACTTTTGTAACTGAGTGATAGATGGCGCTACTATATGAAAAATAATTAAAAAAAATTAAAAAAAGTTCAAACAAAATTTGTTCAAAATTCAATTCTAAATCAATGTTAAAGAATAAAAAAATCTCATAAATTGTTTATTTTTCGAGATATTCCTAAAAAACCTAAAAATGTCATCAGGTAACTGTCACTTGTTTTGGTGCTAGATGAAAAACATTGAATGTGGCACCCACAAATTTGTTCAAACTCTTAAATATGAAATTTCAATCAAATCCGAGAAGTCGTTTTTGAGTTATGGTGGATACAGACAGACACACACACAGACAGACAGACATCATGGCGAAAATGGTCAGAATGGATGCAGGGGCCCTCAAAACGTGTAAATCCATCAAAATCTCGGAGTCGAAAAAAATCACGATTACAATATTTCCTTATACTTCGTATAAGAAAGTAAAAATGAACCTGATGATGATATTTCAAAAACGAAACGTCGAGAAGTGTTGATTTCTATTTATTAATGTAGAGCATAAAAAGTTGCTATAAGAATGTTTTTTCAGAGTGAAAAAATTTTCTCAAACAAAAGTTATGAGCGATTTTCTAAAATCGCAATTATCAGTTTTTTTCAGTTTTTCAGCAGACCGTTCAAGATAATTCAAATTTGTCTTTGGATTATTGGTCAGGGTAAGAATGCGCAACTTTGCCCTAATTTAACCGACCTTGTATCTCTTAAGATAACAGATCCCCATGCTTAAAGTCGAAAAACGGGCACCCTGTAGTGTATACTCCGAAGAAGTAAACTGCATCAATCACAATTTTAAGCAAAGCCACCAAGTATTTATACAAAATAAAGTATAGTACAAACTTTATATCACAATCATAGAAAATTAGTTATAAATTAGATAATCTATAAGTGGGTACCTACAATAGGTAAAACTAACAGTAGGTAGGTAGTATAAAGTCAACTACCTTTTCTTAGAAATCAAGCACTGGTTTATTTACCTCTTTGTCGTAAATTTCCTTCAGCTTGAATAAAGCTGTCATATAAAATATTGTAAATATGACTGAAATTCGCCTCAAATAATCCCTTAGCCTCAGCCAAATCCACATTGTCTGTAAATAAAAACACATTGACAGTTTTGACAACTACAATAAACTAACCATGGGATTCTAAAACTACATGGAACACAAATTGTTATACAACAAAATACACACCTAATATAATTTTGAGATGTTTTATTCGTGTTGCTAAATCTTTTTTCGGATCCTGTAGTTTTAAAGTCGATTTTTTGATGTCGACGAGATTTTTCTTGCTGAACATGTTTAGCAGTAGCTGGGATTCGTGCTTTAAATTTTATACGATCATAGTGAATTATCGCCGTGAAAATTTGATGACGATTTGGTTACAATTCAATGAATGGCAAAGTAATTATCACATTTTCACGAAAAATTTTTAATGTTGACGTACACTCTGCACTACTTGCTCATTTGCATTTAACACAACTTAACGGGAATTACGTGAACTAACAATGTAAATAGACTGGATGAAGAGGCGCGGGAATTTTGAAATTATGAGAAGTAAACACTTAAAAATAAAGCACATAAAAAAATTTAAATTTAAGAATACCTACTTGCGAAATAAATATAACCACTTTTCTGGAGATACAGGAAAAGTTCAATTTAGAACAAAACCCAAATCGATGTACTATTTCTGCAATTAAATTGCCTGTTTTCTTTGGGAAATAAAAATGATAAAACTAAACAATTAAAAATATGCGCCTAAAACTCTGCAATTTACACAACTAACGATAAAATATGTCATCTGTGAGTAACGAATACAACTAACTATAATAGAAATCTGCAAATACTTATCAATATCAGGATACAGTGCGACATCTTACAAGAAACTAGTGAACTTATAAAAACAGGAATCTGTAAGAATTGAGAGGAACCTTTAAATGCCTGTCTACACTGTGTCCCAAATTGGTGACTCCACTATGGGTAACTTTGGTATTATTGGAGATACAAAAGTTTTAAAGAATTTTATGGCCATTTCAGATTAACCAACAGATTTTGAATATCTCTTTTAGTTTTTGAGATATTCGGAAAAAACCAAAATGTTGTATTTTCTTTAATGGTCAATATTTTTTTTATTCTCCATTTTGTGCTGTTAAGACTTTGACATTCTTCATGCACTTTTTTAAGATACTTCTAACGGTATTGACAGTTTTTTCCCAACTCTTTTGTTTTTTGAGATACAACTACTAACTTTTGTTTTTCTTATGGACGGCAATTGTTTTTTTGGCATTGACAAGTAGCATTTTTTATTACCTTTCCAACGATGTATCACAACATGACGAAAAATTCCTAATTTCACAAGAAAAATCAGAAAATTGTATTTTTCAATAAAAAAAAACAAAAGACATTCTACAATGAATAAAAATCAATCCCTCTATCGCTGCATGAGCATGATGAGCGTATTTGTGTGCTCGTGATTTACATACGGGCAAATTGAAATGTTAACACTGCAGCTGAACGACAACAACCCCACGATACTTATTTCAGAAAACTTGCCACGAATTTCATTAATTTTGGGCCATTTGAACAAAATATATAAATAATGAAGAGAGATATCATACACTCATCATGCAGCGATAGATGGATTGATTTTTATTCATTGCTGGGATTTCTTTTGTTTTTTTTTATTGAAAAATACAATTTTCCGATTTTTCTTGTGAAAATTGGAATTTTTCGTCATGTTGTCGGAAAGGTAATAAAAAATGCTAATTGACAGTGCCAAAAAAACCATTGACGTCCATAAGAAAAACAAAAGTTAGTAACCGTATCTCAAAAAGAGTTGGAAAAAAACTGACAACACCGTTAGAAGTATCTTAAAAAAGTGCATGAAGAATGTCAAAGTCTTAACAGCACAAAATGGATAAAAAAAAATATTGACCATTAAAGAAAATGCAACATTTTGGTTTTTCCCGAATATCTCAAAAACTAAAAGAGATATTCAAGATCTGTTAGCTAATCTGAAATGGTCTTTAAATTCTTAAAAACTTTCCTAATTTAACCGTCTTTGTATCTCCAATAATAAAGAAGTTACCCATAGTGGAGCCACCAATTTGGGACACAGTGTATATAGGACACGTCGCTACATGATTTGAAATAAAAATTAATAAAAGATTGGGATTGTTTAAAAATGGGTAATAATGTTCTTGTTGGAAAAATAATACAAAAGGCAATTTACAAGTAAAAATCATTTATTTTTCTGTATATAGTTAGTTACTTAGAAGCCCTTATTATGTATTAATCAAAGATTCTGTAATAAAACTGGTTTATGTAAAATGTTACAATTAATAATTAATGTATTTTTCGAAAAAAAAAAACTGTAGGCCTGCAGCAATATTAAAGAAAATATACAGAGGAAAAATAATTTTCTTAAATACTCTTAACTCTTAAATGAAAGCTATATACAAAAGTACATTAACATGCAGGATTTTATACAAAAGCTTACAATAATAAAGTTTTACAGAAAATAGATATTTTAACGTACAACTTTAATTTCGGTTTAAATTAGCTAGCTCCTGTAATGGTAAACGTTTTTACATATACATAATTATTACAAAAAATAAACTATCTCTTACTATGTTTGGCAAACATATGAGGGTAAGTACTAAAATCAAAATTCTGCATAATGGAAAATATGTTTTTTTACACCATACCAATAATTACGCGTAAACATTATATGTATTAAAATTATTTTAAAAACTTCCTCATTCCCCATGTGATTTACATTTTTTTGGTTCCCAATTTCATAGGACCACTCGCAGGGCCTCTATTTGCTCTACGCGCCTCCAATTCCTTTTGACGCATTAATTTACGTTCCTCCCGCTTCTTTTTCGCCTCCTCCAACTTGGGATTTGAAGCGCCTGGATTTTCCTCCAGTGGTTCAAACTCTGATTCGTCCCAATTTGATTGTGGCTTCCGGCTAACTACATGCGATTGAGACAAGCCTGAGCGATTTGATTCGGGAGGAATTATGGGCGTTATTTCGCTGGGACTCCAGGCCTCTGAGGGTGACGTCAAGTCGGCCTCACCCTCCTGAAACAAATTTAATAAATGGCAATTTGTATCACATTTTTAATACTTGGACACTTGAAATATACATTTGGAACTAAATTCGAATATACTATCACCAATTTCTTCAAGATTATAAAATTAATTTATTTGTTCATTTCAGATTACTTAACCATAAATATAATATTTAGTCTTTTGTAGATATAATCAAAGAGCGTACCGGTTCTTCTTCTAAACTTCCCCATTCATCATTGTCCCAGCCATCGGTAACTTTATTTGGTCCAGACCCCGAAGGAGGACTTGTAGGATCACTTGTGCCTCCACCACCTCCACTTCCGCTACTACTAGCCATTTGTCCACCAGTCTACAAATAAAAAATTAATACATGTGCTTTAAACAAAACAAACACCTTAAATTACCTCCATGTCACCCCAGTTATCATTATCACCCCATTGGTCATAATCATAATCCGAAACAGAGTCGTTCCCTCGACTGCCTTCCTCGTGTTCTAACGATGTCATTGAAGTTACACTTGATGTGGTTGTTGATATGCTACTGCTTGATGGTTGCTCTAAAATTTATCTTTTAATTATAGTCACTAGTTGGTAATAAGCATTTACCTAACGAGCCTGGTTTACTTAAAATTTTATTGGCCATAGGATTCATTGACTTAACTGTATCGGATTGACTTCTGTAAAATTTGGCAGTTACTGCTGTTACGGCCCAACCGGCCCAAGTGGCAGCGGCATTACTTAGACTAGGTGTTGCGGTGTTCACGTCAGCCTCTGAGTAGAAAAGGGTCAGTTGAAGTGGTCAACGAAATTTTATTTGTAGGAAGGAATATTTTCAATAAAAAGACCACATTGTGTAATGAAAGTGTTACTTTTCAGATTTAAATTTTAATTATTACTTCCCCAGTATATTTCATTGTCCAACTTACCCATACTTTCCCTCAAACTGGGATCCTCCGACACTTTTTCCAATTTCCCTAAAAATCCCTTAATTGTACGAAAAGCTGAATCTCTAACCGATTTTTCCGGATCCATCGTGAGTTGACAAAGTGCCGGAAGGATTCTTGATGCTACTTCGTTAAGCAGATAATACTGCTGCGTGGCAGCTAAAGCTAAAATGCCTGCAAAATTTTTTTCGTTAAAACTATCGTATACAGGGTGTTCGCACGAATTGGCTCACTATTGCTAACTTCGTTATTATTGGACCTACAAAGTCGGTTAAATTAGCAAACTAGTAGCATTTTTTCCGCTGATTACAATGGTGAAAACAGAAAAACAATTGAGCATCTGGTTTTCAAGATATTCAAAAAAATAACATTTTTTTAAATGGAACACCCTATATATTTTTGCAAAAATCGATGGTAAATTAAATTCTATACAAAAAATGTCCTTATCTTTTTTTGATAATAATTTAAAATAAGCGAGTTATTTTGAAAAAAAGTTTGCCATTCTTTAAAATCAAGTAGCCATAAAACGGAATAGTAATTTATTTAAACCAAACAATCATAATTTTGAATTTAAGCAAGTTGAAAAATACTTGAAAGAATTACCGAAATATTGAAAATTTACAAAATTATAATTTACATGGCTACTTTTTTTCAAAATAACTCGCTTATTTTAAATAATTGTCAAAAAAGCATAAGAACATTCTTTGTTCAGAATTTAATTTGTCATCGATTTTTACAAAAATATACAGGGTGTTCTATTTAAAAAATGTTAGTTTTGTGAATATTTCGAAAACCAGATGGCCAATTGTTTTTCTGTTTTTACCATTATAATCAGCGGAAAAAATGCTACTAGTTTGCTAATTTAACCGACTTTGTAGCTCCAATAATAAGAAAGTTAGCAATAGTGAACCACTTTGCGCAAACACCTGTATATTAAAAATATTAAATAAAATAGTAATATTTCCGTAATTCTTTCAAGTTGTTTTCAACTTGCTTAAATTCAAAATTATGATTGTTTGGTTTTAATAAATTACTATTCCGTTTCATGGCTACTTGATTTTAAAGAATTGCAAACTTTTTTTCAAAATAACTCGCTTATTTGAACTTATAATCAAAAAAAAATAAGGACACTTTTTGTACAGAATTTAATTTGTCATCGATTTCTGCAAAAATATATAGGGTGTTCCATTTAAAAAAATGTTATTTTTGTGAATATCTCGAAAACCAGATGGTCAATTGTTTTTCTGTTTTCACCATTGTAATCAGCGGAAAAAATGCTACTAGTTTGCTAATTTAACCGACTTTGTAGCTCCAATAATAACGAAGTTAGGAAGTTCGCGCGAACACCCTATATATTGCGAAATTTAACACTTACCGGCGTTTCGTGCAGGCGGAAATGGATCCCGCATAGCTCGAATAAACGCAGAAATCAAAACCTTTTGTCGTATTTGTGGATGTAGATGTTGAGCGATTTTTCCAAGGCAAACTGTTGTATTTGTTCTGATACCACCTTGATCGTCCTTGGATTGTAATCGTGCAAAGTGCCTCAGAACTTCTACATTTAGATTATTATAGCTTAACTTAGGAGCTAAATGTATCACAGACTGCAAAGGAAAAACGATCCAGTTTTAATTAAAATTTAAATTTATATCCTTGTAACTTACTTTAACAGTCTGTTCTCTAATTGTAGGATTGGTGTCCATAAACCCATGAGCAACTTGTGGGAAAATTTGATCATTCACAGTACCCGACTGTAAATGCCCAATAAAATGTTCTAGTTGTTGCAATAAACGCGATCTGGTAGCCCTATCATTGCTACCGAATAATTTGACAACGCAAGGTACAATTTTCTTTTGGTATTCAGCCTCGTCCAATAATCGCCCCAACTAAAAAACCAGAAAAACTCGGCCAATGGAAAAAAATATAAAATTATTGGTTACTTTAAACATTGGAGCTAAGACAGCTGATCCAGCATCACCATATTCGAACGCGGTTATTAATTGAGGCAATATTTTGTGCTTGCATACATTATCTGGAAAGTTGTCCAGATGTGGTGTTAGATTGGAAAAAAATCTATTTTTCTCGTTTTTATCTTTAATTTGTATTTCTTCTAAAAATAGTAAAGTGTCTACTAAGTCGTTTTTAAAGTAGCCGCCTAATTTGCGGCATCTAGTGATTATGTCGGCTGGATTAGGTCTAGAACTTGGATTTGCACCCACTAGCTCGCAATATAAAGGGCCCAACTGTTTCGGGATCTACAAAAAGATGTATTAATACTAGCCAAGGAAAGCGCAGAATACAGACAGTAAGATTAATTACAAAGATGAATTTTAGTTAATCACAAAGTACGGTCCAATTTATTGATTAAAAAATAAACTAATTGAAATACTTCATTAACATTCTTTGAATTAAAATGATCAATAATTCAATTTTATCGGTATCGTCAATAATTACTAATTTCAAAAGGATTGTCTTACATTTCGCAAAAAACTAAATAAGGAATTTCAAAAATAGTGAACTTTAATTTAATAACAGTCACTAACTTTAAAATAAAAGTTCGTAGTAATAAAAATTTTCAAGTAAACATTTTTGGAAGTTTTGCAAAAAAGTTTGCATTATTTAATAATATTTTATAGGCTTGAAAATATTTTACGAAAACACTACTTAATTTCTTTAAGGTCAATTTCATATTCTATAAAGTTTAACAATAATAATATCAATATAAACTAAAAGCCAGTTGCTATATTTTAATTGCCATTATTTTAAAATATTATTTTGGAACCATTATGCATCCCCCATCAATTAACGTATGAAAACTAACGGTAGACCAATAGTGGTCAATAAAAATTAACAGTGACAAAAGTTTAAACTTCCTATTGGTTACCTTAATTTTATTAATTTCAAGTGTTACGTAATTGTGAATAGGCTTTTAAAAAAAATACGAAAATTTTAAATTTTTAAATAGGAGCTAATTGGTTTCTTTATATACCTATAAGTTTTTCGAATTCGTAATCAAATCTGCCTTTATTCGTTTTTTTCTACTCGTTAACGGAACACCTAAAATTTACTATAAGTTTTATGTTAATTTTTTCTGAACCCTTTGTTCGATTTGTATGATCCTTTTATTTGCATTGTAGGTTGATTCCTAAGAAAAGTTTCAGTGGTAGCGAGTTTTAGTAAATATTAAGTTTTGTTTGATTATTTTGTGTATCAATAAAGTTGGATTTTTTCCGAAAATTCGTAACTCCCTGTGGAGTGTACTAGCAACAACAATTTAGAACTAACTGTAGTCTCATCTTTTCTTAACATTCTTCTTTTAGTTTCACTTTGATATCTCTAGTATAAGAGGAGATATAAGTACAGTTGTACAGAAAAAATTGGTTTTATTGGCAGATTTTCATTGGGACAACTGAAATAAAAAAATAAAAAAGTGTATATCTCAATCCAATTGACCATTTGCAGCATCTTCTTGGCAAGCAACTGAAAGATCGTTAGTCCACCACGATGTTGAAGCAACGAACCAACGTGCAAGTACTAAAGTTGGATTTTTTTCTGAAAATTAGCCACATCCTGTGGATTGTAATTGAAACGGTAAATTACAATTTAGAACTAACTATAGCCTCATCTTTTTTTAACATTCCACTTTTTGTTTTTCTTTGATGTCTCTGTTATTAGAGGAGAGTACACTGTGTCCCAATTTGCTTGTAATTGCAGGGTATCTCTGTAATTTGTAAAAATAGAACGTTGCGGTTTTCGCGAACCTGTGAAACTTTTTCGTCAAACTTTTAATGCAGCAAACAGAACTAAGCTAACTTGTTTTGTTTCTGAGATACAGGGTAAAAACGAAAATTTTCACTTACTGGGGTGCTGCCATATCTCACATACCGTGTAAGCTAGAAAAAAAGTAAAAACTGTCCTAGATAGATATTTTTGCGTAGAATCCAGTGGCGTACTCGAAAAAAAATTGATTTGCATCGTTTAAGAGATATGACCCAAACTAGGTCTTTTTTAAATGGAACACCCTGTGTTTTTTAGTCTCATTAAATTTGTCAATATTTTTTAGTCTCATAAAATTTGTTTCTTTTTTATCATTAAGATAATGTAAACCGTAGGCACTTTAAAATTTAATAAATGCCCTAAAAAGGCAAAAAACCCAATTATAAGTCAAAAAAATTTAGTTGGCCATGAAAATCGGGCATAAAGAAGTATTTACAAGCAACATGAGACACTATATTAAATTAAAAACTCTTAATATTAATATTATTTTTATTTTATCTTGGTAAAAAAGAAACAAAAAGCGAAATAAAATTTTTTAACGGTCATTATAAATAAACAATGAAATTTCAGAAAATATTTTACTTTTTCATTTTTTTAAATTTAATATTGTGTCTCATGTTGCTTGTAAACATTTTTTTATCCCCGATTTTCATGGCCAACTAAATTTTTTGGAGTTATAAAGGAGGTTTTTGCTTTTTTAGGGCATTTTTTAAATTTTAACGTGCCTACTGTTTACATCATTCATGAGAAAAAATAGACAAATTTAGTGAGAGTAAAAAATACAGGGTGTTCCATTTAAAAAAGACCTAGTTTGGGTCATATCTCTTAAACGGTGCAAAACAATTTTTTTTCGAGTACGCCACTGGATTATACGCAAAAATATCTATCTAAAACAGTTTTTACTTTTTTTCTAGCTTACACGGTGTGTGAGATATGACAGCACCCCAGAAAGTGAAAATTTTCGTTTTCACCCTGTATCTCAGAAACAAAACAAGTTAGCTTAGTTCTGTTTGCGGCATTAAAAGTTTAACGAAAAAGTGGCACAGGTTCGCGAAAACCGCAAAGTTCTATCTTTACAACTTACAGAGATACCCTGCAATTACAAGCAATTTGAGACACAGTGTACAGTTTTATAGATTTTTTGGCACGTCCTATGAACGTTGCTTCATTATCCTTAAGGGGAAGAGGTGGTGGGCTAACGATCTTTAAGTTGCTTGTTAAAAAGATGCTGTAAATGTTCAATTGGATTGAGATATGGACTTATTTCAGTTGTCCCAATGAAAACCTGCCAATAAAACCAATTTATTCTATACAACTGATATATCTAATCTAATAATAGAGATATGAAAGTGAAACAAAAAGCAGAATGTTAAGAAAAGATGAGGCTAGAGTTAGTTCTAAATTGTAATTGGATGCTGTTGCTAGTACACTTCAGTGTTTTGAATTTTCGAAAAAAATCGGACTTTATATTGATACGCCCGGTAATCAAACAAAACTTAATTTTTACTAAAACTTGCTACCACTAAAACCTTTCTAAGGAACCAACCTACAATGCAAAAAAAGGATCCTACAAATTGGACAAACGGTTCAAAAAAAATTGCCGGTGTGTGCAGGTTTCCTGCTAAAATTTATTTTATAATTTTAACATTTCTCCTCGACTTTTACCTAAGATTACTTAGTTCCAGATAATTTTAATTTTATAACGATTCAACGGTGTTACGTAAATGTTTAAAATTTTACCTCGAAATTTGAATTTTTAGAAGTTTATGAAAGAAAATTTTATTAGGATTTTTAAATAAAAGCTTATTGAATGCTTTAAAGCCTAATTCATACCTTAATATACAAGTTTTTAGAATTCGTGATCGAATCTGCTTGTATTCGAATTTTTCTACTCGTTAAAATATAGTCCAGGAAAAATAGACGAAAAAAAAGGCTGAGTTGGAACAAAATTGTAACAGGCTGAATTTTTGCATGCACCTTAGTATTATAGCCCTCAATAATGTGTGAATGTTCCCCATCGATTTGATGGCTGCTAACTGAGTTACTCGAGGTCAAAGGTCGCGATAAACAGTTTTTTGCAAAAATCTCAAGAACGGCAACCTTTATTGAAAAAAATATAGAGAGCTAATTTGTAGCTGAGGCGATTTGCTATAAAAACTTATTCAGAAGTTTTTTTGTAGGGGCAATCGTTCACGAGATATAGCGTTTCAAAAACTAAGAACGTAGAGGACTACGAAGAATAACGACTGATCTTAGGATATGAAAGTTGGATAATGAATTATTATTCAATATGTATATTTATGGCGTTTTTTATTTATTTGTGCATTTATTGCATTTATTTGGGCATTTATGATACAGTAATTAACTTTCTTCAGTTTCGGAGAGCGATTGTTCCGTCACCAAAGTTTGGACGAGGAAAGACGATGGATCGATGTCGTTATCGATCTCCTCGTTATCAATATTAAAATTTTCCATGTTCATACATGTTTGGCCATTACATTGGCTACAAACTACAGAACAGTTCAATCCTGCTTTCCCACATCCACAATTGGCACCACAGCCTTTCTTGCACTTACAAAATACTGTACTGAGTAATACATCAGGAGCGGCTCTAAAATATTATTTTGTAGTACCCATCCCCAGTCCTGAGGATCAATTTCTCCATTCCAATTGTGGATGTCGGCGGAAAGCAGAAGTGAACTGTTCTGTAGTTTGTAGCCAATGTAATGGCCGAACGAGGAGATCGATAACGACATCGATCCATCGTCTTTCCTCGTCCAAACTTTGGTGACGGAACAATCGCTCTCCGAAACTGAAGAAAGTTAATTACTGTATCATAAATGCCCAAATAAATGCAATAAATGCACAAATAAATAAAAAACGCCATAAATATATATATTGAATAATAATTCATTATCCAACTTTCATATCCTAAGATCAGTCGTTATTCTTCGTAGTGCGAAGTAAGTCCTCTACGTTCTTAGTTTTTGAAACGCTGTATCTCGTGAACGATTGCCCCTACAAAAAAACTTCTGAACAAGTTTTTATAGCAAATTGCCTCAGCTAAAAATTAGCTCTCTATATTTTTTTCAATAAAGAGCGCCGTTCTCGAAATGTTTGCAAAAAACTGTTTATCGCGACATTTGACCTCGAGTAAATCAGCAGCCATCAAATCGATGGGAAGCTTCCACATTATTGAGGGCTATAATACTAAGGTGCATGCAAAAATTCAGCCTGTAACAATTTTTTTCCATGTTAAAGTCTATTTTTCCTGGACTAAATAGCTTTCTGGCAAAAATTAATTTTATAATTTTCACCAATTTCCCAGATTTTTACCTAAGATAATTACTGAATTCCAGTTAGTTGTATTTTTAAACCGACTCAAGTTAATAAAATTTAACAATATCTCAATGGTGCTTCGAGTGATTAACCAAAAATTCATTCGATCCTCTAACAAACCCAATCATACTTTTTCTAATAGCTTTAAAGAAGACTGTTGATACAAGGGGCTGTTAAACACCTCCCAAATTAAGCACCCCAAGCCCCACATATCAGCTGAACATTTCGTTATCATACGCTGTTTGCTCGGATCATTTTTCTCTGGTGGATCATACATGTCCAACGATGGTATTATTTTAATTGATGTGTTACTATCTTGCGTACTGGAGACATATTCAACGCCTCCCAATTTCCATTCACCAGAAGTGTTTACAAATACTGACCAAATATTTACGTTATTGTGTCGCAGATTACCATCGTTATTTAAAAATGACAAAGCTCTCTAAAAAATCACAACATTATTTTCTAATTATTTGTGTGGTGTCTAACTAAATTACGTACAGTAATTTGAAATATTCCCCAAGCAATATACAGGTCCTTTTGTGGCCCTTCCAATGGTAAATTTTGCAAATGATTCGCAAGTGTTTCCACATATTCCGTAGCTAAGTACAAAACTTTATCCGATTCTAAACTATCTAAATAAGTCAAAACACTGGGATGTCGCAGAGTCTTTAGTCGTTTAACTGCTGCCTTAGCAACTTCTAATTGAGTTTCAGAACCATTTTTAATATCATAAACAAACACAGACACTTCCTCGGTACTACCCTGAAAGTACAATGCAAATCTTAGTATGTTTTCTGTAGTTTTTCGTAAATTTAATTATACCTTTCTTTTCCCCTTATGCAAAGACCAGACACTCCTTTCTTGTAGACCAGGCACTGCCTCGCCAATTTCAAAACTAAAATCCTTAGATGGGTCACGGGAAAAAAACGACCACATGTTTTTTGTAACAATTAATTATTTAGTATGTGTAGAATTTTATTTATATATGATTTAAAAACCTAACCTAAATGACAACAGAATCATTTTTGACGTATGCGAATGATGTCATGCTCGGACGATTAAACAGAATTCTATAATGAGAAAATTGTTTTGTTGCAGTTTTCAAAATATATCGAAAGTATATCAAATGAAAATATTTTATATTGTATCCACATATATTTGCCGTTATTATATTAAAAATAGATAGACAGCGTTTACTGAAAAATTTTAATTAATCTCTACTTCCTCCTCTAAATTTTTTGGCGGGAAAAATTAATTTTAGGTTATGGAAGTTTCCAATCCAAAGTAAACGACAACAGTTGGAAATGGATTCAGTAGTAAGAAAATTACAAAATGCGCTGAAGTTAAGTGGATTTCTTGTTCGAAGGTACGAAAATACTTCGCTTACATTCTCCCTACTAATTTTCTTATATTTTACAGAGAGTTTTGCTCTATTATTGTCGATAAATTTCAAGAATCTGGTGCAGATTTGGATGATGTAAGGATTTTTAAAAGTACAATCGTTGATTTGTGCAGTAGTTTAGAAAAGCAAAACATCTCGCATCAAAGTATTGAAAGAGAACACGTTGATCGTGCGATAGACGTAAGTTACACAATCATTTTATACAGGGTGGCTGAAATTCCGTTTCCAGCATGGGGATCTCGCTTATTATAATAGATAGACCATAGGTTTAAATTTGGCAAAGTTGCTAAATTTAATGCTCAGTAATAATCCTAAGACAAATTTGAATTATCTTGAACGGTCTTCTGAAAAAGTAAAAAAAACTGAAAATTATAATTTTGAAAATCGCCCATAACTTTTTTATTTCTGAACATTTTTCAAATCTGTAAAAACATTCTCAAAGCAACATTTTATGCTCTATCGATCACTGATCGTCGTTTCTTTAAACATCGATTCGTTTTTATTTTTTGAACGCCTGCTTCAGTTTTTCTTATGCTATATCAAATTAAATTTAAAGTAGATGTTCAAATAAATGCCCGTCTTCTCTAATACACAACCGTAAACGCTTCCGTATTCCACTGTCTAAACTTCGCGCTATCGTTCTACGTGGAATATTACGCATCACTCCCAAAACGGCATTCCTCAGTTCTTCGACGTTGTTATAAGTGTTTTTAAAAATTTTATTTTTGGCGTATCCCCAAAGAAAAAAATCTAAGGGGTTCAGGTCAGGTGATCTGGCTGGCCAATGGACGTGCCCATGGGTTCCGATCCATTGTTCAGGGAAAAGTTCATTAAGGCGTTCTCTAATAATCTGCGCATTATGCGCTGGAGCCCCATCCTGATGCCACCATATTTGCCGTAGTTGATTCAGTGGGACATTCTCCAAATATTCCATCAAATCATGGTTTATAAAGTCAATGTAACGTTGAGCGGTTAGAGTCCCTTCGAAAATATGAGGACCAATAACCCTTTCCCCCCATAAACCTACCCAGACATTGATACCAAATCGGTGCTGTGGTCTTGCTTCTCTATAGGTACGGGGATTTTCTCTGGCCCAATAATGTTCATTATGACGATTGAACATGCCCAAGTTGGTAAATGAACATTCATCCGTCCAAATAATATTTTTCAGAAAATCCTCGTTACGTTGGTATTTATCAAGAAGCCACTCGCAAAACTGGAGTCTATGAACTTCGTCTCCGGGTCTCAATGCCTGTGTCACATGGATTTTAAATGGTTTAAATCCTTCCTCCTTTAGAACTGTTTGAATCTGATATCGAGGTAATTCCAAATTATGACTCAGTTCTCTTGTCGAGTTACCAGGATTCTCGTTCACCTAAATGGTTGAAATTGCATAATTCTATCAAAGCCAATGTTTAGCTATTTACCGCGGCTAAAATATTTTCTTTGTTTTCTTCTGTAATTCGGCTTCCATATTTTGTTTTGGGTTTTTCAAAGGCCCCAAATTCCATTAAATTGTTGTCCAGTGTAGAAAATAATCTAGAAGATGGTTGTCTTCTTTCAGGATATGTTTCTGCGTATCGTTGTGTCGTTAATATAGAGTTTCTATGTGATGAATAATAAATACGCATCATATCACGCTTTTCATTATTCGAAAACATAATTTAATTTAATTCGCGGGGAATAACTAATTATTATTGTAATTTGTCACTTGTGACATCTATGCTTGTGACAAACCTCAAATTTTAAAATTTGAAATTGTTTATAAATTACCATGGTAACAACACAAACTAAACGAGTTTAGGCTGCTTGATTTGAGATGATTGCTGTATTGGACACATTTTTTAAATTTTAACAATTAAAATTAAATCTGAATACCATGTGTAGTACATCGATGAATTTGGAAAAAAATATACTATCCAATGATGTGTAAAGTAGAAAGTACGTCCATAAGAAAAACCGAAGTTGGCGTTTAAAAAACAAAAACGAATCGATGTTTAAAGAAACGACGATCACTGTTCGATAGAGCATAAAAAGTGGCTTTGAGAATGTTTTTACAGATTTAAAAAATGTTCAGAAATAAAAAAGTTATGGGCGATTTTAAAAAATTGTAATTTTCAGTTTTTTTCACTTTTTCAGAAGACCGTTCAAAATAATTCAAATTTGTCTTAGGATTATTACTGAGCACTAAATTTAGCAACTTTGCCAAATTTAAACCTATGGTCTATCTATTATAATAAGCGAAATCCCCATGCTGGAAACGGAATTTCAGCCACTCTGTATATAAATCATACAACTAAAACTATTTTCAGGCTTGTCTTAGTTCTGGTTACGACACACATGAAACCATCTTCAGTATAATTAACGCATTTGACTTTCCGAAACTGCTGTATGATCAAGATAGAAAATTTTACACTCTGGATAAGAAAAAATCTAAATTACTGTGCGATGCCGATGTTAAAGCAAAACTATTTCGAGATCGTTATACCACAATTTTACAGCGAACTAAACGAAATTTCCAAAGCGATAAAATCGCCTACAAGTTGCAAACTGTGGATTATTTGCTAACTATTACAGTAGCAACTTTAGATAAAACATTGATATTAGGATCGTTGTTTCAAGTTTCGGAAGGTAAATTTTATCTGGAGGACACTACAGGAATGGTTCAGATGGATCTTACTCACGCAAAGTAGGGTACAGTTATTGGTTTGAATTTTTTAAACAGTTATTCTGCTTCGTAGATATCATAATGGATTTTTCGTGGAAAATAGTTTTGTTCTTGTAAATGGTTATTATGAGGACAAGATTCTGTATGTGTCAACGATAATTTTACCTCCAGGTGAAGAATACAAGGCCTCGAGGTAGCACTAGTAATATATTACAATCTAGTAATGATTTTTTGTAAAAATAATCCTTTATTGGCTATGGATACGTTTTCATAGATGTCCAAATATGGCAGATTAAATTTTATAAAACTACCATAAATTCAAATGCATTGAGCCACTCAAAAACAGAGGATCGAAAAAAATGTATATACAGGGTGTCCAGGATAAAAATGTTAAGCATGGGGATCTCACTTATTTGAAGAGATATGACTTCGGTTAAATTACAAAAAATTTACCTCATCTTGGGCCTAATACAATACGACAAACACATTTGACATACCTGCCATAGCTTACTAGATATTAACAAAAAACTGAAATTGTGCATTTCAGTTTTTATTTAATTACTCAGCTGGTATAAAAAATATCGTGATAAAAGTTGCACATTATTAAGGCATTGCTCAGCCAACTACGGTGATTGAGAAAAACTCGATTATAATTGACGAAACGACTTAAGACCCCATGTGTGATACATTGTCGGAAAGGGAAATAAAAATACTATCATAATTTAGTAATAAACATGTCACGGTCCATAAGAAAAAACAAAGTTGATGCTATTTTCGAAAAAAATTGAAGGTGTATAAAAATTTCAATTGCATATTTGGATTGTCCATGAAAAAGTGCCTTAATAATGTGCAACTTTTATCGCGCAATTTTTTCTACCAGCTGTGTAATTAAGTAAAAACTGAAATGCACAATTTCAGTTTTTTGTTAATATCTAGTAAGCCATGGCAGGCATGTCAAATGTCTTTGTTGTATTGTATTACACCCAAGATGAGCTAAATTTTTTGTAATTTAACCGAAGTCTTATCTCTTCAAATAAGTGAGATCCCCATGCTTAACATTTTTATCCTGGACACCCTGTATATATATATCCACCGAAATTTGAATAAAATAATTTTCTCAACTTTCGTCCTCCCTTTTTTTATTGATGATGAAAATCAGGGCTCTCAATACATTTGAATCGTATAGTAAATTATTTTGTAGTTTAGCGACCAAATCATCTACAATTTTTTTAGACCTACATTCGGAAATATTAATTACTTTGGAGGGGTGTCAAATATTCCCCTAAGAGATTCAAAACGGCTAAACGAGCATTTAACTCAAAACCCCCATGAAATGATAATGTTTTTCTCCGATGTCTGGTTGGATCACCCCTTGGTAAATTCCAAATACCTTCTTTCACACAATTTCCTCAACATTTTCTTTATTAGACGTTTGAGAAACTAGAGACACTCTTCGTTGGAATTGAAACTTCTCCTCCAATTGCGTTCGTATTTATGGGTAATTTCATGTCGGAATCACATGGCAGTGAAGCAATGAACACTCTTCGAAAACTTTTCAAAAAACTGGGGGAGCTAATATCGAAATTCCCTAGCGTTGTCCAGAAGAGCCAGTTTGTTTTTGTGCCTGGTTTGGCTGATCCATCGACCCCTCACATGGTTCCTAGGTAAATATTATAAATAATGATTTGGGACGACTGATGTTAAAATTCTAGAATTCTAGACTAGCTTTACCTAAATATGTCTCAGAAGACCTCATACGCAGTGTTCCAAAAGCTATTTTCGCTACAAATCCCTGTAGGCTTCAGTATTGTACCAAAGAAATTGCATTATTTCGAGCAGATATCGTACCAAAATTATTGCAAGCTACGTTGTACAAGCCACAAAAAGAGGATATACCTGATAGTGTACGTAATGTTTAATATTTATTAATAAATTTTATTTATATTATTTTTATTAGGTTACTAAAACTATTCTTGGACAAGGTCACTTAGCTCCAATGTCCCTTAATGCCTTAACAGTGCATTGGGATTTTGATTATTGTTTAAGGCTGTATCCCCTGCCAGATTTGGTGGTAATAGGCGATAGAATTGAGAGTTATCAGGGGATGTACAAAGGTTGTCAGGTTGTTAACCCAGTAAGTTTGTGGTAAGAGTTTAAAAAGATTTTTTTTTAAATGTTTTTTTGTAGGGACCATTTTGCGATAACGGATTTCAGTTTAAAGCATATACTCCTTTTTCTAATTCGTTGGACGATTGTGAATTATAATTATTTGTAAATGAAATTAATTAAGAACAATATAGATATTTTTGCAAAATAATAAATAATCATACCCACATCTAAATCTTAAGATTTTACTTAATTGGTACTAAACTATTTTTAATGCAGAATTGTGATATGAAATAAGACGTTTATAAAATATGTGTACGTGTGGACTTGTAGTTTTAATAATCCGGACAGCAAACTGAAAAAATATTGTTTTATTTTAAATTTACAAAACTTTTTACAAATTTTTTTCTCTCCAACTAGAGGATATAATTTAAAAAAATATTCGCTGGACTGCTGATTAAAAAGATCTTTACTTCATGTAAAAATGCTATTTCTTTTTAATATTTTGTTTAACTTACATTATTTTATTATTATTATTAAGTATGATTTTTTTGAAGTATTTCTTATTTTCTTGTTATACAGAAATATTTATGGAATACCGAACAAATATGGTTTATTTCATAGTAAAAATTTTTCATGCGTTTCCGATCTATTGCAGCTTTCTTTACATTTTGGGCACAGTATTCATTTTAATATTTATAGTCTGATTCTTCTGCTATTCGGTGGTAAAATGGTAATAATAAGCCAAAAAATGCAATTACTATACTTCGATATCACTTCGTATAACAAACAAAAAGTAAAGTGTTTTTTTACGAGAAAACTGTTTTTACTTAAAATTAATTTGATTAAAATATCGGCAATTTACAATATGAAGTAATGAAACTTCGTAAAGTTCTTTATGACGGTCCTGAATTAAGAAGTTCCAAATTTTAGTGAAAGAACAAATAATTGAGATGGGATCTCCTAATTCGTAATCAACTCCTTCAATTTTTTTGAAAATTCATTTAACAAATTTCCGTACCTTAGGCACAAAATAGATATATTTTAAAATCTATTCTTAAGTACCTATACAGGGTGTTCGCGCGAAGTGGCTCACTATTGCTAACTTCGTTATTATTGGAGCTACAAAGTCGGTTAAATTTGCAAACTAGTAGCATTTTTTCCACTGATTACAATGGTGAAAACAAAAAAACAATTGGACATCTGGTTTTCAAGATATTCAAAAAAATAACATTTTTTTAAATGGAACACCCTATATATTTTTGCAAAAATCGATGGTAAATTAAATTCTATACAAAAAATGTCCTCATCTTTTTTTGATAATAATTTAAAATAAGCGAGTTATTTTGAAAAAAAGTTTGCAATTTTTTAAAATCAAGTAGCCATAAAACGGAATAGTAATTTATTAAAACCAAACAATCATAATTATGAATTTAAGCAAGTTGAAAAATACTTGAAAGAATTACGGAAATATTGAAAATTTACAAAATTGTAATTTTCATGGCTACTTGATATTAAAACTTTGAAAACTTTTTTTCAAAATAACTCGCTTATTTTAAATAATTGTCAAAAAAGCATAAGAACATTCTTTGTTCAGAATGTAATTTATTATCGATTTTTGCAAAAATATACAGAGTGTTCCATTTAAAAAATGTAATTTTTGTGAATATCTCGAAAACCAAATGGCCAATTGTTTTTCTGTTTTCACCATTATAATCAGCGGAAAAAATGCTACTAGTTTGCAAATTTAACCGACTTTGTAGCTCCAATAATAACGAAGTTAGCAATAGTGAGCCACTTCGCGCGAACACCTGTATATTAAAAATATTAAATAAAATAGTAATATTTCCGTAATTCTTTCAAGTTTTTTTCAACTTGCTTAACTTTAAAATTATGTTTGTTTGGTTTTAATAAATTAGTATTCCGTTTTATGGCTACATGATTTAAAAAGAATTGCAAACTCTTTTTCTAAATAACTCGCTTATTTTAAATTATAATACAAAAAATTAATGACATTTTTTGTACAGAATTTAATTTGTCATCGATTTCTAGAAAAATATATAGGGTGTTCCATTTAAAAAAAATGTTATTTTTGTGAATATCTCGAAAACCAGATGGTCAATTGTTTTTCTGTTTTCACCATTGTAATCAGCGGAAAAAATGCTACTAGTTTGCTAATTTAACCGACTTTGTAGCTCCAATAATAATGAAGTTAGCAATAGTGAGCCACTTCGCGCGAACACCCTGTATAAAATATTCAGGATAAATACTATTAATATCAAAGGATAGGGTTGTAACAACACCAAATATCAAACACCAGATTCAAAACTGCTTATAACATATTTTAATAGTTAATTTTTAATGACAAGTTGAACAATTTAAAAAAGCTCGTTTCCATCCAATCAATATACGTATGACACAACGGGAAAAGTAAATTTTTATCAAAGTCCTCCATTCAGGCACACAAAAGAACACAAACATAAAATCCTACATTTATTATTATTGGATTAAAATCGATTAACCAATAGTAATACATATGACAAAAAAATCCATAACAAAATGAATTTAATTGTTTAAAAAATAGGGACAAAACTATGAAATTTGAATAAAGACAAATTATCAAGTTTTAGTACAAAAGCGGACATTATGTCATATAGATTGTACTTTTATTGGAAAGAGAAACATAAAATGCGAAGATAAAATGAAATTAACTGAATGTACACAAAATATGACAAATAATAATTAGGTCGTAATAGCAATGACTAATGTATAGATATAGATTAATCATTGGTAAAATACCAAAGTAAATATTTAATAAATAAGAAAAATTTAAACCATAATATTGATATTGATTACAGAAATACAAAAAAAAATTCAATATTAGGTGTACATTATTATATTTAATAATCCTGTAAATTTGTGGTATAAACTAAATTTTCCTCCAATAATTTTTATACCATAACAGGTTTTCAAATACAAGAATGATAGATCAAGTTTCCGAATTTAGTGTGAACAATTATTACACATGTTTTATTTGTAAATCAAACAAAAATGCTTTTAGTTGTATGTACATATATCCGAATCTTTGTCCCTGTTTTTTGTATCTAATTCCAAACACATCTTTCCATTTATAGCTAATATGAATAGATATTTCTCACGACATTTAGTTGTACATAATAGTAAACAATTTAACAAACACAGAATTAATGTTTCCCTGATTTGATAAGTGTAATGATTAAAAACTAACTATGCATACGCATATTTGTCGCATACGTTCGTTAATTGCACGTGAATGAGCTTTCGTTCTATTATACTCTAAATAGTTTCATATAGACATAGGTTATATACAATAGCGTAATAAAATATAGGTATCTTAATTTAACATACACACTAAATTTACAGTCAATACCAGATAAACAATACACGCCCAATCTGTATATATCTATAGTACATCTCTTCAAAATTGCTTTACATAGCGTCTAAAAATCTGTTAGTTCAGTTTACTAATTACGAATATCACACGTTTTCAAATTTTAACACTTTTTTGACGATTCACCTACACATATTTACAAAAGGACGTTAATATACTGGTCACAAATTCATACTTTTATGTGTCATTTTGTAGGTAGTTGCGCATTTACCATTCCTGCAAAACAAAGACTTAGAAACGCAAATAGAGTAAGCAAAACCTACTTACTTTCTTTATTATATCTCCTTAACGCTTCTGCCCTTTCCGCTGCGTCAAAATACCAAAGCGTTATGGCATATCGGGTTCGATGTGCAGGTTGCACTTCATGAGGATTCCTTCGGTCTGACCAGAAAAACAACAGTCTATCGAATAGAGGTTCTATATCGGCAACCTGCAATTTTTTTCATCATAAGGGAATTCATGCAAAATTACCAAATTAATTGTAATTTACCTTGTCACCTCTCCATCCCTCGGGGAATATCCGCAAAAGTCCGCCGCTTTGTTGAGTACTCCAATTCACATTTAAATAATAAATTGCTGTTATACAACGTCCATCTCTGTTTGGGTTATCTACATGTTTTACATAATGAGAGCCTAGTCCTGGATAACATGCCACCATAGCCTTTAAAATAAACAAGAACTTTCGTCACTCTCTGTATTTGGTTGAATAATTATAGCAAAATTCCCCGAATTTAATTACGATTTTTTGCAAGGTATTTGCATTAACAATGTTTATGAACATAAGGGGACTTTTCAAAGTTATGTAAATCGAAGGTTATAACTAACTACATACTAACAAAATATTTTAAATGTTATTCAAAATACTGAAATTTACGATTATTTAGGCGTGGGAAAATGCCTTTATAAAATAAAGTATATTCAACTATGTCCTAATTCATTTAAATTAATTCCATCAGTAACAGTATCAATAACTGGAATATTACTAATCGGAATTATTTCACATTGGAATCCTAAATTGTAAGATTTTTAGCTGTTATCAAAAAAATGCTTTTTCAATTACGTGTACCTACGTGACATTTTTCTACAATTAACCACGATAACAAAAGCTGTTTTAGAAAACAATTCATTACTGTCCTTTATCACGACTTTAATGACTAAACTATTTAAAAAACAAAACTATTTCTAATTTGAATTATTCAAAGGAACATTTTTTACAATTGATTATTACCATAAATTGTAGTTTTAATTTTGTTAAGTTGCGAAATTTATATATTTATCAGCGTAATTTGCATAAGCTTCTTGTAGTACAAAGAGTAATCACTTAACTCTTAAAATATACACAATTTATTATTATTAAGACCACACACAATGCTGATCTAATAAAAATAAGCAAATAAAATTGTTATATCGAAATGAAAACAGTTCTTGTGCGACAGGATAAATTTAATGAAATTTATACAATTAATATAAAAATTTATTCTGAATTATTTAAGAGATAACAATAAAAAATATATGCTCTTATATAATTATTTACCTTATTGTAATTACCAAATAGTAAATGCCAAGCTAAAAATTATAAGTAAACTAAAATGAGGCCCAAAATCTATAAAATGTATTATACAGGGTAGTCCAGGTTAAACGTCATTAACTTTAGGAGGTAATAGAGAAAGTAGACTTTCATGAGAAAACTTTACTCAAAAATGTTTCCTGTTCAGGATAAAAACTCGTATTCTCATCATAACTTCTAAATTACTCGATCGATTTCCATTAAATTTCACACAAAAAGTAATTGTAGTACATTTCTAAGTAATGATGAGGATCATTTATTAAAAAAATTTCCAGTGGCGTAGATACTGGCGGTCCACACCACATTTCCCCTCCAATCTTCGACGCCACTGGATATCTTGGGAAGAAAATTATCTGTCGAGTTGTCTGTTTAAATTAGAGAAAAAAGGTACTCTTGAAAAATTTTAATTTAAGGCTTCGTTTTTGAGATATTTGAGTTTTAAATTTCAAAACACTCCAACAGCCAGCTGATGATTGAATTACCAATGCAAATACCAAGAAAATACGATATGGGAGACGAAACTGTTTATTACTAACTAGGCTAGCGCCAAAAATAAAACAAAGCAATAAAAAGACAATTCCCAGTGGCGTCGAAGATTGGAGAAGAAAAGAGGAGCGGAATCCCGGTATCTACGCCACTGGATTTTTTTAAATAAAGGATCCTCATCATTACCTAGAAATATACTACATTAGTCTGTGTGCGAAATTTAATGCAAATCGATCCAGTTGTTTAGAAGTTATGATGAGAAAACGATTTTTATCCTAAACTTTGACACCCTGTATCTTTGTTTGGAAACATTTTTGAGCAAAGTTTTCTCTCGAAAGTCTACTATCTTTTGATGTTCTCTCACCTCCCAAATTTAATGACATTTAACCTGGACCACCCTGTATATTATAAAGATTTGTAGAGTGCGCAAAATTTTGAGTGTAATTTTTTTCTATAAATTGTGTTAGATTAAATAATATACCCTTTTTTATGTCTAATTAAGTATTGTTACAATATTATTTAATAAATTTCGTCCCGTTTTTTATTTTTTAGGACTTAAAACCAACAACAAGTGACGAATGTCAAGTCAATGTCTATTTAACTTGAGAACTTTGAACTTTTCGGGAGTTAAAGGTTTTTTCGGTTTTATTATAACTAAAATTTGATAACTGGCTCAACTTTTCTCTTTTAATATACAATAATTAACATAGTTTTAAAGTCAAAATTTTTCAAAATTTGTCTAAATAAATATCATAGTACTTTTCCATTTCTCTCTATTGGGGAAATTTAAAAGCTTTTTGTGGAACCTTATAGAGACACAGAATTAATAAATTTGAAATATAATAACAACAATAATTATTTTGGGCCTTAAGAAATTAAATGAAAGTCTTGGGGAGTAAATTTTTCAGAACAATTAAAAACGATTCGAGAAACGCCTCTATAATATATTTATACAGGGTGATCAGTAATTGGCGCACTCCAAATACAGAGCATTATAGAGCACATTAAAACTAAGGATAATCTGCAAAGAAAAATTAAATCTGATGGTTAGTTTCCGAGTTATAGAGTTTCCCTCATCCAAGTTACAAGCTAATTATTTTAATAACCAAAACAAAAATGAGTGAATAATTCTTGCTACTATAATCACTGGATAAAATATGATTTGTTCAATTTTTTTCACAAAACCTCTAATACAAAGAAATTGAAAATGTTAAAATTTAATAAAATACCTAAATTTGAGAGAATTTTGAAGTTTGGCAACCTCTCAAGCTCCCCTTGGGATAAACTAAAATACCTTCTATTGCCATGAAAATATTAATAATGAATTTCAATTGTTGTTTCTGTTTTTTAATAAAGTTGACAGTACTAAATTAGTTTGACAGGTTCTCGCATCATAAAATATTGAACGTTTCTCTTTTTTTTTCTCGTCGAACCTATTCACATGTTCAATGCAGTGTTGCCATTTTTATTTTCACAAACGTGGTCATATCTTTGTAAAGAAAGGACTTACAGCACTGCGGTAAAAAAATTCGTCATTCTTAAAACCTAAAGTTTATCACAGTATGCTCCGAGTGCGGCAATTACTGATCACCCTGTATACAATATAGGCACAGAATAAGTAAATATAGGACAATATCAAGATGAAAGGTCGACATAGATTTGGAAAACCCATTCCTTTACAATCTGGACAATTCGTCATCATTTTCATATAAATTTTGAGCTAACATTGTCGAAAATATGTTAAAATGCACCAAATTTTCATTTAGCGTGGTATTTTTTAAAAACAGTGCACTAAAAACTAAAAAATATGTATCATAAGAAGACCATGAGTCTGATTCTACTCGTTCCTATTTCAATAGGACAAAATTTTGAAAAAATTCAAAGGAAAAATCTACACATCATCATATCGTTGGCACGATTTTATTCTCATTGCTAAAGACTCAATTATATTCTTCCTAAACTAATTTCAGAATTCGTTATTTTTAAACTCATACGTCATGCCTAAACTTTTGTCAAAACTTCGTTACATTCTCTACTTTGCATATCGGCCATTTTTCTTTTGTTAAAAAATTAGTATTACATAAATCAGAATGAAGTGACCTTAACTGTGCCATGACCCAGTTTCTTCGACTCATGTCCAATAAATTCCCCTATATTATTGCCCTTAACCTTGCCCCTTGAGAAAGTTTAATTTCTTCAACTACGAAGGCTCAATCTGTTTGTTTACGATTACAAAGACTCCACAATGTTTGTAAACAAATCCTAAAACCATTAAGACTTATCACAATGTTACCGCCCAAAATAACTTAAGGACATTATCTACGTGCTGGAAAGAAAGCCTCTTATCGTAGTCAATTGTGGCAGACACTGTAATCCATTTTTATCTATTTGATTTTGATCTCGCTCACACTTTAGTAGGTGCGCATACTGGTGCAATGTCGTCTTCTCTAACAAACATGGCATGCAGCCAGTCACGTACGCAAAATTTCACTTCGCAATATATCTAATCCGAGGAATTTCGACAATAATTAATATTGGTAGAAAGAGAAAAGTATTTTTAGTTTTTGTGTTTGTTGTTTTTTTGATATATTACTGATAAATGGTTTTTTTGCACATCTAAATCACTGTTTATTGGTGTTTTATGCAACGCCTGTTAAGTTTTGAATTAACATTTTCAACGTGTGGGTTTTTGGGTTGTTGATTATTTTTGATTTCGCCTAAAAACTCGAGACTAAAGAACTTCATCATTCATAAAATTCACACAAATTTAGTTAAGCATAATTTTTTCTGCTCAGAAACTATTTTACAAAAAATAGTAAAAAATTCCAAATTTAGAAAATACGGAGGTCCCACCCACTTATTGACACTTTATATATGTCCTGTTTCAGGATAGCTTTTTACTTGTAGCTAATTATACAACTACCTTGCCTTGGGTTAAAACTTTCATGCATGACCTTACTTACGGTAAAGTTTAAGAATTTTACGAATTCAGCTAAGGTTAAAAAAAGTTGACCAAATTTAGATCATGATCATGACTTTGCATTTCAAGTCTGCACAAAGACTCTAAAATTAGGTTCATGAAGACTATACGGTAGTATTGTCTTCCTTGTCACAAATATTCATGTGCAAAATAAAAGTCAAAAAAATATTCTGATAGTTCCTATAACAAAAATATAGAAAAGAAGTTGTAAAATCCTATTTAAGAATGGGATAAGTTTGGTCAATTTTTACTTTATGTCCTTCTAAAATTCGAAATAGCAGATGTGCCTAACTTGTTTCTCATTTAGCCCTGAGTACGTTTTGCCCCTTTTTTTGTTGTGCAAATGGCTCTAAGAACGATAAATACCATTAAGTAAAAATCTCGCTGTAATGAGTGGAACAAGGGCAGATATAGCTATTTCGATAAGTGCGAGAGAGAATTCCGAAAATTATTTCAAACTTGCTAACAGTAAAAAATTTAAAAGACATTTTATGAAAAATTTAGCTTACTTTTCTTGTAGTTTATGTAAAAATATTCGAAATAACCCCAAAAGAATCGAATTTAGAAAAATATTCAAATTTATTTTATCCAATTCATTTTCCTTGCCCTTGCACTTATAGAAATAGATATGTCTGTCTTTGTTCCACTCATTACAGCGAAATTATTAATTATTGGATTTTTACCATTTAGAGCCATTTGCACAACATATGAATGTGCATAACGCACTCAGGGGTAAACGAGGGACAAAGTAGGCACATCAGCTATTTTGAATTTTAGAAGGACATAAAGTAAAAATTTACCATAAGTTTTAGTGTAACTAGGGAAGGTCAAAATAAATCTATTGAACTAAATTTATCTCTTATACTAAAGATTCAAAAGAGTAAAGATTTAGCCCGTCAAATATGGCAAAACTTTTCGTTTACTTATGTCTCCACGATGGTTTTATTTATAATTTGTTGCAATTTAACGCGAGAATTTAACGTAAAATATAGGGAACCTGATGATATAAAGCAATATTTCTACAATCTACTCAGGTATATCCCAAAATTTCAACTACTACAATTTTTTTTTAAATGTGTGCAAATTTTTCATGGTATATTCTGTTTATATGCTAAATTTCAATACCTACATTATGAAAATGGGAGTATAATAAATAATGGCACTTTGAATAACGTAAATTTGATTAAAACGAGTTATTTTGAGAAATTGGAGTTTGATTTATTAGATGTTATGTCATTGTCAAAGAAAATGTTTAATTAGGTGCGAAAATATCCACTTATTATTAACTTAGGCTTCATTTTTATAGGAATTTCAACAAAAATTTTGAATGTAAACTTATTCTATTTTAAATATACGTCTCATTTAAAGTTTAAATACATTAATAAGATTAAGGACCACAGAACTTAAGTGCATGAAATTTCGTTAAAATGGGACTTGAAAAATAAAATTATATTAATTAAAAATTAAGCCTATTTAAATGTATTAAGTGAACATTAAGCTAAGTAACATAATAAATAAAAATGTGACTCCAACTTTTGAACATGAAGAATATTTTTAAAATTTTAATAGGTACCTAACAAATACTTTTAAAGGGAGATTCTTTGCAAGTGTAAATTTTATGTAAAGTAATTTAAAAACTAAGTTATCGTATCTTATAATTCATAGCTTCCAGGAATTCGATAATCAATTTGGAGCAAATTGTAGCACGTTGGAAAACGTATATAATTTTATTTTTTAACACAATTACTTAGTTACCAGAACTATCATGACTCTGTAGGTAGTTAAATATTATTATCTATATTTATTTTATACAATTCATACATCTGTTAGGCGTAAATTAGATTATTTTACAAAATACAAATAATTCGCAAAATTCGGTGATAAAGTTTATACTTCCTTGACAGGAAAAGTTAAAAATATTTCTATATTACAACTGGGCATAGCGTTTTTGTATAAAATTCCTTAAATTCTACTTTTATATGATTTTAAGGCCAATTGTTCAAATTTCAAATTCCTGGAAAAATATTGTCCCCAAGGTTATATTTAATAAACTTGTCGAAGGAATTGTTTCACAATTTTATAATTTATATAAAACTATGTACAGGGTGTCTCAATTTCGATGGGAATGGGGGGTTTCACCCATTTCTAGGCGAGATAGAAAAAAACGGTTTTCGCAATACTGTGCGATTTTTAAGAAAAATCGATTGGTAAAAACCACATCTTGATATCTCTAACCGTTATTAAGATATCTTTAAAAAGTGAGATTTTTTTCTTTAACAACGCCTACTAATAATATTCAAAACATTTAATTTACGAATTTAAAAATATAAAAACGTATAATTCAGTGAGATATAAAAATAAGTAAATATACCAAGATATATTTTTGAAAATATAAAAAAATAAGCAATTTTTTAATGGCATAGCCAACTATGGTTTGCATTTAAAATAAGAAAGTTAGGTGTAATAACTCGAAATGTATTGAACCTAGAACAAAAATTTCTAGTGCACATTATTCTACGTGAAAAACTACTACAACAAACACTTTACAGATTTAAAATATTTTAATAAACAAAAAAGTTATGACACTTTTTAAAAATCGGCCAAATCTCACTTCTTAAAGATATCTTAATAACGGTTAGAGATATCAAGATGTGGTTTTTACCAATCGATTTTTCTTAAAAATCGAGCACAGTATTGCGAAAACCATTTTTTTCTATCTCGCCTAGAAATGGGTGAAACCCCCCATTCCCATCGAAATTGAGACACCCTGTATAATAAGAAGGATTAAATATATCCAGAAAAAATCGATTACCACACTTCACCTCAAATATCTTTACCTAGAAAATCGGTTTCTTAACCTCAATATTATTGCCAGAACATGTAAATCAGTCAGACATACAACATTTATAAAATTGAGGCTGAAATTTCACAATCAGATTCTGGTAGTTTCCGTTCTTAATAAATAATAATAATAGAAACATCTAAATGCATTTATAAAACAAGATCAAGGACAAAATACCAAAACTAAAATACTCCTTTTTACCCAGCTACTAACCTTAGTTCTGCCGTTTATACAATAATTTCCTAAAGCTCCATTTTGCAACATTTTGTTAGCCCTAGTAATTACAGTATCCACTTGATTGACTAAATATCCAATATTTTTACAGGCATCCTCGCTTCCATCCACCCAACATATTTGATCGCTTCTAATGCTTTTTAAATCAACATCTTTCTTCCCCTTGGATGATACTAGTTGTCCATCTTTAAAAACACCTTGTGAATTCATATTCAACACCTCGGCGAGCACTAACTGCCCCCTGTCAGCACCCAGGAAGTTCTCCACCACACACAAACCGTAGGCAGTCAAATCCCGTATAACATTTCTGCAAATTTCCTCCAGAATGTTGTCTCGAATGTTGTCAGAATACAACGGGGTACTGTTGGTTTTGATGGCGATTTCCGTGAAATCCTTCACGCCAGATCTCCTTGGGTGTATGAGGGTTGTTCCACTGATAGGCATTGCAGCTTTTGCACACTTTAACGCCTTCTCCGTAGCACTTTGTGTTGACAAACTGGCAACGTTCGGAGGCGCCAGATATTCCCCACTGGTTTCTGCTAGTCTTTCCGCTTCGGAACTGCCTTCTTTTGGTATTGTGTCTATGATTAAATTGTCATTTAAATTCGGTGTTGGTGTTGACTCGATATCGATATTTTCGTGAACTCTACACGTGATTTTGTGCTTTTTCCAATCCTGTCTTTGGTGATCTCTCGAACAGTAGAATATTAATTTGCACCGTGCACAGCGTAGCAGGTTTTCTGTTGAATGGCAAATAGTGCACATAAACTCTGTACTCATCTTCGTAATTAAAAGTTCACGTGCGTTTGAGACCAAGATATCGTCAGATTTGATATGGGGCATGGGGCTACCATATATTGTTCCGACAAATATGGTACAACCAGAACAACAAATAATAGTATTGTTCCGTGACGTCACCACACATCCAACTATACTCTGTTTACATTTTTTCTCTGACAGATTTCGTCCATCATTACAAGAATATGCAATTCTGAGAGAATTTATAGTTCTGATATGTCTTTTTTAAATTCTACTGGTTGTATTGATGTGACAGTACCTGTTATTGTGTAAATTTATTGCTACCGACATAATTTTGTACCACCAAAAAAATATCACCCTGTGTAAAATTATTCGGCGCTGGTATGAGACAACCTGTTTTTTCTAAGATCTTGACTGAAACGACATGCTGCTAGTAGTTACAAATTACTACATGAGATGGCACCACTTATCAGTACGGCACAGCTCCAAAAATAAGAACAAATAATTGTAACCATGTACCGTGTTGCACTCTTATAATTTAAACAATTTACTATAATCAATATAAATAATATCCAAATGCACCTTTATTTAATTTTAAATCAAAAAATAATAATTTTTTTTTTAAATGTTGGGCACATTGCTTCTAAATAAATCAGAGAAATTAAATAATTAAAGTAAAATGAATCCATTTACTTCATTACAGATGTGTACAAGTGCATCAACATCTCCAGCAAGTGAATATAGAAGTGAAACAATAAACAAAGTTAAAAAATAATTTTGAAAATTTATGCATCAGGGTGACCAACCATGCACCGAAATATTCGAAATGTTAGGTTAGGGGGAAGTTGTCACAAAAGCCCATAATTAGTAAACTCAAATTTGTTCAATTAAATGCGGAGATAAAATATTTTGTACGAGATGGCAGACGATATACTTTTCGATTTATTACACTCTGAAGTGGTAAATTATACAACCGAACAAAATGAAACTAAAACCAAAGATGGAAAGGTACGTCTATGTTTACTACTTGCAAAACCGCCCTATTTCACCAAATTTTAGGAAGAAGACTTGTCCGTTATCGAGTACATTGGCTTTTCCACTGGATATAGATTAATCGAAAGGTACAACATTCCTCATACCACTAAATCCCTTTCTCTAACTATCTTCCTTGTAGGTTGACTAAAGAAATGGCTCGTTTTAAAGACGAATTGGATACAATGAAATTCATTTGTACCGACTTTTGGACAGCTGTTTACAAGAAACAAATTGATAATCTACGAACGAACCACCAAGGAGTATATGTGTTACAAGACAATGCGTTTCGCTTCCTGACGAAGTTGTCCAACGGCAAACAGTATTTGGATGCTGCTCCCAGATATGTTGCATTCACGTCTGGGATTATTAGGGGTTGTTTAGCCAATTTGAATATTAATTGTTTAGTTACTGCTGAGGTGCAAAATATGCCATCGTGTAAGTTTCATATTCAAGTTCAGAGAACGTAGTCAAGTCATTCCTTTACTTAGGCTAGGTTATTTATAAAAAAACTTTAGTACATACAGGCTGTTTCAAATTCGCTTCTCACTACAGGGATCTCAGAAACCGTAATAGATACAGCTTTGGTTAAATTGGGGCAAAGTTGCGTAATAATGTGGCCAATAATATGCCGTTAAGAATTCGAAAATATCTTTTGTAGTTCTGGAGATTTTTGGAAAACACCAAATTTTTGCATTTTCGTTTTAATTTTTTTCTGCTCTTATTATTCAAGATATCGAAAAACCAAAATCACTTTGCCATGGACACTTTTTGTGCTTTATAAAATGACGTTAAAATTTACCTCGTGTGACGTTTCGTTTGTCCGCTGACGTCATCAACTCATTTTTTAAAATACGGCACTGTATTTTTTTTATTGTTTTAAGTATCATTTTTCATGTTCTATAAAATGGCGTTTAAATTTTTTCCATACGACGTTTCGTTTTTGTGTAATCATCGGATCATTTTTTGAATACCTACGGCACTGGATTTTTTTTTACAATTTCATCAGAATTTTGTTTCATTGTAAAGCCCATCATCAGTATTGACGATTTCATAAGTGTTTATTTTATAAAATTATTTAAAAAAATTAATTCCATTGTTTTTATTATTACTACTAACAATAAATAATAGGTTAGTTTGATTTATTATAAAAGGAAAATTATAATTATTAAAGTTTGCCAAAATGTGTGGATATGAGGAAGCGAGGAAAACTACTGATGAAAATGTAAAAAAAATCCAGGACCGTATTAAAAAAATGATCTGATGATTACTCCAGAACGAAACGTCGTATGGAAAAAATGTAAACGCCATTTTCTAGAACACAAAAAATGCTACTTAAAACGACAAAAAAAGATACAGGGCCGTATTTAAAAAAATGGAGTTGATGACGTCAGCGGAAAAACGAAACGTCACATGAGGAAAATTTTAACGTCATTTTATAAAGCACAAAAAGTGTCCACGACAAAGTGCTTTTAGTTTTCGATATCTTGAAAAATAAGAGCAGAAAAAAATAAAAACGAAAAGGCAAAAATTTGGTTTTTTCAAAAAATCTCCAGAAATACAAAAGATATTTTCGATTTCTAAACGGCTTATTATAGGCCGCCATATTACGCAACTTTGCCCCAATTTAACCAAAGCTGTATATCTTACCGTTTCTGAGATCCCTGTAGTGAGAAGCGAATTTGAAACAGCCTGTATAAAAGTTCAAAATATCAATTTTGAAATATATTAAAAAATGTTTTGTGTATCATGGTATAAAACAGGTACATGTTTATTTTATAAGTTTATTATTTCGAAACTAGGAATAAAAATTATTTACTAACGTTGATTAAACGTTTTTTTTATTCTACTATTTAAGTAAAGTATAAAAATGATTAATGCTGTAACTCATACATGTCTAAAAATCCCTTATATAAGTATTTACTTAATATATTTGATCAAAATAAAACCACCGCAAACTGCAAGTTATTTATTACTTGGCGCAGGGGTGCTTGAAATGTACTGAAGAAGATCAATGGCAGTGACAATCCCAACTGGTTTTTCAATTTGGTGTATGCCAGTTCCTAAAAATAAAAATTTGCATTAAAACAGTAAAAAATTATAGTTACTCCTTTAATAGGTACTTCTTAAAATAAATCAAAACTTACCTCGTTTATCCACTACAAGGACATACGATTCCTTCTCCAAGATTCTGGACACTACACCCAAATGAGCAGATTTATCTACCTTTGGATATATGCGAATTATCGATTTTTCTATGCTCTCATTGGATTTGAATTTGCCGGAAATCAATCCATTCATTAGATTCTGTAGAGTCACTATCCCCACAAGATCACTACAAAATAAATTACATTCATAAATTACTTGTTAATAAAAGTTGCTTTATCTTCATACTTATCACTATCGACTATTGGAACTTGATCTACGCCCAATTTTTTCATGATATTCAACAACCGCTCGCAGGTCATACTACTGGTAGCCGTTTGGAGATTTTCTAATGGCAAAGTGGTCACAGCAGTATCCCACCACCTAAAAATCTTTATTATTAGACGAAATATACATAAATTATTCCCTATTATTACCAATGTTGGTTGGAATTAATACAAGGTTTCAGATCCCTAGCTTCCATCCACTGGTCCGAAATGAACTTGGTTATGTAGTTTCTAATACTATCCGGGAGAATAACTACAACTTTTTGACCGGCTTTCAGCGTTTTGGCAGCTTCCAATGTTGCAACCAAAGCAGCTCCACTACTGGAACCTATTGGGAAAAATATTAGAATTGTAGCAAAAAATATCCCTGTTAAGCGTTGTTAATTTTGATAGCTAATTCGCATCAAATTAAAAAAATGCGTCAGTTGAAAAGGAATTCGTTTTGAAGATATACAGGATTTTTCACTTTTTTGTAGGAGGACTTTAACTGTTGACCTTTTTAAGAAAAAAAGTTGCAGGGTGTTGGAAATTGATCTTTATCTTAAACTGTTCTGGAAAAAAAGCCAAAAAATTTATTACAATTTTTTTTCAAACTCTGTACTTCTAAAACACAGCGTTCTATGACCCATGTTTTCTTAGAAAGCGTGTACTTTATCAACTGTTAAAGTCCATCTACAAAAAAGTGAAACACCCTCTATACTAATGGGATTGTAAAATAGCTATAACAAAGTAATTTTTTGACTGCTTCTTATTTTATAAATTCTTTTTTAAATCCACCCTAGATGTTCATATGTAGAATTTGAATCTAATCTAATTACCGCATAATAATCCCTCTTCTCTGATTAACCGTCTCGCCATGGGCAAAGCTTGTTTGTCGTTGGTTTTTACCCAAAGATCCGCGACGGATCTATCTAAAACTGTTGGAATGAAATCATAACCAATTCCTTCTACTTCGTAGAAATTCACATCAGTTTTGTTTAGCGATTCAGGTTGGGCCAGGATCGAGCCTTCCGGATCTGCAGCAACAATCACTGTTTTGGGCGAGACTTCTTTAAATTTTCGTCCAATTCCAGTTAAGGTTCCACCAGTTCCAGCTCCAATAACCTACAGAAAAATAACTTTTATTATTCGAAGAGGATTCGAATGTTGGTTTTCTGTATTTGTAATTAAAATGTTACCTACAATCATGTCAACTTTTCCATCACATTGATCCAAAATTTCCTCGGCAGTTGTGTCATAATGAGCCAGAGGATTTCCAGGATTTGAATACTGAAAAATACGCCACAAAATCAATATTACAGATTACAGGGTGTCACGACGAGTTGACAGTAAACATAACCGTATTACTCATGGTATAAAATAATACCATGGTATTATTTATTATAATTTAAATCTGAAAATTGGCACACGTCCATTATACAAAGCCATATCTTTAATGAAAATATTGGTTACACCGGAGGTCCGAAAGAAGACAACTTTGTTATTTTAAATAGGACACCCTATATATTATTATATTTTTGGATTTTACATATAATTGTAAGGTCTTGCCTTCTTAAAGTTAATATTTTAGCAGTAATTTATCAGTTTCGAAAAACTAAATTACTAATAAAAGAGGGAAGGTCTCTGGAATTTTAAAAAATACATACCTACAGCAAAATTATTCTGATGCAGGTTGTTTAAAATTAGACGTTTATTTTTTGAAAATTTAATTTTTTGAAATGTTATATTAATTTAAATTAATAAATAATAATAATAAATTTAAATTAATAAATATTTCTATCGTATCTTAGATAGAATTAGATTCTCTATCTACTTCATGAAGTATTCCCTATAGGTACCTAAATATATCTAAATTTTAGGAGACATTTTGATATTTGTATGCCTCTGTTAAATATTATAATTTCCAAAGAGTGGAAACTATTGTTTCTGATGGAACATCTATACATATTTATTATACGTTGTGAAGAATTATTTTACTTTAGATTGCCATTCAAATAAGTGATTTTCTGAAGCACAGGATTCTCCAAAACATAAAAAATAATTAAATATCCGCAAAAGTATTCAGCTTACTAATAAGGAATACGAGGGACAATCAAGTATAAACTAGAATTTCGCTCTGTAGGTCATGGAAGTTAAAATCAAGCAACACAACTTTTAGGGGTCGTCAGTTGGAATGTTAGAAGGGGAAAACTAGTTAATCAGCATGGTCGAGTCATTACAGGAGTGCATAGTAAGATGAACGACCAGGAAATTCATCTTTGCGCAACGGGTAATTTATCAAGTTTCTAGCGAAGGAAGCTGATATTTTGCAAAGATCACCCGAACAGTTCGGGGACAAAACCTTGTCACAGCCGTGTGTTTTATTGACATAAAACTTTTTCTGGGGGTGGAGATCGCATCCAGAACCAGACCAACAATCGCCATCCCAGAACGAGTTTAAAGCAGGACAATATTCGCGTTGGTCGTGAACTCCTGAAGATTGATCGTCGCATGAAAATTGGAGAAATCGCTTCCATTTGAAAAAATAAAGTTTTCACCGTTTGAAGTTTGTTCTATACAACAATAAATTACAAACACCCTGTATAATATAATGTCAATAATAGTAACTGTACAACAAAATTTTCCTTGGACTTTTACTTTAAGATTTTAATATGTTTATATCAAAAATTCAAAAATAATGTTTTCATCTAAGATATTAATGTTTTTGTAGAACTCTACAGGGATGTTCACCGAAACCGTTGGTTAGACGTTTTAAAAGATGTAATTAATATTTTTTTCTGAAAATTGGTTTATAGCCTAAATAGTATAGGATCTCTTTATTTAAAATATTTTCAAGTTTCTACGACTTCCGGTTATACCGAAATTAGACCCTAACTTTTTTTAAATAGAACACCCTGTATATTATTACATTTATAAATTCTACATTCAATTATAATAACATTTTGTTAAAACAATTTTTCTGTAAAGCATTTCATTTAATAATTACAGAATGATTTTTTAAAAAATGTCTAAAAATGGGCTAACATTCAAATTTTATTTTCTAGCCTTCTAATATTCAAATTAAAATGCGGTTTTGGCAAGATGTTAACAAAAGTGTACTTCTTGCAATTTCTTCATTGCAACATCTTAATGTTCTACAGGAGGTTTATAATTTAGGAGCCATTCAGAAAAAAATCAAAACGGCAAAACTCATTTTCTTCAAATGGCAAGAGTTGGGTATAAAGTTTATTCAACAAAATTACCTTTAAATTGAATGAATAATCCAAATTTGTATCGATATACAGGGTGTGCCATTTGAAAAAATTGAGTTATGCTGTTTTGATTTTTTTCTGAATGGTACCTAAATTATAAACCCCCTGTAGAACATTCAGCGGTTGCAATAAAAAAACTGCAAGTAGGACATTTTTGTTAACATCTTGCCAAAACCGCATTTCAATTTGAATACTAGAAGGCTAGAAAATAAAATTTGAAAGTTAGCCCATTTTTGGACATTTTTTAAAAAATCATCCTGTAATTATTAAATGAAATGCTTTAGAGAAAAATTGTTTTAACAAAATGTTATTATAATTGAATGTAGAATTTTAAAATGTAGTAATATACAGGGTGTTCCATTTAAAAAAACGAAGTTAGTGTCTACTTCCGGTATAACAGGAAGTCGTAGAAACTTGAAAATATTTTAAATAGATTATATGCTATTTAGGCTACAACCCAATTTTCAGAAAAAAATATTAACTACATCTTTTAAAACGTCTAACCAACGGTTTCGGTGAATATCCCTGTATATCTCGTTTTTTTTGAAAAATTACACAAAATTGGAGTATGTACCGTTAATTCTAAGAACATAGTACCTTGGTAACGTAATACCCAAAACTAAATGTAAAATCCTAAAATGTAATAATGTACAGGGCTCTATTTAGTCAGAATATTATTCTAAACCCTTTTGGTAATTCTTACCTGATCCAGAATAACAGAGTTTGGAATTTCCTTCTTTAGTCTATGGGTCACCCCAAACATTCCCTCAGCTGAATTACTGTCAGCGGTGACGGGTGTTCGTACAATTTCCGCACCAAGAGCTGTAAGAACCGAAACTTTTTCATTGGACATTTTCTCCGACATGACAATAACACATCTATAGCCTGAAATTTTCAGAAACATTAGGAATAACTCTCTAATTAAAGGAGAAAGAGCTACCTTTTACAGCTGCAGCTAAAGCCAAACCGATTCCGGTGTTTCCGGACGTTGGTTCTATGATAGTGCAGCCAGGTTTCAAGATACCTTGCTTTTCCGCATCTTCCACTAGTCGGTGGCCAATTCGGTCTTTCACAGAACCACCAGGGTTGAAGTATTCGCATTTTACAACTTGAATAAAAAATTAAATTCTTTTATAAATTAGCTACTATAAGCAGCTGTTGAGGGAAGTTCATTTCATTCTATTTATAAAACAATAATGTACAGGGTGGTCCAGTTACGGTGTCCTCGTTATTATCTCAGAAACAATTAGGCACAGGAAAAAAAGTTGTATATAGAAGTTGTACAGTCTATAACATGCTACATTTTTTAAATAAATTTATTTATACAGGGTGCGTCATTTTCATGTGGCGATATAAAGTTGCATTTTTTAAATGGAAAACCCTGTATTTTACCCAAAATTATGATTTCTCATCAAATTTACGATAAAAAATATAAAAGGTTTAATATGTCTATTATTGATAGTTTCCAAGATATTCGAGAAAATATCTAGAAATACTATGATATCTGCCTGTTTATATGAGCAATGTTAGTTCTATTTTTTAGCTAGAAAATTTTATTTCTGGTCTTAAATATCAAGTAAACTTTAAATTGATATCATATGCGAGAAAAAGTCATAGTATTTGACAAGGAACTATTATTTTATAGAGTAGACCTAGAAGCTAATAATAATGCTGTCAGGTGGGCATTGGAAAATAGTTAAATTTTTTTAAATATTTTGTTTTTTATTATAAACTAACTAAATAAAGAATATGTTTTGGATGACTATTTTTGAAATTGAAACAAATAAAATAGCTTGCTCTAACACACCTGATGGAAGCTACACCCACATAATACAATACTATTTTTCAAAATATTTTCTCGAATATCTTGGAAACTATCAATAATAGGCATATTAAGCCTTATATATTTTTTATCGTAAATTGGATGAGAAATCATATTTTGGGGTAAAACACAGGGTGTTCCATTTAAAAAAATGCAACTTTATATCGCCACATGAAAATGACTCACCCTGTATAAGTAATATTTTTTCAAAAATGTAGAATGCTATAGACTGTACAATTTCTATATAAAACTTTTTTTCCTGAGATACTAAGGAGGACACCGTAACTACCACCCTGTACAGAGTGTCTCAATTTCGATGGGAATGGGGGGTTTCACCCATTTCTAGGCGAGATAGAAAAAAATGGTTTTCGCAACACTGTGCTCGATTTTTAAGAAAAATCGATTGGTAAAATCCACATCTTGATATCTCCAACCGTTATCAAGATATCTTTAAAAAGTTACATTTGGCTTTTTTTTAAAAAGTGTCATAACTTTTTTGTTTATTAAAATATTTTAAATCTGTAAAGTGTTTGTTGTAGTAGTTTTCCACGTAGAATAATGTGCACTAGAAATTTTTGTTCTAGGTTCAATATATTTCGAGTTATTATACCTAACTTTCTTATTTTAAATGCAAACCATAGTTGGCTATGACATTAAAAAATTGCTTATTTTTTTATATTTTGAAAAATATATATCTTGGTATACTTATTTTTATATCTCACTGAATTATACGTTTTTATATTTTTAAATTCGTAAATTAAATGTTTTGAATATTATTAGTAGGCGTTGTTAAAGAAAATGTTATATCAATGAACCAGCGTCAAATAGTAAAAGCCATTTATCAACAATAATCAAAATATATCAAATTTAACAGGTAAAAAATCAACAATAAATAAACAGAAACACAAAATATATAACTGAAAGAGAACTAATAAATAAACAATTGAAACACATTATAGTACAAATTTGTTGAATTAAATGTTCAAGTTCTTGTCCGTTCTGTTGAACACATAAACTTTTGGCAAGGACAATATATTTTTTTTTAAATAAATCGAACATAAAGGAAGAAATTGAGCATAGAGTGAGGCAGATTGCAAATAATTAGAAATATAAAACCAAATCAGATTTTTAACGTGATTCATGCTGCAATACAACATTATCGGCAGCAATTTGAATATTTAAAATAAACAATTATTTGTTTAACATGTTTATAATTTACTAAAATGATTTCTATAAAAAAAGGTAAAATCTTAAGTTTATGTTGATTAATATTAACTTGGCTGTGTTGTTACCATTCAACGTTGGTTCATTGATATATTTTTCTTTAACAACGCCTACTAATAATATTCAAAACATTTAATTTACGAATTTAAAAATATAAAAACGTATAATTCAGTGAGATATAAAAATAAGTATACCAAGATATATATTTTTGAAAATATAAAAAAATAAGCAATTTTTTAATGGCATAGCCAACTATGGTTTGCATTTAAAATAAGAAAGTTAGGTGTAATAACCCGAAATGTATTGAACCTAGAACAAAAATATCTAGTGCACATTATTCTACGTGAAAAACTACTACAACAAACACTTTACAGATTAAAATATTTCAATAAACAAAAAAGTTATGACACTTTTTAAAAATCGGCCAAATGTCACTTTTTAAAGATATCTTAATAACGGTTAGAGATATCAAGATGTGGTTTTTACCAATCGACTTCTCTTAAAAATCGAGCACAGCATTGCGAAAACCATTTTTTTTCTATCTCGCCTAGAAATGGGTGAAACCCCCCATTCCCATCGAAATTGAGACACCCTGTACTTGTAAATTGCGTAATTAAAACTGTTATTTGCAATAACATTACATTATATAAGATAATTAGTACAAAAATATGTTATCGTTTCAAGATAACATGTTTGTTTTTTATTATATTCACTATACATTTTACAAGGTTCGCGTACTCAAATTAAGTAACTTGCATTATCTACTTACACACATCACATTTTAAACCAGCACTTTGGGGTATTTTATTCAGTTTAATTAAAGGAGTGTTCCCAATGGCAGTAAGAATATTTGGTAGGATTTTCGACGTTTGTTTCCTAAAAAAAAACATTTAAATCTCATTCCTCTACAATAACTTGTAACCCAAACTCACCATTCTTGTACTCTATGGGGGCTGCTTGTCGGATCAACATTTTTGTGCCACGTGCATTCGGATTTCTTGTTTGGGGTACCAAAACTGGTATTCAGTGGTGATATAAACATAAGGTTGGATTTGAGTTGTTTGATTTTTGGTTCGTCACCATTTTGCGAAAGGTCTCCTTGAACTTTACTCATTTTTACCTTTTCAGTTTTTTTAAATCAATAAAAACAAGCGGAGTGTGAGGTTAAGTTATTTGGAACGCTTCGCTTTTATAGCCGGCTGTGGAAAACAAACAAGAAGCACACAGTAATTTTCCCGCCAAAAATTTAAAATCAACAGGTTCTAGTTTGAACAATATCAATATTTTATTTAATGCAGAACTGTTACACTAATTGGACAATTCCACTGTAAAATAATCGAAATCAAACTAAACGAACTTAAGAGAAATTCTATACTTATATCGAGTATCATTATAAATATTTTTGCTTTACATTGCATGTAGTACGCAATCATAAAATATTCAAGATAACTATAAAAATAAAATCGGTGAAATACTTGGTACCAATGAAGCAATAATGGTCTTTTTATTTACTAACTTTTAATCATATTTCGCTCGCTTAATTAATTTTGTTTAAAAATTACACTGGATCATATGTTTTGGAAAAACAATCGAGTTACATAATTTTTATAATAGCTATTTTGATTTAGTTTCTAACCCTGGACAGTGGCGTACCCAGGAATTTGACTTCAGATTTAAAAATATTTTTCTAATAAGTAGGTAATTTTGTAGAATGGGAAAGTATGACACCGGGACAAAATATTACCCTGAGGACGAAAATGTCCACTCCACTTTATTATAAATTGAGTGCGCCACTTATCAGGTCCATGTAGATAAAATTTTGTTAAAAATATGTAACTTCTTATTGGGTACGGAAATTATAAACCTACTATTAAAAAAAATAATTCCTCTTATTGTATGAAAGTTTTCTTGAATATACAATTTTAGTTAGGTCAGTCAGTTCGACCTAATCTTGAAAAATGGGGAAAAAATTAGTAGCAGTTTGTAGAAATTTTTTAGAGTTGTTATTTTGATGCCTATAATTAATACCATATTGATTTTTCGGGGGGAGGCGACGTACTACTTATATATTTGTTATCTTAAAACTTCTGCTTCCCAAAACAAGGCAATTCTTTTTAAATTTTTTGTAATTCAGTTTTTTAGTTAGTATCTATTATTTGTTCCTGTCTTTACATTTCTCAATGGCTGTTTGAACTATCAGGAGATCGGCGTCGTCTATAGCAGAGATAGCTGCTATTCTTTCCTCTGCGAATTTTGGCGGAAAACACGATATAAATTAGTTCACGTTGATGAAAAAATATTTGCTATAAATATCGGGTGTTCATTTAAATTTCACCTCAAAGTTGGCGTAGATGAGTCGATTATGAATGAACTGACGCGTTATTTCATTCATAAACTACTTTTCAATGCCAACTAGAGGTGAAATTTTAATGAACACCCGATGAATGCCAATCTGACCAATGGATACTAGTGATATTTAAATGATATTCATTAATTCACTACTTATTTTTATTTTGAGAGGTGGCGAATTTTAATATATGAAAAATGCACAGCCACCTTTTATAATTACCTAGTATGTATACCTACTTCAATGAACACAAAAGTAGTTATGGATGTATGTCGATGTAACTTGATACTTATGATTGAGTTTTTCAGACAAAAGACTTTTTGGACTAACAGTTGTAACTTGTAAGTAACCTTTTCAGACTAAAGATTTGTTCAGACTAAAGACTTTTGCAGACTGACTTGACTCGCTTTTGGTATGCGGAAACCCTCGTATCAAAAGTGGGAATTATAATAGGAAAAATTCAATTTGACAATTTGTACCTATAAAGTAGGCAGGATTTTGTGAATCAAGATATGGTAATGGATGTGCTGTGGAAAGTTGACAGACCGCTAGTCTTAGATTGCGATCTATTATAACTAGGATTTAATAGATACAATAACAGAATGTGACTAAATGGCAAAAATAGCTTAATATGAAGAACAAAGGTGAATCATTAGTCACTGAGTGCTTAACTAAAATGATTTCTTATCTCATTTATGAATGATTTGTATTACCTATCCTACATATAATAATAAAGTTGATACATAATAGATGGAGTAGGTAAAAGTACTTGCAAAGTACCGTGCCTTCAATTAAATTCTAAATTAGGGTAGGCTGTTTTGTGTTGTAATTTCATTTTATTATAAATACATTATTATAAATAATTACAACACAAAAAGCCTACCTTAATTTAGAATTTAATTGAAGGCACGGTACTTTACATTAATTTTACAATTTTTTGCATCTTAAACCTTTTTTGAGTCTAGATCCCTAAAAAATCTGAAAAAGCGGGTCACAGCTAATATAGAACCAAAACTAAGCAAAAATTGTTAACGAACAGTTAGACAAAAAGCTGTGTCACCCTCCCAAAACTACAATTTTAATAACATTATTTTTGTTATAATTATGTAGGTATACCATAAATTATAGTTTACTTACTTATTTATTAATCCACCAAAATTCAGACTCTATTTTGACCCATTCTACTATACAAACCTAAACAAAATAGTTATTATTGTAACAAGTACCCAAAATCAAGTTTTTTGGGACAAATCGCTGTTTCTGGACGAGGCGAAGCCGAGTCTGGAATAGTAGATGAGTCTCAAAAAACTGATTTAGGTACGTGTTACAAACAATATTTTTTTGTTAAAGGTCCCTAAAATACATTCAAACCTTTTATTATGTATATGTAATTGACATATCATACATAATACAATTTATGTCAATGTCATTAGAGCAAATATTTCTCAAAAATAGTGAACTTCGGATTTTAATTACCATGTTACTATAGTATCCAGACTGAAATGGGTCCGTAAAATAAAAATAGTCCCGAAAAGAGCCATTTTACGGACTGAAATGAGTCCGTAAAATAGCTATTTTAGGGACTGTGTACAAAAAAAATATTTTCAGCGTTATGCACATCAGTACAGAAGAATCATTTGCATATTGGACTAAGGTAGGTTTGGCCTACTAGACTGATTTTGGACCCCAAAAATCTTGGTTAGTGGTTGCTTTGTGTCCAATGAATACTAGGACATCTGACATTCTTTTTCATAAATCTAAACCGTATAGCGCCAAGCCGCCAAGATAATTCTCCTACGCTTGTGTAACATTTTTAGAAATTATTATAGTCAAGTTAAAAAAATACAGTTGTAATAAGTTTTGAGGTTTTTTGACAAATCCATTTTGAAAAAAAATCGATGATTTCATGTATTATCAACAAATAACGACAAAAAATCTATGAAATAACTTTTATTTTAAATTATCTAGAGGCAACATTGTAGAAGAATTTATTTTAAAATTATGTAATGTACCACTACCTCTATGCCCTTATTTCTGTTGTTTTTACTTGTTACATTCATTTTAAGTATTTTAACACATGCCAATATCTTAATGTGTGGCCTATGGCGTCAGTTTGACGACCCCCCATTGCTAGAGGTCCACTTTTGATACACGAATTTTAAACTTCTAATATGTAACTTGTAAGTAATATGTATATGTTTGGTCAAGACCAGTCGACAGATTTATCACCTACGGTTGGGACGAAAACCATGCACCCCGCCTTTTCAGGGGATGACTTTCAGGTCATCGAAACTTATCCTATTTTAAAAACAGTATATTTCCATCTTTCATACTCATTAGTTCAATTTTCATTTAACACATAATATTAACTTAACATACGTATTAAAAAGTACATTTTTGGACCAGTACAAAACTGATAAACCTGGTCTTGACCAAACCCTTAACGGTTATTATTTGTAGTGATTTTAGTGTTTGTTATATCAATAAATAAATTGAAAGTCTCTGTTGGTTTCTTTCGACAAGTTCAATAATATCACCCAAAAGGAACTACGAGGAATAAACATTAAAACCATCCTAATTTCAATCAAATAAATTCTACACAATCACAAAGTAAAATCAATTAAACAAGAAAACACTACAATTACAAATAAAATTGCTACACTATTCATTCCTGCAAAATACACTCTAATGAAGTCAAAGCCACTGCAGGTAGATATTAGATCATAATAGGATAGGCTTATTTATACATATAATCGTTAATTAAAAATACACATATTTCCAAGGGCAATGAATGATACGGCAACAACAAATGAAAATTATATTCTAGAACGCCACGCCACATGCAAACCATACTATCAGAATTTAATTTATCAAAGACCACAGTACTAAAATCAATTTTCGAGTAGCATATTTCCGGTTTCGGGGGAATAAAGACAGAAGATTGCAGGAACGTCGCGCCTGCTGCAGCGTAAAACCTTCGGTGCCTACATTGCGTTGTAAACAAACTCCACGTTGGATGAGCCGCAATGACTTGCGAGTTAACAACTGGAGATATAATTATATAATTTGCAGATATTTATAGTACGACTGCCGAATCCTTCGTATTGTCAAGTGACTTGTGTTGGTTCCAGTAAAGTTAACCGGGTTATATCTAATTTTTCAAAATGAATAGCGAAGATTGGGCTGTAACATTGAAAAATCCTTTGTACAGGACATATTTATTTTATAGTTCTGTACTGGTTATCAAAATGATGGCAATGTCCATTTTGACCGCCATTCAAAGAGTTAAAAATAAGGTAAGCAACAGTGTTTTAAATGTTTAATGTAAAATTGTTATGAGAAAATGTTTGGTGTAAACACATGAGGTCATGAGGTATATTATTGTTATCTACAATTCATTAAAATTTGCTTATCATGTGTGTTTGTTGGAGTTAAATAATATATTCTAAAACGATACCAAGATACCATTATCCCATTAACATGAATCAAATACATTTAGTGATGATATTTTTTTGGATTTAATAAATTAAATCATCACTACATGTTTTTTTTTTAATTTTCAGGCCTTTGCTAGTCCAGAAGATGTTTCCCATCTAGGACTGAAAGTAAAAGTCCATGAGGACGTAGAAAGAGTCAGACGGTAACTATAAAATAGACTATAAAAATTCTGTATATCGTAGGTATATCTATAATTAACTATTTCTGTTTTAGTGCCCACTTAAACGATTTGGAAAACATCTTATTGTTCTTCGTTATTGGTTACATTTACGTAGCTACGAATCCTGCAGCAGGATTCGCTACATGGTTGTTTAGAATTTATACCATTGCCAGAATTGCGCACACGTTGGTCTATGCTGTCGTGGTAATTCCTCAACCAGCCCGAGGACTTTCTTGGGGTATTGGGTATTTCATTACTGGATATATGGCTGTAATATCGTTGTTACATTTTTGTCATTAAATTTATAAACAGTAAAATGTTTTCTTATTTCCTGATGAGTGAGTTAATACCAACTTTTTAATTGGTATTATTGTTCGTTTTTATATTCGAAGACTGAATGACTTTGCAGTATTGATGACTACGGAAAAAATTATATCATACTGTGTTGCATTTTTTAATTTTTGGATTAATTTTCGTCTAAATTACAATATATATATTTAGAACGATAAAAAATTGCCGCCCTAAAGTTTCCATTAGCAGACTAACAATCAAAATGTTGTTAAACATGTTTTCTGTAGTTTTGACCTGATTTAAGTATACGAATAAAGCAAATCTTAAACCTTAGTCAAAAATAAAAGAATGCAGTATGCGGGATGCAGGATGACTTTACAGGCTGTTTCAAATTCGCTTCTCACTACAGGGATCTCAGAAACGGTAAGAAATACAGCTTTGGTTAAATTGGGGCAAAGTTGCGTAATATGGTGGCCAATAATAAGCCGTTTAGAAATCGAAAATATCTTTTGTAGTTCTGGAGATTTTTTAAAAAAACCAAATTTTTGCCTTTTCGTTTTTATTTTTTTCTGCTCTGATTTTTCAAGATATCGAAAAACTAAAAGCACTTTGTCGTGGACACTTTTTGTGCTTTATAAAATGATGTTAAAATTTTCCTCATGTGACGTTTCGTTTTTCCGCTGACGTCATCAACTCCATTTTTTTAAATACGGCCCTGCATCTTTTTTTGTCGTTTTAAGTAGCATTTTTTGTGTTCTAGAAAATGGCGTTTACATTTTTTCCATACGACGTTTCGTTCTTGTACAATCATCTTCAGATCATTTTTTAAATACGGTCCTGGATTTTTTTTACAATTTCATCAGTATTTTTCCTCACTTCCTCATATCCACACATTTTGGTAAACTTTAATAATAATAAATTTTCTTTTATAATAAATCAAACTAACCTATTATTTATTGTTAGTAGTATCTAATAATAAGAACAATGGAAGTATTTTTTTAAAATAATTTTATAAAATAAACACTTATGAAATCGTCAATACTGATGATGGGCTTTACAATGAAACAAAATTCTGATGAAATTGTAAAAAAAAATCCAGTGCCGTAGGTATTCAAAAAATGATCCGATGATTACACAAAAACGAAACGTCGTATGGAAAAAATTTAAACGCCATTTTATAGAACATGAAAAATGATACTTAAAACAATAAAAAAAAATACAGTGCCGTATTTTAAAAAATGAGTTGATGACGTCAGCGGAAAAACAAAACGTCGCATGAGGAAAATTTTAACGTCATTTTATAAAGCATAAAAAGTGTCCATGGCAAAGTGTTTTTGGTTTTTCGATATCTTGAAAAATAAGAGCAGAAAAAAATAAAAACGAAAAGGAAAATATTTGGTTTTTTCAAAAAATCTTCAGAAATACAAAAGATATTTTCGATTTCTTAACGGCTTATTATTGGCCACCATATTACGCAACTTTGCCCCAATTTAACCAAAGCTGTATCTCTTACCGTTTCTGAGATCCCTGTAGTGAGAAGCGAATTTGAAACAGCCTGTATGCATTTACACTGAGTTCAAAAACGGATCCTATGTGAACGAGCTTATTTAAATACGTGTGCTGCATCCTGCAATCCGGTTAGATGTGAAACCGCACTTACGCCCGCAATATTATTTTAGTCTATTTATTTCGAAATTCCAGGCTTGGCTTCTTCATCGGCTTATCTCACTCGGTATTGTAAAAATTGTTTCCCGGATTAATAACCTAAATAACTATTACCGTACCTCAACTAAAGTATTAGATATGATATAACATGAAAATTGTCAGTTCATATGTATTTCAGATAACGAAGCAGAAAAAGGATTTGCTTACAGAAAATATTAACTATGCGTGAGTTTTTTTTTTCTATGCCCCAGGATAGATACGATATATTTTTAGATATGATCCTTGAATATATTTTGCATTGCGTATGGGAGCACGTCCCATAGATAAAATGTTTGAATCATGTTTTTCGACACAAATTCGAAGATTTAAAACAAATATTTTTAAGTGACTAGAAGAATTTTATCGTCTTCTAATCTGTAAGTCGTTTTTATTTTTATTTTCATTTATTTCTTTATTCATGATCTTCTAAAGACACAACTAAAATTGTAAGACCCAAAATAAGACAAAAATGGCTTAAATATTTTTTCGAAAATGCTACAAAAAGTTGGGTTTGGTACACCGAAATATCTAACTTAGGGCCGGTTGTATAAAAATTTAATCGCGAGATAATCCTACAAAAAGAATAAACTGCCATAGAAACGATTGTTGATTACAATTGTCACTATAGATATTTTGGAGGATAAAAATTTAACACCGCGATTAAATTTTTATACAACTGGCCCTTAGTCAGGCAACTTTGAGTCAACAGGCTTAATCCAGTGAGGTAGACTATTTTAAGTTAATTACGGTTATAATTAAAAAAAATTTTTTTTTAGGATCGTTATTTTGTATATAAAATCATATGAAGTATTTTTTCGATTTTAAACGTTTTACGTAATCTCTGACATTAGGAACTTTTGTCTTCTGGTCGATTCACCGGTCAACATGAATTTTGAGTCTGTGGGTTCTGCATATGATATTTTTATTTCTTCCACATAACTAAATAGAGAAAAATTAGTTTTAACCGAAAAAGTTTGCTTTTGTATCTATCAGAATGAAATTAAGGATTTTAAGAAAATGTTCCTATTTTCATACCTTTTTTGCATATTGCATGTAAAAATAAAACAAACTTTTGTTTAAAGAAAAAATACATTTTTTCTTCAAACGTCATTTAAGTGTGACATTATCCTGCTGTATTGATTATGTTTAAGTGTCACTTTATTGCCGGCGACAGGTAAAGTTCTACTTTATCTGTCGCCGGCGCTTAAGTACTACTTAAGGTCATAAGTCAAATTAATTGTCAAAATTTATTTATTAAAATTTCAATTAATAATTTTACAATTTACTGAATTGTTTGCGTTTGAAGAAAAAATAGCATATTTTATTCGGAGCTTAAGTCGCTTTATGTGCTTCGGCTGCACATAAAGCATCACTTAAGCTCCTCATAAAATAATATACTATTACTCATTTATTTCTCATTTTTTAGAGGATGATAATCAAGTTTAGTACTTCGTCGTCATGAAGAAATAGTAGTTTAATAAACAAGAGTGTTAATAAGAGCGATTAATAATCGAAACGATTTTAACGCGTGAGCGCAGCGAGCGCGTTAATGAGTCGAGATTATTAATCGCAGATTAACACTCATGTTGATTACAATATTTTTTTGTCGATCGCTCTTTATTAGAATGAAAATAATCTAATTTTGTTCCATGGCAAAATCCAAATTCTGACATAATATGCAATAAGTCAAAATACCACTGACATAATTAATTAATTTCGGCAGGTGTTAGTTCCAAATGCATGTTTCAATAATATAATATATTGTTGGTTACCTAGCAAATCTCATAATCTCAACAATGTTTTTAATGTGCATGTATGCATTAAACTGAGTTATTAATACACTCCTTTTATTACATTAACTAGATCTTTAATAAACGATCGACAAAAAAAATATTTACCATTGGTACGACAACTTTCGTGTTACCCTGGATGTAACGTCGTTTGGCCTAAATTTTATATTGAATTTGGCGTATCCCAAAGAGATCCCACTGAAGATCATTCTGCGTGACATATTGAAAATACACCCTGATCAAGGACAAGATCGAAAAAAAAGACATCTTCAAATAGAGGGTGATTAGCCTTATGATCATGAGTATCGTGACTATACATTATTTGAAAATTATTAAAAATTAATATGTATCTATTGTTATGATCGTAGATTTTATTAATTATGTATTTAAGTTTAGCTTAGAGTTGTACTTTTAATTTCTTAAATCCGTTAATAAACGTTTTAATAACATGAAATATTTTTGTAATTAACTAATTAAAAGAACAAGCTTTATGTAAATGTACAGTGTAAAATTAAATTCTGTATGTACAATTACAGTATTCATGTAATTTTAAAATTACATATTTTATGTAAAATCCCGTGAGACATGTAATTTTACCGAGTTACGTACTTTTACTATGATTATCATAGTAAAAATACACGTTTACTTTTTTCAGTGTATGCAATGGATGAGTTCTTCTACCTTGATGAGATCTACCAAAGTACACTTTTTGGTCACTTTCAAAAATTACTACTACAGGTAGATTTATAGTTGAAGTAACTAAATATATTATCGAATTCTTTAGGAATATCTCTATTTTCGCATTCCACGTAGAGATTATGTAGAGAACGAACCACAAGTCGTCATTTCAGAGACGGACTGGCGGTATCTAATGTTAGAGGATGGGTAAACAGTTCTTCATCAACACCAATGCCACCAAAGCTATTCCAATCGCAAAACAATATCTTTTTTTTCTACCTATTAATTTAAAAGCTAATTTGCTCAACAACAATAAGAATAACAAAACGAAAAAATAACAATGTGTTGAAAACCATAAATCACAATTCTAATTTTGTCTTATCAGAGAATTCCAGCTGGTCCATTGGATTTCATCTACATATTTATTGTCCGTAATAGTTTGGTTCAATTATTATTAACGGTTTTTTTTTCGTCGGGTTTTTCAAAAGTATATTAAGGAATCTCGAATAATATGATTTAGGATAGGGGCCACTCAACATGTATATTTGTGTGCAAGGCAATATCATACAGTTTTTGAATGTTGCATCGGTCACAATAAAGAAACTGAAACATGCGATCGTATTTTGCTATGCTAGAATTTAGCATTTTATTGTAATAAAGTCAAGACGAATACTTTATATTAGTACGTAATATGTAATTATTATTAGTAAAATATAATAAGAGCGAGTCCTGTCCTGGTACACAGAGTAAAATTGCTGAACAAGAAATTTTTGTAAGAGAGTACTTTTTAGAGAGTCGGGAAGTAAGCGTCAATAAGTAAGCACACAATAAACAATGCAAAATTCTTTTTTTCTTTTATTTGTTTTAATAAGTCAAAAATTAGTTCTTTTTATTATTCAAATTTTTTGTTCGTTTTAATTAGTTTTATATAAATAAGTGACCAGCAACTTTAATCTATAGCTACAGGATTGGACCGAACCTAAGAAAGTTAAGTCTTTTTTTTTAATTTTATTATTTTATTAACTAAGTTGTTTCGTCGTGTATCATCTTTAATTGTTATATTAAACTGTTTAACATCCAATGGGAAAGATCCGTTTTCTTTATACCTTATCTTAAATTAAATTCAACGGGTTTGTCTGTCTCCCCTAAAGATAGACTGGTGGCAGCGGATAATCTAGCTACTCAAATGTAATAAACGGCATAAGAACCCATTTTATTACATTATCTTGTTTTACATTGAATGCTTGGCCAGCCACATAAATTTTATAATCGAAATATATAGGGTGTGTCACGACGAGTTGACAGTAGACATAACTCTATTACTAAACACAATTTGGTTCTAAAAATTACTACACACCCATTATACAATGAGCTCTATTTAATGAAAATATTGCCATTTTTCTGGTACTTCCGGTTATACCGGAAGTAGACACAAACTTTGTTATTTTAAATGGAACACTCTGTATATTTTTGACTTTTTAGATTCTACACTTCATTCTAGACATAAAAGTATTAAGGTTGTATGGTCCTAACATTAACGGTATTATAATTATTTACACTTTTTCATTTTTTTTTACAAAAACATAGATGTAAATAAAAATTCGAATCTTGACAATGATACATTTTCTCCAAAGTTTTTTTCTTACGTTTGAAGTAGGAATATATAAGCAATAAGCTGATATAGTTTTTAAAAACTTTGATCAATGATAACTTTATTTTTTAAATGGAACACCCTATATATTTCCACATTTTCGAATTATACACTAAATTCTAGACATAAAAGTATTGAGGTTGTAAAGTCTTAAAATTAACGGTATTATAATTAATTACGTTTTTTCCATTTTCCAAGATTTTTAAAAATTAACGATCTACCATAAGGACCTCGATAAGCACCCTGTAGATATAAAATAAGTTTTTCTAAACCATATTACCATGTTTCTTGTACATTTCTACATCGAATAAAATTTATTTTTATTGTATTTAATTTAATATTTTTTATTTTTATTTATTTATTTTAATTAAGTAATTATGTTTCTCCCAATTTTTTCATACAAAAACTTAGAGTAAAACATTTTCATATTTTACTAATGACACGTTCTTTCAAAAAACAAACCAAATTTTAGTAGACGCAGAAATGTACAAGAAACATGGTAATTTGGTTTTAAAAACTTATTTTATACAGGGTGCTTGTGATTGACCGTTAATTTTTAAAAAACGTAATTAATTATAATACCGTTAATTTTAAGACCTTAATACTTTTGTGTCTCGAATTAAGTGTAGAATTCAAAAATCTAGAAATATATAGGGTGTTCCATTTAAAAAAATAAGTTATTATTGATTAAAGTTTTTAAAAATGGACGGACAACCACCAACACCCTGTATAAAGCAAGTTTTCCAAAACTACATTAGGTTATTTTTTGTATATTCCTACTTGAAACACAAGCAAAAAATTAAAAAAAAAAACGTGTCATTGTCAAGATTTGAATTTTTATTTACATCTGTTTTTGTAAAAAAAAAATGTAAAAGTGTAAATAATTATAATACCGTTAATGTTAGAACCATAAAACCTTAATACTTTTATGTCTAAAATAAAGTGTAGAATCTAAAAATTCAAAAATATACAGGGTGTTCCATTTAAAATAACAAAGTTTGTGTCTACTTCCGGTATAACCGGAAGTACCAGAAAGGTGGCAATATTTTCATTAAATAGAACACATTTTATAATGGGTGTGTACCAATTTTTAGAATCAAATTGTGTTTACTAATAGAGTTATGTCTACTGTCAACTCGTCGTGACACACCCTGTATTTCACTGCTCATCCATATTATAGACTCTTTTTGATGTACCTTTTTGTAGTTTTTTCGGCATGTCACTTTTAACTAAAAACAATTTATAACGTACAAACAATTTGAAAGCGATTAATATGTATAGTTTCACTAGAACTGGCCAGACGTAAATAAAATTTATGTACGACTGCATTATAAAGTACTGTTTATGACGTACTTTTGCGTGCGTAAAGTGAATCTTTATACACTAGTGTATAATGGCACTTTATTTTACTATTATTGTAAAATATCATATATCAGCTGTCAATGTGACAATAAATACTGTCAGAATTAATTTATTACTGTCATTTATAATTTTTCTAAATAATTAAAAGGTAATTTTCGCAGTTGAACATAAAGCTTTGTATGGAATTCGTATATAATCTGACTCTATTGACGAGTCTGGTTTATGGCAGAGCGAGCTTGCGAGCGAGGCTAATAAATAGGACGAGATTATACACTTGTTGCATATACTACTATTATAATAACTTAAATGCGGCTTTTAACAATATGTAATTTACAATATAAATCGTATGCTGATTTCGAAATAGATCCAATACTTACTTACCGAATTGTAAATTGTAAGCTTTTGGTTTATTTGGGCAGAATTTAGTTGCTTGTACATTCCTTTAAATATTTCATGAGAGCTGTAATCGTATAAGAGAAATTTAACTTGATCTTTTTTCGCAGTTGAACATAAAGCTTTGTATGGAATTCGTATATAATCTGACTCTATTGACGAGTCTGGTTTATGGCAGAGCGAGCTTGCGAGCGAGGCTAATAAATAGGACGAGATTATATACTTGTTGCATATACTACTATTATAATAACTTAAATGCGGCTTTTAACAATATGTAATTTACAATATAAATCGTATGCTGATTTCGAAATAGATCCAATACTTACTTACCGAATTGTAAATTGTAAGCTTTTGGTTTATTTGGGCAGAATTTAGTTGCTTGTACATTCCTTTAAATATTTCATGAGAGCTGTAATCGTATAAGAGAAATTTAACTTGATCTTTTTTAGGGTTATACAACGTAATAAATAAAATCGAAAAAAGTTAAGCAAGAGTTACCAAGACGAATTTACTTGGTGTTGCAAAATATACTGTTAGGGGCCAAGAGCGACTCAAAACGATGATTTATACATGAAAATTATGCGTAGGTACCTACATGGATACATTTCATTTTCATGTCAAATACATTATTTTTGTTAATATCATTTTAAGGCACAGAAAATATATATTTATCACACAACTGACTGCATAAATTTGATACGTGATTAAAAAGATGGGAGATAATTATTGGGCAGCGATTTGGAAGGTATTCAGTTTTTAACGAAAGAGGGCTGAATAATTGGGCAAGAACACTTTTTAGTGACAGATATCTTTATTTGTTTGTTGCATTTTCTTAACTGGTTTCAGAGCCTATTCTAAGTAGGTACATTTTGGTCGTGTTTGTAACTTAACTTTTATCTTCTAATTTTCTCATGAATGTGAAGTAGGAAAATGACGATTTGAGGATCTGAAAAAAATGTATATATCGTAATTTTTAGTGGTTAAAATAATATTCAAAAAAAAGAAGTGTCTAAATTTCTAATAGGGATATTAATTGTAATGGTAGGTAGTAATTACCAAGAAAGTTAACTGATAAGAGTTATTATTATTAGATTTTTTGAAATTGAATTATTATTTAAAAAATATTGTTATTGGACAGTAGCTGAAAAAATTGCCACACAAAATTTTAGAATAAACCCAATTATCTTCATTGTTTTAATTTTGGAATAATCAAAAATGTATTCATTTATGGGAAATATGTATATGCTCGTATGTTACTCTGCTAATTTGGAAAATCAGGCAATTTACAAAATTTTTACTGAATTTGGTTTTTATAGCCTACGTGTTCCTTGAGTTAAGCTTCATTCACATAGGTGGTAGTGCGGTGCTGTTGTTGTGCCATGTGAATTAATAGGGAGCATTTAGATGTAAGTAGTCATGTGCAGTTGCGTTGGAGTGTCGTGCTAGCGTATAGTTTTGAGAGTTCAGTTAACAAACAACACCTCTCCACACTGCAACTGCACTAATATCAGTCAATCAATTTTCCACTATTACTACTACTAGACGCATGTCTATATCAAAGTTCTTGGAAAATTGTATAATATTCGTTAAAAAGTACATATAATTAGTAATACTGTGCACTGTTTGATAAATCATACGTATACTTATCCGATACTTAGTAAACTTTCAATCGGAGAGGTGCATCGATTTAGAAAAGTGCATCTTAACTTCCATGGTACATGGTGCCTTAAGGGTGAAAGTCGTGGGACCAGCTTGTCCTTGGCAATAACCTAATACTCTACAAACCACAATAACAAGTAAAATTCTTCCGAACAGCAATTTGGATTGTAAATATAATCTAAAACTATATCTGAGTACTCAAACCTACGAAGATGTCGGATGCAGACCCCGATCCGCCCGGTTCTAGGGACTCAGAGTTTTCTGAAACGGACACATCTAACAATGAGGGAACTTTTATTAAACCTAAAACCAAGAAAGGCCGTCCCAAACAAATGGAACACAAACGACCCACATCCTCACCAACATCACCAACTTCTCCAGCGCACAAAAAAGCAAATACAACTGCTAACACACAACATAGTCATACTTCGATAACCTCAAATACAAATCAAAACAACAATCGTAACGCCGCGATCACAAAATATGCCAACAACAAAAACTTTTACCAACATACTTATTATGTTACCACCACAAAAGAAATGGCACGAATTCATTTCGCAGATGTATGGACCATAGCTGGTAATGATGCGAAGGACGAAATAATAAAAACCAAAGAAGGATTCATTTTAAAGTCCAACCAACTTAAAAACAACATCACTACATCGATCCAAAAACTTATAGAGAACAACATTATAAAAACTTTTAACGAACCTTCCCCCCCTCAAAAGATCTCAACAGATTCTACGCCAAAAACAACATTCAGTGCGGTCATAACCAGAGTAGACGAGGGAATAACCGATAAAGAAATGAGCGATCATTTGCTATCACTCAGAATACAACACCATTATTGCAAAAGGATCATCTCCAGAGCTACAAACGCACCCGTACGCAAGATACGTGTAATAACATCTTGCGTCGAATCTTACCATACGCTTCTGAGAGCCGGACTACATTATAGGTGCAAAGACTTGCCAGTAGTGGAAAGCCGACCTCCAGCCCCTATCCCAGTGCCCTGTGCAAAATGTTTCCTCTTCACGCACAAAACAGAAGACTGCAACACCCCAATAAAATGCAACAAGTGCCACGAGACTCACACCACCAAAAGCTGCAAGTCTACATTACCAGAAAAATGTGTGTCATGTGGCGAAGAAGGCCATAAAGCTTGGTCTTTAAAATGCAAAAAACGACCCTTAGCTCCAATTGAAGGTATTCCTAACACTAAAATTAAAACAATTAACAAAAAATCCTCAGACATCCACCCTACTGTAACCCAAAATAATCGTATCCACTCTCCCCTCACAATTCACGACCACATAATAATTACATATACCACAAAGATAAACTCCCCCAAAAACAAAGACAGACAAGAAGTTATCAACAAATTGAAGAATAGATTCATAGAACAATTCAAAATCGATACAATTGTTACATTCTCGGCCAACAGAATGTACATTCTGATGTTTGATTTAAACGACGTAGACTTAATATCCCCCACACAACCTACAACTGGACAACAAATATCCATCCCGAACACTCACAATGTCTGACATTAATATTCTATATTCCAACATTAACAGCTTTCGGCTAAGATCACACCTCATATATAATTACATCCTGACGAACAACGTCAGTCTGGGAATGTTTGTGGAAACAAAAGCTGATTGGTGTATTAATTTCAGAGATTGGACGACGATACAAAAAAACGCGACTATCGCACAAACGAACATACGAGGTGGTTCTCTCATCATCTCACATCCTTCCCTAAAACTTGGCAAATCCAACGCACCTAGAATAAACCAACCCTTAAATGAAGCCCTCCATTGTACAATCCCGTTTCACAACTCTAAAATACATATTTTTACCATATACGTCCATCCTCATTCCCAGATTGATGATTCCATTTTTATTAAAGCATCCCTTTACGACTACTGTATTATTGTCGGAGACTTTAATTTCAACACCCGTAAAACAAAACATCTGACTCAATTCCTTTCTAACTCCAATTTTATAAAAATTCACACACCCCCCACCTTCCTAGATTCCAACACTACTCCTGATGCATTACTTTGCACATCTAACCTTGTTCAACATATCACCAATGTTTCCCTCATCCCTGATCTTGGCTCCGATCACCTTGCTATCCAATTTAGTTTAAACCTACAAACACCAGTAACTCCTATCCCTCAAACCGTCCTCTATAACGTGAATAGATGTAATGCTCAAGCGGTCTCTAAAGATTTGACAGACTTTGTCACTCAAAACCCAAACATTTCACCGACTTCAATTTCAAACTTTATTATGACGATGACAGATTCAGTGAAAAATAACTCACCTAAAAAATTACTTTCATACTACAACTACGAATTGCCACCATTTATTCTAAAGCTGATAAAAAAGAAAAGAAAACTCTACAGAGATTTCAAACAACTAAACGAACCTCATGTCAAACAAGAATTCAACTCGCTAAACAAAGATATACAACGGCTAATTCTTGAATACAAACAAGATAAATGGCTCACTGCATGCAATAAAATCAACGAATCAAATGGTAAAAAGTACTGGGATGAAATTCGCAAACTGACTAAATACAAAATGACGGAAACAAACACTAAACCTATTAACCCAACTACTAACAAAACTTGTGAGAATGACGAAGAAACAGCAGACATGTTTGCAATATATTACTCCGAGACTTTTAAATTTTCAAATTCAGTAGACTTTGACCTTGACAACGAATTATGTGTGAGCAACTGGTTTAACACATTTGACAATGTCTTATACGACACACCCGATAATGCATTTATTGACGCAGAAACCTACTTCGAACTCCTGAATCGTGGTAAAAACTCTTCCCCCGGTTACGATTTAATTAACAGAAAAATCCTGAAATCCCCAGACAATCCTATTCATATTTATATAATAAAAATTTATAACTATTGCCTTTCAGCCCAGTTCTTCCCATCTGAATGGAAAAAAGGCATCATCGTCACTATAGCCAAATCTAATTCAGATCTCTCATCCCCTACAGGTTATCGCCCTATTACCTTACTCCCGGTCCTTGGCAAAATATATGAATCTATTCTTAAAACGAAAATACTATCATATGTAGAACATCTCATTCCAAAATACCAATTCGGGTTTCGCCCCCAAAGATCCACAATCCATCCGCTCACGATACTTACTTCCAACCTACAAACCACCCACCTTGAGGGCGGTAAGTCGTGTGCCCTGTTTATGGACATAAATAAGGCTTTCGACTCCGTCTGGCATCAGGGGATCCTTTATAAAATGAATCTTCTAAATATTCCACCATACCTGATACATATAATAAAACATTTTCTCTCCAATAGATCCTTAATAGTCAGAATTAATTCCTCTTGCTCCTCCAGCTTCTCTCCAGAACAAGGTGTCCCTCAGGGCTCCCCTATCTCCCCTCTCCTTTATAATATATTTTGCTATGACCTATATAATCCCGATCCTGAATACTTCAATCCCCACCAATATATTCTACAATACGCCGATGATACCACAATAGTTTCCCATGCCAGGAATCTGAAACTAGCAATTGTACAATTGCAAAACCAAACCGATGCTCTTAACTCCTGGTTCCTTAAATGACGCACTTCTGCTAATCCTGCAAAAACTCATCTCCTCATTCCTTTTCACAAAATAAATGAAAATTCCCCTCACATAATTCTCCATAATGATACCATTCACCCCTCTACTTCCTGCAAATACCTTGGAATTGTTTTTGATGCCAAACTAAACTTCACCAAACATCTTAAAACCACCCAAACAAAAACGAAAACACGAGCTTCCCACTTTCGGTCCCTTACCTACAGAAACCTTGGAATATCCACCCAAACAGCATCCCACATTTATAAATCCATCTGTCGTCCCCTCCTAGAATATGCCTTCCTCCTGTTCCTACAAGCCAAACCACACAACCTCAAAATACTTAATGTCACCGAACGAGCCTCCCTTCGATCCATTACTAAAATCCGACATCCAAACAACCCACTCTACAATCCCTCAAACCTATACCTCTATCACCAGACTAATATAACTCCTATAACAGATAGACATGTAACACTAGCGAAAAAATTTATCAACAAAGACTACAACAGGACGATACTCGACCAATACTGCAATAAGCGAAATCCCAACATTTCCTCAAAATACAAATTCCCCTCATTAACTCTCCTTCAATTTCTCCAAAATATTTCAAATAATCCACCCTAATTTGTTATCCCATCAAACAATCCTTTTTTCTCACTTTCTCTAAACCCCCCTTACCCCCTTAAATTGATGCCTTAATGCAAATTCTCCAGGGCTGAAAGACCAAGGTCGATGGCCTATTCGACATCATGACCAAAATACAAAATTATATGTTATATTATCTGAATGTATTGTAACGTATAAAAAATTATTTAGCAGCAGCACCACACTACAACCTATGTGAAAGAAGCTTTAGCCTGCATTTGTTGCAGAACTATTTAAGTCCCGAATCAACGATTAGGATAATATACCACAAAATCAAGGTATCGTATCAAAGCCAACCTTATTATTTTAGACTTAAGACTTAAGGCCAGGGCCACATAAGCTTTGCCATGTAGGTATATGCTATTTTTCATTATTAATGACAATAATCGTTATGCAGTTAATAATGAAAAATAGTATAGACAAGGCACAGCACAGGTTATGAGGCCAGGCCTTCAGGATTGTTCTGTTCTGTACGTATAGTGTTAATAGCAACAGTTGACATCAGTTTTCCTAATTTCCGATTCTTCCTTTGAGTAAAACTAGTCTAAGTACCAACAGTGATTGGACATAGACCATTTCTAAATACAGAATTAGTCCAAGTCCGTCAGTAACCTACTATCTTATTTCCCTGATATCAAGTAGTTTCACAAATTAAGATGAAATTTCATTAATGTGAGTATTAAGAACCGTTTTAAAGGATAACACCCAAATAATATTTACAAAATTTTCATTACGGTGAATTAAGTTGAGAAAAGCCTCGTCTGTATAATTTGAATAATGTCACTTACTCTAGTTCTGCCCCAAGGGAACGATATACATTTAATTTTATTTGATCTAATGTTTATGCGTTTTCTAAAAGAAAAAAATATAGCAGTATACAGAATGATTCTAAATTTGTGCGAAAGAATTTAAAGTATGATTCCTTGTTTTATTCTACGACAAAAAATTCGTATAAACTATAGTCCTAAACGATCTAGATTTTTAGCCGAAGAAGAGCTGATGGTGGTCCACCTTCTGCAGTTACTTTGGCGGTTTTGCAACCAACGATTGCTTTAAATTAATGTGTGTGTAGATTTTCACAACTAGAGTTATATTCATAATAATCGTCTGGATATTATTGCGTGTAGTCCAATAACTGATTCACTTTTCGTTAGTCATGCTGTTGACTACACCAATCTCGGACTTATTCTGGTGAAGCCAGCAACATGTCTGCCGAAACGTCAATCAAGGTATTAGACTCGAGGCGACAATATCGAAAAGTCAGTTTTTCTTTAGTCAAATGTATTCACACAAAAACGCCTATTTACTGAGGAAAATACGGTGCCTTGTTGTGCTACTAAAAACTTTGAACTGGAGTCAAGAATCAAACATCACTAGTAAGGACTGGCCAAATTTTTGTAATAAACCTTACGGCTTTTCCAAATTAAAATAATTAAAATATCAGAAATGAAGACGTTTAAAACCGTACTTTATGATATGATGAACTTTGTTTTACAATTAGAATAATCCAATGAATCAATTATAAAAAAAATCGCACTTATTTAGACTCACATTTGTAGCCCTAGCTATATCTTGTCTGAGTTCTTTTCGACAAATTAGTTTACTTAATAATAAGTTAATTTGTGTTGTGTAAGAATCCTTTATAAAATGAACTAAAGTAGCACCAACTCTCATCAATGGATTTTACAAAAATATACTCATAAAATAAATTGTTGAAATTTTGAAAATCCTGAACCATAAAGTTTAGTGCTTCAATCGGGCTTATCCTTAAATATAATTTAATTTACTTGAATAGTATATTTAAGACAATGAGAACCAAGACATTTAACTAGCAGATTTTTCTAACCCGATTATAAAAATCAATTTTTTAATCTCAAATATTTCAGTAAACCTTTTGAGGAAAATAATAATTTTCTCGTTATCAAAAATTGGTAACAGTGAAAAAGGGTTAATGTGAATATATCAGTTAAACTGTTGATTTAATTTAATCCCTTGTCATTTAAAATTACCGTTAAAAATGTTTCCACAGAAATGACAAAAATCCCTCCAACGTGCAACTCAACAACTCGTTGAGAATACATAATGAAAAATATCAAATTTTTCTGAAACCCAACATGGGCCTTGATCCATTTCAAGTTAAAGGCAGCTCTGTACAATTTTCTGCTCTGTAAACCAAAACAGTTTTATCCCCAAAATAAAGCAATTTCAACACAACTTATACCTTAGTAATGACTTCATTTCCGAACCAGCAATAAATAAAAATTTGAAAAGTTGCGCCGATTTGATATATTGCTAACAGCGTAAATTCCACCGATATTATTGAAACCTGAAATCAAATATTTATGTAATTCGCCTGAACTTAAGATAACATCCAACTTACACTTGTAATTCGAAATAAAGTCATGCATAAAACAAAAGTACTACCAGCAAACTGAAAAACGATACTAATATCGTACAAACCTTCAACTTGCTTAACCAGTCTACAAAATTAACAATATTATGTTTATTTAGTATGCTCATGTTTATGGAACAATAAGTCTTTTACCCTAATATGTTTCGATGATGAAAAACACATTCAACAAACTGGGCGTCCATTTCTAAGTGTAGTTTTTTTTGAAATTCTTCCGGCTTGGACTGGTCTGCTTCTATATTTTCCTTAGAACTCTCGTATAAATATTCTACATTGTCTGATAGTAAATCATATTGGATTCCAATATTGTTTAGTAGGCCCACAGCCATCGCATCCATATTTATACATAGGAATGAGTTATAAGTGACTAAAACTATCTGAAATATAAAAATAATTTCGTATACTGGCGACTGCAAGGTATCGAAAGGGAACCAAGCTTTAAACGGAATCATTTTTTCTTTATTCAATAAAGGAACTGCAGTCCACAAAACTGTTAATGAGTAAGCTGCTCCCCTCAAGATATTGTAAGCAATAAGAAAAGTTCGTTGGGTTTCCAAAGTCATATTTCGTTGCTTGTCGTTTTTTGGCTGGAAAAGCTCCCGATCTAATCCAGCTACAATTGCTTTGATAGTACCCATATTTTTTATGTTAAATATTTTCTTGTTAATGTTCGACGCAACTGTTATGACCAAATAACCCATTCCTGATATATCTTTCATGGAGATGGTTTTGATGTACAAAATCAAGTAAATAATTTGAGTTATGAAGAAAATTGCTTCCAGAATACAAATAGTCAAACTCCAAAAAATTAGTAGGTTTCGTTTAAAGTTACTGTGGTTCTCACGTTTTTCTGGAATCCACAGTCCATAGAGTTTGTAGACGAATATCATCGGGCTTAAAGATGCCGCTAGGTCTACTTTAAGTGCAGACATGTTTGAAATATGTTGTAGTTTCTGCGTTTCTCACATTTTTATAGTCGAATGTGGGTATTTAATTTTGTTCTATAATTAATAACGTTACCGCCCTCCTTGTAGTGGAGTTAAATGAATTTGATAAATTTTTAATATCCACCAGGTTTTTTTTACATAATTTATTAGATAATTGGAGAAACTGCAGTTGATAAATCTTTTTTCATAGAAAAATTAATAAACGGAGACGCTATTTAAATACTTGAATATTTAATGGAAAATCGTTTTATTATTTTTTTTGTTATACTACATAAATTGGTGTCGCATTTCCAGATACGTGATTTTTTGTTGAGGTAGTTGTTAGATATAATATGTATATGTAGGAGAGAGAGAAAAAAATCGAAAGTGGAAATTAAGACACGCCCACCTCCTCGACTCTATACGGAACGTTTTCGTACGTTGCTGGGTAGGTATACCAAGTCGCATATCCTGTCTCTATAGATCCTTGGGCCTGCCCCAGAGAATACTACAAGGATAAATCCCAGGCCCAGGCCGAAGAAGGATTTCATGGTTGAAGAACCTTAGAACATGTTTGCTGCATCAACAACCGGACTTTTCCGTGCTGCAGTGAATAAGGTGTTGATAGCCAGAATGATCGCCAACATCCGGAACGGATAGGCACTCCAAGTACTCCAAGAAGAAGAAGACTTATTTTGAATCTCGGACTGGCTACATGTTCGGCCCCGACGATAAATTTTTGGAGGTCTCCCATAAAAAGTGAAAATCAGTAATAGCTACACCGACTTAACGGTAAAAATTGATTATTTTTCACTTGACCACTATTCGTGGTTAATACCTTGGATACGAGATATATAAACAAATCTATTATGCCTTAAGGCATAATAAGCGGGCGTAATGATTACGCCGTGATAATTAATAATAATTCCTGAAAATAGCCCATTAGAACTGTCTCTCTGACAGTTTTGACGGAATTTTTGTTTATTCAATCTTCACATTTGTGGAGTTTTTACTTTCTTATACGAAGTAATAAGAAAGTACCTATAGAAATCGTGATTTTTTTCGACTTCGAGATTTTGATGGATTTACACGTTTTGAGGGACCCTGAATCCACTTTGACCATTTTCGCCATGATGTCTGTCTGTATCCACCATAACTCAAAAACGACTTATCGAATTTGATTCAAATTTCATATTTAAGAGTTTGAACAAATTTGTGGGTGCCTCATTAAATGTTTTTTATCTAGCACCAACACAAGTGGTACTTACCTGAAGACATTTTTAGGTTTTTTAGGAATATCTTGAAAAATAAACAATTTACGAGATTTTTTTATTGTTTAACATTGCGCATTGATTCCGACTAGTAGATAGACTAGTGAGTTTGGGGCTTGGCTGCCAAACGGAAGGTCCCGGGTTCGAATCCCAGAAGGACGGACCATTCGTTTTTTTTAAATTTTACTGGTTTCTATGGTACCGAAAACAATAATAATGAATAAATAAATGTAATTTCATACTGGGAGATTTTTTTAAGTTAGTAATAGGTCAAAAATCTAAAATAAAACACATTTTTGTCGTAAAATTCGGTCATAATGAGTGGGACAAGAACAGATTTATACGTATTGCAATAAGTGCGACAGAGACTATTTGAAAATTGCTGGAAACTCTCAAAATTTTTACAAGAAATTTAACTTAATTTCTTTAGGAAATGTAATTATTGTGATACTATCCGTATAAGAAAGTCATGTGTTGGGCACATCAGATATTTTTTTTGTATTTTACTGGTTTCTATGATTCCTAAAACAATAATAATAAATAAATAAATGTGATTTTATATTAATAACGTATTGACTGTCGACTGCATGTGATTATTGCCTACCCGTTCAGTATTTTCCAAAGATTAAAACTGTATCATGGCAATGTATAAGAAAGTCATATGTTGGGCACATCAGATATTTTATTTATTTTTTTAAGTTTAAGATTACTTTTAATTTCAATCTAAAAATACACAAATAATATTTCTAGCGTTTTTTCGAATCAGTAACCACTTCCGAGTTCAAGTAAAAAATGACTCATCTAACAGATGATTGGTTTACAGTTTCTAATTTTTAACTTTTACCTATTTTAGTAGCTCGCCCATTGATAGTTTTCGGAACTACAAAAGTATCCAATCGCGTAAAAATCAACTTTTCCCCAATTTTAGTGTATTTTATCGTACTTTATTCTGAAACTCTTTAATTTTATAATGGTTTCTCTAAAATTTGGATTCAAAAATCAAAAATATGAGTTTATCATTATTAATTATGTGAATTCTTCAATTAGAGAATAATGTTTATTTATTTAATTCTTACAAAACTTTACCTTTAAAAATCATCAATTTATATCTACATATATACAAATAATCAAAATTTAAAACTATGACTAAATATAAATATAATTAAAGAAAATATATAAATAAATAAGTAACGTAGCAGTTTCTAGATTTTTATATTATGGCGTGATCTAATATATGTATACAGATAAACAAACTTGTCCATTGGAGTGAGTTGGGATGACTTGTGATTACTATAATAAGTAGGTATAATAGTATACAGTATAGATTGATGATATTTCAGTTTAGAGTCAGAGCGCGTGTAGTGTGTTGGTTCCTGTTTTATTTCCTCTTCAGTAAACAAATTACAAAATTTTCAAAATGACTAGTGAAGACTTGGTACTTTCATTGGCAAACCCTCTGTACAAAGCGTATTTATTTTATAGTGCTGTACTGGTTATTAAAATGATGGCAATGTCTATTTTGACCGGTCGGCAAAGGACGATACACAAGGTAAATAAAATGAAGTGGATTAATTTGTTTATTTTAAAAGTAGTCCTAAAAAATAGTTATCTATTATACAAAATGTTGTTTTGTTATGCACAAAATAATGTACCTACTATTATGTAAGTTTGTTTGCATGTCATGAGTTGAGTAACAAGTTAAAAGGTAGTTTAGTGGTTTTTAATGAAATTTCCCTTCAGTAGCTAATACTTTAATTTGTTCATCAATTCATGTAATTTTTCATACATTTTATTTATAGATAGAGAAAACACCGTAATACATATTAATGCTAATATTATAAAAAAACCTTGTTTCTAGGCCTATGTAAATCCCGAAGATGCAGCCCTTAAACAAGTCAAAGTAAAAGTCAGTGAGAACGTCGAAAGAGTCAGACGGTAATTTATAATAAAACTAAACTGAAAAGAAATAAACACTAATAAATTATTTCTGTTTTAGCGCTCATTTAAACGATTTGGAAAACATCACATTGTTCTTTGTGATTGGTTACATTTATGTGGCTACGAATCCTGCAGTAGGATTCGCTACATGGTTGTTTAGAATTTATACTATTGCCAGATTTATGCATACGTTTGTCTATGCTGTCGTGGTAATACCTCAACCAGCCCGAGGACTTTCTTGGGGTATTGGGTATTTAATTACTGGATATATGGCTATAATATCGTTGTTACATTTTTGTCATTAAATTTATAAACAGTAAAATGTTTTCTTATTTTCTAACGAATGAGTTAATATTAACTTTTTAATTGGTATTATTGTTCGTTTTTATATTTGAAGGAATTGTTTATATTAAATTATAGGTACTATACCAATTAAAAATTAGCATGTCATTCTGTTAAATTAAAAAACCCAGATTAAATGACTTTGCAGTATTGATGAATACCGAGAAAATTATATGATACTCTGTGTCGCAATCTTTCATTTTTTGGATTAATATTCGTCTAAATTACAATATTTAGATCAATAAAAAAATTGCGGTCCTAAAGTTTATTTTAGCAGACTATCAAAATATTATTGTTTGTACACAGTTCCTAAAATAGCTATTTTACGGACTCATTTCAGTCCGTAAAATGGCTCTTTCCGGGATTATTTCTGTTTTACGGACTAATTTCAGCCTGGTTACTATAGTAACATGGTAGTTAAAATCCGAAGTTCACTATTTTTGAGAAATATTTGCTCTAATGACATTGACATAAATTGTATTATGTATATGTCAATTACAAAATCAAAGAATGCAACATTATAGAACAATATGATCTAAAACGTTGTACCTACGCCATATATCCGCAAAACTATTTAAGTTTATTTTTTTCGAAATTCCAGACTTCGCTTCTTCATCGCCTCATGCCTCATCTGATTCGGTATTGTAAAAATTACAGGGAAAACAGGGAAAAAAGGGGTTAATTTACAGAAAATATTACGACTGAGCTTTTTTCTATAGATATAGTGACACATTTAAATGTTTCTCATAATAAACCCAAGTATTTGTACGTGTGGGCGCTGCGCAGAAACTCTCATTTTTGTAAAAAAAGTGAAAAAGCGCTTTTGGAAATATTTCGTTTCCGGTTCCGTGAGTAGGGAATTAGATTTCGTAAAATTTGGTCTAAAAATCTCTACGGTCAATACTTGCAGGATTTATGTCATCGAAAAATTTGAAAACTGATCTTTCCATAGCTTTTTCGAAATTTTGTATTGAATTGTATTGAATTTTGTATTGAAAAGTTGTATTTTTGCGAACATTAAAAAAATATGTTGAGATAAAAGATATGAAAATTTTGCAATACATTTTAAAATTTACCAGAGACGTGCGTATGGAAAATTGTGTTGTTTTCTTTCTAATTTTTTTTCCAAGTTTAACATTACTTCTAATTCCAATCTAAAGTAGGTACTCGTACACAAAAAATATCTCTAGCGTTTTTTCGAATCATTAACCGCTTTAGAGTTCAAGTAAAAATTGGCTCATCTAAGAGATGATTGGTATTTATACCTACAGTTTTTAATTGCATTTTTTTTACCTTAACTACAAACCACTAATAATAATTGACGTTTTAGCGTTAGTTCAGGATATTTAAAAAATTATTAAACTTGGAAAAAAGCATTGGCGTACCATTCTCTATTTAAAAAGAATGACGTATACGCAAGCCTTTGAGATCGGTACTAGTACCACAGCATATATATGCTGTGCTAGTACCACAAGTACGCACGCCAAATTTGAAATCTCCAAATATTTTCCAGAGATTTTCATATTTGTTTTATTTCTCAACTTTTACCTATTTTAGTAGTTTGCAAATTGATATTTTTTAGAACTATCAAAAGTTCTTTATTCTGAAACACCTAAATTTTAAAGCGTTTACTCCAGAATTTTGATTAAAAAATCAAATCACATTCAGGGCAACAATTATTAATTAAATAATGTAAATTTTTCAATAAGAGAACAAAGTTTATTCATATTATTCTTACAAAACTTTACCTTTAAAAAAGCATCAATTTATATAATCAATTTCAAAATACAAATAAATATAATGGTAAGCATATAGATATAAAAAAATATAAAAATAAGTATGTAGCAGTTTCTAGATTTTTCTATTATGGTGTAATCTAATATGTATGTATATGACTTTTTCTTTTTGAGAATCAAACTTGGAGCGTAAGTTAGGATGGCATGATTGATAAATTGGTTGATAAATGATATAAATAAAAGATACCTAATCCTTATTTCAGTTTAGAATCAGAGCGCGTGTAGTGTCTTGGTTCCTGCTTTCTTTATTCCTATCCAGTAAACAAACTACAAAATTTTAAAAATGACTAGTGAAGACTTGGTCCTTTCTTTGGCAAATCCTCTGTACAAGGCGTATTTATTTTATAGTGCTGTACTGGTTATTAAAATGATGGCAATGTCTATTTTGACCGGTCGGCAAAGGACGATACACAAGGTAAATAAAAGGAAGTGGATTAATTTGTTCATTTTAAAAGTAGTTTCAAAAAGTAGTAGCTATTATATAAAATGTTGTTTTGTTATGCACAAAATAATATACCTACTATTATCTACCTCTATAAGTTTGTTTGCATGCCATAAGTAACAAGTTACAAATTAAAAGGTTCTTTAGTTGTTTTTAATAAAATTTCCCTACAGTAGGTTGTAATTTTTTATACACCTTATACTACCGTAATACATATTAATACTAATAATGAAACACAAAAAAATCCTTGTTTCTAGGCCTATGCGAATCCCGAAGATGCATCCCGTAAACAAGTCAATGTAAAAATCGATGAGAACGTCGAAAGGGTCAGGCGGTAATTTATAATAAAACTAAACTGAAAAGAAATCAACATTATCCATTAATGAATTATTTCTGTTTTAGCGCCCATTTAAACGATTTGGAAAATATCCCATTATTCTTTGTGATTGGTTACATTTATGTAGCTACGAATCCTGCGGTAGGACTCGCTACATGGTTGTTTAGAATTTATACTATTGCCAGATTTATGCACACGTTGGTCTATGCTGTCGTGGTAATTCCTCAACCAGCACGAGGAATTTGTCATGGCACTGGGTATTTCATTACTGGATATATGGCTGTAATATCGTTGTTGCATTTTTGTCATTAAATTTTGTTCTCAATGGATATTATTGTTTGTATTAATTTTGAAGGAATTCTTAATAACTGTTATATCATTCAATAAATAACACCTTAATTTATTAGAAACCACGGATTTTACGACCTACCAGATTTGAAAACAAACTTTCAGTTCGAAAAATTTTTTTCTGGAAAAAATTGAATCAAATTATGAAAATTCATAATTGGTACCTATATCGTTTTAAGTCATATACATAATATTTAAGCAATACACATTTATGATACAACTGATAATTTATTATGAAATCTAATAATTGATATCATAGCACTTCTCTCCAAAACTGGGTAAATACAAACTTTACATAATCTCACTTTACGGTCAGATTAATTCCTAAATTTAGCACACATTTTTTTTTATCAATTGTTTGCTCCATTTCCATTATATTACCGACTCCAAATGAATCCACGAAGTAAGTATTCATAGAACTTTAATTGATGTGGATATTATCACTTAGCAAAACTCCATCTAATATAAGACATTATTGAATAAATAATTACTGATGATATAACAATATAAATTTATATTTAGAATTAACAATATTTATCCCCATTATCGTTATCATCGGATACCAAATTATTTTGAAAAATCTCATACTATCAAGTTTGAAATAAAAATAGTAGATTAGATTCGAGTACAACAGTTTTTTTTCTATTCGCGGTAAACAAACTTTTCCACTGCACTCATTGGACTGTGAGTTTTGATGACTTGTTATTTTGCAGGATATACAAGGTGGGTCAGATTTTAAACGATAGAATATTCCAAAATATCATGCATTTTTCATATAAATTTATAACTAAGAATGCTTAGTTTGAGTTAGAATGTGTTAAAATTTTAAAACAATTTCAGTTTCCTCCATATATCTCTGAAAATAATTGAGATATTTTTATGAAATTTGTAAGAATATGTTGCGTGATATATTTCGCCATAATAGTTTCGATAACCCATATATTTCAACCAGAGGCGGGGATTCGAAGACATTCTTAAAAAAACCGTGCGCCAATGTTCTCTTTTCTTCTTTTTATAATGTTTTTTCGACATCTACTATTATTTAAAGAAAAAAGTTTACTTGTAATCTCCGAATTCAACTTATTTCAAAGTCATTCACTGCTATAATAATAATGGTAAAAAATACCATTTGTGTCCAAAGAAATTTATTGAAAAACCTTAAGAATTAAGTGTCATTGTTATTTTACGTATATTTTTTTATATTTTAACGCCCTCTATCTTAAAAACTAAGTTTTTAGCAACAAGTTTATATATTCATACTATTTTGCATTTTTCTGTCGATTCTCTAACTTTTCAAATAAAATTTGGCTCACCCTGTATACTTAATTATTATCACATTTATTTACAGTTTACACATAGATGACAAATCCTATTAGTATAATTTCAGAGTGCGTTAGGTGTTGTTGGTTCCAGTTTCATTTCCAGTGCCAGCAAACAAACTACAACTTTTCAAAATGATTAGTGAAGATTTAGTACTCTCGTTGGCGAATCCTGTATTCAAGGCGTATTTGTTTTATAGTGCTCTACTTGTTATTAAAATGATGGCAATGTCTGTTTTAACCGGCAGTCAAAGGTTTAAATACATGGTAAATAAAATCTAGTGGATAAATTAGGTTAGGTAGTCGATTTTACGAGGGTCACATTGAATAGCAATATTATTCTAACAGGCGGGTGGATTTTAGTCATTTTGCAAAATGCTTGATAGCACTTAGGCAGATCAAATATTAAAAAAATAATTACTCAGAGTACTCAGTCCTCATTTTAAGTTCGAAGTTATGGCAAAATTGAACAGAATTAGAGTTAGAGGGATGTTGGGTTGTCAGGATGCAATGAGGAATATCACCTCCCCTATTTCCAATTCTATCCAATTTTAATTTAATTTAATTTCTAATTTAAGCTCTCCCTTTATCCTTTAACTTCAATTCCGTAGTAATATTGAATTTGGAAGGAGGTTAGTTTGTCAGAAGGTATAGTAATAAATAAACAATTATAAATTATAAGAAAAGAATATATTTAGAGTGCACGTCAATTTAATTTGCGTAACTGCAACCGGTTATTTTGTAAAATGATTGGAAACGACCGGTATATTAAAATAAGCGATGATGCTATTATATTATGCACATTGTACATACATAACAAACATGTATGTACATACATACAATATGTAGCTGTAAGAACTATTATCTAAGTACTTCCATTTAAATACCATGTTATGAGAATACATACAGATAAAAAAGTTGTTTAGTTATTGCTTTTACTGAACTTTCCATGAGCTAAAACTAAATATTTGTTTTTTTTTACAATTTGTATAGAAATTTTTAAAAATTCCTTATTTCAAGGCCTTTGTGAATCCAGAAGATGCAGCTATTAACAGAGTCAAAGTAAAAGCCAATGACAACGTGGAAAGGATCAGACGGTATACAATTTCTAATTAAAAAGAACAATAATGAATTATTTTTATCGTTTCAGTGCTCACTTAAACGATCTGGAAAACATCACATTATTCTTTGTGATTGGTTTCATTTATATGGCTACGAATCCTGCAGCAGAATTAGCTACGTGGTTGTTTAGAATTTATACTATTGCCAGATTTATACATACGTTGGTCTATGCTGTGGTGGTGATTCCACAACCAGCTCGAGGACTCTCTTGGGGTGTTGGGTTCTTCATTACAGGGTACATGGCTGTAAAGTCTTTGTTACATTTTTGTCATTAAATTATTAAAAGATAAACTTTTTAAATAAATAATTATAGTTTATTTATTCTGCTATTTGATCACATGTTTAAATTTTATATCTACCAATATCTTATCATTCTTATCCCTATTCTAAATATACAGGGTGATCAGTAATTGCCGCACTCGGAGCATACTGTGATAAACTTTACGTTTTAAGAATGACGAATTTTTTTATCGCAGTGCTGTAAGTCCTTTCTTTACAAAGATATGACCACTTTTGTGAAAATAAAAGTGGCAACACTGCATTGAACATGTGAATAGGTTCGACGAGAAAAAAAAAGAGAAACGTTCAATATTTTATGATGCGAGAACTTGTCAAACTAATTTAGTACTGTCAATTTTATTAAAAAACAGAAACAACAATTGAAATTCATTATTGATATTTTCATGACAATAGAAGGTATTTTAGTTTATTTCAAGGGGAGCTTGAGAGGTTGCCAAACTTCAAAATTCTCTCAAATTTAGGTATTTTATTAAATTTTAACATTTTCAATTTCTTTGTATTAGAGGTTTTGTGAAAAAAATTGAACAAATCATATTGCATTTTATCCAGAGATTATAGTAGCATGAATTATTCACTCATTTTTGTCTTGGTTATGAAAATAATTAGCTTGTAACTTGGATGAGGGAAACTCTATAACTCGGAAATTAACCATCAGATTTAATTTTTCTTTTGCAGATTATCCATAGTTTTAATGTGCTCTATAACGCCCTGTATTCGGAGTGCGCCAATTACTGATCACCCTGTATTATTCCAGCATAAGTAGGTATACCTATTTAGTAAAAAATCCTGAATAGGCTAAATGTTTTGGGGAAGAATGGGATGTCAAGACACTAACCCGATAATAACTATTAAATTTATTACAATTTATCCTAAAAAGATGTTTTAATTGCTAAAGTTTATAATATCTTATAGTATCGGATAATAATAATAATAAATTTAAGAATCTTATTTTTTGTTGAATTGAAATTATGTGATTATGTTGGAATTTCATAAAAATCGCATAAAATGCTACCTTTAAACATGATGATTTTGGAAGTTTAAACACTCTATATAAAAATAATACAGGGTGTCCGGAAATTATGAGCAAAAAACTCGGGGAGTGATTCTACTCGATAGATAGATAGATAGATAATTTTTATTCGTTCAACAGAAACAAATGCCAAGAGGCGTAGAACACGTCAAATATAATACAAAAATTTTAAAACCCTTAATACTAAGAACACTAAATAAATACGATAGACATAGTAAATATACAAAAATGCACACCACACATATATAAAAACTTCTAACATATAAAACCATTATCCGAATAAAAGTCACAAAGTCTGTAGTAAGCCTTGTCAATTAAAATATTTTTAAGTCGTTTCTTCATTTGAATCACTGGCAGATTCCTTATTTGCACTGGTATATGATTGTAGATTTTAATTATGGAGTATTGCACGTTTCTCTGTAGGTAAGTAAAATTCTGTTTATCACAGTTCAGATTGTCCTTATAGCGGGTATCATGATTATGTTTTCTATCACAATCACTAAACAAGTCTTTATTATTTGTTATAAATATCACAGATTCATATATATATAAGCTTACAAGAGTTAAAATGTTTCTTTCTTTAAATATATTTCTACAACTAACAGTTTGTTTCAGTTTCAACATAGTTCTTATACATTTTTTTTGCATCAAAAATACTCTCTCCGAATCAACCGAGTTACCCCAAAAGATCAGTCCATATCTAATTCTGGAATGGACGTATGCATGATACGCAACTGTAGCCGCTTCATTACTAATTAGATCAGAAACAACCCTCAAAGCATAACAATATCGAGCCATATTTTTTGCTAAACCGTCGACGTGACGTTTCCAATCCAAACGACAATCTATTTCAAGACCCAAAAATTTTATAAACCTCTGAGTCTCTAGTCTGACTGTTCCATTGGAAAGTGTAACGTCATTATTAGGACTTAAGTTAAAATTCACAACCTGAGTCTTATCTACATTCAGGGTAAGATTCATACTTGTAAACCAGGCCCCCAACGCACCCAGAGCCTCAAAAACGCGGTTTTCCAGACTCACCAAAGGCCCTCCGTGAAATATTACTGTGGTGTTATCAGCAAACTGAATCATTTCCTCATCTATAGTTTCCGGCAACTTGTTTGTATATACAATGTAAAGCAAGGGACCTAATATAGATCCCTGCGGAACCCCCTTTTTTACTAACATTTTATTTGACATTATTAAAGTACCCTTGTCATCTTTTTCTACTACTTGTTGGTGCCTGTTGTGAAGGTATGATTCAATCAGTTCTAAGGAAACCCCCGAAAAGTTAATGTGACAAGTTCCTATAAAATTTTTCAGAAAGCTAATTAATATTGGCGTTACAAGGCCCTAAAGTTCTTCTTTTAATCAATTTTTTCCAATACGTTTTTTCTAAATTTTGATGATGCCCGATTGAAGAGCATAGAAAAATCTCCAAAACAGATCCTTTTGTTGAATATTGATAAAACGAGTAATTTTTGGAGAAAAATGCGCTTCTGTTTAATGCTTGCTTTGTTAATCTTGAAAATGAGCTGTAGTAGGTATTCATTTAAGGCGTTTTTCTCGAAAACGACTCGTTTTATCGTGATGCAGCAAGAGGATCTTTTTTGAAGGTTTTTCGATGCTCTTCAATGAGGCGTCATCTAAATTTAGAAAAACTGCCTAACAAAAAAGTTCTGCGTCTTTATTCAAAGGTCAGCGTCAGTTTCGACTCTTAGACAGTGGGGGATTTACCTCAATTTTGGCACAAGAATACAAATAAACATTAGTGATAAGTGTGCCATATTTTAAACGAATCGGTACACTAGAAAAAAAGTTACTGGAAAAAATTGATTTAGAAAAACAAACTTTAAGGCCCTGTAACTCCAATATTAATGAGCCTTCGGAAAAATGTGCTCCTAATTTCCGGACACCCTGTATAATTAACAAATAAAACTTAGTGAAAAAATATTTCTAAAAAGTAATCAATATCTAAGCTCATGATGGAGATTAATAGGAAACGCTTTAATTCCGAGTATTGTACCGTGCTTTCAATAGGGACTTTGCATGATTTTTAAAATAATTTTTTTTGAAAAGCTGATACCAAATTATCACTATCAATATTTTTGAAAAAATTTTTTGGTCCATACTTTCCAAGTAAATAAATAAAAAGTATTGCAAAATTTGAAATTTCCACGCATTGCCCGGAAACGCCCGAATCGGCTCAAAAGACTGCTGACGTCACGAATCTAGTTCCACAGTGCAGCACGCCGCTTTTTGATTTATTTCGAAAAATGTCAAACGCGTAAAAAATATTTAGACATGCCAATGTCAACTAGATTTGTGACGTCACACAGGACTCTCCGATTTCAAAGCGTTTTCGGGCGGCAATAATATATTTGAATTACGGTCAATTTGTAATCGTTTTTTATGTACAAATGTTTAGTAAAAAAAATTATTTTTGCTGTGAAGTATTATTAATATAGTCGTTTTACATTTCTAACAGAAAAAAACGGGATTTTAAAAAAATGCAACATCCCTATTATAGTTAAGTAATTATTGTATAAGTGTCTTAGGTAGTATTATCCACGCTTACATTAAACGTTCGAACTTCGTTCTCGCGTTTAATGTTCTTAAAGTGGATAATATACAACTAAGACACGTATGCAATACAACGTTTTATTCACAACCAGACCAGAGAGTTTTTAAATTAGTATTTTGCAAAAATTTTATTTGACATTTTGAAATGACTTTTGTCATTTTATGTAGAATTAATTTTTATAAAGTATAGGTATTAATTATAAGACTCATGTGTTTTATTAATACCATAAGACGTCTCCTAAAAGTAGAATTATGACCTTATAATATACTGGTTGTGGATAAAATTCTAAATTAGAATTTAATTGAAGGCACGGTATAAAAACTGCTTCTCATGTGAGGACCCTTCGAATTCTAAGGACCATAGTCAACTGAAAGATTAGGTCCTGAAACAATCCGTTTGCGGTGGGAACAGATATTGTGTGCACTTTACTAGAACTACCTATGTAAAATGTTGTCAATCACTCGCATGCACATTTTATGGGATAGGTATGTAACGCGAAATTCATTTTCATTTATTTCTAACAAGTATACCTCTCCAATATTAAGTATTGTACTTATAGTGCCTTGGCGAAGTCGGACTCGCACACATAAAAGCAACAAGAACTAGGTACATTACCAGTTAAATTATTTATTATTGATTATTGATCATTTGAGTACCTACCTACTTCTTGTCTGTTGGTCTTGGCGTTTGAAATATGTAGAGAAATACTTTATCATTCGAAATGTAAAATAAATTTATAAACACATGTTTGCGTATTAGTAAGTATATTGAGAAAAATGCAGGAATCACTCTTGTCGAAGATAATAGTTTTGTTTTTGTGTATATAGGTAGGTATGTACATAATACATATGTACTTATTGTGTTGACTCTTTGCTGATATACCTTCAGATTATTCAATTTTATCTTTCCTATTTATCAATCAACGGTCTCATTTATATAATACCAAAGTTTCTAGTAATAATAGTCTGTATATAGTGAAAAAAACTAATAGACATTCCATTTAAGTAAGTAGTCCAGATATTGCAAAATGATTAACGATGATTTAGTTCTCTCGTTGAGAAATCCTTTGTACAGGACGTATCTCTTTTATTGTATCATACTTGTTAACAAAATGATGGCAATGTCTATTTTGACCAGCGTTGAAAGAAGAATAAATAAGGTAAATTAATATGTTCTTTTGTTTATCAAACTATAACAATATATATAAATTTAGGTGATCGCCAAATTAAACTAATGAACTAGGGAGGTTTAATTTACCAAAATCCAAAACAAGCAATTTTGATTAATAAATCTGATCTGCAAATCAGGTGGTGTGTCATGATGAAAAAATTGTTTTGAAACTTTTTTATGTATTTGAATTTTCAACTTTTAATGTCCAGACTTATAAAAGTGAGTTATTACTGATTCCGAGTTTATCCCAGAATTAAACCATGGAAATTATTAGGTATCGCCTACAATCGCTTCCATGGTTTTATTCTAGGTTAAACTAGAAATAATTTAACTCGCTTTTATGATTCTGGACATAAGTTTAGTATCAAAATAATTCAAAAATAAAATATGAAATCACAAATAAACACAAAATCACTGGTACCTAAACAATTAAGTTATTTATATTTTTTCATAAAAACATTCTGTATCCAACATTTCATGATTCATTTTAAGATTCAGAAAAATTTTATCAAAATGAAAATAACTTTAATGTCTATAAGTAAGTTATTATCTACTGATTTTTGAAAGTTGAGAATTTAACAAAATATTAGTTTCAAATTTAAACCAAAACTGTTCACTTGAGATGAGCTTTATTGACAAAAATGACTTATTTTGTTTTCCTTTATAACTCAAAGTAAGTTTAATTTTGATAGGTACAGTTGACACAATTTGACCAAATTTTTACCGAAATATTGCTTTTAGGCTTTCGCCAATCCAGAAGATGCTGCTGCTGAAAGAGTCAAAGTAAAAGTTAGTGAGAACGTTGAAAGAGTTAGACGGTATAGCATACAATAAGGAATAATGAAATAAAAAATATAATGAATAATTTCTGTTTTAGTGCCCATCGAAATGATTTGGAAAACATCATATTATTCTTCGTGATTGGTTTTATTTATGTTGCGACGAATCCTGATGCAGGAGTTGCTACATGGTTGTTTAGAATTTATACCATTGCCAGAATTCTGCATACTCTTGTGTATGCTGTAGTTGTGATTCCACCACCAGCTAGGGCAATTTGTTTTGGATTTGGATACTTTATCACAGGATATATGGCTGTACAATCTTTGCTGCATTTTTGTCAATAAAATAATGAAAGGAGATGGTGCAAAAGTGCCATTAAAATATAAACTTGTCGAAAAACTAGCCTAAAGACTCGAATCATACGCATTTTCTTACGACTTTAATAAACTATTATTATTATTAAATCCATCATTTTTTTTTAATCACAAAAATGAGCAAATGGAACTTAGAAAAAAAGCTGTAGGTACTCTTTCCGAAACGAAAAATTTGTAATCTTAATGATAAATTGTCGAGTTTCATTAGATAAAATCCGAGATAAAATCGAATGGCTTGTCGAATTTTTTTGTCGTTTGACTAATCTTTCAACAAGTCCCAGTGTAAAGGCACTTTTTATTTATTTATTTATTTATTTATTTATTATTAATTTACGGATGAACCTCTAGAATATTTTTACATTGATTACTATAAACTTATACTTAATAAATAACAAAGTTTTATGAAATATAACACATTTAACATTCTTCTTAAATTGTATCAAGGATGAACAAAACATATTGCACTCGTCATAATATTTATTTACTGTATTGGCCATACGATTCAAACTTAGGTTTAATCCATAATTAGTACGATGGTAACTTTTCTGCAGTAACTTAAAATTTCTAAAATTAAGAGTAGGAATATGGAATTTAAATAATGCCAAGATATCAGGAGAATTTATGAGGTAATTCAGAATTTTAAAAACAAATATTAATTCGTAACATAAGCGACGCTCACACAGAAGAGGAAAATCAAAGTACTGAAGAATATCTTTATAATTACTGTTGTAAAAGTCAATGTTATTTACGAAACAAAGTGATTTCAAAAATTTGCGTTGAATTTTTTCAATTCTATTTATGTGAGATAAATACATTGGTGACCATATTATAGAACAATACTCCACAGATGATCGCACTAAAGTAAGTTGTGTACAAAATAATTAGACATCTTATGTCTTTGAATTCTTTTGTATGTCTTAATATGAAACCGAGAGTTCTGTTAGTTTTTGCTATTACAGTGTCAATATGATCAATGTAGGTGAGTTTTGGATCCAACCATACCCCAAGATCTTTAAATGTATAAATGCTTTCAAGTTCAGAACCATCAATTATGTAATGATAATATGAGGGGCATGTTTGTCGCGTAAATTTCATCGTCTTGCATTTAGAGACGCTAAGGGATAGACCATTCTCTTTACACCAACTATTGAACACATCTAAATCATTTTGTAGTTGGTATTGATCATTAATATTTTCGATGCGTTTAAATATTTTACAGGCATCAGCAAAAAGAAGGAAATGACACTTAGTTAATATGCTTTTGATGTCCTTTAAGAACAACAAGAAAAGGATAGGATCTGTATGAGATCCTTGCCCGATTCCGGAATATATATTAATTTTTCCATTTATGCATACACTTTGAGTTCGATTACTTAAAAAAGATCTAATGCAAGACAGTAGTGGATCACAAATGTAATAAAAATGTTCAAGTTTATGGAGTAATAAAGATATAGGTACTCTGTCAAATGCTTTCTGTAGATCGGTGAAAACACAATCAACAGAGAAACCCTGTTCAATTGAGGTTGTGAAGTTTGTAAAAACCAATAGGTTAGTTTCAGTACTCCTACCAGATACAAATCCATGCTGTTCCTCAATGATAACATTGGAAACATGAGAATAAAGTGCATGAGATAGTAATAAGTCAAATAATTTTGCAAAGTTAGAGTTTATATTGATTGGTCGATAGTTATTTACTTGAGATTTAGAACCCGATTCATGTACTGGGATTATTTTGGAGGTTTTCCATAGTAGTGGGAAAGTGCCATCACGTATGCATTTATTAAATATTAAACGGAGCGGATTACAAAGTGATTCACTACAGTTTTTGACAAATATACCAGGTATATCGTCTATGCCCGAGGAATTGTTTTTTAATAAGCAAATTCCTTTAATAATGTCTTCGTTTGTGATGGTGAAAGAAGTAATATTATCGAGATTCGTACCATAACATGTTTTATTAAATTTGTAGTTATCAATATTATAATTGTGTTGAAAAAAAGAGGCAAATGAGTTGCAAATGTTTTCACCACCATAATAAGAATCATCATTGAAAATCACTGAATTTGGGATATTCATATCTTTTATTACAGATTTCACGTAAAACCAACTATATTTCGTTGAGAATTTTGCAAAAATGTATCCTTATTAGATTTAAGGGATAATTGTACCCTAGATCTTAAATCGCAAAAATAGTCATCTTGTAATGTACCTGTGGATTTGTAGCGTTTATGAGCGGCCTTTTTTTGAAATACTAAGGATTTTGTATTATTTTGAACCCTTTTGGGAAACGTTGAAGGGGTGACATGTCTTGCAGAAACAAAACCAAAGAATTATTGTTTTTTATTTTCAATTTTCAGAAGAATCGATTAAAACTTATAGACTATTATAACTATTTAATAAACTTTCTGATGGACATCACAGGTGGAACATGTTATATTAAAAACCGTACTATACTTTACCCTACATTTTTTATTTCATGAATATTATATTTTTTATTTATTTTATTTGTTCATTTAACGGAAAACTTCACAAAAATTAACAAATTGGAATCTTAAATACTAATAACAATTTATTATAATAGGTACGAAATACTAAACTTAAATCTTAATTTTAAAAAATTATAAATTTGTAAACAATTTTCATTTTGGTAGTACCTACACCTTGTAGATTCTTTAAAAATATCAAGTTTCACAGTATCATTATTTGACATATTTCTATAGAAAATTCCAATAATAGTCTCATTTAATTCTAATTTATTTACTTCTCAATTGAAATAGAATAGGAAATTCTTATGAAACAGTTCCTGATTTTTAAAATAACTTTCAGATTTTCTTTGATAAAATGAATACCTGGTTGTATATCAATCCAATTGACCTAAAATTCCACCGTTTATGGATGTTGCATCGTGTGTAGGTACATCATATTGTTAATTGTGTTTACCTAGTACCATACAGTTAGTTGCAAATCAACCAGGTTGTCATTTAGTTTACTAAATTGAAATTTCAAAAATGGCTTCCATATCGGGCTCCAAGTTGTTATCCTTAGATAATCCTGTTTTTCGTGCATATCTTCTTCATTCAAGTATTTTAGCTTTCAAAATTATAGTCATGCCGGTGTTAACGATATATCAGCGATTTAAACATCGGGTAAGATTTATTTTATTGATAATCTGTATTAGGGAAGTCGGAAAATTAGGAAAATATTACATAATTTGAAGTTTTGATCTATAGTTTGGTTTGCTTTACCCTATTTGAGTTTGTATTCATTTTCCATTTGATTTGTTGTTACTTAGATTATTAATTGCTAAAAAATGGAAAGCCAGATGAAAAATCAGACAGTGTAAAGGGACTTTACTGTATTGTATATTATAGAAATATAATATGCAAATGCAGTTTTATAAATTGTATATTGTAATTTGTGTATAGAATTATTCTGTAAAATAAAATAGCTAAATTAGATGATATTTTGTAGACTATTTAGAACAATTCTTTATGATTTCAAACTAATAATGTTGATATATTTTTTTAACTTTCATCACATATTCCCATAATTTTCCAAATAAGTCAGATAACGGATAACATTAAATAGCATAATTGTAATTACTTTTCCACTACATCAGTCATAAAACATTCATAACATGAATTTATGTGTTTTCTGCTAAATTGTTAGTGTGTTAACTCTACTTTTACAGATGTAATTTGCAATAACTTGAACGTGTTGTTAACAACAATCTTTACACTTTTCCATTGTAATGTATTATTTGCGTGATTCATAGCTTCTTTATTCTTATGATCTCCAAACTAAATTACTTGTTTTATTGTAGGCTTTTATGAATCCTGAGGATGCGCAGGCTGTTAATACAAAACCTAAAACTCATGAAGATGTCGAAAGAGTCAAAAGGTATTATAGACACTACACCCAAAAAGTTAAAAACTGTATTCGTTGTTATTATGCAAATTATATTTTCGAATCTAAACAAATACCTCAAAGTGACCCTTATTATTTGGTGACCATTTAACTCTTCCAGAATTACTAAATTCATCCGTTTTTTTTTTGTAAAGCCATTTTAGTTAATTATATCATATATCAAATTTATTTATCAAAATGGGATTTATATATTTTTTAAGATAGTTATATGAAATCCCACTTAGAGATATTTGATGAGGGACCCCCTAATAAACTATTCATATTGACAACTAAATTCATTAATTATCCTTTTCAGGGCCCATTTGAACGACTTGGAAAATATATATTTATTTTACATGACAGGTTTTATGTACGTTCTATCAGATCCGGCACTTCTTGTGGCAAAAGGGATGTTCTTAATATTTACGAGTTCACGAATTCTTCATACTTACGTGTATGCTATAAACGTATATCCGCAACCAACGAGGTCCATAGTCTGGGGAATTGGATATCTTGTCATTGTTTATATGGCTGCTATAGCGTTTGTAGAATTTTTTTAATATAAATTTTTATCTTGTTAGCATGTATATTTATAAATTGCTATAAATTTCGTGTTTGGGGTGAACGAATTATCTTGTATTTAGCTTTGGTAAAATTTTCTAACGTATTAAATAAAAATATATTTTCAGACAGTCTTTGATTTTTAGCCTTATTCCACTAAGTAGGTACCTAATACATTGACTTTAAAATATAGACAAAGTTTTTGTCGAAATAATAGAAATTTTGTATACGATGGTTTGGGCTTTTCGATCAAAGAAAATTGTTGTAGTTCATGATTCTAAAGCTTAAGGATAAGGAAATTACAACGTTTTAAAGATGGTACCACTTTTGTAGTTTTCTAGATATAACTTTTGAACAAATTGAGTTAGAGATCTGAAATTTCAAAGGTCAATAACTTTTTACTTATTACAAAAAGAATATTCTAAAAAGTAATTAAAATTATTTTTTCTTCGTTTGGGTAGGACCCAAAACAAGATAAAAAGGAGATTCACTTAATTCTTGTATTTATATTATACAGTATGTCCTCCAGATCGACATTGACATGTCCTGAAAGTAGGAAGAGCAAAGTCAGCAGAATCATAAATTGACACATGGACAATTAAAGGCTCACTAAAGGCTAATTAAGTGCCCTAATTAGAAATTAAATGCTCCAGCCATTTTTTCAAAAATTGATGTTCTGCTACCTTAAAGTTAAGTCAGCAGAACATGAGCGAAAAAATTGTTTAAACAATAAAATTGGTTTTTTGTTTAGACAGTAATTAAAGGCTTTTTAAAGGCTTTCTGACTGCTTTGATTAGAAATTAAATGCTCTTTGCATCTAGTGAAAATGAGCAATTTCGCGACTTGGACAAAAAGTTGGCAGAACATTAACAAAAAACTTGTTAAACAATATAATAGCTTTTTTGTCCAGATAGTAATTAAAGCCTCTTTAAAGGCTTTCGGACTGCTCTGATAAGAAAAAAAATGCTCCAGCCATTTTTTCAAAAGTTGACGTTCTGCTACCTTAAAGTTATTAAGTCAGCAGAACATGAACAAAAAAATTGTTTAAATAATAAAATAGCTTTTTTGTTTAGACAGTAATTAAAGGCTCCTTAAAGGGTTTCGGACTACTCTGATTAGAAATTAAATGCTCTTCGTATTTCTAGTGAAAATGAACAATTTCGCGTCTTTTTTGTTTAGACAGTAATTGTTCATTTTCACTAAAAATGCGAAGAGCATTTAATTTCTAATAAGAGCAGTCCGAAAGTCTTTAATGAGCCTTTAATTACTGTCTAAACAAAAAACTATTTTATTGTTTAAACAATTTTTTCGTTCATGTTCTGGTAACTTTTTGTCCAAGTCGCGAAATTGTTAATTTTCACGAGAAATACGAAGAGCATTTAATTTCTAATCAGAGCAGTCAGAAAGCCTTTAATGAGCCTTTAATTACTGTCTAAACAAAAAAGCTATTTTATTGTATAAACAATTTTTTTGTTCATGTTCTGCTGACTTAATAATTTTAAGGTAGCAAAACATCAATTTTTGAAAAAATGGCCGGAGCATTTATTTTCTAATCCAAGCAGTTCGAAAGCTTTTAAAGAGCCTTTAATTACTATCTAAACAAAAAAGCTATTATATTGTTTAAACAATTTTTTGTTAATGTTCTGCCAACTTTTTGACCAAGTCGCAAAATTGCTCATCTTCACTAGAAATGCGAAGAGAATTTAATTTCTAATCAGAACAGTCCGAAATCCTTTAATTACTGTCTAAACAAAAAACCAATTTTATTGTTTAAACAATTTTTTCGCTCATATTCTGCTGACTTAACTTTAAGGTAGCATAACATCAATTTTTGAAAAAAACGGCCGGAGCATTTAATTTCTAAGTAGGGCACTTAATTAGCCTTTAATGAGCCTTTAATTGTCCATGTGTCAATTTATGATTCTGCTGACTTTGCTCTTCCTACTTTCAGGACATCAGATCGCCGCAACCATAGGTGTATGTTATGCATATGACCAAAAAATTTTGAGCAGAGTTTTTTTTTCTTGGAATCAAGCGGGGCGAGATCCCAGAAAGACAAAACTCTACTCAAAAACGTTTGATGATTTACTTTACACCTGTAGGCATATGTAGGTAGGTATATTAAGAAAATTTTAAAAATTTATAATTACTATATAATCACGGAAGTAGAGTTTCGAAGCTTTCATAATAAATGTATAGTATAAAATTGGCATAAAGTTTTCTAGTACTTGCATAATCATTACTTCAAAATATTTTATTCATGGAAATAAAACTGAAACTAAAAATTATATCAAAGTAAAAATAGATTATTAATGAGGATTTTGGATTTAAAATACCATCCCCATTTTCTACTAACATCTTGATGCTAATTGGACTCCCTCTAGCTGAACTTCTAGCCAGAATTCTTCAATTATCAATTTAAATTTTAAATTATCTAATATTGCTTATGAAATTATGCATAATATTTAAGGCAGAAATAAAAACCTCAAAAATAAACAAAAAACTTTATAAAAATATTTTTTTCCAATAAATTAACACTATTTTAGAAATATCCATATATAAATGCGTACAGGGCCGTATGTACCGCCATGTACCCAGTCAAAATAAACCCAACTGCCCATAAACTAGCCCGAGTAGGTTGGGGCATCACATAAATTGCATATACAAAGGTGTGTAATGCCCTAATCACAAGATAAATTATGAACAATGTATTAATAAGCCAAAACGGAGGTTGCGTGAATAAATATCCAAAACTAACAAATACAAATAACGGAATGCCCTCCATGTCATTTTGATACGCCCTGTAATGAAAACAGATATTATTTAAAGGTGAAGGCGTGTAATATCAATAAAAATTAAAGCAAGTGTTAATCTTGGAAAGGTTATTAAATTTACCTTCGGATCCGGTCTATAATTTCGTTGGTGGAGACTTCACCGTTTTTCCATTTTGCGTCTTCTTCATTCAGAAATAGCTATACAGAAAATAAAAGGAGGAAATTACCTTATTTTTCAATGTAGAGGAATATATTCGAAATTAATTTGTGATATACGAAACAAATTCTGATATTTGGTGATATTTGACCATGACCAATTTTAATATTGTGAAGGATCGAATACATAATTGTTGATTGTGGAAAAAAACATGAATAGAGGTTATTTTTAATTATTACTTGTATTGTAATTAACTGATTTCTAGAAAATATACATTGAAGATACATTTTTAAATTGTTCAGTCTAATCTGTAAATATTACAAAACGATTATGCTTTTAAGTCAGTTTTGTAAACCGTTATAAATGGACAAGGATGCTTCTTAATAATTATTATTGTACTATTAAGAATTTTCTGTCTTACAAAAACTCGTTTGTATATTGTTATTTTATCCTCTCTAACTAAATTCCAATCCATTTGATGATAATAAACCATAAAATTTGCTCCTTCGTTTTCCAATTTGTAATAACATAAAATTTTATCTTTATTGAGGTCACAAACTGATTTTCTTCCAATATACCAAGTTAGTTACCCTACATTACTTACTTTGCTTCTCATTCTATGGAAAATTGTCAGTAATGTAAGCACCATCATTTTTAAAATAAGCAAACAAACACATATCAAATAACTACAAAATGCTGGATTATTAATGGAAATAACATCCACAAAATAAACGACGGTATTGTTATTTGTTGCCATTATCATACATATGCACTTCACTCAGATGCACTTTTTGTGGGTATAAGTATACCTACTACCTTTCACAAGTGAATACTGATTGCTTTCTAGTTCTACTTGCTAATTATAAGATAATTTTGTTTTATCTGAATTCGGATGTCAAGTCGAGTGCTGTTTATAATAAATAAATATAATGGTAGTCCACCTTGATCGTATAGTTACTTTTTAAAGGTAAACATGTTTGTTAATAATTAATGGAAGGAAATTTGAGGCACATCAATGTTAATAAAATATAAGTATTTCCTATTTATGTATATTTCAAAATATACATACAGTCCAAAAGGACAATAAATTCCCCTTTATTTCTAAAAGTTTAGGAGATTTTAGAAAATATAATATTTTGATGTTTAACATTGCATGTTTCACTTTTATTTAGGAATATAAATAATATAGGTAAGTACCTACTATATGATTCAAATGTATTCAGCCCTCATTTTAAGAGCGATTATCTCAAAAGGGACAAAAAAGTATGTCTTCATTATGTGTTTGAAATTTGAATGACTCATGTTAACATGTTATGAAGATATGTATTTTAACTTATACCAAAAAAGTTCCCGTTTTTAACGATATCTTCATGACATTAAACTTTAATGTAGGTAGTTTAAGAATATTACAACTTACAAATAATTAAGAATAGATTTTAGTTTTTTTTTAATATGTACCAAGGTACGTTAGAAAATATGAACGAATTAAGCACATTTTTGACTATAATTCCAAATTCCACAAATAAATTATGAAAAAAAAACTATAGAACGAACAAAGCTGTATTAGCGATATTTAAAATTTATTCACATAGGATCCACATTTTAAAATTAGCAAGATTTCCAAACTGTTTAATGTAAATTATTCAAATTTTGGTAACTGATTTAAAATAATCATAAACTAAAAAAAAATTTATTCGCCCTATCGTTTTTGAGTTATTCACTATTAAAGTCAGGGCTCAATACATTTGAATTGTATAGTAGTTCTGTTTAAAAATCTAAACCAAATTAATAATATTTGAGAGAAAAATACTGAGAAGAATATTTGATCCTGTACAAAAAAAAGGTTTGTGGAGAATAAGGATGAATCGTGACATTGATGCACTTATAATTAGAGAGGATATACATAAAAAGGTAAAGAATAAGATGGTTAGTCCACGTATACAGGATGGAAGAAGAAAGAACAGTAAAGAGAATTCTTGAATGGAAATACCATACTACAAGACTAAAAGGACGGTCCAAGAAATGGTCGATATATGATGTGAAAGAGAACCTAAGGACTTTAAAAGCGGGTAAGTGGAGAACAACAGCAGTGGAGAGACCTAAATGGAGGAATATAGTAGAGCAAGCCAAAACCCATCCAGGGTTATGAGCCAAAAGAAGAGGTAGTGAAGAATCCTTTCTTAAAATTCCAATCAAGTGACATTTTATAAGAACATTTTGGTCAAATTTAAACGTAGAGTTGATTTTTTGAGTTTCGGTCCCGGTAAACTTTAATTAATTATTAAAAGTGGTTTTTAATCAACTGTAATGAAGTTAAACAAGGCACAAGAAAAGTCTAAGAGTTGAAGAATATTTTTTTAAAGTTATTTTGTCGTTTTTGTTTATTTAATAAAATAAATAATTCATATTATTAGACAAAATCAAAATAATAGTAGATAAATTGCTTAGGTCGAGGTGAAGGTATGTTTGATTATTATAATGTGCTAAGAACTGAAAAATATAAGTCTATACATACCTACTTATAGAAAAAATTGGCCTTAATTCATATAGATGTACTTACTGTTTTTATACCGTTTAAGTAAGATATCAAAAAATGTTAAGAAATGGGCCCATATTTCAAATAAAATGCCTGAGCTAGATATGAAGTATTCTAGCGAGATTTAAATAATAACAAAATATTCGAGCCTCATTCTGCCACATATCTTGCTCTTTTTGTTTCTTAATTTTCTTAAAAGTCGATGCCTCTTTTTGTTCCTCGCGATTTTCGATTGATTGAATCACCATTAAAAAGTGATTTAAAAATTTAAATACCATTTTTCCCATACCTACACGGAAATGGCTACTTTATTTGAATGAAATGGAGGTACAAAGTCGTCTTTTTAGGGTAGTCGTGGAAAATAAGGAGTGGGGATAACATTGCCCCCTTGGATAGCCATTCCTTTACTGATATGCAGGAGTTATTTGTGTTTGTTTATGCGTTGTCAAGGTGATTTGCTCACCGCACAGTGTCAAGCAAAATGTCAGTGTTACGTTGTTTTAATTTGTTTGCGCGTTTCACGCAAAAGAAATGGCCATTTTCTTTTCCCTCGCTTCGCTCTGGCGCAATTTTCACACTCGTCAGAATCTCTCAATTCCTACCTTGTTGCATAAACTACTATTGCTACACATTTCCAAAGAATACCTAAGGAAAAGGTACTATTAGGTTCATATACGAAAAAGACTGCCGATCTTCAGTTACAATACTCATATTACTTATGCTTCCAATACCCCAACATAAATAATTATCATTATTCAAATTAAGGAAACACCCTATACAGGGTTGTGTCACGACGAGTTGACAGTAGACGTAACTCTATACGGTTATACCGGAAGTAGACACAAACTTTGTTATTTTAAATGGAACACCCTGTATATTTTTCAACTTTTACTACACTTCATTTTAAGCATAAAAGTATTAAGGTTGTATGGTCCTAACATTAACGGTATTATAATTATTTACACTTTTTCATTTCTTTTTTACAAAAAAATAGATGTAAATAAAAATTGAAATCTTGACAATGACACGTTTTTTTAAATTTTTTTTCTTATGGTTGAAGTAAGAATATAACCTACAAGAAATAAACTGACATAGTTTTGGAAAACTTGCTTTATACAGGGTGTTGGTGGTTGTCCGTTCATTTTTAAAAACTTTAATCATACAATGATAACTTTATTTTTTTTAATGGAACACCCCATATATTTCTACATTTTCGAATTTTACGCTTAATTCTAGACACAAAAATATTAAGGTTGTGTTGTAAAAGTCTTTAAATTAACTGTATTATAATTAATTACTTTTTTACAATTTTTTCATACAAAAACTTGAGTCAAAAAATTTCATATCTTGCTAATGACACATTTTTACAAAAAAAAAACAAATTTTAGTGGACGCAGAAATGTAGAGAAACATGGTAGGTAATAGGTATGGTTTTGAAAAACATATTTTATACAGGATGCTTGTGGTTGATCGTTAATTTTTAAAAACCTTGGAAATTGGAAAAAACGTAATTAGTTATACATACACTATTGGACAAAAGTAAAGCAACAACTATTAATTTTGAAATATGTGAACAGAAAGTGAAACTTACATTTAAAAACATGAAAAATATGATGTAATTAGTTTTCTATAGTCAAAAACATTTGATCTGGAGATTCATACTTTTATAATATTTCTTATTAAGCTCGATAAAAAATGAAAACCAAATTGTGGGAAAAAGGAGTCGGACAAAAGTAAAGCAACATTTCAATTTTATTGAACTAACTGAACACTGACACAATATGAAATAAGTAAACAATAAATATAATATTTAGTAATTTATTGCATACCTATTATTTGCAATAATTTTAACGCATTTTCTTGGCATCGAGGAGATTAATTTTTGTATAACACCTTTCGGAATATTCCTCCAAACATCGCCGATTTTGTCGGTCAACGCTTGTTTCTAAATAATTCCGTTCTAATTCGTCTCTCGACCTCTTCCCACAGATTCTCTATTGGGTTGAGGTCAGGTGACTGGGCTGGCCAGTCCAAAATTCGAACACGTTCTCCTATTAGCTACTCTGTTACTATGCGTGATTTGCGTTTTGGGTCGTTCTCATGTTGGAAAATGAAGTGTAAGGGCATTTCCATTCTGCATAAGGCAGCATTGTGTTTGGAGAATGTCCCTATAAGCAAGCCCATCCATGATGCCATCATTGAAATGGACGGGGCTGACGCTATTCCATGAGAAAGAGCCCCATAAGAACACGCTTCCATGGCCATGCTTTACGGTTGGTGTAACAAACTTTGGATTAAACCTCTGACCTACTGGTCGTCTTACACGACGCATTCCATCGGAATTAAAAATCGTGTACCGGGTTTCATCGCTAAAAAATATTTTTTTTCGAGTCGTCCACGGTCCAATTCAAGTGAGCAAGTGCAAAGGCAAGTCGGGCGGCCCTGTTTCTTGCTGAAATTAGAGGTTTTTTGTAGGTCTTCTACTGAACAGTTTTACAGCAACCAGTCTCCTTTGAATAGTCCTGCAACTAATATTTAGGCTCGCAATTTCTGCTTAAATACTTGGAACTGACTTGAAAGGGTCATTCTGACTAATTCTTTTAATTAATCTATCCGTGTGGATTGTGGTTTTCCGTGGTCGTCCGGATTTTGGTGCAGATGTCCTCTGTCATTGTAGTTGCTAATACTCCGGAATTATTGAGAAACAAGCAGGCGTTTATCGACAAAATCAACGATATTTGGAGGAATACTCCGAAAAGTGTTATAAAAATTAATCTCGTCGATGCTCAGAAGATGCGTGCAAATTATTGCAAGTAATGGATATGCGATAAATTACAAAATATTATATTTATTGTTTACTTGCTTCATATGTGTCAGTGTTCAGTTAGTTCAATAAAATTGAAATGTTGCTTTACTTTTGTCCGACTCCTTTTTCCTACAATTGGTTTTAATTTTTTATCGAGACTTAATAAGAAATAATATAAAAGTATGAATCTCCAGATCAAATGTATTTGACTATAGAAAACTAATTAAATCATATTTTTCATATTTTTAAATGTACCTAAGTTTCATTTTCTGTTCACATATTTCAAAATTAATAGTTGTTGCTTTACTTTTGTCCAATAGTGTATGTATAGTTATATTACTGTTAATTTTAAGATCTTACAACCTTAATACTTTCACGTCTAGAATTGAGTGTAGAATTAGAAAATGTAGAAATATACAAGGTGTTCCATTTAAAAAAATAAAGTTAGGTATCATTGATTAAATTTTTTTTAACCAACACCCTATATAAGGGAAGTTTTCCAAAACTATATCAGCTTATTGCTTGTATATTCCTACTTCAAACATAAGAAAAAAACTTTGGAAAAAACGTGTCTTTGTCAAGATTTGAATTTTTATTTGCATCTGTATGTATTTGTAAAAAATAATGAAAAAATGTAAATAATTATAATACCGTTAATGTTAGAACCATACAACCTTAATACTTTTATGCATAAAATGAAATGTAAAATCTATATATTAAAACATATACAGGGTGTTCCATTTAAAATAACAAAGTTTGTGTCTATTTGACACACCCTGTATATAGAAGATACAATGCTCTGATTATGTAATAAAACATAAAACAAAAATTAAAAGCTTTACATAAAAATTCTTGGTTGTGCTTTATATTGTATATTTCGTTATTTCAATAAAACTATTGAATATTTTTAAATTTCGAATTTCGGGTATTTTTTTTAAGTGAAACAAATTTACCGCAACCCACATAACAACTTATGATTACCGTTTTCACATTACTCTGGTAAGAACCGAACTATCTAAGTATCTCTTTTTCTCACAGTAATTAAAAGAGGACACAGATACACTCAGTTCAACTTGGTGCAACACTTAAACCGTAAACGAAAAACACATTTGATGTTTTCTTAAAAGCTAGGTTATGCTTTTGGGTTTTTCCTTTTATTAGAGTTTTAATTTGAATCCATTGTGAAAGTGTTTTACATCCCCCACAAAGTTTCTCTCTACAAAAATGTACGTCTATAAAATGCCTTACAACGAACTTAAACAATTTTGTTCACTTTTGGACCAAAACAACAACTGGGAAGAATTGGGAAGAAATCACATGCAATTTGATTCTTATACAATTCAGGTAAGACTCGATTTAATGTCTTCTTCAAAATTCCACCCACTTTTTTGTAGAACATACGTAAAGTCATCTACATGGGCAGATCTCCAACTGAAGAATTACTAAACATCTGGGGCAACCAAAACCACACCGTTTTAGAATTATTTATTCTCCTAAGTCGAATGAAACACTATCAAGCCATGGAAATTATTAAATCGTTGGTAGATGAACAACATCACAATTTAATACGGAATGGGTGTGAAAATTTGAATCGTTTAGTGCGCAATTTGGCCATTAATTGTAGGGAGAGACAATGTCACAAAGAACCTGGAATCCCTGAGGAGAATTTTAATTTTAAATCGACAGAAACCAAGGAAAAGTTGCTGAATGTTGCTAAAGTTGAGGGAATTATTGAGAGTCGCGAGAATAATGAAAGTGCTCCAGTTGTGAACCAGGGAAATTTGCTTAATCCAAAGTCGCCAATGGTTAGTATTTTATGGAAGTTGAAGTTTTTGGGCACTGCTTCAAATGTAGTTAAGACTGTTATTATTTTCAATTTATTTAAATTTGAGGAATGCTAAACTAACTTAAACTTGCATGAAATTTACCCTACCTACTAGTCGAAAAAGTAAAAATTAAATTTATCATAGTAGAAAAATTGCCTAATATTTTCCACAATTACAGCCTTTTACTGGACCATCAGGCTCTAACATATCATCTGTAGCAGAATCTGCAGGGGGTATTCGACAGATTCCATATGATGATCTGAAAAAATCTACAAATGATTGGGATCCTAGTACGATTTTAGGCAAAGGTGGATTTGGAACAGTTTACAAAGGTACAATTTACATTTTACATTACATATAGATTGTGAACTGAACTGTTAGACTTAAAATCATGAATAGTCAAATTTGGCAACAATGGGGCCCAGTGCTAGAGCCTGCTCTGTTTTGGTTTACATTCAATGGTAACGTTTACAAGAAATTCATGTCTAGTAGAAGATTTAACAACCTGTAGCCTCACATTTGTAACTCTATTATTAATGAATAAAATTTAAATCTGAAAATTGGCACACTTCCATTATATTTATACAATGTGATCTCTCTAATGAAAATATTGACGACATTGTAGTATTTCCTGTTTTTAAAATGTGAATAACTCGAACACTGTTAAGTGTAACGAGGCAGGACCTTCCTTAGTAACTTTGTATCTAAAATTTAATGTAGAATCCAAAAATATAATATACAGGGTGTCCCAAGATAGACACGAAATATTTTTAGATGATTCTTGAATACATTCTGCATTGTCTTGTATAATTTTTTTTTCTCCAATCCGGATTGTTGTAATTTTTATTTTTCATATAGTCATTGCAGATGGCAACTTATGGAATTCTTTTAAACAAATTTAATAATTACTCCGAGTAGACATCGTTTATGTTCGAAATGGAACTTAACTTTTCGATTCAAAATAAATCAATCTTTCATCACGTATCAAATTTTTAACTAAACTGCTGGCCAATTGAAACGTACCAAGCGAATTTTTAGGTTGAATTTAAAGTCAAATATTTTGAAAAATAGAAAAGATATCAACATGCGGTTTTCAGGATTTCAGAGATAATTTAATTGAGAAAACGATAGTGTTACCCGATTTTTTTACTTTTAAGTACATTAGTATCTACAGGGTATGAAAGAAAGTCTTTTTTTGTCAAATTTTATAACTACCGTGATTCCACAAAATTTTTTTTATAATTTTTTTATATAGATTTTTTTAGTCCTTACTTATTGGGAAAACAACCTGTTTCTCAAAATTTTGATATCCCTGTTATTTTATAAGATACCGAATTTTTACTGAAAATTTGATTTTTTCTTTGGTTTTTGTCGTTCGGCCGTATTGTGTTTTGTAAGAACCAATCTCTGTAGTTGATTATAATACCTTATGAATGGTTTTCTTATAAAAAGTACACTTTTTGTACTTTCATTAATTTATTGGTAACCAATGACTTATTAAAAATCGGTACACGTTCGCTAATTGGTAAATTTTTTAATTCATTTTTTGAGGCTATTTTCTTAATGGAATAGAATGGAATTTAGTTAGTTTATGTTCACCATTGGTTTAAGTGACTTATGTCCTCGAAACGGGTTTTTCACTTTTTCAAAAATTTGCTCATATTCGTGTATACCGGGTGGCTACGAAATCGTTTTGCAACCCCCACCATTTTGTTACATTTAACTGTATTAATTTGAAATTTGGCATGGTTTGATTGATGAAAGGAATAATCATTTTGACGTTTAAAACAATCTGATGACACTTCCGGTTTGACCGGAAGAGCCACCTACTAACTTTCAAAAATTTTTAAAACAACCCTGTATATTTTTTCCATAAGAATTAGATTCTACTTAAAATTACCTTTTTATCGACATATCACATGATGACATTTGCTTTCAAAATGGCAGCTTAATTATTATTGCAAAAACCTGTTCAACAATATTAAATTTAATAAAAAATTCGGTATCGTATAAAATAAAAGGGATATAAAAATTCTGAGAAATTGGTTTTTTCCTCATTAACCAGGGACTAAAAAAATCGACATCAAAAAAATATAAAAATTTTTTTGTGGAATTCCGGTAGGTATAAAGTTTGAGAAAAAAAAGACGACTTTCTTTCATACCCTGTAGATAGTAACGTACTTCAAAGTAAAAAAATCGGGTCACACTATTGTTTTCGCAATTAAATTATATCTTGAATCCTGAAAACCTCATGTTGATATCTTTTCTCCTTTTCAAAATATTTGACTTTAAATTCAACCTAAAAATTCGCTTGGTACGTTTCAATTGGCCAGCAGTTTATTTTCAATACTAGTTTTCAAAATAACTTAAATGAAACGTGAACATAATGATTTAATTTTTCAAATTCCAAATTTGAACACTAATAATTCTTTAAGGGTTACCACTATCAAAAATATTACAAGATACCGCAAATCATCAGCTATAAATTTGATGTATAACTTTTTTTCGATAATCAAATAGTTTAGCAGATTGGCTTCTTTTATTCAACAGAGTTTTACTTTTTCAATCTACAATTTTCAACATTCAAGAGATGATTGCTCGAAAATTATACAGGACAATGCAGAATTTATTCAAGAATCACACCTACAAATATTTCGTGTCTATCCTGGGACACCCTCAACCCTATATAGAGTGTTCCATTTAAAATAACAGTCAGTGTCTATTAGAAAGTTTAGAGGTCGCATTGTACAGGGTGGGCAAAATTCGATGTTTTTATAGGGTAACTTTTAAACCATAACAGATATTGAAAATCTGACCGCGCATCGTCGAGCTCTTTTTTTGGGAAACCCTTGACGGTGAGGTCAAATTTTAGCGATCGTCGTTTGTTTTCGAGTTATGGCCGAAAATTCGATTTTTTGAGATTTCGATTTGAGTCTATATTTCGGTTGTTTGTGAATTTAGAGAAATGGCGTTTGCACGTTCGTAAGGCACTTTTTTGATGCGAATGCAATGGCGTTAACAGATTTTGAAAATGTCTTTTTATTTTTAGGTTATGACATACATTTTTATTTTTTTATATGGAAGCCATAGTGGGCGGTCACTTTATTTAAAAGAGCATTTTTTTCTCTTTTCAAATATATATAATATGTAGGGGCTATTCCTTCAATTTCTCCTTGAAAAATAAAAAAATCTAAATTTTTGAAATTAAATTTAAAAAAATCTTATAATAAAAATGAAAATACAACAAACGACATAGATATAAACACGACACTATCTAAAATTAATATCTTTATAAAACAACTCAAAGAAAAAGTTCAAAATTACGTCTATTAACTGCAATACACTTTTCATGACACTTCTGTGCGCATTCGAAATGTAAATATTTGACACGGAGTTAAGGCATTGCGTAAACTTGGCTTTGAGTTCTTCTGTATTTCTACTTTTAGTTTTATATGAATTATCTTTAATATGTCCCCAAAAGTGTCAAATCAGGCGACCTTGCTGGTCATCTAACTGACCCATTGGTAACAAACCAATTATATCTGAATTTTGAGTTAAGCAATTCTCTAGCTGATCTCGTATTATGAGGTGGTGCACCATCGTGTTGTAAGAAGTACTGACTTCTATCGCTGAACAATGAATTGTCCAAATATTCATCAACAATTTTCTCATTTAAATATTGGTAGTACCGTTCACCAGTTAGATTTCCCTCATAAATCTTATATGCCAAAACTTGATTTTTTATTAAGGCACACCAAACACTAAAATAAAACCAACCCTGATTTTGGATCTCAATGGCGCACCGAGGGTTCTCATCATGACATTCCTCTACTGCGATAAATATGCGAAATACATATTATTAATTCCAAAAATTTAGATTTTTTTATTTTTTAAGAAGAAATTGACGGAATAGACCCTACATATTATATATATTTGAAAAGAGAAAAAAATGCTCTTTTCAATAAAGTGACAGCCCACTATGACTTCCAAATAAAAAAATAAAAATTTATGTCATAACCTAAAAATAAAAAAACATTTTCATAATCTGTTAACGCCATTGCATTCTCCTCAAAAAAGTGCTTTAAGAACGTGCAAACGCCATTTCTCTAAATTCACAAACAACCGAAATATAAACATAATTCGAAATCTCAAGAAATCGAATTTTCGTCCATAACTTGAAAACAAACGACTATCGCTAAATTTTGATTTCGCCATCAAGGGTTTGTCAAAAAAAGAGCTCGACGATGGCCGCTCAGATTTTCAATATCTCTTATGGTTTAAAAGTTACCCTATAAAAACATCGAGTTTTGCCCACCCTGTACATTGTATAATTTTCAGATTTAAATTATATTTAGTAATAGAATTATGTCTACTCATCGTGACACACCCTGTATATATATTTACAATGAAATCTGACTAGGAACTTGGATATGCACCAAAGTAGCCATAAAGAAAATTTCAAACAAATCAAATGGACCAGAATCGCAAACAGAACAGCTCAAACAGTCAATCACAGAGTTGCACTGCCTAAATTCGTATAGACACGACAATATACTTCCTTTATACGGGTAAAACTTGTGTTGATATAAAGTTAGTAATTTACTCTTAAAACTTTCTTATTTATAGGTACAGCATAGGAGGACCAGAACCGTGTTTGGTATACCAATACATGTCAGGTGGTTCTTTGGACACTAGACTAAGAAGCAAAGAGCAGGAAAAGATGTTGAGTTGGGACCAAAGGTTAAAGATAGCTATAGGCACCGCACGGTACAGTATTTAAAAATAACTACTACACAATCTATAACAATAATTGTTTACTTCTAGAGGATTACAATTTCTGCACACTACCAGTGAGAAACCACTAATTCACGGCGACATAAAATCAGCTAACATACTGCTAGATCCCAATAACATGCCTCGCATTGGTGACTTTGGATTGGCACGCGAAGGTCCACAAAGACACTATTCCCACATGATGGTCAGCAGAATACATGGAACAAGACCCTACTTGCCAGATGAGTTTCTACGTGCGAAGAAATTCTCAACAAAAGTGGATACTTACAGTTTTGGAGTAGTACTGTTTGAAATAGCAACGGCGTTGGGTGCTTATTCTGATAAACGAGCAGATAAATTTCTGAGGGATCATGTCATCAAGTATGAAGGCGATATATTGGATTTGAAGGATAGGAAAGTTGAGGGTGGAGATGATTGTTATAAAGGTTTGATTGCGGTTGGAAAGGTTTGCGTTAACACCAGGGCGAAAGATCGGCCAGAAATGGTGAAGGTTTTGATTGATTTGAAGGCAGTTGCTCAGGAACTGAAGGCAAAGAAGACAGATGATATGATTTTGCTGTAAATGGCTATGACGGATTTCTATAAATAATTGTAAGGATGTAGTGGACTTTGATATCACAACCAAGCAGTAGCAGCAGTTAGGCCAGTGCGAATGGAGTCTCGTTGGATGGATGTGATTTCATAGTCTGCTTCCCTACAATCATATGCCATAGATACTCAATTCTATATATTATAAGACTTCAAGACTTAAGTGCCAATGTTGCAACTTTACCTCTAAGTTATTATTACGTTTTGTAACTTAATGCCCGATTCCACAAACGTCAAATAAATATTTAATCAGAAAATTATTGTACTTAGGGTAGTGCAGTCGGTGGGTATTTTAACATCAAAAGTCGGAGAGGATTTTGTTTTTGTTTCGGGGTGTTTTAGGGTATGAGTTCTGATGATGAAAACTAAACTTCTGGCCAATTGAAACGTACCAAGCGAATTTTTAGGTTGAATTTAAAGGCAAATATTTTGAAAAATAGATAAGTTATCAACATGCGGTTTTCAGGATTTCAGAGATAATTTAATTGAGAAAACGATAGTGTTACCCGATTTTTTTACTTTGAAGTACATTACTATCTACAGGGTATAAAAGAAAGTCTTCTGTTTTTTGTCAAATTTTATAACTACCGTGAATCCACAAATTTTTTTTTTATATTTTTTTGATGTAGATTTTTTTAGTCCTTACTTAATGGGAAAACAACCTGTTTCTCAAAATTTTGATATCCCTGTTATTTTATAAGATAGCGAATTTTTGCTGAAAATTTGATTTTTTCTTTGTTTTTTGTCGTTCGGCCGTATTGTGTTTTGTAAGAACCAATCTCTGTAGTTGATTATAATATATACCTTATGAATGGCTTTCTTATAAAAAGTACACTTTTTGTACTTTCACTAATTTATTGGTAACCAGTGGCTTATCAAAAATCGGTACACGTTCGCTAATTGGTAAATTTTTTAATTCATTTTTTGAGGCTATTTTCTTAATGGAATAGAATGGAATTTAGTTAGTTTATGTTCACCATTGGTTTAAGTAACTTATATCCTCGAAACGGGTTTTTCACTTTTTCAAAAATTTGCTCAGATTCGTGTATACCGGGTGGCTACGAAATCGTTTTACAACCCCCACCATTTTGTTACATTTAACTGTATTAATTTGAAATTTGGCATGGTTTGATTGTTGAAAGGAATAATCATTTTGACGTTTAAAACAATCTGATGACACTTCCGGTTTCACCGGAAGGGCCACCTACTAACTTTCAAAAATTTTTAAAACAACCCTGTATATTTTTTTCCGTAAGAATTAGATTCTACTTAAAATTACCTTTTTATCGACATATCACATGATGACATTTGCTTTCAAAATGGCAGCATAATTAATATTGCAAAAACCTGTTCAACAATATTAAATTTAATAAAAAATTCGGTATCTTATAAAATGAGAGGGATATAAAAATTTTGTGAAATTGGTTTTTTCCTCATTAACCAGGGACTAAAAAAATCGACATCAAAAAAATATAAAAAAATTTTGTGGAATTCCGGTAGGTATAAAATTTGAGAAAAAAAAGACGACTTTCTTTCATACCCTGTAGATAGTAACGTACTTCAAAGTAAAAAAATCGGGTCACACTATTGCTTTCACAATAAAATTATCTCTTGAATTCTGAAAACCTCATGTTGATATCTTTTCTCCTTTTCAAAATATTTGACTTTAAATTCAACCTAAAAATTTGCTTGGTACGTTTCAATTGGCCAGCAGTTTAGTTTGGCCATGTAGGTAAAGGGGGTGAGTTTGTTTTTATTTTATAGTGCGTTTGCATTAGTTCGTAAAGAAAGATGACCGATGAGAAACTTGGAGCCAGTATAATGATCTATAAATGAGCTACTTGCGAACTCTGTAGGTTAATTAGAGTCCAATTTATAGCGGATCAAAGTTCACCATGCATTGTTGAGCCATTTTTCTTTCTTTTTCCCTAACACATCCCGAAACTAAAACAAAATCCTCACGGACTTTTGAGGTTTGCCCCTTATTAGAGACCCGTCGACTGTACTAGGGTGAACTTGTACCATATTCGTTTAAAGATTAACCATACAAATAAATGTTATAACAATGGTTTAATCTACACTAAAATTTAAAGAATTTTGGTACAACTGGCCCTTATTGACAGAAATTTAATATAGTTTAGAAGTGGACCAATGGAGTACATAAAATTTAAATTAATCAGAATAATTGTGAGTTTAATACACGATTATGGAACTGGACATAAGTTAACTAATTCTTAATGAACTTAAAGTAAAATTAGAATATTTGCTTCTTAATTTAGGACATAACATGAGATAGTGATATAGGAGGTGTGATAATAATTAGAAAAACGACGAAATCATTACGGTTTAAAATAATACTATTTGGCTTTTTAATTTTATATATTTTTAGTGAGAATGACTAAGCGTTTTCTATAATTTTTACTACTGCATTAAGCTCAAATTTAGATATTTTCACATTGATGAATTTTTATCTACAGTGGGCCCACTGCTAAGTCGCCGATCCCGTTTTGTGCGCATTCTTTTTCCCGACCCTCGCCACTATGTAGAACATGCGTATTTCGCTTCAAAAACATAAGAACAATCTGGAGTGAAATTTTTTTTTTGTACGTTTTTTAATAAAATTTTTGCATAGGTATTTTTACGTATAGTAGGTATCATGGCGAAAAGTTTAGTTAAATATAAGATTTTCTCCGGCCAAAGCCGAGAAATTATAAGTTCTATAATAGAGTTTATGACTAAGGAATTCAAAGCTGATGGTCCAATTATACCGCTTTCAAAAGTAAGTTTACAAATCATTATCAATTGATACATTTAAGGGGTTCTATCGTCCCCATTATTTTCAAATATTTAGATTACAGAACGAGTTCAAGCAGCAACTGGCGTAAGTTTAACTACAATTACAAAAATAAAACGTGAAGTTAAGCAAATTAAAAGCGGTCAGAAATCATCATTTTTAATACCAAATAAAAAGCAACGTAATCGAAAAACCACAGTAGCATTAGATGACTTTGAACGCGATGCTCTCAGAAGAACTATAATAAATTTCCATCTTACGAAGAAAAAGGTGCCAACCGTTAAGCTCTTACACAAATAATTTTCTGAGGATATGGGGTATAAAGGGAGCAAAGAATCTTTACGATTAGAAAAGTGTCAAATCAGGCGACCTTGCTGGTCATCTAACTGACCCATTGGTAACAAACCAATTATATCTGAATTTTGAGTTAAGCAATTCTCTAGCTGATCTCGTATTATGAGGTGGTGCACCATCGTGTTGTAAGAAGTACTGACTTCTATCGCTGAACAATGAATTGTCCAAATATTCATCAACAATTTTCTCATTTAAATATTGGTAGTACCGTTCACCAGTTAGATTTCCCTCATAAATCTTATATGCCAAAACTTGATTTTTTATTAAGGCACACCAAACACTAAAATAAAACCAACCCTGATTTTGGATCTCAATGGCGCACCGAGGGTTCTCATCATGACATTCCTCTACTGCGATAAATATGCGAAATACATATTATTAATTCCAAAAATTTAGATTTTTTTATTTTTTAAGAAGAAATTGACGGAATAGACCCTACATATTATATATATTTGAAAAGAGAAAAAAATGCTCTTTTCAATAAAGTGACAGCCCACTATGACTTCCAAATAAAAAAATAAAAATTTATGTCATAACCTAAAAATAAAAAAACATTTTCATAATCTGTTAACGCCATTGCATTCTCCTCAAAAAAGTGCTTTAAGAACGTGCAAACGCCATTTCTCTAAATTCACAAACAACCGAAATATAAACATAATTCGAAATCTCAAGAAATCGAATTTTCGTCCATAACTTGAAAACAAACGACTATCGCTAAATTTTGATTTCGCCATCAAGGGTTTGTCAAAAAAAGAGCTCGACGATGGCCGCTCAGATTTTCAATATCTCTTATGGTTTAAAAGTTACCCTATAAAAACATCGAGTTTTGCCCACCCTGTACATTGTATAATTTTCAGATTTAAATTATATTTAGTAATAGAATTATGTCTACTCATCGTGACACACCCTGTATATATATTTACAATGAAATCTGACTAGGAACTTGGATATGCACCAAAGTAGCCATAAAGAAAATTTCAAACAAATCAAATGGACCAGAATCGCAAACAGAACAGCTCAAACAGTCAATCACAGAGTTGCACTGCCTTTTTTTTTGTACGTTTTTTAATAAAATTTTTGCATAGGTATTTTTACGTATAGTAGGTATCATGGCGAAAAGTTTAGTTAAATATAAGATTTTCTCCGGCCAAAGCCGAGAAATTATAAGTTCTATAATAGAGTTTATGACTAAGGAATTCAAAGCTGATGGTCCAATTATACCGCTTTCAAAAGTAAGTTTACAAATCATTATCAATTGATACATTTAAGGGGTTCTATCGTCCCCATTATTTTCAAATATTTAGATTACAGAACGAGTTCAAGCAGCAACTGGCGTAAGTTTAACTACAATTACAAAAATAAAACGTGAAGTTAAGCAAATTAAAAGCGGTCAGAAATCATCATTTTTAATACCAAATAAAAAGCAACGTAATCGAAAAACCACAGTAGCATTAGATGACTTTGAACGCGATGCTCTCAGAAGAACTATAATAAATTTCCATCTTACGAAGAAAAAGGTGCCAACCGTTAAGCTCTTACACAAATAATTTTCTGAGGATATGGGGTATAAAGGGAGCAAAGAATCTTTACGATTAGAAATACAGAAAATAGGATTTCGATGGCGGAAAACCAAAACTAATAGGAACATTTTAATTGAGCGGCACGAAATCAGGCATCTTCGGTTACAGTTTCTAAGAAAAATCAAGATATACAGGGTCCGTCAAAACCCTGGCATTCTTTTATAAATTCGTTACGTTTGAAAATAGAAAAAAAATTTAAAGACAAAAGTTGTCTGAAATTAACTGCTCCATAACCTAAAATTATTTCCATTTGTACAGGGTGTTTAATTGCGGCTGGACAGCTGCTTACTTCTTTATTTTAAATGGAACACCCTGTATATTAATAGATTTTCAGATTCTACATGTAATTTTAGATGAAAAAGTGTGAAGGTTTCATATTTTTAAAATGAACGGTTTTCGAGATATTTACACTTTTTAAAAAGAATTCACAAAATTAGAGATTTCAAAAAACGCGTTTATTTTAGTTATACTTTGTAGTTTTTTAAAAATTATTTCTGAGTTCTAAAAAGTAAGGTCTAGGGAATATTGTGATACAAAAATCTGAAATTTATAGTATACAGGGTGTTTGCAATTGACCGTCAGTTTCCATTGACTTCAAACAACGAAAACTCTATTTTTTCAAATGGAACCCCCTGTATATTTCTGACGTAGATTGTAGAGATTTAAATTTTCTACCTTTTTTATAAAGTATTCCCTATACCTAAACTTAATATTTTAGGAGATATTTCAAATAATTTATATCGTATGCGAAATTCTATTCTATTTATTGAATTTAGATTGCCATGGAAATAAAAAATGCTTTTAGGGAGAGGAGGACCCACACGTTAGCCGGCTAGGTCCCCCTACCTTACATCTATAGATTTTTTTATGGGGCTATATTAAAGAACTAGTGTATCAGAAACCTCCAACGACTGCAAATAATATGAAGATAATAAGAATTACTACAGCCTTCAGGTCAGAACGATAACTCCACAAGTGCTCCTAAATACTCAAGATTCTTTTAAACGTCGAATCGGTATGTGTCTTCAGGAGAACGGACGTTACTTCGAACACTTGCTTAATTGACTTTCAGTTGTAAATTTTTTTATTGTATTTATTTAATTTTGTTATGATTTTATGAAATGGTTTCTTTTCTTGTTTCTGCAAATTGATGATTAATTGCAGCTATCCAAATTTTTATTATTTATCTTTTTTTTTATAATTTTAAACTAAGTATACTACAGCGATTAAGATTTACTTCTGGCATAAATTAAGTACCTAAACTAGCTTCTCAAGTCTGCTCAGCTGACTTGAGAAATGTCGACATTTTTTCTTCTCTACTCTCTCCATTAAATAGAAAAGCACTATCGAAAAAAACATTTTTGGCATTTGGTTCAGCAAACGGAGTATACGAGTAGTTTTCTACAACCTTAAAATGACAGAATAAAGCATTTTTTATTTCCATGGCAATCTAAATTCAATAAATAGAATAGAATTTCTCATACGGTATAAATTATTTGAAATATCTCCTAAAATATTAAGTTTAGGTATAGGGAATACTTAATAAAAAAGTTAGAGAATTTAAATCTCTACAACCTACGTCAGAAATATACAGGGGGTTCCATTTGAAAAAATAGAGTTTTCGTTGTTTGTAGTTAATGGAAACTGACGGTCAATTGCAAACACCCTGTATACTATAAATTTCAGATTTTTGTATCACAATATTCCCTAGACCTTACTTTTTAGAACTCCGAAATAATTTTTAAAAAACTACAAAGTATAACTAAAATAAACTCGTTTTTTGAAATCTCTAATTTTGTAAATTCTTTTTTAAAAGTGTAAATATCTCGAAAACCGTTCATTTTAAAAATATGAAACCTTCACACTTTTTCATCTAAAATTACGTGTAGAATCTGAAAATCTATTAATATACAGGGTGTTCCATTTAAAATAACGAAGTAAGTAGCTGTCCAGCCGTAATTAAACACCCTGTATAAATGGAAATAATTTTAGCTTATGGAGCAATAAATTTCTTACAACTTTTGTCTTTAAAATTTTTTTCTATTTCCAAACCTAACGAATTTATAGAAGAATGCCAGTGTTTTGACGGACCCTGTATAGGGAAGAAGGACGTCCTATTATATATATGGACGAAACTTATATCCATTCATCACATACCAATAACAAAGGATGGAGTGATGATAGCAACGATGGCCTAAGAAAACCAATTTCGAAAGGATCCCGCCTTATTATTGTTAATGCAGGAGGTGAAGACGGATTTGTACCGAACTCATATGTAAGGTGGAAGTCTAACTGTAGCACCGGCGATTATCACAATGAGATGAATTATCAAAATTACAAAAAATGGGTTGAAGAAAAATTAATTCCAAATTTACAGCCGAGAAGTGTCGTTGTAATTGATAACGCCCCATATCACAACAAGCAACTGGACAAAGCGCCTACCTCAGCGTCTAGAAAACAAGTGATGGAAGAGTGGTTACAAGAAAGAAATATTCCCTATGACAAAAAATTGTTAAAACCAGATTTATATGGCATTATTAAAAACCATAAGCCAAGGTACAAACAGTACGAGATTGATCACCTTTTTATTGAAAATGGCCATGATGTGTTGAGATTGCCCCCATATCACCCAGATCTAAACCCCATTGAGTTAGTATGGGCATCAGCTATGAAGCATTATGTTGCCTCAAAAAATGTTACATTTAGCTTTGAAAATGTTACAAAATATTGTGATGATTTTTTTGAGCAATATACTGCTGAACAGTGGAAACCGCTTTGTGAACGGCCGAAAACTTTTGAGAACCAGTTTATTACAGAGGAGCCAATGATGGACATCATCATCGATAAATTAATAATTGATCTAAACTTTGACAGTGATACTGATACTAGTGACAGTGAAAGTAACTTTGACGAGCTATCAGAGATAGATTAACTTCAATAAGAATCAATTATTTCAGAGTTTAATTTTTATTTTATTGATTTTTTTTAATGAACATTTATTATAGTTCTTCGGAGAGCATCGCGTTCAAAGTCATCTAATGCTATTGTGGTTTTTCGATTAAGTTGCTTTTTATTTGGGATTAAAAATGATGTTTTCTGGCCGCTTTTAATTTGCTTAACTTCACGTTTTATTTTTGTAATTGTAGTTAAACTTACGCCAGTTGCTGTTTGAACTCGTTCTGTAATTTATTTGAATTGCTTACAATGAATATTTTGGTTATCAAAATTCCAGCAAAGAGATAGAATTTAATTATTATTTTATTATACTTCAGTGATTTTTTTCTTACAATACCTATACATAAATCTTTATCCGTTTTAATAAATCTTCTGTTTCATTATTCAGACTCTGGACTCAGCTTTGTACATTTAATTTAATTACAAAATAAATTGGAAATACATTCTTAATATTATGTGAGATTTTCTTCAAAATCAATAATTTAGCAAAAAATGCCTCTACAAGAAATTAACAAAGTTTTACAATTTTCAAAATTACTTTTCTTAACGCCCCAAATTTAAGAAGCCTTGTACTGCTGAATAGAGAATCAAAATCCCTTTTGAACAAAGTGCCTCACGACCCCCTTCCTAATTTAAAACTTTCTAGGACGTAGTCATAATTCAGAGGGGGTGCGAGGGTACTTTTTTGATGCTAAAAAATGGCAATTTCAAATTAAAAATCGACCGGTCTCAGGATTTTTCCCAAAAGTTCATAATTACGCTTAAAATGAATTTATTCCATACAAATGGACATATTATTGTGTTTTATTTAATAATAAAAAATCATTTAATCAACCCTATTACCCACTGATAAAAAGTTATTGCTCCCAGTTATACTTTACAAATAAATGGAATCACTGACCACAAAAATATACCTACCTACATATTCCTGGTTTTTAATCATAAACAAACCGATTACTTAATACTCCTACTATTTAATATCAGTTCAGTGGCATTTTCATTTAAACACACTCTGCGCTTCGCGTTTTACGGAAAATGCTTCCTCCGATTGTACTAGAGTGGTAAAACAGTTTCCTGCTTCTGTCATTTTCTGTGCATAGCATCGGCGACTTAACAGTGGTCCCACTGTACCTACCATTTTCATAACCTCGCATATGAGAATGGGCACGTCAACATATCCATATAACAGTCTGATTAAATGTGAAAATCTATATCCATCTAATCACACTTGCATTTACCCCTAGGTATTCAAATCTATTATACAGATTTTAATTAAGTCAAAATTGTCATGCCTCGTATGATTAAGTGATAAATCTTTTATAATAAGCGTTATAATTTTGATAAAGATATACATATTTGTTTTTATATTTCGAACTATTTTATATAAATGTTGTATACATTCTATTTTATAGAAAAAAAATATATTTTATACTTATACAAATAATATATTTGTTTTATTTATGCCTTTTTTAATTAGCTTCATTTCAGTTATATCAAATTTTATGGTAACTTTTTGGGTTTTATTAACGTACCGGGTGTCCAAATAAGAAAGGACGCCGGTTGTATCTTAGAAACTATTTATCGTACAGCCTTCGAAAAAAAAATAAGTGGGCAAGAGAAATTGCTGGAAATAATTTTTAAGTTTCTAACTCGACACTAACGACAAAATAAAAAACACGGTTTTTCTCAAAAATATCTCGAGTTAATATAAACCAAAAATAGTTATGTTATAATCTATACAAAATTAGACAATTTTTTTGTTGGGAGTATTTTTCTCTATCTTGTCAAATAAAGGATGGGGGAAGCGGTGAATGCTTGTTTGAAAAAACTGTAATAACTTTTTTTTGGCTTAACCGTTTTCGATAAATTTGGTCTCGTTTGAAAGAGTGTTTATTGGGACTTCGGATAAATAATTCACATCATTAGCTTAATTTTTTTCCTGGTCACTAGAGGGCGCTTTGTGACAAAGTCGAAGATTTTGGTAATTTTCTCAAAAATGTTAAATGGGATGGTGCTATTATTACTAGCTGAGAAGAAAGAGCATAAAACAATGAAGAAAGTGGTGAAAACCGCAACTCGATATTTCTTTTCAATTTGTAAGGAAAGAGACATACTTTTCGACAAAGTGCGTAGTTAAGCCGCAAATCGCAAAAAACAAATGCACTCTTAAATCCATGATGACGGAAATACCTCTCGAGGGATGAAGTCTAAAACTTGGATTTAAAATTGCTGTTGTAGGGCCCAACAGCCCACATAGTTTCATCCTGATGCCCTCTCCAATTGCGATCTAAAGTATTGAAACTTGGATAGATTGCTAGGACTATATACACTCTGTTCTTGTAGTTTGAGAACCACTGTATATAAGAAAAATGGTAAATACATTTTTTATGCAGAATTTTATAGGGATTATTTTTGTATAGAGGCTAAAATTGCGAAATGATGACCATGTTGCGGTAAAATGCGGAAAACCACGAACATACACCTTGAGGGTGGCGGGGTGCCAGGCTCTAATAAAATTGGGGGACACCACAGAATATTGAAACCCACCACTTTCCGCGTCGGATCCCAAAAGGGCAAGTTTTTTGGATTTATTTCCCTTATTTTTGCTAATTTGAATGTACTAACTATGTGATTCTCGAATAAAATATTACTCACCACTTCTTGATTGCTAAAAATGCTAAGTAATATTTTCTTTTGCTGGATAACAATGTTTACTTTAGAAATAACATATTTTTGTTTTTACTTTTTTTAAGCCAACAACTATTTTTTAATTCCTTTAGGCCTGCCCCTAATTTTCAATTTTAATGGAAAGTTTATTTTTGATGATTCTGCATTATGATTTGCGCAATTTGAGGATCCCGAGACTCTTCCTTATTATACATATACTGAAATTAAAGAAATAAATAATATGTGGGATATACAGGGTGTCCCAAAATTAGCCTGCCAAAATGTACCAGCTGATTCTACGTTCAAAAATAATACAAAAAGTTCCAATAAACATAGGTTGAAAAATGCTTCCTAAGGAGACTACAGCCTTACGAAAGGGGGACCCAAACGAGGAGTTTTCTGTAATATATCTTTGCAACTGTTTGAGGTAGATTCATGAAATTTGGTGACTTTAAAGCTTTTATAATTTGCCACATATTTCTTTTTCCAATTTTTAGAGATTTTGCCAGGGGCGTCACATACAGGGTGGGTGCTGGGTATATTATGCCCCATATTTTTTGTGTGGATAATTTTTAAATTTTTTATATCAAATTTTTAAACTTGGTTTATTTTTACACAAAAAAGATAGTCTCAGTCGATCTTTGTATCTTAAACCGTTTTCGAGTAAAATCGTTTTGAAAAAATCACGTCCATAAAAAATACACTAATAAAAATAATCACAAAACTAAAATTTATCAAAAGTTGACAATAGATTAAAATTTATAGGTATTTAACTATTTATTACTTCGTTTAGCATTTATTCGTCAAATATTAATAATAAAAAGAAAAGAACAAAATCAAAATTTTTTTTTTCTACGAAAATGCGGAATGACGTTTTTTCTGACAAGATAATCGAAGTTGAAAGTAGGCTTTTGAAAAACTAGTACGGAAAATTAGTGTGGAAATTTTTTTCCGCACACATTTTTTAAACTTTCCGCACGCAAACAAAAACATAAAGAAGTACTTACATTTAGTTATAATTGTAACATTTATTTAATATCTAACAACCGGAGGAGTGCACATTAGTTCATCGCTTTCGCTTTAGTTTTGAAACTCCATGTTTATATTCACGTAATTTGATCTCAAAATCAAAATTATTTCGATGACAGGACACAATTTATAATCTGTCAACAGCTATGAGCTTTCAGTTCTATGACAACAAACTCACTTGATGTTTTTTTTAATTAGAAAAAGATTTACAAATAATTTTATTTTTTACGAATTCCACGCATTCGTAGAAAAAATCATATGTAACACGCTTGCGGAAATGGCCCATGACAATACTCGTGTGATTGCAGCACTCGCTATCGCTCGCGTTGCAAGTTTCACACTCGTATTGTCATGATGCGTTTTCCGCACTTGTATTACAATATACTATTTCAATTTTGTGATTATTTTTATTAGTGTAGTTTTTATGGACGTGACTTTTTCAAAACGATTTTACTTGAAAACGGTTCAAGATTCAAAGGTCGACTAAAACGACCTTTTTTGTGTAAAAATAAACCTAGTTTCATAATTTGATATAAAAAATTTAAAAATTATCCACACAAAAAATATGGGGCATAATTTACTCAGCACCCACCCTGTATGTGACGCCCCTGGCAAAATTTCCGGAAATTGGAAAAAGAAATATGTGGCAAATTATACAAGCTTCAAACTCACCAAATTCCATGAATCTACCTCTAACAATTGCAGAGATATTACAGAAAACTCCTCTTTGGGGCCTCCCTTTCGGGGGGTTGTAGCTCCCTTAGAAAGCATATTTCAACCTATATTTATTAAAACTTTTTACATTATTTTTGAACGTAGAATCAGCTGGTTCATTTTGGCAGGCTAATTTTGGGAGACCCTGTATATGTAGTTGATTTACCATTTTACGAGTATTCAATATTTTTATGAAATTATGGGTACGACATATTCATAAAATATTTGACTTCTTTCCAGAACTGAAATATTAAGTAAACCAGACATGTGCGGTCACACTTGTCAGAAAGTTGATAAATTGAATTTCGGCTTTGGTGATTTCCCTTAAGGAAAAGATTTCATTTTACTAAAAGTGGAACGAATTTTATTCCACAAAAATTTCTCAGAATGATTGTTATCGAATATATTCATCTCTATTTTCAGAAATTTATGTATTTATTTTATTCTTTTGTGTTAAGTAGGTATATCAATATTTTATGTGGTTATATTTCAGTATGCACCCTCGTGAATTTTATTTCGAATACTTATCCTAAAATTTGAATCCGGAATTAATATAAATTTATGGTATAAATGTTATGTCATTCGTAGAACAGTGTTGAAACTAATATAATTTCAAATAAAAATATTTATTGAGGTTTCTTTAAATAAATTCTTGACCTCGACAATTTTTCGTATCGAATATAAATGTACTTATTTATATTTCAATTCCTTTTATAAATATTTTATAATAAAAATGGAGTTTTTATCAAAATTATAAATAACATTTCTTGTGCCTAGTTCATCAATATAGTTCGTTCAGCATAATTCCAAATAAATATAAAAAATAGAAATATTACCTATAGGCTATATAAGGCAGGAATGATTCGAACATCGCGCCTTATATTTTGGATTATTTAAAAGTAAATAACTTAAGAACTTACAAATGTAGTTATTTTATTCCTAAAAATTTATCTAAAATCTAAAAATTCAAAAATATACAGGGTGCTTCATTTAAAAAACATAAGTTGGATGTTGGATCTGTTACTCTTACGTTTAAGTGAAACACCGTGTAAGTTTCTAAACATTTTTAATTTATCCACTGCATGATTATGTAGGTACTAATTTTCTTTTGTTGAGCATATTTTTTTTTACTTGAGATTGATTCAGATCACTAATTAGTAAAGAGGCAATGGAGCAAAAAAACTCATTTCAAAATTATGATTTCATGTGACTCTGACTGGTAGCAGTTGGTAAGAAAAAGCCGTTCACGGTAATAGACATATGGAACCGGAAAATTAAAAAGATTTCAAAAGTTTATACGAAGGGACTAATGCTTCATTTTTATTGAGAAAAAAGTCGGTTAGCGGAGATTCTTTCCTGATATCAAATGCAGTCCATTTTTAAGTTAGATTGAAAAATCCATATACTAGATATTTTGTATTGTAAAACAGATTTTGATCAGAATTTTCAAGAAATCGCAGTATAATACCGCTTTTGACCATGTTGTAAATTTGGTACACATTGTTCCGAAACTGATCAGCTACCAAAAATACAACCACTTACAAAATCTCTTAAAATGGGCCCCTAAAGTTTTTCATCCGTTCTACAACAATTTAGCACTCCCTGAAAGGTCGAAGAAGATAACGAATGAGATTTTCTGCAGTTCAAATTTTTATATTTTAAATGTTTAATGTTGTCAACGTAAAAATCTTTTATCTATCTATAAAGCATTAAAAAACGATTATAGCGTTGAAGTTTAATTATATTAATATATTAGGATCGGAACTCAGTGTTACGTCACAGGGCTATACCTCAAAAATATGTAGTAAATAATAAGTCCCATCAGAGTCATATTTTCCCGGAAAATTTCAAACTTTCAATTTTGAAACCGTAGATAAAATCGCTCTCCTCACATATTTAGTTTTTGTGACAACACAATCTGCCTCTGAGGTGCTGATATAGGTACCTACTCATAAATTTTAATTTATAATTATAATATTAATTATATAATAATTATTATTATCTCAGACAAACTATAGAAGAAGCAAAAAAGTTTCATCATGCATAATGTATAAGTTGTATCATGAACTACAATCAATAACATATTAGAATTTTTGAAATAATTTTTTACCGAGTGGGTAGAGTGTATTTTTTTAAATTAACGGTAACGGTATGGAGTTCTCAAAAAAACCTTCAGTTTTGAAAAATAAATCAATAATAAAAGAAGTAACGTCTACGAAATATTTTATAAAAGTTACAGTAAAATTATCTGATACAGGGTGTTTATAATTAAGCGTTCTTTTTCAGAATTATAAAAGGTATATAACTTTATATTTTCAAATTAAACCACCTTTGGATTTCTATCCCATGTTAAAAAAATAAAATTATCTATCTTTTTATAAAATTACTTTAGGAGATATTTTTATTATCGAATTTCATGCAGTGCAAATATTTCTCCGGTAGGTAAATCTAAAAGATCTATAAAATAGAATACCGTATAGTAAAGTTTTCTCATCATAAAAGATAGTAATGACAAAATATTTATAAGTTTAGCTATAAGTATAGGTAATACTTATTCCTCTAGGTACACAAATGTGATAGAAATTTACAGGGTGTTCTAATTAAAAATAAGTTACGACTTTTTAATTTTATAAAAAGAAGGAGAAACTTTGTAAAAAAGATAGAGAATTGATCTATGTTCTACAGAGCAGAATAAAAATATACAGGGTATTCAGTTTAAAACAAATAAATTCTACTAGTGTGAACTGTTAGTCTTTAATAGTCAATTGCCAACACTTCCTAGACGATTACTTCATTTTCATTTATCTTTTGAAATACAAAAAACATTTTTCAAAACTTCATTGTATCTCACAAATATTAGCATTTTTGAAGACCCCGATTTTTTTTTTAATCAAAACCAATAACTCAAAAGAACCTACAACTTTGTTATCTGAAGACCTACCCACATTTGTGCTGTGCTAGATCTACGCTTTTTTTATTATTAATAACAACGCTTATGTCAGATTTTTATAGCTACTTAAAATAAGTAAAATTTTATGTAAAACATATAAATTCAAAAATATACAGTGTGTTTCATTTGAACTCCAATTATTACGTTAAATAGGCCGTACAAAACTTGTATAAAACTTTTTTTCTGCATCCCTTGTACAGGGTTCCCTCTCGTAGTGCAAGTTATAGCTATCCCGTCGTGCGTTAATTTCTATTAAAAATATTGTTTTTGAAACACATTAATTCTGAAAAATATTTTCACTTAGTACAGTAAATAGGGAGAAAAAAAGGCCTCAAATAGACTTTTTTTACCCTACAGCCAATTTTTGCAGAATCTTGTAGAGGGTCACCCTGTAAGTTTAAAACCGAGTTTTTGTATTCGTAGACCTCGCCGTTTTTTCACCAGCCCTTAATTAAAGTTGATTTTTTTATTTATTAAATAACTTCTTTTCTATTAGATTACCGAAAAAAAAAAACGTCAGCTCAAAGTAGTAGAGAAAAATATTTCTTTTACATTTTTACCGATATTGTCGATATTTAAAAAGTTATTCAACAAATAAGTTGACAATTTTGGGGTAAGAGTAGTAAGTAGTACCTAACTAGAGAAAAATTTCCCAATAATGTTCAACTTATTTGTTGAATAACTTTTTAAATATTGACAATATCAAAAAAATGTTAAAAGGAAAGTTGTAGGAAATACTTTTTTCTACTACTTTGTGCTGATGCTTTTTTTTGGAAATCTGATAGGAAAGAAGTTATTTAATAAATAAAAAAATCAACTTTAATTAAGGTCTGGTGAAGGAACGGCGGGGTCTACAAATACAAAAACTCAGTTTTAAACTTATAGGGTGACCCTCTACAAGATTCTGTAAAAATTGGCTGTAGGGTAAAAAAAGTCTATTTCAACTCCCTGTTTACTGTACTAACTGCCGAGATGAAATATTTCAGCTAATTTAATCACATATTAATTAAAATACTGAAAAAAAAAGAATAGGGTACCGAGATTCGCCCCTATAGGAGCGTTGCGATTGGCGACAAATTGTTCCCTCTCGTAGTGCAAAGGATCCACCGAAAGTACGAGAGGAACTGCTGTAGTTATTTTAGAACATGTTAGACATTTTGAGATGTTTCATACTTTTGTAATAATAATAATAGGCGCGTTACTTTTACAAATTGAAGTGTTATCAAAATAACAATCATATTTTCGTCTTTAATTGAAAATCTAAGTTCAGTTTGTAAAATGGATTTTATTGAACTTTTTGTTAATTCGAAATATACAATAAGAATAATCTTACTTAAATTAATTATTTGCTGATAAAAATAGTCGAATTTAAGGCATTGATTTTGAGAAAAAAATAAATGACAACAATATTGACTGAGCAGCGCGTTTTTAATTTTTTTTATTAATAGGTTTGGACGAGAACCAAATTATTGCATACTATATTTTGACAGAACTTTTCATTTTAAGTAAACAATTATTAAAAATAACTTCCTAGTTTTATAGTAGTTTTACAATTACACTATATTTGCATTTTTTTGTTTGAAGTATCTACATATTCAGAAAGTATTTGATTGGTGGATCAATACAAATAAAAAGTAGGTAGTCTAAATAATCGCTTCATCACCTTGCAAAAAACAATAAAAATAAACATGGGACATGGGTGCTTTAAACCAGTTAAAATTTGTTGTTCCCTAAGTGTCAACATCATTCAGATTATTAATCTACTCACCTCAAGTAATTATAGAAAATGGGTTTTACCAATAATTTATTTCATTGATGACTAAAAATTGATTCAAAACAACAGTTCAACGTAATCCTCTTATACGTTCATTTTCTCATTCGTCTTAAATACATGTTCAAATAAGTCCAAAAATGATATTAGTGTAAAATTTTGCTCATCAGGCGCATGCCATCATGCAACATAAAAGCGGAGGTGCAATTCCTTAAAGTTTAGTTCTCGCGTGGTCGGGTAAGCGTTTTCTCAAAATTAGATATTCATTAGCACAATTTAAACCACCAACCTTATACTATTATTGGAACAAGTAAATGACTTAAATAAATGTGACAAAGTAAATATAGTTACATACCTGCAAAGTACCTGACATAATTTATTCTGGTAAGTAAGAGATGCTGAAACAAAAAATATTTTTATAATATATCGCTAAAACTGGTCGGATAATAAATTCTTTTTTGGAATTTATCTAAATTTGAAAAATTTTTTTTTTAATATGGTAAAGGCACGGACACAAAAGTTGTAATGAACCCATTTTTTGAGGCACAACATTGTTTACAATTAATACTCGTGGATGAATTTACAACAAATTAATTATTGTGATGTATGTAACAGGAAATCAAACACAATTAGATATATTAATCGAATAAGATACTGCTGCACAAACTTGGTAGTGCAACTAGTTACACTGAATCTAATTGAGTTTCTGAAACAGGAGCTGGATATTATTTTCAATACCATTCATACAATGTATATTGTTTCAAGTGAAACCGAAAAGGGGTAAAAAGTACAGGTAATTAGAAAAAATCTTGCATACAGCATACAGAGGTTAATTACGAAAGATCAAGGTTATTTTTCGCCGGATTGGGAACCAAAAAAATAGTTAAGATCTTTTCTGAATGACAATAGAAAAATTCATGAAAATCCAAATTTTTAAAATGCTAATTTAGCGGAATATTCCTGTCACATAATATAAACATATCCTGATCGACTGTTAATTATTACGGCATCAGTTTTCATCGCCGGCAGCTCTAATAACGACTAAAGTGTGTAAACATAATTAAGCATTATCCATGGATATGAAAATGTACTCATAACACTGGAAAACGTAACGATTCTCCAATATACGATGCTGTAAAAACGCATATCTTTTCTAGTGTCCAAATCCAATTATTTATAAGTGCTACTTGGTGATTTATTGGAAGAGAATTTTGTTTGCGTAACCTTTTGGGGGTTTTTTGATTTTCATTTATTTGACTTTGATGATTGGGTGCTTTTAGAAATGCAAAATTTCATCAACGAATTTTTTTTTTATGTGATTTTGGAATTAAATATTCTTGTTTCTTAATAACAATATTTTTAAGACAACACTTTGTTTGCTATTGATTATTTTGTTGTTACTTTGGTAAATATTAGCATTATTTTTAGATCAAAATAAATACAGCGTGTTTGTAAATATTAACATTATCATAGGAATCATAACTATAAAAATTAAGGGACATCTTTAAATATATTTTTAATATAAATAGTTGTTTATTAATAAATTTTTGTTGGTTCATAAATTAACAGTTCATCGACCTTACTCAATAGCTCATACCTAGCTGGTTATGCTTACAACAAAATTATTAAAATTTTACAAAACTGGAACAAATTTCAAAATTCAAAACACCGCAGCCTGTTTGTGTATTATTAAAAATAATAAAAACAGCAAATTGTTTTTATTTACTCAAATTTCAACCTTGAATTTGCATGTGATGGGTATTAATAAACCAGAATGGGACTCCTCTAATTTATATTTTAAAACAAACAGGACATCAACAAATGACATGAAAAACATTTTAATCCAGTTGCACTAATAAATCCAAAATTATGAATTTTATTACCCGTTTTACTCGCCCAGTGCTAATCGCGAAAATGTGCAATGCCCATTCTTGCGCCGTAAAATGAAACCCACGCCAAATATGGCAATCATATGCATTGGACTTCAACAAATTAAATGTCAATTTATCTCAATTTGCTTTCAAATTCATGCTGAACTTACTTAAATGAACTTTTATTACCCGTGTGTTTTGCATAGTAATTAAGGAGCGATGCCCCATCAAACCTAACATTGGGCGCCAGCACGAGGGTCATGTTATAATTGTCACGTGACTTTTATGTTCGACATCCCATTAAAAATGAACGGGATAACACTACCTTTTTGTATTTACATACATAAAATATGTGTTGTCACTGGTGAATGGAGATTAAAAAAAAATGTGAATTGCAGTATATTTAAATAGGTAGAATATAAAAGTTCCTAACGTTATGAAGTAAAATATTTTAATTTTGGTTATACAGGCTGGCTGAAACTCGAGGGACACTCGTTTATTTGAAAAGTTTAACTTGCATAATTAGGAGCCTAGGAATATCCTGAAAAGAAATCTAAAGTATAGTTCCTGACATACCTTATGTAATAGTTCAGAATTTGTTTTTTCGTTTCGTGAAATTCTTTGGAGCGATATCAAAAACTAGTCAGGAATAAGGATATGCTTTCGAATTTTAGATCTAATCGATTTGTTGCAACCACCATTATGATGTGGTACTGGATCTCCATGGTCACAGTGACCACATTGGCCTTTTCTTTCGTTTTGGGCTTTAATTTCACAATTAACTTAATTCTTCACAGGACGGTCCTGGATTAGGGTTGCCAGATTGTCATTATTAGAAACCGGGACACTCGATCGGGCAAAATGCTCTTATGCTTAAAAAAAAATTTTTTTTGGCGGCGCGGGGGGGTTGATGTAGAATACTCTTATGCTTCCATGCTTCCAAAACATTTTTAATATTTTTGGCGACGGGGGGTGGTAATGTTGGCATAATTTCTTTTTGTGCCGCGGAAATTCTAAAACCGGGACATTTGTGCGTCCCGAAGACCTTTTTCGGGACAGGGGGACACTGCCGCCAAAATCGGGACATCTAGCAACACTATCCTGGATAGATAAACACACAAAGAATACATCACACGACTTAACCTAATTTCACTGACCTTGCCGAGCATCTTTTTAAGTCGATATCTTCAATTAACCTCACCAAAACTGAAAAAAGACCTGAAATTTCAGTGTTTTTAAATATACATATACATTATACATTATTCTTTCTCATACTTTCTTGAACTTGAATTTATTTTCTTTATGGTCCAGAAATATTAAAAGTAGAAATACCGATAGATCCAATTATGTATTTTGGAATCACTGCTTTAAGTTTTTATACAGGGTGATCAGTAATTGGCGCACTCCGAATACAGGGTGTTATAGAGCACATTAAAACTAAGGATAATCTGCAAAGAAAAATTAAATCTGATGGTTAGTTTCCGAGTTATAGAGTTTCCCTCATCCAAGTTAAAAGCTAATTATTTTAATAACCAAGACAAAAATGAGTGAATAATTCATGCTACTATAATCTCTGGAAAAAATGCAATATGATTTGTTCAATTTTTTTCAAAAAATCTCTAATACAAAGAAATTGAAAATGTTAAAATTTTATAAAATACCTAAATTTGAGAGAAATTTGAAGTTTGGCAACTTCTCAAACTATCCTTGGGATAAACTTCTATTGCCATGAAAATATTATTAATGAATTTCAATTGTTGTTTCTGTTTTTTAATAAAATTGACAGTACTAAATTAATTTGACGTTTCTATAAATTCTCGCATCATAAAATATTGAACGTTTCTCTTTTTTTTTCTCTCCGAACCTATTCACATGTTCCATGCAGAGTTGCCACTTTTATTTACACAAAAATGGTCATATCTTTGTAAATAAAGGAGTTACAGCACTGCGGTAAAAAAATTGGTCATTCTTAAAACGTAAAGTTTATCACAGTATGCTCCGAGTGCGCCAATTACTGATCACCCTGTATACATGATGTGAAGAAAAGATATTACGACTCAAGATCGGTAGGTGCTTTATAACAGGAAGAGAAAAAGTTAGAAAAACGAGACCCGAAGAGTCGAGTTTTTCTAATTCTCGAATCCTGTTAATCCTGTTATAAAAGACGTCTACCGATAGTGTATCGTATAACATTTTATACGATTCCGACACACTTAAAAAAAAATAGATGAATATTACAATGACAAAAACAAAAAATAAACGTATGAGAACCGCTATGAATTATAACGCGTCTGTTATGAAGTATAACAGGCTTGTTCGGCCATATCAGTTCGGGAATTTCATATTTTCATGACAATCAACAAACTCAGTAAGCGTAGAAAAATGAGTCGGTAGCACAAAAAATATAAAACGCATCTCACGATATCTAAACGGAGATTTACAAAAACATTTTCGCCAAGTTAGAATCTTCCATTTCATTAACCTAATTAAAAAAGTATAAACTGCATAAATGCAGCAATTACTGGTTAATTAGTCTAATGAGTCCTACTAACTCTTAAAACTCTATCCGACATCTTTAAAGTCGCATTATAAGTTTATATGAAGGGATAATTAGCCAGGAACAATTCGAGTTCAGAAACAGATTAGGAACTTGAGGTAGAGTTTTTATGTGCACGATTTTGTTGTGAGTTCAACATAATTTTTACACATTTAATATAATTTTAATTGATCTGTTACCATCAAAGTCAAAGAATTGTTAGAATTCTCAGCGGTGTTTAAGTAATACTTGGAAAATATATTTAAAGAAGCCTTTGATAATAACCATCAATAGGAAGGAGTAAGAAGATGATACTAAGTCATCTATACGAGTAATAAGAGGTAGATTTTAGAAGACCTTCAATTTCTGCTTTCTCAAATCATCCGCCTAAGTATCAGTTTTGATCGTAAAATAAAGTAAAAGGTGGGTTAGTAGTCCTATCTCAGCAATATCAGATAGTGGAAAAAATATTTAGAGTCGCGATTTAATAGAATAAAAAAAAATTATGATTTATTAATTATTTTATATATACGAGCCCCTAACAACAAAATGTTCGGACAAAAGTAAATTTTTGAAATATGAAAGGAGAACTCTAAATTTTACGCAAATAATTAGTAAAGACCTAACAATACAATAAGATAAAGCCTTAATAACAATATTATGCATGGAAGAAAATTGTTTATTTCATTTAACAATATTTTAACCTTAATAATTAGAAAATTTTACAAAATGAATTTGCTACTAAATGTTGGAATAATTTTTAATTTAGGACCGTTAATATGAGGTTACGTCTCCTTTTGCTTTAATAGCTGCCTGAATTCTAGCAGGCAGTGAAACTGTACCAAATTTCTTCTATTTTGGTCTTTAAGTCCCCAATGGTTCTTGGTGGATTATTGCGTAGAATACGTTTAATTTTATGCCAAAGAGTTTCAATAACATTTAAATCCGGATTGGATGAGGACCAGAAAGCACCTTTATGTCGTTTTCACCGAGTTCCAAAACTGTGATTTTTTAAAAACAGTCGTTAGAAAATTACATCACATTTTTCAAGTGCAATTTTAAAGCTACGAAAATTGCCTAAAATCACCAAATAAAGACTTGGGGATTTTTTTATACATAAAACCAACATCCAGCTTTGCAATAAAGTAAATTTTACCGAAATCCAACCAGCGGTTCCAAAACTGTGATTATTTAAATGTAGGTAGCACCCTCAAAAAGCACGTTTTTGAAAAGTGAACTGTGGAACTCGAAAAAAATGACAAAAAAATTCATATTAACATTTCAGGATTTTTTCAATATATGTAGTACGATTATTGAGCTTTGATTTAAAGGTTTTTTGGCACAAATCCAACCAGCGGTTTCAAAACTGTGATTTTTTAAAACAGTTACTAGAAAATTCTATAATTTTTAAAGGTGCAACTTTAAAGCTCTGATAAATGCCTAAAATCACCAAACAAAACTTGTATAACTTTTTTGTTAAGAAAACCAACATCCAGCTTTACAATAAAGTAAATTTTATCAAAATCCGACTACTAGATCCGTCGTTTTGAAAATAATAATTATTTGTTTCTACAATTTTCCCATCCTGTTGGGTTAAAGTGCCACAGTTTTGGAACCGCCGAGCGGATTTTTATGAAATTTACGTTTTTATATAACCAAATGTTGGCATTATAACAAAAAAAAACATCAATATTATGGAAGTTAATTTAGATAACTTTTGCGCGTATGGAATAAAGACAATCAAATTTACTTTTGTCCGAACATTTAGTTGTTAGGGCTCGTATTTGTATATGAAAGCCAACTATTTATCTCTAAGCATTATTTAAAATAAGAGTCACGGTTTGAGGGCTACCCCATGCCCCTGATCAAGTAATTTAACAATATGGAAAACATCAGAAAATGAAGTCCGGTTCAAGTTTACTGTATGCCGATGTCGGTAGGTAGGTCGATCAAATACAAATTGGCCTTGCATATGTATCTAGTAACTATTAGAGAAAATTTTATGCTTATGGTAAAAATTTGTATTTGATAATGTTATTCGAGTACAGGGTGGGCAAAATTCGATGTTTTTATAGGGTAACTTTTAAACCATAAGAGATATTGAAAATCTGACCGCGCATCGTCGACCTCTTTTTTTGACAAACCCTTGATGGCGAAGTCAAAATTTAGCGATCGTCGTTTGTTTTCGAGTTATGGACGAAAATTCGATTTCTTGAGATTTCGATTTATGTCTATATTTCGGTTGTTTGTGAATTTAGAGAAATGGCGTTTGCACGTTCTTAAGGCACTTTTTTGAAGAGAATGTAATGGCGTTAACAGAATTTGAAAATGTTTTTTTATTTTTAGGTTATGACATACATTTTTATTTTTTTATATGGAAGTCATAGTGGGCTGTCACTTTATTGAAAAGAGTATTTTTTTCTCTTTTCAAATATATATAATATGTAGGGTCTATTCCTTCAATTTCTTCTTAAAAAATCAAAAAATCTAAATTTTTGGAATTAATAATATGTATTTCGCATATTTATCGCAGTAGACGAATGTCATGATGGGAACCCTCGGCGCGCCATTGAGATCCAAAATCAGGGTTGGTTTGGTTTTAGTGTTTGGTGTGCCTTAATAAAAAATCAAGTTTAGGCATATAAGATTTATGAGGGAAATCTAACTGGTGAACGGTACTACCAATATTTAAATGAGAAAATTGTTGATGAATATTTGGACAATTTATCGTTCAGCGATAGAAGTCAGTTCTTCTTACAACACGATGGTGCACCACCTCATAATACGAGATCAGCTAGAGAATTGCTTAACTCAAAATTCAGATATAATTGGTTTGTTACCAATGGGCCAGTTAGATGACCACCAAGGTCGCCTGATTTGACACCTTTGGGGACATATTAAAGATAATTCATTAAAACTAAAAGTAGAAATACAGAAGAACTCAAAGCCAAGTTTACGCAATGCCTTAAATTCATGTCAAATATTCACATTTCGAATGCGCACAGAAGTGTCATGAAAAGTGTATTGCAGTTAATAGACGTAATTTTGAACTCTTTCTTTGAGTTGTTTTATATAGATATTAATTTTAGATAGTGTCGTGTTTATATGTATGTCGTTTGTTGAATTTTCATTTTTATTATCAAATATTTTTAAATTTTATTTCAAAAATTTAGATTTTTTTAGTTTTTAAGAAGAAATTGAAGAAATAGCCTCTACATATTATATGTACATATTTGAAAAGAGAAAAAAATGCTCTTTTCAATAAAGTGACAGCCCACTATGACTTCCATATAAAAAAATAAAAATTTATGTCATAACCTAAAAATAAAAAGACATTTTCAAAATCTGTTAACGCCATTGCATTCGCATCAAAAAAGTGCCTTAAGAACGTGCAAACGCCATTTCTCTAAATTCACAAACAACCGAAATATAGACTCAAATCGAAATCTCAAAAAATCGAATTTTCGGCCATAACTCGAAAACAAACGACTATCGCTAAAATTTGACTTCACCGTCAAGGGTTTCTCAAAAAAAGAGCTCGACGATGCGCGGTCAGATTTTCAATATCTGTTATGGTTTAAAAGTTACCCTATAAAAACATCGAATTTTGCCCACCCTGTACAGTAGTTGTCAGCCTAATCATCAAATTTTAATATGACAATGCTCTAAAGACGAGTTTTGAGAGGTATATGTTTTCCCCTATTAGTCCTATTACATGCAGAAATTGACATAGGTAACGCATTTTCTTTTGTCTATGCTACTTAATACATACAGGTACACACTATTCATATTCTAAAATATGAAATAATTCTAAAAATTTTATTTCCTTTTCAATTTTTCTTTGAAATAAGATTTGTTAAATATTTTATATCCTAAGACTTGATGCTCATATCAATTTAAATAATGTTCAATATCAATTGTTCTCTTTATTCTTTTCTCATTACTGTCTCAAATTTAAGTTTACATACTCGTTAGAAACGGGGTGTCCGAGTTGCGTATAGGCAGGTCAAAATTTTATTAAAGCCGGGAGCTGTTAGCTTGTTATTTGAGTGCGGAACTCAGACATTTTTTACAAAAATTGTGCACAACTCCGACGCCACCATAAATAGGGTCATTAAAGTTTTATTTATCTGAATTTAGACTTTTCAGAAATTATGTTGTTATTTTGTAAATTCTTGTGTATCTATACTAAATTAAACATTATTCCCAAAAAGTTCCCGAGTATTGTAATAAATGTATTTGTTGTTTAATATGACAAATAGTTTACTCATAATCACACTGTTTCAATTTACTGTTTAGGTTGTATAAGTAACCTTCATTAATTATAAAAAATTAAAGTGAAGAACTTTGACCTGCATTTTCTGGTACGAGTACGAGTTTTACCAGAATGATGATTTATTTCTAATGATAACTTAGTGAACAATATTGTCAAATAAAATTACGTTTTAAAATAAAAATATTTACGTTAAAATGCACAAATCAAATGTATTAGTTTAGTCTGAAAATCCGTACCTTTCCACAGAGAAAGATATAGCTATATTACATATGCATATTTACGTCATTAATCAATTCTGAATTATTAGTTTTTATATAAATTGAATATACATAAAAATTGTTTATTATTTACAATTAGACCAGTATTAAGTTATTAACTTTTTTGGAGTTTATAAAAAAATAATTCAAATGAAACTATTCTGCGTATACCTAGTTTTAAATTATTTGTTCTAAAAACTAACACTACATGACAATGTATTAATACGAATTGAAATAAAAAAGTTTGGTGTGCTAGTTCTAGTAGATGTCATGTAGTACATAAAACTTTGATTTCTTTTCAATAAGGTGCAAATTTTAAAATTATTCCTATCTACCATCCAGCACATGCTTATTTTTAGATTTTTTACCACCTTAACTTCATTATCCAACTTTTTCCTGGTTTCTACTAGTTTGGCATAGATTTTATCTCATAATCAATAAGTAATAAATCTCGATGGGTGGTAGGCACACGCTCACATAATTGCAAAATCCAAAACATATCCACTCAAATCACAATCTGATATCAAACATAAGTAAAAAACAAATTCCTTTTTCTTCGATCTACTGATAAAACTAAAAAACTACTTCGCATAAAGCAAAATTTCAGATTAATCTTCTTTAATTGTTTATCTTCCAAAAATACTAACCGATAACACTGTGTTTATCCTTTTATCAAATTGGGAAATATTTAACTTCGTAAATAAGATTTTTATTGAGGTTCAATAAATAACTTACCTACCTACTTTTACAATACTATTAGTTCAAATAGATTTCGTGTTGTATCAGTTTTTATGTGAATTTCGAGTGTAATCATTCTAAAAATAGCACGAGAATGGTAATATATTAGCCTTTTTTATTAATTAGTAAAAGCACCACAGTAATTTGTACAAGCTGTGAATAATACAGTTTCATTAACTGTAGATATATCAATTTCATCAATGGATAATGAGCTTAGTATTTAAAAAAATGTCGAGGGACGAGGGTTCATGCCAGTTAATTAACACATTTAAGTAAAATTCTCCAATAGTTCTTAAAACAATATTGACATTTTCACTTAAATTACCAGAGTTAATTTAAATGATTAAGAAAGAAACGGTTTATATACTTTAATTTAACTTAGAAGTTAACATGAGCAAAAAATGTATACTGTGTTACACTACGTAAACATCTGCGAGGTAGCGAATAAATTTCTATTATGTTTTACAGGCGGGAGGTTGACTTAACAAAAGTTTTACGGGATTTGGAAACAATTCAGTTTGATATAATATTAAGTCAATATATGGTTTTGCAAGAGATTTAATCAAATGAAAATTGAATTCTTAGGAACAGCTTCACAGATCACAGAAAGGAAATATGAATACATCTGCAAGAAATTATTATTGAGATCAGTTAAAACTAGTTAAGATATTAATTTCAAATTTACATTCGATAATACGCATTTCCTTATTGTTATATTTATGCTGTTTCTCATTAATCGATGGCATTTCATTAAAACTTTTAACGTAACAGATGTGTGAGTTCTTATTTTCATGTAAGTACAAAGTACAAGTTCTGTTTCTGAAATGATGCAACGAAAATACTATAAGTCATTTTGTTTTCTGTTGCAAAAATTGTTGTCATTATTAACACATACTCGTTAACAGGTAAACAAAATGAAATTTCAATATTATATAGATATATACTTATGTATGTACATTTAAAACAAAGTCACTGTAGGTAATACAATTAAACAATAATTTGTGGGTAATTTATTTTGCAAGCAGAATAAATTATTTTATTCTTAGAAAATTGTACACAGGTTTCTGATTCGTTATTGTAAACAAATATTATAAAGATGCCGCCATTTATGTAGTTTAAACAGAGGAAGATTATGTAATGTAATTTCAGGTTACAGTTGGTTTCTTCGTTTTCTAAGGTGGGCACTCGGAGTTTCTTAAAGTTGGAATGTGTTCATAATTGAATTGATTGTAAGAATAATAATATACAGGGTGTCCCAGTTTATATCGTCAGGATTTCACCAGTCGATAGTTTAGCGAAAATTAAAGGTGGTTTGTCTAATAAACTATGGTCGAATGTTGCTTCCTTTTTGATGTACAGGGCATTAAAGAAAATAAATTATTTTAAATAATTTGCCATAAGTAAATCAATAACAAAAAAAGTTAGTCTTCTGAAATTTTGCATAGATCTTTTTTTTGTATTCTCTTATTAATAGTGGTTGCAATTATTTTATTTAGAACACAGAGGCGTGCGTACGGGTTTCTTCAAATACATTTTATTGAATAAAACGTGCACCACTGTTTTTTTTGCAGCACCAATATGCAGAGAGTATTTTCCATTCAATTGAGAAACTTTTTTGTATCTTACAATTTCTTGATAACTTAACTTTTTTTTCTTATTTATTAAAGAGATTCTACCCTATTAGATTTCCGAAAAAAGCATCAGTACAAAGTTGTAGAGAAAAATATTTCCTACAACTTTCCTTTTAATATTTTTTTGATATTGTCAATATTTAAAAAGATATTCAACAAATAAGTTGCAAATTTTAGGGAAATTTTTCTCTACTAGTTACTACTACTACTTTACTACTCTTTCTCTAAAATTTTCAACTTATTTGTTGAATAACTTTTTAAATATCGACAATATCAAAAAAAGTTTAAAAGATAAGTTGTAGAAATAATTTTCTTTACAACTTTGTACTAATTCTTTTTTTCGAAAATTTAATAGGAAAAAAGTTATTCAACAAACAAAAAAATCCAACCCTTAATTGAGGGCTGGTGAAGGAAGGGCGGGGTCTACGAATACTCAGTTTTAAACTTTCAGGGTGACCCTCTAGAAGATTCTACAAAAATTGGCTGTAGGGTAAAAAAAGTATATTTGAAGCCTTTTTTTCTCCCTTATTTACTGTACTATTAGGTTATTTTGAGTTAAGTTATCAAAAAATTATAGCATACGAAAAAGTTTCTAAATTGAATGGAAAATACTCTCTGGATATTGGTGCTGCAAAAAACCAGTGGCGTACGTTTTATTCAATAAAATGTTTTTGAAGAAACCCGTATGCACGCCTCTATGTTCTAAATAAAATAATTGCATCCACTATTAATAAGAAAATACAAAAGAAAAGATGTATGCAAAATTTCAGAAGGCTAACTTTTTTTGTTATTGATTTATAGCAAATTATTTAAAATAATTTATTTTCTTTAATGGCCTGTACGTCAAAAAGGAAGCAACATTCGACCATAGTTTATTAGACAAACCACCTTTAATTTTCGCAAAACTATCGACTGGTGAAATCCTGACGATATAAACTGTGACACCCTGTATATGGAACAAAATGGACAAGCTATATTATTACAAGATTTATAATAAAAATATTAGTTAGATGTCTCCTTCAGGTGACTTTCTTATACTTAGTATCAGTTACTGAATTATAATAATCAATCTTATCTACTGTAATAATAAAGGAGTAGGTATTGAAAATCTCGTGAACATCACGTATATGTAGTTTACCTTAAATATATGGCTTAATTTACTTTATTCCTTCGACAATGGCAGTTTTTTTTTAAGTCAGGTTGGAATATTTCTATAACTTATAAATCAGAATTAGATTTGTTTTTGATTAATAAATCTGTATCTTCTGCGATTTATACTTTTTTCGATATTCCGACACAAAAGAGGTCATGTCACATATTTTAAAACTCATTTTTGTAAGATTCTCTTCAAAATAACCACAAAAAATGGATCTCTGATAATCTTCCATCACATGGAATAGTGAAAACGAAGATTATAGCCCGTTTTCGTTTAAAGTACAGAAATATCGACGGTATTTGTAAATTTACTACAATACGTTTCATTACAGTTTCAATTTTTACAAACTAACCTTCATATGTAGGAACTAAAAACTATACTTCGACCTATTCACGCTTATTAAATTTCTTCCAATCTAATTAGAATAAACTATAATTACTATCAATTACAAAGCTTTTATTTACCTCGCTAAAAACTTGTTGGTTTTGTTAAAGGCTTTAGCTCTACATGCATTATAAATACAAGTATAACAAATTTAATTTATTGTTCTTAAGAATGTTCCAGACTACTTATTTCAAATATCTTGCACACCTTTATTTGAGGCACAGCCCAGAAAATATGTCATTATTATTATCCCTTAAAATAATGAAATACCTACGCAGAACAATATTATGTGACTATCTTACCTACAAAGTACAAAGTAATATTATTTATCGGTTATGAAATTATGATGTTAGAGTAATAATGCTGCTATACATTTAATCAGAAGTCATCAATCAAACAATATATCTTTGTACAATATACTATAAAATATTAGATTGTCTTGTACTTATTAAAATTATCTGTAATCTATCATGTTGGCAAAATTTGTTTGAAACCTGGAAATTTAATAAGAAACCCTTCAGTGTTGTAATAACATTTCAATATGCTACTATATTTAGGTATTTTATTGCAGTTGTAAAATCTGGCTAAAATTTCTTCCACATAAAATCATCCCTTATTGTAATTGTTTGATTAATTACCAACAGAAGTTTTTCTAACTTGTATTTTAATTTCACCGCAATATCTTAGGGAAAGTTGATTAATTATCCGGGAACAACAAACAATAATTAGTTTTTGTAGTCTTTGAAATCTATACTTTATAGAAACCCCATAAAATTAATGGTTATTAACTGTTTGAATTTATGATGCTATAAAATTGTGTAAGGGGGTAATAAAGTTTCCCCAATTTAAATCACTAGAGAGCAAATATGCTTACAAACATTGATTAAATACAAGAGAAAAATTGGGCAAAATTTGTAATTTTTGAAAAATTGCACCTAAACAAATTTGTTAACTAAACGAAATGTATTGTTATGTTAGAACAGTACTGTGCCGAGCTGGTTTGGAGCCCTGTACAGAGCGAGCTTCGACGGTGGCTCCCTAAGAGGGAAATATTTTTTCGCTCGCACTCTCGCACATTTTTGACAGCTAAAAAAAAGTCATCACTTTTCCCTTTTTTCCACTTTTCATAAAGATCATGTACAAATAAATGATACTATTTTCCTTTTTTTACGGCTTGAGATAGGCACAAACCCACACAATTTTTTGGCTTATTCGCTCGCTCCTCATTTTTGGGAGCTAAAAAAAGTTATCACTTTTCATAAATATCAAGTAAAAATAAATGATACTATTTCCCTTTTTTACGGCTTGGGACACGTACAAACCCACACCATCTTTGGCGGCCCCCCTTCGCTCGCCGTGGCGCTTTGAGCATCTCTTTCGTATGTGCTGCACGGCACTGCCTTTATTTGTATTTATTTGCACGTTCAACAAGGAAATTATCATATTGTGAATAATTAATTTTTCCAGTTGCCGATTTCCTGTTGCAGTTCAATAAATCACAAATCAAACTAACATTTATGCTGAATACATTTAATATTGATGACCAAACAAAAAAAATCGTTTAATTTCGATCTTTTCCAATTACATTATTCTGCTGTAATAAATTGCTATTAATTTTCTACACTGTAGGTCAATGACAAGTTTCCATAACCATCGACACGATTTTTCAACCATTAACACATGTATTTTAACTCGATTACAAGACACAAGTTTTTTGCTAATTTTATAACTACCTAAACCCTAAATATTAAAAACAAACTAAACCTTGTACTTCATGTAATTTAAAACAAACAAGGTCCCCTACACTGGACATGATAATTATATTAAATAAGTGATATGTAGTCTCCAACAAAAATTCTAACTAACTAATAATTTTCTTTTCTTCCAGATCATGCACGGTTTGACGCGTCTCTGGATATTTGTAGCAATATACGCGTCAAAAACAATGTGTAATAAGCTTACAGCTTTATCGTCCTCGCCAGTTTTTCCCGAACAAACTGTGTATGTGTCCAAGTTGGAAGTGAAAGAAACTGGTCCGTTTAAATGTGATTGTGATGAAGTGAAGGAAGAAGTTAAAATTGAAATTGAGTGTAGGTGCTATGGGAAGGAGCTCGTTCATATACCGACTGATTTGAATAAAACGTTAGATAAGCTTATTATCACTGATGCCGATATTAGGTACATTAGGAAGTCGTCGTTGAATTGGTACAGGGAATCACTGAAGGATATGTAAGTGAAAAATGATATTTTAGTTGAAGTCTTTATTTATCACATAGTAATTAAGTATGTATTTATAACGGAAATAATTTAAAGAGATGTGTTATTTTGCACCATAGGAAAAAACCTTATTAGGAAAAGTTGTATGTACTTAAAAGTTATCCTCGAATATCAAATTTGGGATCTGTAGTCAAAAATAAAATACGGTGTCCAGAATTTTCGACAGATTTATCATTCTGTTGGAAATTTCTAGTAGAACCAAGTTATTTCTTTGTAATATGTCAAACTACAAGAAAATCTGTATTTTTTAAGCTTTATGATAGATATAATAAGAACATAAAGTTTAAAATTAGAACTTTTTTAAGTTTAGTTTAGTTTAGTTAAAATTCAGAACTTTTGATGAATTTGCAGGCTGTTGGAATTTTTTAATAGATAAACTTATTTCTTTGTAATAAAGCAAACAGCATCAAGAAAATGTATCCATTTTTTTAAGTTTCATGCACTGGCGTAGTAACGGGGGGGTTTTGGTGATAAACCCCCCCCCGAAAATTTTTAGATGCATGGCATCTATCAATCGGAATCCAAATAATTTTATTCAATTCAATTATAACAATACATTAAACCCCCCGAGATTTTTTCTTACTACTGGTTTTATGACAAATACATGTAAGAACACGAAGTTTGCAATTAGGCAAATTTTCTGAATGTGTCTATAGGAGACAGTAAAATCAGAAATTTCTAACGGGTTTTTATACTGATTTTGTAGTAGAATCAATAATTAATTTCTTTTTAACAAGGCAAACTTCAAGATGTCAATATTTTCAAGTTTTATGCAAAATATAAAAGAATACAAAATTTAAAATTAGACAAATTTTTAAGTGTATCTAGAATCCGGAATTTTCGACGGATTTTCATACTGTTGCAATTTTCTAGTAGAACTGAGCGATTTCATTTTAATAAAGCAAACAACAAGAAACTTTGTAAATATGTCCAAGTTTTATGATATGTAATTTTAAGATCGCAAAATTTAGAATTGAAAAAATTTAAAATCGTCGTTAGAGACTTTAAATAGGCAATGCCTTTTTTCCCAAAAAGCTTTCGTCTGCGACACTTTATTCCTTCTTTGCAAAGCTGTTGTAAAATACATACTTTGCGATATACATATCATTTACCCCCACTTATATTTTTTCTATGGCGCCTTTTTCGGTGCCTAAAACCTGCTTGCCCAAATGTATAGGTGCACCACTATCTTTCTAACTTACTAAAATATCTGATGTGCGCAACACATGACTTTCTTATACGGATACTATCACAATTACTTTTCCTAAAGAAATTAAGTTAAATTTCTTTTAAAAATCGTGTTTCAATTTTGAGGATTTCCAGCAATATTCAAATAAATTTCGGAAGTCTCACTTATTGCACTTATTGCAATATGCATAAATCTATCCTTGTCCCACTCATTATAACCGAATTTTACGACAAAAATACGTGTTTTATTTTTTTGAAATTTTTTTGAAAGAATTTCAAAAAAAAGTTCAAACAAAATTTGTTCAAAATTCAATTATAAATCAAGTAAGTGTCACTTCTTTTGGTGCTAGATAAAAAACATTGAATGTGGCACCCACAATTTTGTTCAAACTCTTAAATATGAAATTTGAATCAAATCCGAGAAGTCGTTTTTGAGTTATCGTGGATACAGACAGACAGACATCATGGCAAAAATGGTCAAAATGGATTCAGGGGCCCTCAAAACGTGTAAATGCATCAAAATCGAAAAAAATCACTTATACTTCGTATAAGAAAGTAAAAATTGTATAAAACATCGATTTTCTCGCTTATTTAAATTTGGATGGAATTTCTAATTTGAAATATTTCAAAAACAACTGAAAAACCGCACAGGGTACGTTATACAAAATATGTTTAGACCTTCTCCTAGAATCCAAAAATGCGATAAAAATCATACCATCCAACTTATAAAAAAACGAAAAAATCGATGTTTTATATAATTTTTATTATTCGATGCTCAATTGTTTTGCTGTTAAGATTTATGAATAATCCATAAAAATCTCCAAAACTTTCATATCTTTAGCTAGAGAATTTTGGTAACTTCCATGTGCAAAAAAATGCAAAGTAAAAAACTTAAACAGAGAGGAATTTTTGTACATCTCGGTCCCTTTCAAAATTATTTCCTTACTAATAATATCCTATAGTTTTTTCGAAAAATGCTATCAGATATTTCAAATGGATCGCTAATATCTCTCAAAAACGTTCTAATAATACGAAATATGCATGAAATTTATGTAAATAAATGTTCAAGTTCTGTTAAAACATGTAGTAGAATATTTCTTTGCATTTTCGTTTAATTTTTTAGCCTAACGATTAGACAATATTCGTTTACGATGCCCTGTTTAGCTGCCGTCTACTAACGACTATTTTATAACGACATGTCGGTGAATAACTACTAAGAAAATAATACAGAATACGTTTCATGCGCCCATGTCGCTATTAGACGACTATCGTAATTCAACGACGTCGTTATGAATTAGTGAATAGCCCGGTAAGGTTGTAACGATCAGGGACACAACTGAATTCCAAATTATTTTCAAAATGGAAAAAATGAACGGACATTAAACTTTACATCAAAAGGATGCTTTGCACAGGTATATCTATATATTATTACAGCTTTCCTTTTGATTACAGTCTAATACTTTTTGACAGTTATATGAATTTTTCTCCAAAATATAGTCTCCAAGTTACTAACAGATTTTTTTCCATGATCAAATTTAAGCTAAAAGTGCAGGCAGTTTGCTGTGAAAATTCCACATATAAAGCCATGCAGGTAATTAATTTATAACCTACGAAACATCTAAACGGTGATTTAGAATATAATGACTGTGATAAATCTCACAACGCAAATTACTACAAACGAAGATTAGAACAATAGAATTCGAACATTCCAACTTGAAAGTTTTGGAGGGAGGATGTGACTTATTTAAATACTTGTATATGCAGATAATTTCCTTTTGGAATTTAATATATATATAACTCAACATTTTCTATTACTATCCAAAAGATTTGTAACTATTTTCATATACCACAGGTTTTATCAAAACAAAAATCGATAAATTATAATAAATATTTTGATTTTACCAAATTCCTAAAGTTCAAAGGTGAACAATTATTGTAGAAACCAACACCTATGAGATATTTATTTTATTTATCAAGATATTCAACACACTTTATTTTCCTATTGTGCTAACATCTTGTTAAATTCTTTGTCACTTGAAACTCCAAAACACCAAAACACCAATTTATATACCTGCACATTCTCAATCGTCTACAAAACAAACCTTTCATACTGGTCATGAAATCAACAGCATTTAGGAAATTTGAATGTGACAAACCTGACAATTAATATAAATACATGCATATAAGTACATACATACAAGTGTAACATAATTATTGTAGTTTACACATGAGCTCTTCCCTCTAATTATCTTCTATACGTTCAAAGAAATTCTCCTGTTTCTAATAGAGTTAAATTGTGAATTGCGATTGAGAGGTAGATACAAAGTTTTGCCATTATTAAACCGCATTGTATGTGACATACGTAAGGACCTTTAGAAGTTGGGATACATTAGGTAATACAGTGTGGAACAAAATGATTTTCATCTAGTCGCTTTTGCATTACCCTTGTAAAAATAAGAAGTGCCGCTCGACAAAAATAGAGAAGGCAGTACTCTAACACCAAAATAAACATAAAAAATCCAAATTTGATTTATTTCGAATGGATGATATGAATGTAAAGTTGACATTGAAATAAAAAAAAAGCCAACGAAAGCAATTCACTGCAAGTTTTGAAAGTGGCCACCATTTTGCTACAAACATATACATAAAACTACACAAGGTTTCATGTTATTAAAAATGTGCTGCAATATATTCGCTGTTATCTCGTTGGATTTTAATGTGATCCGTGCCATCAGTTCTTACAATTTTTAAGAAAGCTAAATATGGAGAAGTCTAACGGGATGAGGTCGGGTGATCTTGCTAGCCAAGCCACCCGTTTACAATCGGCTCAGTTAAAAACTCTTCAAGAAATCCATAAATTTCTCGAGAAGAATGAGCTGTTGCTCCATCTTGCTAAAAGTAAGCATGTTCAAATACATCGGAATGCACCTGGTCTAAAAATGGGGACAATAATTGTTCCCTATAACGTTGACCATTGATTGTATCGTGGAAGAATATTAACCTTATGATTCTACGGCGGGATACACCTAACCACATTCCTATCTTAACACGATGTAATGGCTGAGTATTGGGCCGAGTACTTATTCGGTCGAGTGGATAGAATACATTTCTATCCACTGTCTCGGCCGAAATCACTAGGCCGGGTACTGACTGTACTGATCACATTGGCCGAGTACTCGGCCGAATGCACTGTCTCGACCCACTACTCGGCAGGTGTAATTCAGCCATAAAGGAGCCTCAATGAAACAGACCATGTTCGATAATTATGTTTGTTGACATAAGCAACCACTTAAATGGCACGAAACTTCGTCCGTAAAAAAATAGATTGAGAACGTCGTCGTAATTTAATTTTTCTTGGAAAAGTTGCAATACTGCATTCGCCTGTTATGATCTCTTGGCAATAGCGGAATTATTTGTATGCCACTTACAATGCTACTTTTAAAGTGAGTGAAAATTTGGGCTAAGGAGGTGAAAAAGAAGTAAAAATTAGTATATCTAAGCACCAATGATTTCATAGTTCTTCAGTATCTTAAAATTATTCTATTTGTCATTTGAAAAGGCATTCATTAAATATGTCTACAATATTAGGTGATTTTTATACTTTTTATTTTTCTATGTTTAGTTATTTGATTCGTTAGTGGCATAATAAAAATAAATAGGCATCTTGACGAAAACATTTTTTTCCCTTAAATTGCTCACAAATTACTTCCTGAACGTAAATATATTGTTAAAAAAAATTTTAAATTGTAGAATTTGCAATCCCACAAAAACACTCGATGACGTCGATACCCAGTAAAAACGGTTGCTATGGAGAGCACCTGTTAAAGTTAAATGAAGGGTGCATGGGAATAACTATCATAGTCACATTTTAATCATTTTGAGCAAAATGAAAGTTTCTACAGCCGTCAAAAGAACGTGACATTTTTACATAGTTATCCATACGTAAAGCTTGTAATTTTTGATTATTGAAAAAAGATTGTTAACAGTGAAAAAAGGCTATCATTTAAACGGTTAGCATAATATTGAGGTTTTAGTCAGATCTAAAATATTTTCTGCCGGCAAATATAGTCAGTTGAGCCGCCACTTTTGGTCAGCAAGTAAAACAAGATTGATCAGCAAATAATGTCTTATTAGGCACCTCTAAAGTTAATTCTATAGCTAATTAAATACATGCAGCAATATAAGTACATAATAAAGAGGCAACTCGTAAGTCAGATTTAATAACATTTTGGCAAGCTGTAACACTATCACTTTTCTGTACTGTGTCTATACCTATAGCTAACCTAAATGAGGCAAGTGCCCCCACATAATTATTATAGGTACTTAGCTTATGGATATTATTTAGTTGCTGATCAATTTTATAATCCTGCTGACCAAGTAATAGGTTTGTTCCATGGCAAATTTTGCGGAACGCCTTTGACATATCCTGATTCGGTCATCGTTTTCGCTGACAACAATTTTTTCATGCATAACACTCACTTTGCCACAGCTGATAGCTGTCGTGTTTGGCATTACCCAGTACTTGTCAAAATGGCAAGTACTAGGTATTTACGTCACACCAATCACAGCGCGTTTCCATTCCCAAATTGCTCCATTGATTCAAATATTTGCGTGTTTTTAATCGCAATTTTTTATTATAAACATAATGTTTAAGTTAAAAAAAATGTTTCTCCATTTATTAAAACCAATCAAATTTCTCAAAAATACCTTTTTTCAGATTTTTGAAATATAGTGCAAGATGCCTATTTAAGAAGGGTGCTTTTTTAGTAAGTTCAATAAATTAAGAACGTGATAGCTATACGCCCATTTTATCAGTAAATTAGGTAGCAAAAAATCAAAATTGTAATATGTTTCAGCCCTCCTTCAGCGTTCTAGAATTTTTAAGTAACTGAAAAAATTAAACCTACAAACATTCTGAATCTGACATCTTTAAATTATATCAATTATTATTACTAAAATAAATATCTTCTTTCGTAAATGATTTAGCAAATTATGTATTTTTTTATTTTTTTCAGTCATTTCATCAATTTGCCTCAACTAAGAGTCATAGAAGAAGGAACTTTTGCTGATATTCCCAATCTGAGAACAATGTACGTTCACAATCGTCAATAAGACCTTTTAACTAAACTTGTTTTTTCAGATACATGTCAAATGTTCCTCAACTGAAGTTTGTCCAAGGACTTTTGGTTGGAGTAACTTCTGTAAAATTTTTGTCTTTGTAAGAAAAAGTGTTATATCAGTTTCTAAACCACAAAAAATAATTTATTCATTGTTTCTCTAGACGAATAATTCATACTGGTCTACATGAAGTTCCTGATTTATTTCACTTGCCTTCAAAAAACACCTTGTTCTTACTGTAAGTAAACAGCACAAATCCATATTTCTCTTTGGAATGCTTTCCTACAAACAGATATATCTTAGTAATTGTCCAATTTGTCTTTGATTAATTTTCCTTTGTGAGGTCAAAGCTTCGTTATCCTTTTGTCTAAAGGAGCTTAATACGACCACGAATTTAAAAATTATATTAATCTAATTCCTTTTGTTTGTTTCCAGAGACTTAGACCATAACAAAATAGAGACACTCCCAGCTAATTCTATCAAAATTAACGCTGAACAAGTGTAAGTTTAATGATACACAAAATGTCTTTTTAATTAATCTTAACTTTTCAGTACGTTGAATTTCAACGAAATTCTTTCAGTGGAGGACTACGCTTTCAATGGCTCGCAAATAGGCAAACTGTGAGTGGTTTATTGGACATATTCTCAAAGTTATTCGTATATGTTACGAAAATGACACGGTGCTATAAAAATTCATAATGTGGGCTGCGTTATAAAAAAATTCACATGAAAAATGTTCGGCATAAATACGTGTTTTCTATTGGGATTCGCTATATCATTTGTACGCCGAAAGCTTTCAGTCGATTGAATTGAAGCTCTTGGCTTCGAGAATATTAAAAGTCATGCTCTATTATGTATGTTGTGACATAGTGGCGCATAGAGGCTTGAATTTTCATGTACATTCATTAGCATAAACAGCTCTTAAAATATATTTTTTGTAAGTCGAGGAGAAGTAAATGAAACTGGAAGGAAATTGGGACTTGTGAGTGGTTTAAATTATATTTGATCACAAATCGATAAGATGAGACTCCTAGTAGGGAGTTTACTCGAAAATTTACTATTATTATTATTAAATAGACTCTTTATTTTTTATTGGAAAACAAATTGCATCATATAAGCTTATGTTTCAATATTCCTGTAGAGATAATGCGAGTCTAGGTAAAAATCCTGGCATTTTATTACCCAATACAATTTTAACAGCGGAAGTTTTCAAGATGCTTATTACTTCTTGTTTATGGTGTAGTTGTCCTTATAAAATTTAATATTTTAATCCCGTTTTATGAAAAGATAAAAACTATAATTTATACAAATTTAAATACAGTAATTAACTTTCATAACATCAAGTTAAAAAGCAAAAACTTGTGTGTAAGTATTTCAAATTTTTATTAAAATATTTACGTGATTTAATTAAAAATCTCAACTACGAAATGAAGGTGGTGGTTGAAAGTGGTGGGTAAAATTTTGTAGTCGAATGCCAAGGCAGCAGTCCTCGCTAGTTTACGATATCGTAAACTGGCGAGAACTGCTGAAACTACTGAAAATTAGTCATCAGTTTCTCAAACTGTTATTTTTACTTTCTTATACGTATGAGGAAGTATAGTAATCGCGATTTTTTTATTAAAAATCTTAAATTATGCACAAATAAATAAAAGATGTGCACTACTTTCAACATTACTACTTTCAAGTACCTATCTCGATTAAGACAATTTTATAAAAAATCTGAGGGAATTTTATTAAACCGTAATTTTTTGTTTTTTTTTTCAAACCAAATATAAACAACAAATTTAAATTGTATTGAAGCAACCATCACTAGTTTGATATTTTCCAAATTTTAATATAATAAAATTAAAAACTTCTTGAAAACTACCACATTTTATAGTTTGAGAACTACTGCCACAAATAAATTAAAATGCGTTAAAATATACTAAATGGGCAGCGATTTAATTAAAAACAGCTTTTTCATACCAGCTAATAATTTCCTGTACAATACAATTTCCTAACGCATTGTTCGTTAATACAGGTTTATAAAAAATGTTTCAGGAATATTCGAGGAAATTACCACCTGACACATTTAGGTTCAAAAGCTTTTGAAGGGCTTAGGAGCTTACGAGAGTTGTAAGTATTTAATAATAATAATTACGCTGCATTGTTTGCCTTGTCAGAAACTATAATTAAGTATATTTAATTATAACCAACTTCTTTGTGATTAATTTGTAATTATTATTTTGAGTAAAATAATTATAATTGTGAAAGTATATAGTTCTGAGAAGGCTAACATGGATCTGCGAGTTTGTAGCATTTTTAAACCGCAGCAGTTTGTTGGTTTTAGAGATCTATCGCAAACTGCAATAGAAAATCTTCCAGTTATTGGGTTAGGGGAAATTGAAACTCTTCGGATTGAACAGACGCCATCAATGAAGACTATTCCAAGCATCTATGACTTAAGGGTAAAAAAATTATAAAAATTTCAAAATATTAGTCACAAGATTAACAGTTCAGAAGTATGCTTTTTAGGAAATAAAATAGAATTTCTTGGGCATAAGAAATCGACAAAATAGTTTTTTCGAAATTCCAATACAATTTATGACAATACGTTTGGAACCACTTGCCCAAATATCTTAAATAATCTACATGATCATTTTTTTGATTCATAATGAATTGCCTCACAATATTTTTTCGAATTTTTTTTTATATAAATTTTCAAATTAAGTAAACATTCAATTCTTTTCAGAATTTAAAAGTAGCTAAACTGACCCATCCATTCCATTGCTGTGCATTCAAATATCCAGAACAGCATAATCCCCGCAGACATGCAGCATATGAAGAGAGGTTTAAAAAAATGTGCAAAGAATCGGTTCGAGATACGGGCCAGGACAAATTAAAGGACAAAGACAGAACTAAGAGAGAAATTAATAATAGTCGTGATAGTTGGGATGCTATTTCAGAGTAAGTACCATATTTCTAAGAATTCTAAGTACAGAATATGCTTGAAAATCTCTAATGAATCCGTTGCTCTATAAGAGTTACCTATCCAACTTGAATTTTTGTACATGATACGTCAATATTACAAGAAAGATCATTAGTTTACAGGAGTAGTTAGGAGGACTGGAAGTCAGATAAAATATTGTTCTACTTCTTTCTATATAGAAAGAAGTAGAACAATATTTTTCTAAGTCAGTTTTTAGATGTAGGTACTATACTAGTACTACCTATATCTATAGAAAGGATTAAAATTTTAAATTTCGCAAGTTAGTATATCTACTATAATTTATGGTATTATATAAAAAAATGTGTTGTTCATTTAGGGGAAGTCGAATCAACTTGTTTTGGTATAATTTTTGGGAAATTGGAATTTTGTACAAAAAATTACCAAAATTATGAAAGAAATGATAAAAATATATATAAAATTTCTATACTTAAGTATTTGATTTGCGATAATTTATTGTTATCATTTATAACTCACCATGAAAAGTTTGAAATATTGCAGATACCGTCGATTATTGCATTTTGGTTAATTTTTTGCAACATACCTAAACCAAAATGCAGAGTCATAGTTGCCCGTTTATTGTTCATTATTTAAAGAATATATTAAGCCATCTTATTTTTACACCCAAAAAATGATTAGGAAGAATAAGCATCCTGCGATTTATATTTATATGATGTTTTTCTATTTTTATTGTAGAAAATGCACTGGTATAATATTACTCTCTTCCGCTAGCTCTCTCTGGTATTAAATTTCTAATAAAATAAAGTCACGAATTTGTTTAGTTGGAACGGAAGGATAATGCGCTCGATAATTAACTTTCATGAAAGTAGAGATGATGCTATGCTACTAATATAACAAATATTTTAGAAATTGAATCCAATTCCTTTATTTTCCTTCAAAAATTATTGCAAAGATTTAAGCTTATTAGTCGCTCTTTCTTGTATATATGTTTATGATAATTTAAGATTTAAAACCAAATTTTTTTAAAACTCAACAAATTTCAGGCAGAAAATGTTTCCTAAGTTTCCTTAATGTTGCTTCTCTTACTTTTTATAGTAATTCAAAATACGACATGAGCTACGAAAACGCCCCTAAATCAAACATAAAAGCTCCTTTCAACTTCGATGGATTCCATCAGAATCCCATACAAGGTGAACCAATGAACCACGAAAAAGCCAAACCAATCGAAATGGGTGAGGACATCGGATATTTCCACAGTCATTCAGCGAAATTCGACGAAAATAAATCCGTTGTGGCATTTTGCGGACATCTTTCAAAAAAGTACGTTAAAACAACAACGCTGTCAACAAGAACTAATGGTTTTTCTTGTAGTATGCCAGATATTAAATGCACTCCAGAACCAAATGCTTTGAATCCATGTGAGGATATAATGGGGTCGTCCTGGCTAAGAGTATCCGTCTGGTTTGTGGTGGTACTGGCTGTGCTTGGAAATTCGGCTGTGATAATAGTTGTAGTATTCAGCGGAGGTGAAGTTACCGTACCAAGGTTTTTGATCTGTAATCTAGCGATTGCAGACTTTTGTATGGGACTGTATTTGTTGTTAATTGCAAGCATGGATCTACATTCCGTCAAGACTTACTTCAATTTTGCTTTTAATTGGCAGTACGGTAAGTGCAAGAGCGGTAATTGCAATAAAGTTGTTAAGTGTATCATAGTTGTAATGTCCTGAAGTTTTGCTTACGTTGCATTTTTAAAAATTGCCGATAACGTCAGTAAGTTCAAGAGTGACGATTTTATTTCATTTTCTTGGAGGTACAGCTATAGGTATATTAAAAATGATTTTTTAAAATAAAAATTCGGTTTTCGGCTTTTTAATTCCAAAATCTACAAGGTGTTAAAAATCTTTACTTTTTTGAAAATTTGATTTAAAAAATATTTAATATACCTACAAAACGTACTTTATTCATTCAAATAAATTATTTACCAGAAATGAGGAGAGCCAAATACCGTAAACGTACCAATAGCTGAGGTCTTAAGACCAAGTTTTGAATTCTTTTCTGCGTATTTTTACTAAAAGTAAATATTTATGAATATTTTTTTGAGGCATATATTGACTGACATTCAAGATAAAGATTTTTTATTCAAAAATATTTTCAACAGTAACATCTTTTTAAATTTTACACATTTTGACGAAAATTACATATGTACATATAGCTGACACCTCTGGACTCAGTAGTTGACTTTTGGTGTCCCAAAAGCTGACAATGGATAATTTGATCATTTTGGATTTAAATAATAATTATTTTACAAAATATATTTTATTATTTGCAAAGAAACAAAAACATAAATGAACAGTGTAACATTCATAAATAATTATAATACTTTCTTAGAAAAATAAAAAGTGTTTATATTGAGTGAATCACTTGATTCTCTTTTACTTAGGTACCTATTTATTTATAATTTTTCATTTCAGGCACAACATACAGTCCTCTATTGCCCACAGGTTCCGGTTTCTTTATAATTTTCAACACATTGTCGTTTATATTATACCAGACTTTATCTGGGGGCATTGGCCATTTCCAATTTTTCTTACTACATGTCATTGCACTGACAAAAACTTCATCATCGCTTATTTCTTCAACAATTCCAGGGTAGTAATTTTTATTGTATTTAACAATAACATAATCATATAGCTTCAAATTCTTTGGGCTATCTCTATTTGAAGTATTTAAAGAGGGAAGACTTTTTGTAGATTCATCTGAATCACTACTATTATTTTCCGCTGTTTTGGATTTTGAATTTTGTGAAGTTTGTAAACTTTTTTTCCGTTCTTCTCTCTTCCTTTTTCTTTCTAATTTTTCTTCTTCAATTTGCTTCTTTGCTGTTTCTTTTTTTGTATAATATTCCTGCCATTCCTTAGACGTAGCAACAGATGGAATCTTCTCTCTTTTACGTTTCTTCACTTCCTTATTTTCATCAGAAGGTCAAAATAATATTCTTTTAAAAGGTGATGGAATATTTTCGCTAGGTACTATTGATGACTTATATGGGGTATTGTTTTCTTCAGGAGTATCAATATTTTTTGAAGGTGTAGTTGATGATTTAGTAATATTCTTTGTTTTTTTATCTTTATCACATGACATAACAATATTTTCGTTAGAAACAGTTATTGACTCACTATTTTCTTGAGCAATACTCGTATAGGAAGCATCAATATTTTCGTTAGACTTGGGAGTCCTTGTATTATTATAGGCAGAACAAGTTTGATTTTCTACTTGATTTTCTAGAACTTCCACATTATCTACATTCTTTGAATTCTTTTTCTGGTTCTCGTTATTTAGTCTTATCTCTCTAATTGTACTTTCTTTTTCTTGAACGTCATCTTTATCACAAAGTTCATTATTAGAAATATCTTTGGTTTTATCTATATCACAAAGTTCATTACCAGAAATATCTTTGGTTGTATCAGGTAACATTTTATCACAATGGGGTAAATCAATATTAATCTCGGAAGGCATAACAATTAAATGGCCGCTTTCATTTATGGCACAATCAATAATATCATTGCGTTGCAGTAACATGTCAAGGTCTGTCCAATCCTCATTTTCTTTATTGTTGTCTTCATCTTCAGTAACGGTTTCAACTTCACCAGGGATACATTCGCTTCGTAATGTTTTCCAAAATTCATATAATGACCGATCTTGCACATCACCATTCCATAATTCACTATTGCATTTCCTAAAGAGTTTTAATTTGTCTGCAAGTTTATTTTCAACATAACTTAGTACTTTTCTTTTACTTTCTTTTTCGGTAGAATTTTTATCAACTGCATCAAGCGAGGCATCAAGCGTCTTAGACAAAATTCTTGAGTAGTCAACCAAATCTGCATCAAAGGGACATAAACCACAACGACGAAATCCATTCTTAAACATTTCTGGTTTTAACGTACTTTTTAGCGTCTTATGAAGAAGAGGGGCAAAATCATCTCTTCTAAGTTTTCTAGCGTTATTTTGTATTTTAAACTCTAAAACAGATTTTTTCCAAGCGGACTTCAATGGTTTAAATATAGCAACATCCATCGGTTGTAACAAGTGCGTTGCGTTGGGATATAGAGCTACTAATACAATACTATTCTTCGTACAAAATTCACTGAGTGGCAGAGTTAGATGTGACTTGTGTCCATCAACAAAAAGAATGATAGGGAACTCTATATTTTGACTTTGCGCCCAAGGATGGAAGACATTGACTATATATTCAAAAAAATTAGCGCTGGTCATCCAACCATTTTCGCTTTTTCCAACACAAAAACTGTCGGGCAATGAAAAAGCAACAGATGACGGAATTCTCTCATAAGCAAAAATTATCATGGGCGGTGTTAGGAGACCTGCTGCGTTGCCACCGAGAAGAACAGTTAAGCATTCCTTTTCGTCATTTTGGTTAAAATTATAAACGCTTTTTTGCCCCTTTTGGACAATAACTTTATCACCTTTTGGACATAAAAATAATGCCGTTTCATCTACATTAAAGACTCTATTTTCGTTGGATAAAATATCTAAAATTCCTTCACATTCAAAAAATATTTTTATTTCATTGAACCAATTTTTGATATTAACATTCGTTACTTCACCTCTGGAACCACAAATATTGGATGCTGTGCGCATGGATATTTCAGGGTGCCTTTTTTTAAAGCTTTCAAACCAATGTCTTCCAGGTCTATCATTTGCAAAAGGATTCTTCTTTTTCGTATCTTTAAGCAATAACTGCACACTGTCTAATAACTGTTCTTTTGTTGCTGGAAAACCTGCTTTTGCAGTGTGAAACATCCATTGCACTAATGCGTTTTCCTCTTCTTCAGATAAAACTGTATCAGGGCCCATTTTACGTTTAACCGGATATTTTCCTTTATGTTTGTAAAGCAATGTAGTTCTAGGAACATGAAAACTTTTCGAAGCTGTCGAAATTGGCATCCCAGACTTAACTGCCTCTAAGGCTCGAAGCATGTCTTGTTCTTCATACTTTAAAATTTTTTTGGTCTCCATCCTGTAAAAAACTTTTTAAAATAAATAGGTAATAAGTAGCCGTTTCATAAAAATTAAATTCTATTTGATATGCATGGAAACTAGTCTGTCTCTAAAGCTGATGCCCCATTAGTGGACAAAAGCAAAAAAATGATACATTTTAATTATTTGAACTCTAAATGGGTGTCAGGTATTGGTTAATTTACTTAAACGAATAAAATATTAGAATATTTGAGGAATTATGTAAAGGTTTACCTAAGATTTACGTTAAAATTAACTTATATTTTTAAAGACAATGACCCAATACCTGACAGATTGTCTCAGGCATTGGGTTTTTCGGGTTTTTGGTTGTACCAAAGCCTGACACCTTATTTTTTATGTGTCTTACTTATTTTTCGAGGTTAATGGCAAATTTTATACAAATTATTAGAATTGTACACAACATTATAGTAAATGAAATATATAAAACATCAAATATTTCAAAAAGAATCCTTAATCTAGGTCTTAACATTCTTAGCTTACCTCATAAGGTTTTTCTTGTCTCTCACAAGTCACGAAACAGCACCACACCGTAAACTTACTGTCAACTCTATACCAAAAACATTGATACCAAGTTAATTTGAAAGACTTGAAGTTAGTTCTACATAGAAAGCACTAGACTCTTTTATAAAGGATTGCTTATTTTTTAGGAAAATATCAAATTAATGTCAGCTACTGGATCAGTGTCAGCAAATGGTACGCTTACGGTATGACCACCAAGATCTCCAGATTTAACAATTGTGATATCTTTGTTAGACAAATAGACAGCAGTTGAAACTGACGAAGAACTTAAATTTTCGAAGCTCTTGTTATTCCAATAAAAATGACAAAAATATTGAAAAGGCAAATATTTTATGGTTGGTAGAGTAGCTCAGTTTGTCGTCTATATCTCCGCTGCTATTAATCAGAGAAGAAAATTTGTATACAGTTTTATAGGGAATATAATTCTCCACATTTTTAATCCTAACTCTTGGGATACCACGTTAAGAAAACACGTCTGTAACTCTATCTCTATGGTGGTGTGGAAAAGAGTTTTATGACATATTATAATTCATATGAATTTTTCTATAGGAAGAGAATATTGATTTGTCATAGTTAATTTTGACGCCTTCTATTTCGGTTATTTCTTGAGTTACGGATTATGACCTGGTATATAAAATTGTAGAGATTTGAGTGCTCTACAGTATTCACGTAAACAAAACCGTATCGCACAAAAAGTTAGAGATAAAAAATGTGGAGAATTATATTCCCCACAAAATAGTATGGATATCTTTGTTCTTCGACAAATAGCAGCGGAGATATAGGCGAAAAACTGGTACTCCATAATTTTTTAAACTGTTTCTGGTTTTGATCTCTATTGCCTCGAAAGTGTGTAAAGTTTATCACTCTGTATATCAATATTAAAACCAATTTATTTCACTCTTTCAGTAATAATTGTTGTTCAATTTTGAAATCATCAAACAAATGAAATTTAATACCTACAGGTAGTATATTTCGTTTATTAGATTGCGTCCACAATTTTTGCCCACGAGTTGAAATAATATTGGGACGCTGACGCCCACGCCCGCCACGACGTCTTATATTGTTCTTCCAAACATATTTGAAACATTCTAGTGAAAAGTGGACGCTTTTATTTTCTTACGAAATTTACTGTTCGCAGGATTGGGATGTCAAATGGCAGGATTCCTCACAGTTTTCGCCAGTCATTTATCAATATTTACTTTAACCGTGGTGACAATTGAGAGATGGTTTGCTATAACCTATGCTATTAACCTAACTAGACGGCTACGCATCGGAGCAGCTGTGAAAACGATGTTTTGCGGATGGATATATTCCATGGTTATAGCGGCGCTACCTTTATTGGGTGTCAGCAATTATAGCAGCACAAGGTAAGGGAAATTACAACATGAATTAATTAGCCGTGGAAATTAATGCGCCTCGAATAATATTTGGAGTAAATGAAAAGGATTTATGCCGAAGTTGAGTATTTAGGATACCAGGTTATTTGCATAGATTATTAGGATGAAACCAACATATTAATTAGACTTGCAATTATTTATAGTTGGTGCTGGTGAAAAGGGTTTTGCTAAATTGAACCGCATTAAATTCAGGTAGAAATTTAAAAAAAATAAGTACTTACATTATTGTTTAAAGAATATTTTAGGTACTCTGGGTTTCGTCGTATTTTTTGCAATTGATGAATTAACGTCGTACTACTATAACTTCTTCAGAATAAATGTAAGACTGAACGAGTGAATGAATGGGCGGTTAAACACAAAATAATAATATTTAACATTTTATGTATAAAAACTAATGAAGAAAAAACATAGTACTTTTGAAGAAAGACGTCACAACTCAGATCTCTAAAATAATGCACCCTGACGTAGAAAATCTAACACCCAGTAAACTTACCATACCTACTTTTTAATAATTCTTAGTACATAAATTGGGTATATACGTTGTAAGTATTAAGTGATTGATCATGATTTCATCGTGATTAGAAAGGTGGAGTTTCTCCTACTCTGCAAGGAGTGCTTCGAAAAAAGTGGCTATTGTGTTGTCTTCTTTTGATATGGGATCTCAAGAGATCTGAATCTCATTTCTGAGGAAATAGGTAATCAATCCAACTTTCTCCCCAATATCCCATACATGTTCGATGGGCATCAGATAAGGTGACCTTGCTGACCACTAAAAAACGTTAACATTAGCTTAATGAAGAAAATTTGTAGTGACAGCTGCTGTATGAGGTTTAGCCATTATGATATTCTAGAATAAGGTTTTCACCTTCCTAGAAATAGGGTTTCAAAATGTTGCGAATATAGATTTACGTACCTACCTACTAAAGTTTCCTTCCACCTCTATGGCACCCCAAATCATAAATCTTCAAGTAAGCGTTGCCTTTTGTATTGGTATAAAAGTGTAATCGAGATTGGTGACTGAAGTTCACTGGATCCCATCGGCTACGTTTATGATACCACTGTACTCATGATAGTCTTCTTCTGTTTTATTTACGCAAGAGTGAACCGTTGAGGAATTTAGGTTTACAATTTCGAGGTGTTCTTTCTGAGGAATATTTACTACGATCTAACCGTATGGGCGAAATCGAGATAATTCTAATTAAATTTGAGTTAAACTGAAGAAAGTCTTAAAAATATCGGGAAAATCCGAGGTAATCTTTAGAGCTTTCACTTGTAAAAATTGTTGCTATAGAGTCACACTCGATATGATTGAATACCTACAGCAAACATTCTGAGGAAATTCACCTGACAGAGTTGTTATCATATAGGAACTACCCATGAGAATAAATTCTATTAGGATTTATATGAGATTTTTATTTGATTGAATATCTATAATTTTAGTAATTAACTTGTTAGCACTGAACTTCTGAACTGGGGCCCAAGTCCTCAAGAACATTTATCTTTAGGAGGAGTTGTCAGCGGTCGTAGATTCTGCGGATACATCCATCAGAAGCTCTGCCATGTTTACGATTCTGTTTTTCGGTCTAGGTATTCCAACATCACCTTATCTTAGGAATGCGTTTCTGCCAATCTTAATAGCAATTTCTTGAAAAGCCATACCAGTTTTTTACATCCTTATTATTCATCCCCTTTCATTCATTCAAATTGACTTTACATGGTGAAAATTAACACAAAATAATGTTTCAAAGACATTAACAACATTAAAACTAAGAGGAATAGGTACTATACTTAAACTTCCTTCCTCTTCGTGTGCCATCTTCTATCGAAAGTTGACGATGATCATTGGTTTTCTCATTTTGGAATTGCAGCGCGAAACAGATCTCTATTAAACTATTACTCATTGTGAACTATTCATCCCAGTTTTTGAGCAGTAATGATGATGATCTACACATCTGGGTCAGATTCTTCGTGGAAGAAAATATCACTTTTTGCAACTACTAATCGAGTATAATGTAGGTAGTAAAATAACTAGGTGTAGAAATGAATGATGAAGGATATAATGATTCAGGAATATACGTCTGTAGACCACTAACCTGAGGCAGTAATTAATTTAGATGCTGACAAAGATGTATTTAGGTACCTAATTCAAAACATGTAAAAACTGAGAAACTAGTATTTCTTAATTATGCAATTTTTTTTAATTAAAAAAATATATCCAGTTAGAACAATGAGTCTAAAAGTAAATTTACACTTTGATTAGTCTTTTTTTTTTATTGTTATTGTTGTGTGAACCTAATTAGTGTTTTATTACAAATTAGGAGTATTTAATTATTATTGTATTTGACGAGTCATGTAAATATTTTTATTCACAATCAGTTAGTAATATACAGCTTTTCGTACCCCTTAAAAGTTAGAAAGTGAGCCATTCCTTGGTTACACTTCAACCAGTCAGTAATAGTAAAAAAGCAGTCAGTAATGAACCCATTACTAACCTGGGAGGGCGCTACTATCTGAGCGACTACAAATTTGATGTGACTTTGTTAACTAATTTGATGAAATGTCAATGTCAATGTCAAATACTTATATTTTTTATTATTATAATGTTGTTTGTTTTATTAAATGACTGACTGTGAATAAAATCGTATACAAACCTCGGCAAAAGTACCATTCCTGTGCCTCGAGAACTAGTTCACCTCGAGGCTACGCCTCTCGGTAAACTATAGTTCTCTCGACAGAAATGGAATACTGTCAGCCTCGGTATGTAATCTACTATTTTTTGATGACAATAAATAATATGAATATGAATACGAGTTGGTATGTTTAATTCTTTTTTGCACGATCCGTCAAATTCACATATTTACTGATTTAATTAAAAGAATAGTAGGTTTTATTTACAAATCATTGATCGGTAAGACATCACTTACCAATCAGAAGGCGGTAAGTAATCAAATATGACCTTTTGTCACTTTGTTTTATATAATTTTAGGTATAGTTGTCACTTTGACATGAACAAATTTATTTCTACTGCCTTGTTTGAAAGTAGGCTATTACTATAGATGTGCTAAACTTATATTTACTAAAAAAGTTAGGAATTTTTCAAGAAAAACTAGTAGGTAGGTAAGTTTGATCGTATCCTTAAAAACGCTGCAAACAGAAAATAATTAAATTTTTTTGCAATCGCTGTCAACTTGTGACTACTGCGAGACTCGTAGAATTATACCCTCGGCTATAGCCTCTGGCTACAACTTTTCTACTCAGTGGAGAAGTGTCACTTCCTTCTCTTATAGTGTTATACTATTTACTTACTATTATGTGTTGTGTATTGCCATCAGTTTTTAACAAATATATTTTTAATTGTGTTTTCTATTTTTAATTTCCAGTATCTGCCTCCCAATGGAAGTGAATCGTACAGCAGACAAAGCATACCTCTACATGATTCTAATAATAAACGGAGTGGCTTTCGCTCTTATCGTTTTCTGCTATGCTCAAATTTATTTGAGCTTAGGCTATGAAACGCGACGTATGTACATTGTTGGCGAAATGACAATAGCCAAAAAAATGGCCCTATTGGTCTTCACGGATTTCGCCACTTGGGCACCTATTGCTTTCTTCGGACTTACAGCCTTGGCTGGATATCCACTCATAGGAGTACCAAGATCCAAAATATTGTTGGTGTTTTTTTATCCGCTGAACGCCTGTGCAAATCCATACCTTTATGCGTTGATGACAGCGCAATATCGAAAGGATTTCTTCATGTTAGTGTCAAAGTAAGTTAGGACTGTGTGAAGTTTTGTGATTTTTATAAATGTGTTTTGCTTTAGATGTGGGTTTTGTAAGAGAAGGGCAAAACATTATGCAGTGACCACGAATTTTACATTGAATAATACAAATAACACATCGCAACTTGTAGCCAAGAGTAATGGACAGTGTTTGTTACCGAAAACCAAGGAGTCAGAGGACACTTTTGTCTAGACAAGAAAACCAGTGATATCAATGTAAATGGAAATATTTACGAAGAAATTTGTTTTTTTATTTTAATGTAAATCATACTTTGTATGACCAAAGTATCTCATGTTGAGAATAAAGACTGTAGATTAGGCTAGTAGCTATTATGATGACTGTGTAATTTATTTGTTCCTGTTAATAAATTTCTTTGGAAAATTATAAAAAATATACCGCCTGCTTTTTACAATTATGTTATACAATAAATAGGTAATTATTATGCATTTGTAAAAAAACCACACTGTAACAGTTGTTGAACTAAAAATATCGGTTGTCCAGTACATGACTTTCTTATACCTACGGTAGGTACAGTTATAATCTTTGGAAAGTATTGGAGGGATGTACGGTGTAGGCCAATCAAATTAGGTTTTTTGTGAGAATAATTCAATGAGTTTTGATATTTTTATTGGTGAATTATAATAAATTTAAATATGTATAATCCATGCTCAAAGTGGTTTTGAATTATAATTGAAATAAAGCCCACGTGGGGTTTGACTTGGAGGTCTTTTGTTTTATTTCAATTATAATAAATTTGTCGTAGAATGAAGAACCGATGAGTTACTATCGATATAGTGAGAGCTGCCACCCTAAATAAAGAAAAACTACCCCCGTTTTTCGCATTTTTCTCGCAACTGCTTAATCGGGCGTGAAAAATTCTTTATAAAATTTGCAATACAAACAATGTATTGAATTTTTTTATCAACCGAGTTATCAACCCTTTCCTACCCTTATTACGGAAGTTTGAAGTTTAGAATAGTTTTTTGCTTAACGCAAAAAATGGAGAAAATTGAAAGTTTCATTCGCAATAAATGAAAAATTATTAGATTTACGAAAAAAATGAATAGAATTACATTTGTAAACCAACGTGAACTAATTGATATCGTGGTTTCCGTGAACACACTTTTTTGTATTTCTTACCCATTTCCACACCAAGAAAAAAATGAAATATAGTTATATCAGAATTTCTTTCAGTTACTTATAAGTATATTATTATAACACACACAAAATATATTTTTCCTTCAATTTCTTACTTGGAACCACTGGCGTAGTAACAATGGGGGGGCGTCGGGGATAACCCTCCCCCGAAAAATTTTCGATGCATGGCATCTATCAATCGGAATCCAAATTACTTTATTCAATTCAATTATATTATAACAATAGGTACATTAACCGCGTGTTTCCATTACAGGCGTAATATAGGATTAAAAATGTTCCGATAAAAAAGTGGACGTTAGGTTGAAGATAATTACAAGGTGAATATTAAGAATTTATATTTTTCTATAACCTATAGCCCAAAATAGATGTATGCTTCTAACATTAAAAACAACGAAATAGCGAAAAGCTTTTAGTGACCCCCAAAATGTAACTCTGATTACGCTACTAATGATTAAAAACGTGTACCGACAGGCCCCAAAGTAAATAATGAGGCGAAGTTCTTGTAAGTTATCTTCTATACTTTGCTACGAATGAGGCTGCTGAGTCCTTAACAATTTGAATCTCATTTCTGAGGCAATGAAATTATACCGTATTTTTGATTAAACTTAAGTAGGTACTTATATCTATGATTTAGTAATATTTTTTTAAAATTATATTTGCGAGTTCTATCGCTTGTTAAATTTTGCCGATTAAAACCCTGTATGTAGATACTTATAAAAAAACGAGGTTGTTAATATCAGTATAATATTTAATTAAATACAAAACACTTGAGTAAAAAATGAAATATTTTTGGAATTTTAATACAGTTATTAAATATTGATAAGTTTTAGGTTACACATTTTCCTATTTTCTCTTCACTCTTTTACACCGAATGTCCTCTTGGTACTTCCCAAAAGTCACCAAGCCAGTTTTCGTAACAATTCGTAAATTATCTACAGATACTTTTGGATTAATGTGAGGATTGTGCAACTCGGTGATTTGGGTGGAAGAAGCTGCGGCCGAATCTCCACTGCTGCCTAATTTACCATCCCAAAATTCATTTCCTGGAAGAGCGTTTCCATCCCAGGCGTAGGAAACAACTAACAGTTTTCCTATAAAAAGGAGACAATAAATTGGAGAAAATTACAAAATTTAGCGATCAAGATTTACAATTTCTTCTAATCTATATTTCTTGATTAAGTAATTTTATACATATTAAAAAAAAACAATTATTATGTTTAAAATGTTCTCACTGAAACATCTGAATCATTAGAAAATAAAATGTCAATGTCGTTTATGTATGTACAAATTTTAGTATTGACTGACATTTCGACACTGGCTTATGACATCACGCAATATGGCGCGCTTTTCGGGGTATTCTATTATTCGTAATATACATATACAAATATTTATTTTTCCCTAACTTTCAAGCGCTTTTCTTACCTTTATGGGGTCCGACAAGCTTTTCATGGGGCTCCCGTTTGAAAATATGAATTTTAATTCCTTTAAGTGGATGGGAAGCGATGGGAAATAATTCTCCGTGTTTGATGCCACCACAATGAGGTTCATTAATGTACGAGAAGCACACATCACTAATGTTGTGTAAATGCTCCCCTAAAATTCTGAAAGTAGAACAAGAAAACAAAACCATGAAAACATTGACAAACAAAAATTACTGTAAAATTTTTTTAATGATGGTCAAAATTTACGACAGTTGCATTTGTTTTTATTTTTTAATTAATAAATTTAAATTTTTGGAATTATTTGCGAACGAAATTTTAAAAATAAAAATATTACATCTGAAGCTCATTTGAATTTTTCTTGAATTCATCGAAAATTTACTACATTAACTTACTCGAGTCTTTTTGCCACTATTTCCATGTAAACCTTATCCTGATGCGCTGCAATCTTCCATACTCCTAACCCCAAACCAACCACATGAATATAGGCTGTAGTCCCTTTTGCCTTTGCCCTTTCATTCGCCTCCAGAAACAGTGTATCCATCGTAAAAGTCATCCGCTTATAATAAGCAAAATTATCGAAAATATATTTGTCTTTCAAGTCGGTGAACCTCCCATCATCTTTTTTTAAACCCTTTCGATAGCTCAGGGTCTCCTCAAAGTCCCTACAAGGCTCTTCATACAATTCCGAGAATAATTTATGGATATTCGGGGTTTGCGCCTTGCTACCATAACCGTTTTCAATAGTGTTTTGTTTGGAATTAACGACCAGTTCTTGGAATTCCATGACGTTTTCTTTTTTTAATCGAGTACCGATTACGCCAACGATGACGCCTTCATCTCCGATTTCTTCGCGGGATGTTGCGTAAACTGCCATGTTTTTCCTAGTGCCTTTGTTGACGAAATATGTATAGGAACTGACGGACAAAAACACCGATAATTTAAGTTCGTCGTAGCTGAGACAATTTTGTAGAACCAATGGAGGTTTCTCAGAACTACTACCAATTAACTCCCAGTTTTTCGACCCTTTGCTGCCGTCTAACAGGAGATATTTGTCGAATTTCCCCATAAACATCACAGCACGTTTTGTAATAAGCCTATCGATAAAGTCGAGTAAACTCATTTTCTCATAGAGTTTTTTCTCCACACTAGTACCATGTTGTCGTTTCATTAGAATAAACTGAGCGTATAGTTCTAGGATGTTTTCGTGGATTAACGGGTAGGTTGAGTTAATGTTTCGTTCTAAAATTTCCGAACTGGTGTATTGTTTTAATGTTTCACATCTGCCGGTGTTTGTGGGGAATTTTATTTGAAATTTGTTGCTAGTTTCTATAAATTTTGAAAGAGTTACATCTGTAGATTCACTGGTAGTGGCTTCTGTTAGTAGTTTGAGTGTTGCTGTTTCCCATTTTGGGGGTTGGTAGCACCAGTTTGGCAACATTTTAGTAGGATCTGAAAAATAATTAAAAAATGAACTGGCACATTATAATATTGGCATTTAGTGCGTTCTCGGAGCAACGCAACTATAGTTGTGAAAAACCCAAAAAATTGAGTGCATTTTACTGTTTTTACTTTCTTAAAAAGTATAGTAATGGTGATTTTTTCGACTTCGAGATATTGATAGATTTACACGTTTTGAGAGCCCCTGAATCCATATTTTGACTATTTTCGCTATGATGTCTGTGTGAATGTGTGTGTGTCTGTATCCACGATAACTCACAAACGGTTTATCGAAAATGATCCAAATTTAATATTTAAGGGATGAACAAAATTGTGAGCACACATTAAATATTTTTTATGTAGTACCACCTTAAGTAGTAGGTACTAACCTGAAGACACAAGTTTTTTCAAGATTATCTTGATAAGGAAAGAATATAAGAGATTTTGTTATTTTTAAACATTTCTTTAGAATTCAATTTTGAACATATTTTGAACATATTTTGAACAAATTTTTATCGAAAGGACCCATACAGACCCGAAGTCTTTTTGATAAAATTTCTCTTATACCGCTGATTTTTTTCCGAATAAGATATGTACCTACTGATATTTTGGGGTGAATCACGCATGTTCTACATCAGTGGTCTCGAAATTTTTTTTGATCTCGTACCCCTAAGGTAGAAAAATTAATAGCGCGTACCCCCAACTAATTGAACACAAATTTATTGTGCTAAGTACCATGACCGTTGCTAGGAAAACAATTAACGTAGGTTTGAAGCAAGAATAGGGAATAGGGAGGCGGATATGTGATCGGGCCGAAAAGGATGAACAATTTTAAAAAATTGCTAATTGATACCTACAGTGTTTTAATGCAAATAATTCATTGTTTATAATGCTCATCTGATTTTTTTAAAGTAACTTGATACAATAATTCTGTAAGAACTAAAAAACAGAAAACTACTTTTGAAAAAATCTTATGTATGTACCACACTATTTATTATTACACAGTATTTATACAGGCTGTTTCATTAAGGGTGGCCACCGGCCATATCTCGGGAACTACTGGGCATAGAAATTCAGGGAAAAAAATTTCATTACTAAAGTGGCCATGAGAAAATCCTGGAAATTATTTTTAAGCTCCGCATTTCGCCGCAAGGGGGCGCAACTGAAAAGTAAATATTAAAATTCTAAATTTCTCCGAAAATTCCCACATTAAGGTATACCTTTGGTAACATCATTAGAAAGCTTGGACAATTCTGCATCATTTTGGTTTAAAGTTCATTGGCGTACCGACCTTAGTAAGAGTGGGGGAAGCCATTGAAAGTGTAATAATTTAAATCGCTGTAACTTCTAAACGACTTACTCGATTTTAGTAAACTTAGGCTTGTTTGGAAGAGAAATGTAGCTACTTTTAATTATCGCATCCAATGGTACACGATAGTTCCTAATAAAATTACTAGAGGGCGCAATTTGAAATAATTACAGTTTTTTTGATTTTATCCCGGAAACTTAAATTAGATGGTATAATTATGATGTCAGAATTGGAAATTAGATTAAATTTGCAAGAGAAAACGTGAAAACCGCAGCTCGATATCTTCGTTCGTTTCAGAGTTATTGCCAAAAGAATAATTTTTAACACTTTAATTGAAGATACGATTGTTTTCATAGTTCCGTGGTCAAGCAATCCATGACAAAAAATATTTTTTAACTTTATGCTTGTGTAGGTTTGTCACTCATTATGTTAAGGATCCAAAAACTACTTTAGAATTAATAAAATAATCATGGAAAACTTCGAATTTAGGCACAATAATATGTAATTTTAATATGGTTTTTTAAAAATAAATCTAGATAGCCGTGAAACAAGATCGGCAGGTTTCCAAGGAGATAAATAAATTGGAATAGTTGTCAACTGATTTAATTTTGATAGGTGTTGTGTTGACAAAAGTTTATTTTTGATGACTATGATTCTTTTTGATTTTCTTTTTATCTATACCAAAAATCACGATTACAATACTTCCTTATACTTCGTGTAAGAAAGTAAAAATTGTGCTACATCCCTCAAAAATTCTCAATTCCTCTCCCTGGTTTTATGAACTGATGAAGCCAGTTTTACTAGGTACTACTACTACTATGCACTAGGTATTTGTCACAAACAAATCCTCATTGGATACGCGAAGTGGATCACCAAAACAGGTGGTGCAGAGTTTTAGCATACAGAATTATCGGACCGTTTATTTTTAATGGCTATCTAAATGGTGAATCTTACGTAAGCATATCGTAACCCTCGTCATTGGTATAGGCCATTTTTGAGAGATGTAGCACAAATTTTGATGTAGGTAACAAGAAATTCAAAAAGAATCAAGGAGAAACTTTTGTCAACACAACACCTATCAAAATTAAATCAGTTGACAACTATTCCAATTTTTTATCTTCTTGGAAACCTGCCGATCTTGTTTCACGGCTATCTAGATTTATTTTTAAAAAACCATATTATAATAATTATTGTGCCTAAATTCGAAGTTTTCCATGATTATTTTATTAATTCTAAAGTAGTTTTTGGGCCCTTGGCATAATGAGTGACAAACCTACACATAATACAGTTTAAAAATATTTTTTGTCATGGATTGCTTGACCACGGAACTATGAAAACAATCATATTCAATTAAAGTGTTAAAAATTATTCTTTTGGCAATAACTCTGAAACGAACGAAGATATCAAGCTGCGGTTTTCACGTTTTTTCTTGCAAATTTAATCTACTTTCCGATTATGGTCTCATAATTATACCGTCTAATTTAAGTTTTCGGGATAAAATCAAAAAAACTGTTATTATTTCAAATTGCGCCCTTTAGCAATTTTATTATGAACTATCGTGTACCATTCGATGCGATAATTAAAAGTACCTACATTTCTCTTCCAAACAAACCTAAGTTTACTAAAATCGAATAAGTCGTTTAGAAGTTACAGCGATTTAAATGATTACACTTTCAATAGCTTCCCCCACTCTTACTAAGGTCGGTATGCCAATGAACCTTAAACCAAAATGATGCAGAATTGTCCAAGCTTTCTAATGATGTTACCAAAGGTATACCTTAATGTGAGAATTTTCGGAAAAATTTAAAATTTTAATATTTTTTTTCAGTTGCGCCCCCTTGCGGTGAAATGCGAAGCTTAAAAATAATTTCCAGGATTTTCTCATGGCCACTTTAGTAATGACATTTTTTTTCCTGAATTTCTATGTTCAGTAGTTTTCAAGATATGGCCGGTGGCCACCCTTAATGAAACAGCCTGTATATTTATATATCTCGAAAACGAAGCTTTAAAACATACAAGTTCATATGAACTTCTCTTTTTATTTTTTGCGAGTTCTATCGCCTGTTAAATTTTCCCGATTAAAACCTGAGTATAACAATAAAGTAAAACGCTATAACGCAAACATCTATTGTGGTAATTTTAATGATGTAAATATAAACTACATACTCATTATAAGTTTCATAATATGGAATTTCATTAATTACTTCTTAGTTTCTAATGAAATAAAATCCATTCGTCACAAGTTCACAAGAAATGTCGCCTGGATTTTTTACATGATTTACCTTCAAATAGACATACATAATTATAAAATCTGGGTTTTCCATTTACTTAAGGGAATGTTGTCTTGAATAATAAATATGTAGATGAAATTAATAATGAAAAATTAATAGAAAAAATTATGAAAATCAGTTCTATTTTAATAAGCAAAAAATGCCTGAGATATGGGCTTATAAACCCAAAATTTTTGACCGAAAGTTTAATAACAGATATAGGATAAAGAATAAAATTTTTATTTATTTAACATTATAGGTATATAAAAATGTTTTTCCCATACCTACACGCAAATGGCCACTTTATTTGCGTGAAATGCGGGTACATAGTCGTCTTTTCAGGGTAGTCGCGGAAAATAAGGAGTGGGGTTAACATTCCTCCCTTGGGTAGCCATTCCCTGACTGATATGCGGGAGTTATTTGTGTTTGTTTATGCTTGTCAAGGTGATTTGCTCACCACACAGTGTCAAGCAAAATGTCAGTGTTATGCTGTTTTAATTTGTTCGCGCGTTTCACGCAAAAGAAGTGCCCATTTTCGTACAGGTATGAGAAAAAATAGAGTATGCTACACGGTAGGAATTGATTCTGCCTCGTCAGAATCTCTTAATTCCTACCTTGTTGCATAAACAACTATTATTTTTTTCAATATAGCGAAAGCTGAATATAGAATTTGAGTTTTCTTTTATTATATTTAAATATAAGTACTTAATTAAAGAAACACTGGGATAAATGTGTTTCATTTAAGATGGACACACCTTAAAAACTTTTTATTTTTGATGAATTTCATTTTTTTAGCTACATGAGGTTTGAAAAATCCGGGAATTAAAAGAAGGCATTAGATACTTTTTAATTAAATAAATTATTAGGCTATTCAGAATCATTTCAAAACGTCAAATCTCAAGGTTGGTTAAAATAAAAAGAAATTCAGTCCAATATTTTTAAATTTGTCACAATATATATAAACATGATTGTAATTACTAATTAGTTCATTTATAACGTAAAATTTTTGTCACAATTAAAAAAAAAGGCTAACTACTTTTTAGAAAATGCAAAGTCCCAATCAAAATTTAGAAAAGTATAATTTTAATTTATCGAAAATTTCAAAATGATAGAATATAATTAAATATTTATTATTTATTTAAATATCAAAATACAATATATCTACCTACATTGCGCAATATTACGATAACAATAATTGTTATATTTTTATTATATCGATCAAGAGCCGACGCCCGGCGCCTACAATCAAATTATAAAACCTGATAAAACATGTTTCAACATGATAACAAAATACAATAAAGCCACATAAATAAAATTATCAGATTACAAGATTACAAAGAATGTGCATCAAAAAGATAGATAGTAAAGTAAATGTAGTCTTAAGTAAAATAAAATAATTTACTATTCAACATTTTTATTACTTACATGAAATTTAAACTATATTTATGTAGATATTAAATAAAGTTGCACTATACGTATACCTAATCGTACGAGTAAGCATAAGCGAAATGCTTTCTGCTTTCAAGTTTAACTGTATTTGTTTTAAATGCTGCGCAGCAGGAAATTTCAGCAGGAAACAGGAATTGTGAAATGGTTTTTAGATTACTCTCCAGATGGCGCATAGCTGAACAAATATTGCCTGCTTTTACGACATATTCGAAAACATTTACCTAATAAATGATAATAGGAAAACATGTAGAGTATAATACAGAGATATTTTTAATAACATCAATATTTATTTATGAAAAAATAATCGATATTTAAAAGACTTAAGTACGTCCGGTTCCATAAACGTATGTTAAATTTATAATTAACTATATTCCCTGCTTAATTTGAATTTTACGAACTCATATTGGTCAATCGCTAATTTATGTTAAATTTAAGCCAATAAGAACAATACTTTTACTGATTAATTATTTATTTGACGTTTGTGGAATCGAGCATTAGCAATATAATAAATATAACGGTCAACCACAATTATTATTCATATAATTACGTTGCTAACTTTAACACCGCCACTACGAATTGTTATTCGTATTGTTTTATAATGACACCTTTAAGCTATTATTGATGCTATTATTAGTAAATGATGGAGATAAACTGCCATGTTATTACGGGCCAATGCAATGTGCTTAACAGAAAAAAAAAACTTCGTTACCTATTATAACATAATTTTATTAGATTTTATTCTTACAAGATATTTAAGTATATCATTTATCACTTTTTGTGACAAAAACTTCGTTACCTATTATCTATCATAACATGGTTTTATTACATTTTATTTTTACAACATATTTATATCATTTATCACTTTTGGTGACACTTTCCTGGTACTGCTTTAATGTCACCAGGCCATTAAGCGTAACAATCCTTAAATTATCTCCTGACACCTTCGGATTAATATGTGCATTATGTAATTCGACAATTTGAGTTGAGGAGGCCGCAGCCGGATCTCCTGAACTAGCTAATTCATCTTCCCAAAACTCATTTCCAGGCAATGAGTTTCCATCACCAGCATACGACACAACAAGCAGTTTATCTAAAAAATAACAATTTACTGATAAACTCAGCTTAAAAGCTACTCATCATACCTTTGTCTGCCCCTTTAAGTTTTTCATGTGGTTCCCTATTGAAAATATGAATCTTAATTCCACCTAGGTAATGGTTAGGTATTGGAATGGTGTCACCATTTTTGTATTTGCCACAACAGGCGCTTTTTATGTGGGAAAAGCAAACATCACTGATATTGTGTAGGACTTTAGATAAGAACCTGAAACATGTCTGTTAGATATAAATTAGTTGACGTAAAATCAAAGAACATACTGGATTCTCTTTGCAAAAACATCCATGAAAAGCTTGGCTTGGTGTGGTGATATTTTCCAAATACTCAATCCTACTCCGACTACATGCACATAGGCCGTAGTGTTCCTTTCAGAAGCCCTATGATTAGCCTCAATTAGCAACGTGTCTACTGTCAGAGCCAATCTCCTCTCGTAAACTACGTTGTTAAAATACAGTCCTTCAGCTAGTTTCGTGTATTTAACTGGATCTTCATCTAGCTTTGGACGCAGTTCTTCGTAAGTTAAACTAGCATCTCCGTAGAAATTTAAAACAATTCCTTGAAGGGTTGCTATCGCAGACTCACCGTATCCATGAACATGCGTGTTTTGTTCTTTGCTGATGATCACATCTTGAGATTCCATAACTAGTGGTTTTTCAAATCTCGCTCCAACTAAACCAATAATAACTCCTTCATCCTGGATGTTGCTTCGATTGCTTAACGGTAATCCATAATTAAGTCTATTGCCTACATTAATGAAGTACGAGTAAGATGAAATTGATAATAGAGCAGATAATTTAAGCTCATCGTAGCTTAGACAGTTCTGGAGAACAAGTGGAGGAGTCTCTTCGGATTTTCCGATGGTCTCCCACTGCCCTTCTCCTTTTGTGCCATCGAAAAGCAGATATTTGTCTTTTCGTCCGTAAAAAACTACAGCTCTTTTATTCAAAAGTCGATCAATAAACTGCACCAAAGTCATATTCTTGTAGAATTCACGTTCTATATTTGAACCACCAAATCCTTTTTTATAAGAAATAAAACTAGCAAACAAACTCAAGGCTTTCTCGTGAACTACAGGATAAACAGAATTAATATTCCTTTCTAACGTTTGTTCGTTAACTGATTTTTTCAAAGTTTTACATAGTATAGTATCTATGGGAAACTCAATGGGAAAGTGGTTACTTTTCTCTTGCAAATCACTTAGAGATACTCTTTTAACATCTTGTGGTTTAGTGTCCGTAAGAAATTTTAAGTTGTCTAACACCCAGTGGGGTGACTCTGTAGGCCACGTCTCATTTAGCTCGACTATCTTGGATTCCAATGTGCTGGAAGGCAAAAGTGTATTCCAGATGTTAAGACAGCTTATAGGAGAAATTAAATATAAAACGATTTTTTTGTTACACCAATATAGTATAAAGAAACGTTTATGCAAACAAAGTGGTTTTGTGGTATCGAGATAAACAGCAAAAAAGGAAATTGGTCTCAGTGTTTTATATCTAAATAAAACATTATTTCAAAGCAGATTTAATTTTTAAAATATATACTTACTTACTAAACATTAAAAAAAATGGACATGGATACCTATTGTTAAATTTCAATAAGTTACCACAAAGGCACAAATAAAATGAACAATATGGTTTTTAAGAATTATATCAATAAGGTTATTTAGAATTACAACTATAATATTTTGTGCACTTGGTCTTTATTAACTTAGAGAATGAGAAAATAATAGGAATTAATTATTTAAAAAATGAATGGATTAAAATTTTAGAAATTTAAGGTGTGTCAGTCCTCATTTGTTCATTATATTATATATCTACTTAATTAAGTCATCTTTTGATTTGGCATTTATAATAAAATGGTATACCTACTAATATACATCGATTATAATTTTAATTTATTATATATTTCCTATAATGATTATTACTTAATTGTACAAAATGTTGTAAAACAAACCTATTATCTTGTCCTTGACAATTAGTGGCCACAACAAAAAACACTAGTATTGAAATTACAACTAAAAAAATTACAAATGTTGTTAATACAGCAGGTATTTATAAAAACAATGTACTCACTAATCATTTTAAATTCAAATAATGCTAGTATTGATGGTAATAATAATACAAACTTAACACTACACCGCTGTTGTGGACGGTCCACTAGGTATTTATTATCCAACTGAACAGGAAAACACAATATTCGCTGTAAAATAGGTGATTCATAATTATTTAAATAAATATTCCCAAAGTGTCTCAACAAGACAGGTTTATGTTTAGAGTTAGAGTCATTAAATAATATGGATCGTATGAATGAACTTATAGAAGTAGTATAAGTTCGTTGCAAAAATTAAATATTGTTCAAATATAAGACAAAAAGAATTTTTTATTATATACAATTACAAACAAAATTCATTTATATCTTGTAAACAAAGTGTGAGACAAAATAATTCTGTAATTTTAATAAAAAATTCGTACTAAATTGCCCAACATTTCTTTTACTATCAACAAACTCTTTGAAAACGTCAGTAGTTCATCGAAATGAGTGTGTATGACTATACCTACTTAAAATATCATCTTATCACCGCACATTATGCACTTAGAATTAAGAAGTTTTTGCATCTCATCCACATTTTTCTGGGAACAGACCAATGCTATACGAGCCCTAACAACTAAATGGTCAGACAAAAGTAAATTTTTGAAATATGAAAGGAGAACTGGAAATTTTACGCAAATAATTAGTAAACATTTAACAATACAATAAGATAAGGCCTAAATAACAATAATATGCATGGAAGAAAATTATTTATTTGATTTAACAATATTTTAACCTTAATAATTAGCAAATTTTACAAAGCGAATTTGTAACTAAATGTTTGAATAATTTTTAATTTAGGACCATTGATAAGAGGTTACGTCTCCTTTTGCTACCTGTATTCTAGCAGGCAGTGTATTTATCAAATTTTGGTACAATTCTGGCGTGAAACTGTCCCAAATTTCTTCTATTTTGGTCTTTAAGTTCCCAATGGTTCTTGGTGAATTATTGCGTAGAATACGTTTAATTTTATGCCGAAAGAGTTTCAATGACTTTTAAGTCCGGACTGGATGAGGACCAGAAAGCACCTTTATGTCGTTTTCACCGAGTTCCAAAATTGTGAATTTTTAAAAACAGTCGTTAGAAAATTACGTTACATTTTCCAAGTGCACTTTTAAAGATACAAAAATTGCCTAAAATCACCAAATAAAGACTTGGGGATTTCTTTGTACATAAAACCAACATCCAGCTTTGCAATAAAGTAAATTTTATCAAAATCCAATCAGCGGTTCCAAAGCTGTGATTATTTAAATGTAGGCAAAAAACACGTTTTTTTAAAAAAATGCAAAAAAAATCATATTAACATTTCAGGACTTTTTCAATATAGTACGATTATTGAGCTTTGTTTTAAAGGTTTTTTGACACAAATCCAACCAGCAGTTTCAAAACTGTGATTTTTTAAAACAGTTACTAGAAAATTCTATCATTTTTAAAGGTGCAACTTTAAAGCTCCGATAAATGCCTAAAAACACCAAATAAAAACGTGTGTAACTTTTTTGTAAAGAAAACCAACATCCAGCTTTACAATAAAGTAAATTTCATCAAATCCGACTACTAGATTCATCGTTTTGAAAATAATAATTCTTTGTTTCTACAATTTTCCCATCCTGTTGGGTTAAAGTGCCACAGTTTTAGAACCGCCGAACGGATTTTTACGATTTTACGTTTTTATATAACCAAATGTTGGCATTATAACAAAAAAAAAACCATCTATATAATGGAAGTTAATTTAGATAACTTTTGCGCGTATGGAAAAAAGACAATCAAATTTACTTTTGTCCGAACATTTAGTTGTTAGGGCTCGTAGAATAGAAAAGATACAACTATTTCTTCCTAAAATTGAAAACATGATATGATCTGTCGTCCGAAAAATGTAGTAATTAAAGATTCTTCCCACCAACACCTTTTTAATGATGTGACCAGTTTCGCCTCACAGATTGTTATCCATCATCAGGCACACACCGCAAACAGAGTTAAAATTACAAACAAAATCACAATCTACAAAAATTTACAATTTGTAAGCTGAAACAGGTCACCTAACAGCATTTTGTATAGACAATTTTTTCATTATTACATTTTTCAAACAATAATATGTGCAATTTGAGTATTCTGGATTTTATTGTAGTTTTTTATAATTATCAAAAAATGTTGAGCTTAATTATTATATTAACATCCTTTATCACCAAAAAAAATTAAAATTTATTCATCTTTATAGACTCTTTAATTTAAATATATAACACTAAACTAGTTCTTTCAGCATAAATGTCAAAATTATAAATTTGAAATAGTTTCGAAGAACGACAATGTATTATAGAACAATTTCCAACTCATAAAGTCATACGTACAAATTGTTTCAATAATAATTTGAATTGTAACTTGTTTCACAGTGTGAAAAATCATAACCTTACGATAATTGGTAACCTGCGGTGAGTGATTTTGATAAACGGTCGGAAGTTCGTTTTTAACGAATAATTTTATTTGTTTTTTATATTAAAATACGACAATGAAAAACCAAACAAATAAAAAAGAGTTATCATTATAACGTACTTTTTATTATTTTCGATTCTTACAATATATTTTCTTATTAGATATACATCATCATTTATCACTTTTTAGAACACTTTCCTGGTATTGTTTTAATGTCAACAGGCCATTAAGCGTAACGATTCTTAAATTATCTCCCGATACCTTCGAATTAATATGAGCATTATGCAATTCGGCAATTTGAGTTGACGAGGCCGCAGCCGGATCTCCCGTATTAGCCAACTCGCCCTCCCAAAACACATTTCCAGGTAATGCGTTTCCATCCCCAGGATATGACACAACAAGCAGTTTACCTACAAAACAAAAAATTCTTAAAAATACCTTAAGAAAATCCTCATCGTACCTTTGTCCGCTCCTTCAAGTTTTTCATGTGGTTCCCTATTGGAAATATGAATCTTAATTCCACCTAGGGGATGTTCAGGTATAGGGATAGTTTCGCCATTTTTGTATTTGCCACAACAGGCGCTTTTTATGTGGGAAAAGCAAATATCACTGATGTTGGTGAGGGCTTTAGATAAGAATCTAAAAACGTAACTCTTAGATATCAATTTGTTGAAGTAAATCAAAAAAACCTACTGGATTCTCTTAGCAAAAACATCCATGAAAAGCTTGACCTGGTGTGGCGAAATTTTCCAAACACCCAGTCCTACTCCAACTACGTGCACATAGGCCTTGGTGTTTTTCTCACCAGCCCTATGATTAGCTTCGACTAGCAACGTGTCTACAGTCAAGGCCAATCTCCTCTCGTAAACTACATTGTTAAAGTACATTCCCTCCGCTAGTTTCGTGTATTTAACTGGGTCGTTCTCGAGTTGTGGACGTAGTTCCTCATAAGTTAAACTAGTATCTCCGTAGAAATTTAAAAAAATCCCTTGAAGGGTTGCAACGAAAAATTGACCATATCCATGAACATGCGTATTTTGCTCTTTGCTAATCACCACGTCTTGATATTCCATAACTAGTGGTTTCTCAAACCTGGGTCCGATCAAACCAATAATAACGCCTTCATCCTGGATGTTGCTTCGATCGCTTGATGGTAATCCGTTGTTGCTTCTATCGCCTAAATTAATGAAGTAAGTGTAAGATGAAACTGATAATAGAGCAGATAGTTTAAGCTCGTCGTAGCTTAGACAGTTCTGAAGAACAAGTGGAGGAGTTTCTTCGGATTTTCCGATGGTCTCCCAATGCCCTGCTCCTTTTGTCCCATCTAAAAGCATATAGTTGTCCTCTCGTCCATAAAACACTGCAGCTTTTTTGTTCAACAGTCGATCAATAAACTGTTCCAAAGTCATGTTTTTGTAGAAATTACGTTCTATATCTGTGCCACCAAATCGTCTTTTATGGGAAATAAAACTAGCAAACAAACTCAAAGCTTTTTCGTGAACTACAGGATAAGCAGAATTAATATTCCTTTCTAAGGTTTGTTCCTTAACAGTATTTTTTAGACTTTTACATCGTGTAGTGTTTATTGGAAACTCAATAGGAAATTTGTCGCTTTTCCCTTGTAATTCATTCAGAGACACACTTTTGACATCTTGTGGTGTTGTATCCGTAAGAAATTTTAAATTATCTAGCATCCAATGAGGTGATTCTGTAGGCCACGTCTCATTTAGGTTAGTCATATTCGAATCCAATGTCCTAGAAGGCAAAACTTTATTCTTAATATGAGTAGTTTTTAGTTGAAGGGGAGTTGCTCTCAGACGCATTATAAAAATGACAGCAAAAGCTTTAAGCTATTTTTATAGGACCAGAAAGAGGTGATGTGTTGGGTATCTATGGAGATAATTTTTTCAAGTTCTCCTACAAGTTGATAGTTTATGCATTTAGAAAATCGTGGTGTACTTAGGTATTTGGCAATTGTTGTTAGTAAGTCTTCCTCAAGAACCTTAAAAAACTGTATTAGGAAGTTAAAATATTGAAAATATGCAAAAAAATTTCTTAAATTTTTTGAGGTTTCAAAAAAATCTACGATGGGTTAACTACATTCATAATCTCCAAATTAGTGAATAAAATTAATGTTTTACCAATAGAAAAACCTAAATATTGATTAATATTATAAAAGTGACCACTATTAGGAGATTGTGAATATAGCGTTATTCCTTTCTACGAATGAGCGCTATAAGAAATAAAGTATAATTTTTTCCCGCGATGACGTAAATCAAAAACATAGTCTTCGAACTGTTAATCTAAAATATATTAAACAACGTAAGCATTATCTAAAAACTTGTTTTGGGTGTTACTGGAAATGAACTTAAGATTAACTGTCTGTTTTTTGGTGGTTATAATAATTATTTAATTAATATATAGAATAGACTAAATTTTTTCATATTAAATTACACCTACAAATGAAACTGTATAATTTAATACCCTATTCTCTTACTAAATATAAAAGTTACGTACCTACGTACCTTCGTTGTTTAATGGGACATTATTTTTAATTTTTAGTTAAAAAAACGAAGCATTACAAATATTATTTCATCGATATAGATTCTATCAATAATATGTACCTACTGGAATTGGAATAGATAAGGTGATGATGAAACTTGAACAAATTTAAAGTGTGTCGCTTCTCACTTTCATATTACTTTATTAGTCATCTTTTGATTTTGAACAACATTTAACTGGAATACTTATTATTTTTGATTAGATATAATTTCATTATTCTCGATTTCTTGTTCATATTTTTTAGGGAATAATGCAATGCAAAACAAACCTATGATCTTCATGTCCTTGATGACAATTTGTGGTCACAACAAAACACACCAGTATTGACACCAGAACTAAAAAAATCACATATGAACCAATTAATTGAACATTTAAAAATCTATGTAATTTGTACTCACTAATCATGTTTTATTTGAAAGGAAGTTTTATTGGTGCAAAAACGAACAAACTTAACAATACACCGCTATTGCGGACGGTTAACTATTTACTATTCAACTGAACAGAAAAACACAATATTCGCTGTAAAAAGGTGATTCATAATTTTAAATAAATATTCCGAAAGTGTCGGAACAAGTCAGGTTTATACACATTGTTATTAAGTGATACGGTTCGTATGAATGAACTTAATGTTTTCATTTTAAATTAAATTTTCGAAATTAAAATCAAAACTACTTTATAAAATTGAATGTTTATTAAATATTATAAAAATATTACAAATCTGTGGTTACAAAAACTTAATATTTTCTATTATAATAACCAGGCATTCATACAAAAGTTCGTATTATTTTCCCCCATTTTTTTCTCATCCTCATCTACAAATTCGACGAGGTGTCTACCGTAACCAAACTTTGGTACTCCCCCAACGTCACTAAACCATCAGGTGTGGCTATTCTTAAATTATCCGCGCACACCTTAGGATTAATATGAGGATTATGCAATTCGGAAATTTGCGTTGAAGAAGCCGCTGCTGGATCTCCACTAGCCGCTAGCTGTCCCTCCCAAAATTCGTTTCCCGGAAGTGCGTTTCCATCCCAAGGATAGGAAACAACCAGCAATTTATCTGTGAGTAAAACAGACAATATTGTGAGAAGCGCAAGAATTATTTAGATAATATTTGTAACCTTCATCTGGACCCTTGAGTTTATCGTGTGGTTCTCTGTTGTAAATGTGAATTTTTATTCCACCTAGAGGATGGCCATCTATAAGAATTTTGTCACTCTCTTTAGGGTTTTCCGTACTTGAGTTTTGTATGTATGCAAAGCAGACATCACTGATGTTGTCTAGAGATTTAGAAAGACAACTGAAAAAAAATTACGTATGTATTGTGTATTTTGAGGTTTTCGAAGTGAAGATTATGATTTAAAAAAAAACAGGACTTATATGATGAATAATAACAATTCAATTTAATTTCCTGAAAAATGAAGTGAATTTCATTCTTCTCACTCGGAAGAAGTTATTCAAATTAATGGTAATAGCGCAACATGAAAAATTTGTTCTATACAGGGTGTGTCACGACGAGTTGACAGTAGACATAACTCTATTACTAAACACAATTTGATTCTAAAAATTGGTACACACCCATTATACAATGTGCTCTATTTAATGAAAATATTGCCACCTTTCTGGTTCTTCCGGTTATACCGGAAGTAGACACAAACTTTGTTATTTTAAATGGAACACCTTGTATATTTTTAAGTTTTTAGATACTACACTTCATTTTAGACATAAAAGTATTAAGGTTGTATGGTCCTAACATTAACGATATTATAATTATTTACACTTTTTCATTTTTTTTTATAAAAACATGATGTAAATAAAAATTCATATCTTGACAATGACATGTTTTTTCCAAAATTTTTTTCTTGTGTTTGAGGTAGGAATATACAAGAAATAAGCTTATGTAGTTTTGGAAAACTAGCTTTATACAGGGTGTTGGTGGTTGTCCGTTCATTCTTAAAAACTTTAATCAATGATAACTTAACTTTTTTAAATGGAACACCCTATATATTTCTAGATTTTCGAATTCTACACTTAATTCGAGACATAAAAGTATTAAGGTTGTAAGGTCTTAAAATTAACCGTATGTTAATTAATTACGTTTTTAAAAATTAACGGTCAATCACAAGTACCCTGTATAGAATAAGTTTTAAAACCATATTATCATGTTTCTTGTACATTTCTGCGTCCACTAAAATTTGGTTTGTTTTTTGAAAAAACGTGTCATTAGTAAAATATGAAAATGTTGGACTCTAAGTTTTTGTATGAAAAATTTTTTAAGAAACATAATTACTTAATTAAAGTAAATAAAATAAATAAATAAGAATAAAAAGCATTAAATTAAATATAATAAAAACAAAATTTAGTGGACGTAGAAATGTACAAGAAACATGGTAATATGGTTTTGAAACACTTACTTTATATCTACAGGGTGTTTATGGTTGGTCGTTAATTTATAAAAACCTTGAAAATTGGAAAAAACGTAATTAATTATATAACCGTTAATTTTAAGATTTTACAACCTTAATACTTTTATGTCTAGAATTAAGTGTAGAATTCGAAAATGTGGAAATATATAGGGTGTTCCATTTAAAAAAATAAAGTTATCATTGATCAAAGTTTTTAAAAATGAACGGACAACCACCAACACCCTGTATAAAGCAAGTTTTCCAAAACTACATCAGCTTATTGCTTGTATATTTTTACTTCAAACGTAAGAAAAAAACTTTGGAAAAAGTGTATCATTGTCAAGATTTGAATTTTTATTTACATCTATGTTTTTATAAAAAAAAATGAAAAAGTGTAAATAATTATAATACCGTTAATGTTAGGACCGTACAACCTTAATACTTTTATGTCTAAAATGAAGTGTAGAATCTAAAAATTTAAAAATATACTGTTCTGTTTAAAATAACCAACTTTGTGTCTACTTCCGGTATAACCGGAAGTACCAGAAAGATGGAAATATTTTCGTTAAATAGAGCACACTGTACAATGGGCGTGTACCAATTTTTAGATCCAAATTGTGTTTAGTAATAGAGTTATGTCTACTGTCAACTCGTCGTGACACACCCTGTATAAATGTTCCGCCACGAAGGTTTTCTACTAGATGGCGCCTAATAAATGTGATGTGACAATTTAAATAGAATTTAATTTTATTTACAATTAGGTACTTAACTCACCAGGTTGGATGGCTCACTGCTCAAAATCATGCAGAAAACATCATGATCATAAAACTTTTTTTATGGCAAGTTTCAATTTGATTTTTTTGAAAGAATATACAAAAGAGAGGTAATTTTTTAATTGAAGCTACTGAGGGTAGGTACTTATTGTTTCATAAAAGTTAACCCTTGCGAGTATACCTAATCCTAAAATAGCAAAATTATTTGATAATTTAGAAAATAACATGATTGCAAAAATGAACATTATTACGCATAACCCTGCACATCGTATTTTATACCTTGGTACGGTATAGTTTTTTACAAAAAAAAAATTTATTGATATAAGTAAACACTGAAATCTTATTGCAGTTGTATTACATTTTTTTGTAATAATTTATATTGATAGTCTACTTACCGAATTCTTCTAGTAAATACATCCATAAAAAGACCCTTCTGATGCTCTGATATTTTCCACACCCCCAATCCAATCCCCACCACATAGACATAAGCTGCGGTGTTGCTCAACATTGCTCTATTATTCGCCTCAATCAGCAACGTGTCTATAGACAAAGATAGCCTCTTCTCATAAGCGTTATTATTGAAATACGCATCCCCGTACTGTAGTTTCATAATGGCGGGATCTTTTTCGTTTTTAATTGAATCATAAATCAAATTTGGTTCCTCATAAAAATTCATAAATAAATTTTGTAATGATGTAGATGAACCATAACCGTAAGATTCAACATTTTGCTCTTTGGTAATGACAATATCTCGGTGTTCCATGACAAAAGGTTTTTCAAATCTAGTTCCGATTAAACCGATTATGATTCCTACGTCTTGGACGTCACTTTGATTGGGTTCTCCAACGTTATATCTATCACCCTTGTTAATATAATGTGTGTAGGATGAAACTGACAGAAGAGCTGATAATTTCATTTCGTCATAGCTCAAACACTTTTCAAGGGTAAGTGGTGGAAAATGCCAGCCTGCACTTTTCCTCTTTCTTCCTTCATCCATAATTACATAACTGTCACAACTTCCAACAAACACCACAGCTCTTTTGTTCAACAATCTATCAATAAATTGTACCAAAGTCATATTTGCATAAAATTTCTTCTCAATTTCAGAACCTGAATTTCGTTTATACAAAAGAAATCTAACAAACAGATCCAGGGATTTTTCATGTAGTACAGGATAAACCGAGTTAATATTTCTTTTTAAGGTTTCCTTTGGAACTTTAGTTTTTAGTTTTTTACACCTTACCGAATCTATCGGAAATTTTATAGGGAATTTATTGCTTTTCTCTTCAAGTTCTTCCAAGGTTACGTTTGGAACACATTGTGTTTTGTTTTCAGTGAGGAGATTATATTTCTCCGAGGTCCAGACTGGACGTTGGGTGGACCACGAATTGTTCATGTTTGAAGCGAAACTTTTGCTACAGACCAATACTCTGAAATGAAGATAAACACGCGGGTACTCATTTGTTTCATTATTATGACATGTACTGGGAGTTTTAATGTAAAAACAAATAGGTATATTTCACTTCTAAATGGTAACACATTTTAATTTGCAAAATAAATTTGAGAAACATGTAAGGTTAGATTGTATTAAATTATTAGGTGTTATGAGTAGAAGCGCTTTTTTTTCAAAATTTAAAAAACTACCTACAATTAGACCGGGAGCTGAAAGGAGTTGAGTATGCAAAATATGAGGACCGCATTTTATCAATTAATATAAGCTCATAACAGCTCAAAGATTAATATTTTGGATGTTGCCGTTCCAATTTTTTCCCCTCCCCTTTTATATTTTTAATAGAGGGTGGTCCAGGTGGGAGGTGATAGAGCATCAAAAAAAGTAGACTTTAATGAAAAAACTTGCTCAAAAATCTTTTTTAACAAAGATACAGTTTATAGGATAAGAACTCGTTTTGTTACCATAACTTCTAAACCACTCGATCGATTTCCGTTAAATTTCGCACACAGAGTAATGTAGTACATTTTTAAGTAACGATGCGGTTTATTTATAAAAAAAATCTCCAGTGGCGTAGATACTGGGGGGACTGCTCCACTTTTCTCCTTCAATCTTCGACGCCACTGGATATTATTGCGAAGAAATTTCAAAATTCCACTTCTCACTAATTTCGTCTGTTCTCCTATCTGCTGTTTTTATAATAATGATCCACGATTGTAATTTTTTAATTACATATTTGATATAAGCTCATAATAACAGCTCAAAGATTAATATTCTGAATGGTCTAAGTTTTTTCCCTCCCCTTGAGTATCAAAGAAATCGATTGAGCGCATGCTATGGAGTCATTTTAATGATTATTTCAGTGACAATAGGAGTGGACTTCGGATTATACAGGTTCTGAAACTTTTCACTAATTTCGTCTGCTGCTTTTATAATAGTGATCAACGATTGTGATTTTGGCTTTTTAACTAAGTCTCCTATTGCATCACAAAACAAACACGATAACTCGTTCGATCTTTTTCTCTTCAAATTTGTCACTTGTAACGAAATTTTTTCACGTTTTTTAATAAAATACTTTATTTAGGTACTCAAATACAAGAAAAACATTGACACATTGCTACAGTGCATTTTTGGAAATTTTGGCGCCCTCTATCTTTTTGGGAACTAACTACAGAGAGTTCGGCGTGAGACAAAAAATGTTGCAAATTTTGAGCTATACAATTTTTGTCCTTACAGTTTTTTTCTCAGACCAACAGGACATAAGACAAATCCAAAAATCGATTCCAAACTTTTTTCTAGTTGGCGGAGATATGCCATCTTGACATTTTACCTTTCGGACCATCAGAAACAACATATTAAAAATTCAGCCTACCCGCAAGTTTTTCGATCTTAAATATCTGATTGACTGTACTAGTAGTGATAACATGATAATAGGGCAAGAGGATTGAAATGGACCATCCCATCTGCCGACAATATGATTTTTTTCATTATTTAAAAAATTGAGTTGATGACGTCAGCGGAAAAACAAAACGTCGCACGAGGAAAATTTTAACGTCATTTTATAAAGCACAAAAAGTGTCCATGTCAAAGTGATTTTGGTTTTTCGATATCTTGAAAAATAAGTGGAGAAAAAAATAAAAACGAACAGACAAAAATTTGGTTTTTACCAAAAGTTTCCAGAACTACAAAAAATATTTTCGATTTCTTAACGGCTTATGATTCACCACATTATTATGCAACTTTGCCCAAATTTAACCAAAGCTGTATCTGTTACCGTTTCTGAGATCCCTGTAGTGAGAAGCGAATTTGAAACAGCCTGTATTTAGGTTTAAGGTTTAAATTAACAAAAATATACTTGAAATGTTATATCTCTAGAAGAAGCAGAGATGAATCAAGACAATCTTTGAGTTTTTTTTTTCATAGCCTACTCTAATTAGTTTTTATTATTTCAATCGAACGTCATCGGTTTGAGTCTCTCGCTATGTATTTAATAAAAATTTATTATTGACTTACGTAGAAACAGTAACACAAATGTGTTTAATTATCGCATATTTTCTGCAACAATTTACAATCACACAGTAACACAACATGTATACCTACTGATAACGTGAGAGATACGAATTTATGAATTCACAGGAAATATTAAATAGCCTTGAAATTAATGAGTAAATAACATGAGATTACGCTCAAATGAAACTGACACCGATACAAATAAATACCAGTACCAGACTGATTGCTCATAATATTGATTCTGATAGAGGAAACGGATATTTGATATAAATTGTGGATGACAAAAAAATTTAAAAATATTTCTTAAGTATACTACTTGCTCAATAAAAAAACGTCACTAATGTTTAATTACTTAATTTTATAAAATACCATTATCCTAAAATTTAACCTTGCTACCTAATAAGTATTTACGATAAAATTTCCTTAAACAAAGGATTCCCCCGTTCCATACTTTGAAATAACAAACTAAACAATGCAAATGGATTAGATATTAGATATGTTAATTGCGTTGCCACCTAACCGCATCAATAATTTGGTACATATTCATTTGTAGAAACAGAAACATAAACCATGGAAAGTTGGCAATAAGAAACTACATAACTCACAATAACTTACAATTCCGAAGATTTTGACGATCTGTGAATCACTTAGCTTAATTAACTATTTAAATAAACACTACTTCAAGAAATAAACTATAATTATTATTAATTGCAGTAACCATGAGTCACTTTTTTTCATATTCATCGAGGATCTCATTAATTTTTCGTTTACGCTCAATTTTTTCTGCTGCAGGCCGAGATTTTGAAGTTGCAGCTACTTTTCTGCCTGGCATTTTTTTTCACCACCTTATAATTTCCATCGCCAGTAATTTTCCACGTTTTCGGATATCTAAAACATTTTTAATTGTGATGTAATTTCGTGCACTTTTTCACTATTACAACACTAATAACACATTACTATTATGTAGGTACCGACATATTACTAATCTACTAATTGTATCTACGTTTAATTACTTACGTTGAAGTGATCCTCACAACAATAATATTTACTTCTTGTTGGTTTATATTAATACTTTAAAAAGGACATTGTAACTTTTGCTAAAAAAAAATGTGTGTCTAAAATGAGCTCTAGTTTCCAAAAAAACATTTTTTGAAAAATAGGCAATAGGTCTATTGAAACATGTAAGAAAAATTTACTGTATGCGTGAACTAATCGATGTTTTAGTAATAAAAATGTACCGTCCGAATTTAATGAAGAGAAATTTCTGGTCTACGTGCAAGAGAGAATTGGTAAGAATTACGTGGCTTCACGAGTTCTTTCAGACTGACCTATCCTACAGCTATGCAAATCGATTACATGCGAACGTCAGAAATAAATAAGTCTGAGATTTACCAGTATATTTTTTCAAGTTTATAATAAGTTTATACTAACTACTTATCTCATTTATGATACTAACTGAATACTGAATTTCAAATATCGCTGCAAAACAGGTTCAATAAGTGTACGTGTTACAAAAGATCAATGCTAGGCACGTTAATCAAGAACATCAAATATCCAGATTGTAATCTGAAGACGGGGTTATTTTTAGAATAAAAACCCACGTACTTTTCGCATCCCGCTGTTTTTCCTACAACCAACAAGAAAAACATGCACGACCTTGATGTTAGTTAATCGTATTGAACATTGAGGGATAATCCTAATTATCGGTGAATTAATATTCATTATAATACCTATGCATGTTGGTTTATCGTATTTGCTACATATTTGCATTAATATGATTTGTTTACGTTTTGGTTTTCCTATTTTCCTTTGTTTATATTTGTGAAAAACCCGAGCTATGTATATTATTAGAACTACCGAAAAACCCGATGTGGAATTTTGGTGTTTGTTATTCCAATGCAAAAAGTACATAACAATCATTTTATCATTTATGAATACTATTATAGTGGAAGAGTTAGAGGAGGCAAAATTACAGAAATTTATTTATTTAGTTAATAGGTATTATCATTCACAAAATGTCCAAACCAAAAAAGGGGTATTTTATTTTCATTCATCTCTTAATGCATATACAGAGTAACTAATGCCAACTAGCCCAACGATTGAGTGAGACGGAGAGTAACAACGCATGGTCGTGCACTGTGCTCTGGCTGGATCTGCTTTCTGTCTCAGCAGTCGGCTAGAGTTCGCACAGTGTAAGAACAACACACCAATAAAGTTGTGCAGATGCAATAAGTTGGACCGGACGAATCCAACTTTGTAATGCGACTCATCCGTAAACACCTTATATCAAGTATTTACCACGAGTTAGCAATAAATTTACTTAAAAATACTTTTTGACGAAAAAAATTATAAGAACAAAACCATAAAACTGTGATTTCCCATATACCTACGGAATATTTTTGTATAAATAATTGTTAGATATACCATTTCCAGAAAACAATAATTATTTTAATTTCTTGTTTCAAATTCGCGATTTTTATTTCAATTCATAAAATGTCAACATTGATTCGCATAAATTGAGTAAGTAAATTGCCTTGACCTCCAATCCGTCTTCCAACTAACGTAATTTAATTAACTGATTACCATATAAAAAACCAATGTTTTTAGACATAAAAAATTGTCCCATTCGTAAATAAAACCAGACGGGTTTTTCACAACTATGTACATAAAGTAATCTAATAAACAAAACGGACGAATTTGTAAACAATATGACTAAACATAACAAAAACTAATTATCTTATTACAATTATAGATTTCGGTACAGTCCCTTTGTTACAGTTGGATAATTTTTATAATTATACAATTTGATACACCTACGTGTATATCATTTGATTGCTATCTGTGGTCTTCAGAACAAAACCCCGCAAACCGGCGTGTGGTATTTTACTGGTTTTATCTTTTAATTGTTTACTCACACTAAGCACGAGCACAAGAATGCGTTATCAATTATTATTTAGAACCACGTACATGGCTCATAATAATTGTATAAGTATTTAATAGAAAATACTATCAGCTGATAAATAAATAATATTTTCTCCCAATCGAGAACAATTTGTTGATATTAATGGCAATAATAAATCTCTTTATTGCTATGTTTTTGGTCTCATTAAAAAAATATCAATATTTATGTTTTTATTGATCTGCGACACATTGTCAGTTTCCCAAACAACTTTCCGAAATCCCAAATGATGCGTTCTTGGAAAGCTTGATGGGGAATTATTTCTCTTAACATTTAAATTCCACTGAAATTTCCACGAGTTATAATCAATAAGTTTTTGTTATATCTCTGTAACCACTGAAACACGTTCGTCGAAATTCTAATTAAATATTAAAACTTTAGTGCTCCAGTTATTACATAAACTGTTACCTATACTACTTTTCCTGAAACTTTCCAGTTCCATTTTAAACAATTATTAACATTGATTTCGGGATTTGCCGTAATTTCTCTTTGGAAATGTTTCAAGAATATCATTAAAATTTTATAGGAGACATGTTTTTTGAAACATTAAAAATTTATAGTTCAGAAAAATATTCTGCTCATTTAAAAGATCGTATAAGATGCACTTATTTATCATCACTCAGCATTATTTAATGTCATTGAAAGTGATAATACCGTACGACCTTTGATAACAAAATTACTCTCTAAATAATCAGCACTTGTATTTGTTTATAAATTAAATTGATTCACATTTCCTCAAAATATATATAACATATGCATTAGTATATAATACATTCTTGCAGAATATTTGAAGCAACGTAAATTTTTAATAATGTATAAATAAACAATTTAACGGAATTAACAATTAACGCCTGGCTCGAGTTTCAACTTGTAGGTACGCTTTTGCCGACCTTCACTTTTTATACGGAACATTATAATTGGGTTTTATGATTATTTTATTCTCGTTGGGATATTGTTTACCTACAATAATTTGCATGAGTGTGTGTCTGCCTGCACCTTTGGAATTTTATTATTAAGCAAATTTTATATTTTTGTACTCAACCGGTTTCGCCTTACGACATCTTCAGAACGTACAAAAAACGATTTTTGTCGACAAGTGAAATAAAACGATATACATGAAAAAAGTAACTACAATATAGTTTTTTCTTTTTAAAGTAAAAGGTTTTACATATCTATATCTTGTAGGTATATCCGTGAGCGTGAATAGGACAAAATGCAGGATATACCTTTAATAGTAAATATTGCTTGGTCATCAATGGTCGAGAGTTTAGTAATTTTATTTCTTTTATTTTCTACATGGATATATTTGCCATGTAATGTGCCCTTAGGCCTTAGGTATGTCAAATAATTTTCTGATATTTTGCAGAATATATTTCAAAATTTTATTTTTAATTATTGTCTCAATTGGATCAATATATATGTATTTCCAAATTTCGAAGCAGTAAGTAGGTAATATGCAAAACAATAATTCTTGACATTCTATGATTTTGTATTATAAATTTTAAAATCCAATGGAATTTCTGAAATACAAAATTTTTTTCTATTTACGTAAACAAAATAAAACTTCCGGTATTTTCGTCAGTATTTGTTTTGTTTTTTGTTGGAATAGTGGTTGGTCTTGTTTAGTAATTAACCTGTTAGGAATTGAACTAGGTAAATATGATCTTAAGTTAATTGTGATGACGCAGTCAAAATTATAACTAAATGCAGAGTTCAAGATGTATTTAGGTGTAATTTGCATGAAGTACTTCAGTTTAAATCAACAACAAAATTATAAAATACGAACTTTACACTCAATTTAATTGACCAATGACCATAAAAAATTATTTAGAATTTCAGAAACAACATCAATAGAATTTTCTCTATAAAATTATACATATAACAACAAAATAATAAAGTAACAACAACCACAAACTATAGTTCAGACTATGGATTACGAGCGAGGGAGAAGAAATATAGGCAGACCTAAGAAACGATTGGGGGACCAACTATGAAGTGGAAACAAGACAATAATTACTTATATTAATCTAATTTGTGAATATTAATATGATGATAAATTATGTACTAGGTACGTACCTAACAGAGAAAAAGATCGGATCCAAGAAAAAATCGATGCATCTTCAAATAAATTCATCTAATAAGAATTTCAATGGGGGGGTTACAGTTTCTCAAATTCCATCGTTTCTTTTGGAAGTATTTAAAAAGAAACCCTGATATTTTTGCACAAAATAAAAAATTTTAAATTGGATTTTGTTATACATTTTTATATATTTTGGAATGATAAATAATAGCTACATATTTTTGAATATTTTTTTAGTACTTTTCTCTTTGTTGTCTTTCACCAGAAGTTTTCAACATGGATAAAAGTATTGAGTCGAAAATTTCAGAAAATTACTGATAAATTACTTCAGAAAATTGTTTTAGACCAAATTTGAAATGTACATATGTACTTCCGGAAATATGATTTTTGGAAAATCCTTCAACACCTTATTGAAGTACGTTAGGTTAAAAGTTAATAAATCCGCAGGATTAAATAATTACTCTCGCAAAATATTTAAATAAATCAAAAATATTTTTCATATGATGCGACCTCTATCTGGTGGTCACTTTTATGTAGGGGTATATTATATTTTGTAAATATGTATAGAGGAAGGGATTTGTAAAATACAAGAACTAATAAAAAACAATACTCCTATAATATAACACAATAACATACATTTCAGGTAGCTTTTCTTGCTAAGTCATCAATCTTATATATGGACGGAAGCAACAGAAATAATCTAGTTGTTTCCAAAGACAGGACAAAGTCCGCCTACAAATTGAATTTTAATAATCGAGCAAAAAACTACTATTTGAATGGTTAAGGACCGTAAAAAATACTGGAAAGTTCAAAAAACCCAGAATGTATTCAGATTCTTCCGTTCCTTTCAACCTTTTATGAGTTTTATGTAACTGAAAATTTCCAATATATTTACTAACACTTCCGCAGAGAAACTAATCGAAAAAAATATTCCCAACTTGTAACTTGATACCTTCCCCTCTCTCATGGGAGTAGCAATTTTCCAAAAACTCATTCAAGCTCTATTACAACATACGTAAATTACCAATTAAACAGTAAATCCCCAATCAACAGTCCCAGAAACTAGATTGACTACACGCTTATGCAATTTATTGCAGCCTCCTCCCACCGGACCACACGAAGCAAAATCCATTCATTAAATTCCAAAAACCGTTTGGAAAATACGCCGGACAACGATTTTTATTCCATTACAGCGCCCTTCACGATAACATACTTTTCATAGAATGACTAATCACATATTTGGAATGCTTCCAGCACGTTAATTCATGTCTGGGTATTCCTCGAAGCACGCGGTTCAATCCCCCCATGCAACTCCCCTCCAAAGTGGACGCCGGCGCCGAGGATATAAATTCAATTCCACGCCACGTTACGTCATTACAGACAAATCCTATTCAGAGTGTGAACGTTGAAAATTCAAGCTCTGAGTTTTGTTATTAGTGTTACACAATATTGTATAGTGTTGGATAATATTTCGACAGCTGAAGATTTTGTGTGAAAAAGTGTATAAATCAGTGAAGATTAACTATTTCAAGAAAATGTGTGTTTCAAAGGATACTAGCAGCAACAAGTGCAAAATGATCAATAGGTAAGGATGTGTTTAGTTATTGTTAACTTGTTAACATCGTGGTGATAATTGAGCATTTTTTCAAGTCAAGTTGCGTTATTTTTATTCTTGTCTCAGAATTCAAACAAAATTTTCCAAAATTATTCTTGAAAACGTTGTAAAATCGAATTTTTACTGTGGATTAATGGGTTTAAGTTGGAGTCTTAAATACCAAATGGATTTTCATCATAGTTAACAGATATTATTTTGGATATTTCTCAAAATTGTTACTTTTGGGGTATCAAGAACATTTTTGTCTAAATAGGTAGCGATTGGAAATTTAATTGCTATCCCACTTTTAGTCTTCATATGAAGCAAATTCTCAAAATAATACAAGTTATTTAACTAATTTTCCAACTCATTCCACAATAATAAAATTTTTTCCATCCCCACTCCACAAATATCATTTCCTCCTTTTCTAAAACCCAAAAACAAACATTTAACACTTATCACCCAGCACGTTCCTGATAATAACACATCAATTACGCCGATAATTCGCAACACCATAAAATCCACAGAGTATTTTCACGTGTTAATTTTTCGGAAAAAAAATCGCTATCACCAATTTATTCATCAATCAAAACAAAAACATCGCATGTTTACCCGCAATGTTATTAACGTGATCCTTAATTTTCAGGAGCAAGCTAGGACGAGCGGTTCAGGGTGTTTTGACCCGAGCCAAGGTTGAGCGTCGCCTCATTTGCGGGTTGTTCCCAGCAATTTCTTACCTTGAAAAATCACCCGATGATGTACTATTGTGCGTGTTACCACAAACCAGTCCAGGAGATGCCACCACCCATATACAAACTGTGCTCCTGCAGGCTTTCTGCTATGAGAACTATATTCCTGTTATACAGGTAGGTCAAGGCCATTAATGGTTTATCTTTTATTAATTTAATGAGTAAGCAGTTATTTTGTTGAATTGTGGTGAAATGTAAACAGATATTGTTGTGAAATTTGTTTATGCAAACAATAATGCGGTTAGTAAAGTGAAATTTATAAAAACTGTTTTGTGAAAATTTATATTAAATAAATTTATAGAAACATAATTGTTTTGTAGGTGAAAGAAGTTCGAGCTTCAAGATCTATAACAATAACTCAAATTTAGTCAAAACTTAGATAGTTTCTTTCAGTTTTTCAAAATATACTAGGAATCAAAATACTAGAATAAATTTATTAAATAATATGACTCAATTTTCTTAAACAGCCAACAAACTTTCTTCTTATATTTTGAAAAAGTTAGTTTTCAACACAATTACTTCTAGTACTTATCTTAAAATAAGTTCAAAACTAGCTTCCTATTAGAATTAACACTTCGAGATCTATCAAAATATTTCCGAAGTCAATGTAACTTAAATTTAATTATATTTAGCAAGTTGCTCAAAAATGTAATTAATTAAATAATTCGAAATGTCTTTTCGAGGTTTAAGATTTCTAGATAATTTTTACATCATAAAAATATATTAATTATTTCTTCGACATTGTAGAAAAGCGACAAAAATTCATATCCAGGAACACTTTGGACAAGGTTTTTAATAGAGCACAACTGGAACCGGTTTTAAAAAAATTGAGTAGTTAAACCCGATTTAAATAAAAATTCGGGTTGTTTATTAAGTTGTGGAAATTTTATATAAAAATCACGAGTTTTCGTTCAAGAATCAAGAGGCATGTGGAATGTGCAATTATGTATGTTTTTTGTCGGATTCGATTTTTTTAATACCTTTTCAAACTTTTCCGGTGATCTTTGATAAGTCTTATAAACTTAGTAGTTATGATACTATTCCATTAAACTTTTTTTGTCTTTTGTATGGTCTAAATGTGAAACTAACCAAACAGTTTTAGGGAAGATTTGATTGTTGAAAAATAATATTTTAATTAATTGAAAGCATCTATTAATATCGTTCTATTAAAGCATTTTTTTCTATCGTAAATCAATCACTCAGAATTTCTTCTAAATATTCTAGAATTTAGGCACAGTAAAAGTCTAATCTTGAAATAATGATGAGTAATATTTATAAACTTTTTGTATAACTAACTGAGGTATCTCCAATTGTTTGCCCAAAAAGTGATAATGTTGAATATTTTGTCATAACATATCGTTTTTATGACCTAACCTAACTTAATCTTCAGCAATTTTTTGTCTTGTTTGAGGTAAAATTTGCAAAAACACCACAAAAAATATTTTATTATTTTTTGATCTTTTTGGTCCTGCGACATTTTTATTACTTAAAAAGAAGTAACAAAAACCTTAGTCTACAAAATTTAACATTTTTCTTGGAGAATGTGGGCATTAGTTTAAAATTTAAAGACAGATTGTAAATAAATCACAAAATTCAAATTTAAAACTTTTTCTGTGCTCAAAATATTTTCCTTGATAATTTTTATTAATAACCTGTTTGAAGACATTGATTTTGCAATAAAAGCCAATATAAAGTGACCTTTTAGTAAGAAGGTTTTTTCAAGAAAGTAACATTCTCCAATAATACAAAATTTACCTATATTATCAATTTTATATGATTATTAAAATTATTTTATATAATTTCATAAATGACTTATATTTTCCAGCTAATGATTACAAAATGAAGGTCAAACGAATATAACTTCAATTAAAAGAGAAATTTGTGATAACAAAGTCTTTAAAACATGTTTTTTCAAAAACTGACATTCACCAATATTAATCATATTTTTTCAATTTCAATTTACATTCTCAATTTTATTTTTATATGAATATTCTTTAAAAAATAAATTATTATTTGCATAATTTTTAATATTTTCCAACTAATGATTATATAATGAAGGTCAAACGAATATAACTTCAATTAAAGGTGAAAACATTGAAAACTGTAGCAACAAAAATTCTTTAAAATATGTTCAATCAGTATATCAAATCTACACGTTATTTGTCCTCACATTTCTCCAAACACCTTGCCAAATCGTTCCCCAAACTAATCCGATAACACTTCCACGAATCTTGAAATCCTCCTAATGATTATCGATTCTGGCTCCTATTGTTTTCCTCGCAATACCTTCATCGTAATCAGTTTGCTAGATTTTTCACCCTGACGCAAACAACGTGCAAAAAGCATTGATATTTTGTGCACATGTTCATTGAATAACAATATCATTTGAATTTAGGTCGAGACCCTGTTTTTCATTTAATTCACAACAAATGCTTTGCTAAGCGCGCGTAAGTTTTGCTGACGTACATCATGCGGACTTTCACTTGGATTTTATGGGGAATTTGCCCAGAGCTGTTATAGTTTCTGTATTATGGTACATGGTCGTGATACCGTGGAATTCCCCACGTAGAGTACCAGTAACTCGCGCAAAAGGTTTTTTGTCTTACTGTTTACATAACACCAAAATTCCCTAATTGTAACTGGATAAGGATATTATGCTACAAATTAAATTATTTGTAGCAAAAAAATGTTGTTATACATTTGAAATAAACAAAGATAAATGTAACACCTACAATGTTTTTAAAAGTTCATTTGCGTCAACTGTTGTTAATATTGACTTACTTTATTTAAACGATAACATTTTTAAAACTTTATTTACTTATGTATAATTATTTTAATTCCAGGTTGACAGTAGTGAAAAACTAGGCGAATACTGTGGACAAACTTCCAACAGATCCAGGTTCGACTGTCTATGTGCCATAATCACTAAAGATTTGACCGTCCCAATGGACAACAACAACTACGACATACCAATGTCGACAACAGAACAATTTCTAACCGATTTCTATGAATGCACACTGGAGGAATTTCCAAGACCAGTCATCCAACTGCCCATTTGAAATTGAACCAGTGCTGAAGACAACAATTGCTATGAAATGGTTGATTACATTCAAAACAAAAAATAAAATAAAACACAGCTGACAATCTCCGGAAACGGAATTTAAACTCGTTACAATGTATTATTGAACGACGTTGAAAATGTTGTTATAGTGCAATTTTCAAGGAATTAAATTGTGGTTTAAGATGTGTTGAAACCTCGCCAGAATGGCATATGTGACCTCGAGCATCCGACTTGGAGGACAAAGGAAATATTGTTCCTTTTATTGTTGAAATTATGAGATCGTCTAAAATTTGATTATATTGTTTAGAATTTCAATTATTACCTCATTAATTAAGTTAAGATAATTATATTGTTTGTTCCAATTAATTTACATTAAATAATAATGTATTGGAATGCTGAAAGCTTACAGCAATATTGTTATGTTTTTTATAACTATGGGCACAAGATTTTGTGTTCTTTGTACAGGAAAGTTATGTTTATAAGAGCCGATTGTTAAAATAAACTTGTTTTTATTGTTCTAAACAAAAATTGTAATGATATGAAATAAAAGATAGTAAAAAAGTTTCTTTGTATTATACATATGTAAAAGTATGGTACCTACCCTATCCCTCCTTTTAATTTTCTCGCCTATATTATTAAAGAAAAAAGATGGTACTTATTTTAACTCATTTTAGAGCCGTTTGACACGACACTAATTTTAGTACTAAATTGAATACTAATTATGCGCGCGCAGATTTAGTAAACTTGTTACAATAAATAAGAGCATGTTCTATTTTTTTGTGTACAATCTGACTAAATGTGCGTAAATTCGGTGCAGTAGTGTACAATGCTGTACAGAAGAAATTGAATTTAGTCCTATTGTTTATTATTAATTTTTCAACTAAATCTGCGCGCGCATCACTTGTATGAAGTTTAGTACTAAAATTAGCCTCATGTCAAACAGCTCTTAGTCATATAACTAAATTGCTCCTTAATTTAAAAAAAAATGTTTTAAGAATATAAGTTAAACTGTTTAAGGAAATATTTAATATATTAATGTATTTTTCTCTATTTGAAAATGATGATACCTAAGTACTCTTTAATAATAATAAACTAAACTTGGGATGTATGTTTATTTACAATTTCTGTTATTATTTCACTAATTTGAACTACTTATTTACATTAATTGTTTTTTGTTTTTGTTTATTACAGTTAAATTACTTATATTTAATTGTATAATATGAAATACTTGAAATAATAAAATAAAATCGATATAAATATGATAAGAGTATCTACTCTGCTACAGTACAGTTAATTTTTTTTTTGTATGACCACTTATATTTTTAAAGTAGATCATAGTTTTATCGAATTTCTTATATTTATACGAACCGATGAAAATGTTAACCAATTTATTATTGCTATTGTTTAGAAACAAAAACTGTAATGTTAATTAATAAACAAGAAACTTAAGAAGGAACTGTCTTTTTATTTTAGTTATAAGTACGAGCTTATCCTTTCCTATTACCTAAGCATATTTTACGTACAAGGTGTTCCAAAGATGTTACGTTACAGTGGGATAAAAAATATTTTGATTAGGTACTCAAATTAGTCCTTCAGCTAGGGGTCAAAAGGTAGGAAGTAAAAGTGGGATGAGACGACGCAGTGCTTTCTGAAGGTTTTTTGGTCGCTGAATCCGAATTCGTGCGTTGTTTTTCAATAAAGTGGTGCAAACAAAAGTTATTAACAATTTATTGTTTAAAATTAAAACGCAATAACTCGAAAAGTATAGATTTTACCGAGCATTTTACCAAAAAAAGTTTCAAACAAAAGTTGTTCAAAATAAAAAGACTCTCCGAAAAGGTCATATGGTATTTTGTCATAAAGTCGCTCAAACAAATGTTATTAACAATTTATTGTTTAAAACGGAACAAACCAAAAAGCATACATTTTAGGAGAGTCTTTTTATTTTGCACAACTTTCGTTTGAAACCTTTTTTGGTAAAATGTACACTTTTCGAGTTATTGCATTTTAAACAATAAATTGTTAATAACTTTTGTCCGAGCAACTTTATGACAAAATACCATAGACCTTTTCGGAGAGTCTTTTTATTTTGAACAGCTTTCGTTTGAAATTTTTTTTGGTAAAATGTATACTTTTAGTTTTCGAGTTAATTTAAACATTTAAACAATAAATTGTTAATAACTTTTGTCCGTGCGACTTTATGACAAAATACCATATGAACTTTTCGGAGAGTCTTTTTATTTTGAACAACTTTTGTTTGAAACTTTTTTTAAAATGTTCGGTAAAATCTATACTTTTCGAGTTATTGCGTTTTAAACAATAAATTGTTAATAACTTTTGTTTGCACCACTTTATTGAAAAACGACGCACGGATTCGGAATCAGCGACCAAAAAACCTTCAGAAAACACTGCGTCGTCTCATCCCGCTATTACTTCGTACCTTTTGACCCCTAGCTGAAGGACTAAATGTTAAGTCAGTTTTTCAATCGATGCTAGTTCTAGATAGCCATACTTTAACATTTTTTTAATACCCTTTATTTAAGCAATCTGTCCATAATTAATCATTTAGAATTAAAAAACTATTCTACAAAATATTTTTGAAAAAAAATCATTAGCCTGGGGAAACTTTTAGTTAAGCCTATTAACGTCTACTAGAGGGATAAAAATAATTTCGTACTTGAGTAGAAAATCAATAATACATATCAGTGAGAATTTTATTACATATTAATAAAATATGCATGTACCTATATTCGAATTAATCCATTACATCCAACACGAACTTTGATTATAAACAAAATAAAAATGATATTTGTCTGTATTTATATTAGATAAATTACGATTAGTCCTCGTATGAAAAAATAAATGAATCAAAACAATTTACCTGATTATAACGGAACCCTAATTCAGTCCAACAGTTACACAAAACATGAAGTTCAAAAATACGATAACTCCATCAAAATCAAAATTAAATAATGGCGATACATTGTATAAATTTTTCCACACTATCAGTTGGTTATACTATTCCTGCAAAATCGCAGGTTTAGCTCCATATTCTTTCAGAAAGAAAAACAAAAAGATCGTTGTGGTAACATCGAAAACCGATTGGATCTATATTGGTTTCACTAACATTATTTACGGGATTCTAGCACTGTATGCCATAATAAGCGTGATATTGGACGAGGAAAACTATGTGAAATACGGAAAAAAAATAGTAGTAGTGGTTATAGTTCACATAATGCTTGGGATGTTGTTTTTCTCCATCGACTACAAATTTCTCACGAGAAAGCTCTTGGTGAAATCTTTTAACCTTCTTGCACAAATCGATAGGGTTTTTCATGAAAACCACCTAGAAATTAATAACAAAAGTTTGTCCAGGGCGAACATTATCCTGGTTTTAACCATGTGGATTTCTCTTTTAATGCGATCTCAGGTATTATATCATGTAGTCAACATCGATATTCTGCAACAGACTACAGTTTTCCTCAATGTGAGCATCAAATTGCTTACAAGATACGAATGTACTATCTACATGTCGCATTTAAACGCCCGTTTCCAACTGATAAACAATAACATCAAACAGTGGTATAAAGGGCGAAGTACCGAAAACTTGATGTTTGATCCAGTCGAAGCCTCTGCAATCGGAGACAAGTTAAACACTTTGTGCACATTGCACTTTAAGCTGTGCAATGTGTTTTTGCAAATAAATAAAGCTCTTGCGTTTCTTGTGGTTTTGGGTACCGCAGTTTCAGGTGCTGATATTTTCTTTGAGTGTTATTGCTTGTATCACTTTAGTGGCTACGATATCAGTAAGATTAATGCGTTTTATATTATTTGTCCGATCGTGTGGTTGTTCTTTGAAACTGTGGAGCTGTTTTTAATGGTGGATGCGTGTGCAAAAACTTGTAACCATGTAAGTGGAAATAATTTTAGGGTAGATATTCCGAAAAATCAACGCTACGATTTTATTTGGAATTTTTTTAATAAAATAAATAATGATCAAAGAAACCACTTAAACTTACATAATGTTAAAAAGAAAATATCACTATTAGAAAAAGAGGGAATCTCAAAACGCGCCCATGGATAGGCATGCCCCTGCTTCAGATTTAAATTTGACGATTTTAAACTTTAAAACTTTATCACTATGAAACTATGACTACCAATAAAGTAGGAATTTAAATAAAAATTTCAATTCAAACTTTTTCGTTTTGTACTCTATTATAAAATGAATTTTTTTGCTTAAATACTTCCTGCTAGTACTTTTTTCTTTTAATTAGCAATATTAACAAAGATCTAATTCTAGGCAAACGAAACTCCACTATTACTGCATGAATTTCGAAATAACATAGACAATTTGAAATTGGAACTTCAGGTTAGTTAGTTTTCCTTTTTCTTAAATTATATGTATTTTTTGTTTTCTTATAATTTCAGATACAAGAGTATTCGTTACAATTTGTCCATCAAAATATTGAATTTTCTGCACTGGGATTCTTTAAAGTTGACTATACGTTATTATATTCGGTAAAATATTTAATTAAATCTAGTAATAAGTATTCCAAATATTGCGGGTTCATTATTATTATAAGTACCTAGCATACAGGCCCCCCTTCATCCCCTCAACCCATAAGCCATAATTCCACCCATTCTCCCAGTAAATAATGAATGAAATTATGGCCATTCTCAAAGGCAATTTCTTTGTAATTGAAAAAACGTCTAAATCCGAAATTTAAGATCCAAATTATAAACTAAATTTTTTCGTGCGATTTGATTCTTTTTTCCTTTATTTTTTATGTAAAAAGATACAGTTTCCAATGAGGATACCTACCAAAAATTTTGTATTTACTATTTAGGTATTTTTCAATTAGGTACAAATAACTTTTTGTTGTAACATCATTCTTTAAAGTGAAAAATAAAGGTAATCTAATCTATTTATCTTCTGTTAATTTATGTTTATAGTGAAAAAGAGTATTTTTTTACAATAATAATCTTTTCTCGATAAATGCATATTAATTTTGTTTCCTTATTATTATATCTATTATTTCACACTACTGTATAAAATTATCTATAACAGCATACAAATATGAGATTATGTTAATTGTTCTTGTTTTAGATTTTTGGAACTGTTACAACATATTTGGTCATATTTATTCAAGTTGATTATGGAAAGGACGATGAGCAGTTAAAATGAAAAAATAACATTAATAATACAGGGTCCGTAACTTCAGGGCGCAATCCCTTGGGATATTTTAAGAAAAAATGTTTCTATAAACATGTGTCCGGAAATGCTACGATTCCGAGATACAGGGTGTTGAAAATATAATTTTTATTTTTATTATTTCAAATAATTTTTGAACGGTCAATGCTGGGTTCTTAAAATTTTGCAATTAATTTACGTTAGTAAAGCTAAAGAACTACATTTTTAGTGTGAAGTCAATTTTTATCTGTCGCCGGTGGCGTAGTTAGGCGTGAGTCAGTCGACGTTTTCGTCATAAAAAGTAGAACGCCAATGACTTTTTGGAAATTTTTAATTATTTTCAAACTCTTTTAACAATGTACAGGGTGTCTCATTTTCGACACTTTTAGGGGTATTGGCGTTATTATCAAAGATAGAGTGTTGCGGTTTTCACATTCACATTCACATTTTTCAAAATAAATATTAAGTATTATATATTTTTGGAAAGCCCAAATTTTGCTTAAACAATATAAAAGATAATATATAGGATGTTCCATTTAAATAAACATAAGTTTGGGCAATATCTCTAAAACTAAACCTTTAACACAAAAATTGCCTACGCCACTGAATTCTACGTAAAAAACCCTATCAAGATCAGTTTGAACCTTTTTGATAAGTAGACGCATAACGGAAACACGAGGGGTGTCTAAAAAACAAAGATTTTGAGAATCACTCTGTAGATTAAAAACTAAGAAAGCCATGACAAACTTGACCCCGGAATATTTCGTTTCGTAAAAAAGTAGGAGAGAAAGGTGAAAACCGCAATACTCTATTATCTTTGATACTAACGCCAATACCCCTAAAAGTGTCGAAAATAGGACAGCCTGTACAACAAAAAAGGTATGACATTGCAATAATAAAGGCAAATTAAATTTTGAACACCCTGTACTTCGGAATTTAAGCATTTCCGGACACATGTTTATAGACATTTTCTTCTTTAAACATCCTAAGGAGTAAGAAATTCTGAAGTTACGGACTGTACTTAGGAAACACCCTGTACAGATTCGTTTCTCAGGGAAGTTTTCTTTTATATATTTATATTTCATGATTATTAGCTTAAAATGTGGAAACTAACTTATTTTTATTCACTGTAGTTCAATGTACTTAATTTAAAATAAAAATTCTAGCACAATAACTTTATTTTTATCTACTACCAATTCATAATAGCCTTGATTTGACATTAATTTGAGTAACGTAAGTCAGATTATTACGCAACATGTGTTTTAAAGAAATCATTACCACACTGAAATTTCAACAAGAAAATTCTTTCTTACAAGTATTTATAACACAATTTTTTACAATTTAGTATCTTTATAGGAAAGTTTATATTTGTAAATGTCTAATTATAACATAATATATATTGTTTAATTCTTTAAAATTTGTGATTAACATTGAGTAATGACACTTCATACTCTTAAGTTTGATTTTTTGAAACCTGGAGAATTTTATAATAGCGTATCTACCTAGAAAAAACCCTAACTTCACGTTAGATAACTGAAAAAATTTTTAGTTTTATTTTATAATAAATTAGTTTTTTATTTTAATAATAAATATAACACGGTCCACGTCCCAGATTTCTTGGTGTATAAATCGTTTAATTATTTAAAAATTTATGATTCAAATTCATTGTTGTGTAGCGCTGGCTAGTTTTTACACAACTTAGGTTAGGTAGTCCAGTACGACAACTTGACAACAACTACTGAGCAATGTCGCTGGAGATAAATTCAAAATTCATTTTTAATTATTTGGACGGTAGAAGATAAAATCTTGTATATTACACGTGGGATATACACACATTAACATATTCGTCTGATTACAGAACTCGTCTACGACTCGTTCTGCAATTTCCAGACTCTTATGTTAATGATGTTCATATCCCACTTATAATATAAATAACTATTATTTAATTAAAATAAGAACTATAAAATAAAATAACAAAAAATTCACTCTATTCAAATTTGAATGAACATTAGAGAAATTCGCAAAACAAAGGCAATATTTTAAGTATTTCTTAAAAATTATTCCAAACTTAAAAACCAAAAATTTTTAATTTTTCCGATGTGTGGGTACATTTACTGAGTAATGATTTTTTATAGTTTTTATTTAAAAACTTTTTGTGGCTTAGTGAATAAAATAATAACTTCATAAAAATTGTAAAATTTTTTCAATTATTACTTTGAAAAAATGAAAAATGTATTAAGTATCATTGTAAACGCACCTTTAGCATTGGCTAGTTTCTTAAATAGCACATTTATCCCATGGCAATTTGATATTATAACATCAAAACACAAACAGCCTTGAAATCTGACACTCATTTCTAACCTATACACTAATAATGACTTGAAAGAACAAAAATACTCATTATAGATGATTATACTTATACAGTACAAAGAAAATGAACTAATCGCATTTTTAAGGTGCAAACAGTGATATATGCCTATGCAATTTTATACATGTACTTACATTCTTGGTGAGTACTTAAGCATTCTTTACGAAGTAAATCCCCCTTTTTCGTACTTTTTCTATCAGTTTACTTATCTTATCCTTCACTTTTACAATGATAAACAGCAACGCAACTGATTTGAAAAATATTGTGCTCAGTTTTTACTTTAGTTCATGTGCTATTAAAATCAGGTACCTACCTTCTTAATACATATTAATTTATATGTAATTTTATACATAATCATGTGAATGCAGATAAAAAAACTTATTTAACAATGATGACCTTCGCCAGTTTACCAAAACAGATCATTAATAAATTCCTCGTTGCAACTGCTGTACTAAGTTTCAACTTTTCATCCAGCAAAATATTGATATGATTTGTGTTTTATTGTTAGTAATAAAAAATAGTTTTTCTTTGTGATTTGTGGTAATTATTGCGGAAGTATTGTGCATATTGACCTTTAATAAATGATTAGATATTCCCGACACATTTATTTAACTTAAGCTCAAGCTACATAAGCAGTGATATAATACTGATATATGGTCTGTGTATAAAATATAAAACAATAAAGATATCGTTAAACGTTAATTAAACATACTAATTAAAGTTTTCCGCTGTTTTACAGAATAGTACCTTATAGTACCTCGTAGAAATGCCCAATTTCTCCCTATCAAACATGAAAATATACGTCGAGGTTCCATTACTTCTAGTATTTTTTGCGTTTTTATTCACTGGTAAGTTTCCAAAATATTTATCGTAGGTTTACCTCAACTTTTTCATTTTCCATTTTAGACTCTGTTACCACGAATTTAATAATATACCGTAGCTGCTACCTACTGTTAGGATTCAACGAAACAGAATGTGCCTTACTGGGGAAAAGTAGCGATGCAGAAACAGCAAAATTAGAAAAACTGGTTGAGCCAACAGCAGCCGTAATAAATATGGTGCGAGGCACAACCGAATCATGCGTTACTGCGTTCTTGTGTTTGTTTGTAGGGCCTTGGTCGGACCGATTTGGTAGAAAACCGTTGCTGGTTTTACCTTTACTTGGTGCGAAATATGAGAAACTAGCTAAAATGAATAGGTTTCATTTCATGAAGTTTTAGGTTACACTCTAGCGTTTTCGATATCGGCGATATTAAGTTATTTTCCGAATGTATCGCCATGGTATTTTATGATATCGACTATACCTGTCATGATGACAGGAGGAACGTCATCGTATTTAACTGGGGTACTTTCATATATTGCTGATGTAACCCTAGAAGCCAATAGGGGATTAAGGTAATGATTAAAAGTGGTTGTCTAATTATTTCTCGAATTAATTGGTATTATTAATTGTTATACATATAGTTATACAAGGCGCTTAATAAACACAGGGTCATACTTTAAGGGTAACTATCTGACATAAAAGAAAGATATTTGAGCCAAATAAAGGTACCTTAATAAAATAAATATCCTTAAATAAATTTTTAAGGATAATTTATTTTTTCTAAAGTAGGAATAATTTTCAACTTTGATTATTATTGTTGAGTTTTATGGTTATAATAAATAAATGTCTAAATTATTTCAAATTAACTGATTAACATGTCAATACAGAAATCCTAGACAAACATTGGGCAAAAAAATACAGGACCATTAGGACGAATTGGCTCGATAGCTCCTTTACCACAATAGATAAAGAACTGATTTTTTTCATTATTTTAGCTGCTACACAACATAAAATAAGTAACAACTATAGAGAGTGTTGAATTTTGTCTGGCCAGACATTCTAATGATATAATATACTCCTACTAGAAAATTATATTTTTTAATAGCAAATCTTATATCGAAAATTTGACACTAAATAATAAGAGATTTCAATTATTTATAACTAAGGAATAGAAAAAAGTTCTTCTGATAGTATGCAAAATTTCAAAACAAAATCTTTATTTTTATATCGTCAGGATTTCACCAGTCGATAGTTTAGCGAAAATTAAAGGTGGTTTGTCTAATAAACTATGGTCGAATGTTGCTTCCTTTTTGATGTACAGGGCATTAAAGAAAATAAATTATTTTAAATAATTTGCTATAAATCAATAACAAAAAAAGTTAGTGTTCTGAAATTTTGCATAGATTTTTTTTTTGTATTCTCTTATTAATAGTGGTTGCAATTATTTTATTTAGAACACAGAGGCGTGCGTACGGGTTTCTTCAAAAACATTTTATTGAATAAAACGTACACCACTGGTTTTTTTTTGCAGCACCAATATGCAAAGAGTATTTTCCATTCAATTTAGAAACTTTTTTGTATCTTACAATTTCTTGATAACTTAACTTTTTTTTTCTTATTTATTAAAGAGGTTCTTCCTTATTAGATTTCCGAAAAAAGCATCAGTACAAAGTTGTAGAGAAAAATATTTCCTACAACTTTCCTTTTAATATTTTTTTGATATTGTCAATATTTAAAAAGATATTCAACAAATAAGTTGCAAATTTTAGGGAAATTTTTCTCTAGTTAGGTACTACTTACTACTCTTTCTCCAAAAATTTTAACTTATTTGTTGAATAACTTTTTAAATATCGACAATATCAAAAAAAGTTTAAAAGATAAGTTGTAGGAAATATTTTTCTTTACAACTTTGTACTGACCCTTTTTTCGAAAATTTAATAGGAAAAAAGTTATTCAATAAACAAAAAAATCCAACCGTTAATTGAGGGCTGGTGAAGGAAGGGCGGAGTCTACGAATACACAAACTCAATTTTAAACTTTCAGGGTGACCCTCTAGAAGATTCTACAAAAATTGGCTGTAGGGTAAAAAAGTCTATTTGAAGCCTTTTTTCTCCCTTATTTACTGTACTATTAGGTTATTTTGAGTTAAGTTATTAAAAAATTATAAGATACGAAAAAGTTTCTAAATTGAATGGAAAATATTCTCTGTATATTGGTGCTGCAAAAAAAACCAGTGGCGTACGTTTTATTTAATAAAATGTTTTTGAAGAAACCAGTATGCACGCCTATGTGTCTAAATAAAATTATTGCAACCACTATTAATAAGAAAATACAAAAAAAAATCTATGCAAAATTTCAGAAGGCTAACTTTTTTTGTTATTGATTTATAGCAAATTATTTAAAATAATTTATTTTTTTTAATGGCCTGTACGTCAAAAAGGAAGCAACATTCGACCGTAGTTTATTAGACAAACCACCTTTAATTTTCGCTAAACTATCGACTGGTGAAATCCTGACGATATAAACTAGGACACCCTGTATAGTTAATATAGTAATTTTTTATCGGAGCAACAGAAACTATCAAAATTTGGAAAAAAGTGCGAAACCTTAAAAATTTATAATTTCAAACATACCAAATAAAATCTTATACATTTTCATATTAAAATTTAATAAGGATTCTAAAAATGTACACTACAAGGGTGCTTTAAAATAAGATAGTTGATGCCTGGCCAGACAAAACTGAACAGTGAACACCCAATGTAGTTGTCACTAATTTCATGTTGTATGCAGCTAAAAGTATGTATATTGTGTATCGAAAAATGTTTAGACGCATCCGAAAGTAGGTAGGTAGTTCCTTAGTTAGATAATGGTAAATTTCAAATTTAAAGAGTTGTAACTTTTTAGTGAAGAATTTCTTATTATCACTTATTTTTATGTCAGAATATAGCCCGTAAAATAAGGCTTTCTGTTTACGAAACATCTGGTAAACTAAAAAATAAAACGATCTTTAAATCTAGCAAATTTCACGTCAAAATTAAACAATCTATAAAATTGGCTCAATTGATTGGTTTTTTGTCCAGGAAATCGACACAAGGGAGTCGTTTTATCTGTTTGTGAATTATAGCAGATAAAATACAAAATGGACATTAAAAAATTAAATCGTGTAGGAAATATTTGTAATTGTAATGAAACAGAAATTAGTTTCACGGATTTTATTCATTTTAATGTTATAATAACTAAAATAATAATTGAGTTACGCATTTTTTTGTTTAAAAGAATGGGAGTTTTCGAAGCAGTTCTTGCCACTGGAATTCTTTTAGGAAACCTATCCAGTTCCTATGTACTTTATGCTACCAGTTATGCGGGAATGTACGCTATGTCATCAAGCTGTTGTTTAGTAGCCGCTCTACTTTCTATCTTTTTCATATCAGAATCAATCGACAGCAGAGAAACTGAAGTAAATGAGTCTAGAATAACGAACAAATCACTGCCAGGAAAACCGCAAAATCTTACAGTGATTTGTCTCTTTTGATTTTTTTTCTACAAACAGTTTAATTTGTTTTTAGGGTAAATTTCGTGGCTTTTTTTCCATAAGAAATGTAATCGACATGTTTAAAACCGTAATAAAGCCACGGGAAAACTACAACAGAGCCATACTAATGTGCAGCGTTCTGATATTAACTCTGTACATATTTGGAATAAACGGAGAAATAACTTTAAGTTTCTTGTATCTTCGCGAGAAATTCAAGTGGAGTTTGCGACACTACACTCTGTATAGCAGTGCACACAATATCGTGTGGATTTTTGGTACCATTTCCGGAGTATACTTATTGCATAAAGTATTGAAGATTACTGAAACCGTTTTGATATTGGTTGGGTTTTTGTCTGTGATAAATGGCGTTTTGATGCAAGGTTTGGCAACGCAGGACTGGCACATCTACGCTGGTATGTTGTTCAATAAAATAAAAATCTAAATAGACTAAGATATGTATAAGTAAACTCATTTCTTACTTTTGTTTGTCAAGATGGGAATCTTCCCAACATATTGCTGGTGTTAAATCTATTCTTTAGCTGACCATCTCTTTAAGGCTAAGGAACAATAACTCATCATATTTTTTTTGTACATTTTAGCTGGAGGTGTTCGCGTCCTTGGCGGAATGATTAGCCCTATGGTGCGATCCCTTGTATCAAAAACAGTGCCTTCCGAAGAGATCGGTAAAATTTTCTCTGCGATAATATCCTCCGAATCAATTTTTGGACTTCTATCAGCGCCCCTATTTACGGCTATTTACAACTCGACTATCAATACAAATCCTGGAAGCTATAATTTTGTCCTGGCTACATTATATTTCCTGGCAGTAGTTGTAAATATGTATGTATTGGATTTTTTGTTTGGTGATGTTGTTCATAAAAGTATTGTTTTAGGTTCGTGATATTTTTGCAAGTGAAAACAAGCGTTGCACCATACAATATATTAGCATCAGAGATGAGGGATGCAGATGAAGACGAAGAACTTATTAATGAGGTTGCTTAAAAAGGAGCAACAGGTTTTATTAAATTTTTATTTCATGGATATGAAATACGTATGGCTTTAATGTTATTGTGATATGTATTATATTATAAAAAACAAATTTGTAAAAATAATCCAGTGTCATATCAGTTACTTATATGAATAATATATTATATATTTTTTAATTTCTTTTTTTTTTCATCACATCTTTTGTAAAATAGGTATATTGTGCTTATTTTAATTTTTCCCAAAAACAAGAGGAAAGTGTGTACTTAAGTTGGCAGCATATGGAAAACTTTTGTAGGTACCTACTATTAATTTTAGGAAAAAAGTTTTCTTTCATAAAAAGTTCTGCATGGTCCAAAACCTAAACTGCAGCCATCAGATGTCAAATGTTTTCAATCATATACGGAGTTTTTCAGAAAATATGAATTTTGCTCCAGAGTAAATTTTTATTTTTATTTTTCCTTCCAATCTCAGTGTCGCCGGCATTTCTACTTATTTATAATTTTCAAATAATATTTGACGCCCCTGCTGTATAAATCAATGATATGAATTTGTTCGATATAGCTCGATTAGCTCCTTTACCAAAATAAATAAAGAGATGAATGTTTTACCTATGTTATTTTTGGAATCTTTGCTAAATTCAAGACTGTAAAAATATAAGGTTTGGTTAGTACTTGGGTTTTTCGTTTTTTTCAAAATTGTGACTGTTTCAGTCGTTCAGATTAAAATTTATAACTTTTTTTGAAATATTGCATACAATCTAATAAATAATCATTCCTTTTTTTCGTAGTAATAAATAGTTTACTGGTTTTATACAGGGGGTTTAATTATTTAGTGTGAACAATTCTCTAGATATTGTAGGTATCTTCAAAGTGATGAGCGACTTTTGGGACGTAATGTACAGGGTGATTCTTTTATCTGGGGAAATGCGTTTTTCTCGTAAACGACTGAAGGGAATTAAATTTTGAAAAAAGTGTTATATACCCACTGGCTGTTACTCAAAATTAGGATAGAAATATAGACTTTAATTTGCATGACGCTAGGCGTGGCGACGCTTCAAAAAATTTTTTTCAGCAACATACCACTTTTATTATATCATTAGAAAGGTCTTTTAATTTTGAGTCTTTTTTCTAAAAACCAATTTAATTTATTCTTATTTTTTAAAAAGTTATGATCCAATTTAAATTATTTCTGTTCTAACTAAATTTTGAAATATTTTTAACAGTAGGCCGAGTTTTCCTTCAAATGCTAAAGTAAATCTTATTATATAAAATAAAGTAGGCTTAGAAAAAACAAAACCTGATATTTGTCAACATATTACAACAACAAAAAACTTATTCATACCTAAATTAAACAAAAAAAATATGCCTCTTCAGATTAGAAGACATTTGTGGCTTCAACTAGATGGGGCTCCTTGTCATAACGCCGTTATTGTGCGGAATTATTTAAATATAGAATATGAAGACGAGTGGATGGGAACTTACGGGCCAGTAGAATTTCCTCCTAGGTCCCCAGACTTAACACCACTCGATTTTTTTTTGTGGGGAACTCTTAAATAAAGTTTACAAAACAAGATCATTTAAAACAAAAGACTGTCGATGCCTGTGCTGAAATTAATGCAAATGTTGTAGGAAAAGTCACATATACTGAAATAAGAAACGTTATAACTTATGTTTAGATAATAATGGTACTCATATTGAACAATTCTTAAAATAATCAACTTATTCATTAAATTTTTTGTTTAGTTTAGGTATAATAAGTTTTTTGTTGTTGTAATATGTTCAGTGATGTTAGTCGTAATTTACGCCGTAAATTACGAAATTAATTACCGTAATTTACCATTTAAAATTACCATTAATTACCACATACCACATAACTCGGGGAATACCCAACATACAAAGCGCAGCCCCCACTCTAGATATTGCACTATTATCTAGAATTCTAGAATCTAGAATTCTAGAATCTAGAATATATAGTGTAAGTACTGCAAGTTCGCAGTCTCGCACATAATCTGAATCTGGCGTGTGCGTTGTCTATACGACATATTCATATTATTCCTATTATATTATTAATAAACTAATAAATTGTAGTGATCTAGTAAAGACGAAAGTTAGTCATATTTTTTGTGTTGCTGTTGGTGTTTGACAATGGGACGAAAAGATATCAGATCTATCGTGTTGCAATGCTTCTTCAAAAAAGCAAGTTCAAAGTTGTATGTTGTACCAGTGTCAATATTGTTCTCAATATTATGCCCTAAATGTTACACGGATGTCAAATCATTTATTAATAAAGTGCATATTCAGTAATTTACAATAATAGATATTTATTTTATTAGGAGTATAAGCGAAACTTTTATGTGACGAAGTATGGAGGTGTAAGCGCCGAGCGGAGCGAGGAGAATTAACTCCATACGGAGTCACATAAAAGTGCTTATACTCCGAATAAAATACAATATTTTATTTTCAAATGGAATCATTCTAATCGTAATATGACAATCAATTTAATAAGTAATTTTGCAACTGTCATGCAACTGTCATACATTTTTCCTGATAATGATATAACTTATACTCCGCCGGAGTATAAGTCCTACTTATACGCCGCTCAAGAGTGGTTTCATAGAAATGAAACTTATACCTTGCCTACTCAGTCTTATAACACCATGTTATACGCCGTTTGAAAATAAAAGTTTTTCATTTTTAATTATACATAGTTTAATTACCTACATATTAGATACAGAAGTCAAAAATTGTAAATTACCACAAAAATAAAATACCAGAGAATTAAAAATGGTAATAAAAAATGGTAAATTACTCCTGTAATTTACCAAAATTATAAATTACGGTAATTTAACATCACTGAATATGTTGACAAATAACAGGTTTTGTTTTTTCTAAGCCTACTTTATTTTATATAATAAGATTTACTTTAGTATTTGAGGGAAAACTCGGCCTACTGTTAAAAATATTTCAAAATTTAGTTAGAACAGAAATAATTTAAATTGAATCATAACTTTTTAAAAAATAAGAATAAAAAAAATTGGTTTTTAGAAAAAAGACTCAAAATTAAAAGACCTTTCCATTGATATAATAAAAGTGGTATGTTGCTGGAAATTTTTTTTGAAGCGTCGCGACGCCTAGCGTCATGCATAGTAAAGTATATATTTCTATCCTAATTTTGAGTGACAGCCAGTCAGTGATGTTAGTCGTAATTTACGCCGTAAATTACGAAATTCATTACCGTAATTTATCCGTAATTTACCATTTTAAATTACCATTAATTACCACAAACCAGATAACTCGGGGAATACCCGACATACAAAGCGCAGCCCCCACTCTAGATATTGCACTATTATCTAGAATTCTAGAATATCTAGTGCAAGTTCGCAGTCTCGCACATAATCTGAATCTGGCGTGTGCATTGTCTATACAACATATTCATATAAGTATATTATTAATAAACTAATAAATTGTAGTGATCTAGTAAAGACGAAAGTTAGTCATATTTTGTGTTTTGCTGTTGGTGTTTGACAATGGAACGAAAAGATATTATCAAATCTATCGTGTTGCAATGCTTCTTCAAAAAAGCAAATTCAAAGTTGTACCAGTGTCAATATTGTTCTCAACATTATGCCCTAAATATTACACGGATGTCAAATCATTTATTAAAAAAATGCATATTCAGTACCTAATTTACAATAAAAGTTTTTCATTTTTAATTACACATAGTTTAATTACCTACATATTAGATACAAAAGTCAAAAATCGTAAATTACCACAACAATAAAATACCAGAAAATTAAAAATGGTAATAAAAAATGGTGGTCATTGTTGACTTTAGCGACTGGTCGACTACAGGATTGCGACATTGCCTACCTTGTTGTATTTTGTCTCCTGATTCCATTGCACACCACGAAAGTTTGTGCAAATGGCTCTAACAACGATAAAATCATTAATTAAACATTTCTTTGTAATGAGTGGAACAAGGACAGACAGAGCTATTTCAATAAGTGCGAGAGAGACATCCGAAAATTATTTCAAACTTGCTAAGAGTAAAAAATTTAAGACATATTTTATGGAAAATTTAGCTTTCTTTTCTATTAGTTTACGTGAAAATATTCAAATTTATTTTATCCAATTCATTTTCCTTGCCCTTAAAAATTGATCTCTCTTGCACTTATAGAAATAACTATGTCTGTCCTTGTTCCACTCATTACAGCGAAATTATTATTCTCGTTAGTTGAGGGGGTTTGGGGCATTTGCACAAGCTTTTATTGATACCAATCGACGTAAAAGAACGTCTACTAGGCGTCTGTCAAAAAAAAACGCGAATATTCCATAAGTCGCTAAAGTCAACATTTACCAAAATGGTAAATTACTCCCGTAATTTAACAAAATTATAAATTACGGTAATTTAACATCACTGCAGCCAGTAGGTATATAACACTTTTTTCAAAATTTAATTCCCTTCAGCCGTTTACGAGAAAAACGCATTTCCCCAGATAAAAGAATCACCCTGTATATACATATATGTGGTCGCGTGGGTGCATTTATAAAATGTACACGTTTTACCTACCAAATTCTTATTATTCTGAGTATTAATATTATCTTAGAGGTGCATAGATCGGGCTTTAGTCACGAAAGGTTTAATATAGGTGCATAGATCGAGCTTTAGTCAAGGAAGGTTTACTTACTGGTTGCTAGGCGTTCATTTGACACATTCAAGTATGTTGGGTTGCATAAATAACATCACAATCACACATCAATTTTACAATAAAATGCAGCGATAAATAATGCGAATGGATACAGGATTCAAAAGCCGGCCACATTTATTTACATGAATAAAATATTATGAAAACATTATAAGTACCTGATTTTCCTGGGCGAAGCTAACTGGATCATTAACTTAATTATCATGAAAGTTAATGCCACACGTCACAAATACTTGTACTTTATCAAGAGCACTAATTTATCACATGTGTTGTCTCTGTGCTCGCTCTAACATAAACAAGTTTGTTTAAATGAAAAAAGACGCAAACTAAAATTATTTCATTTCTACACCGCATCATTCCAGTTTCCAGTTGCTATCGAGAAACAAGTTTTTACTTTTATGTCCTCCGTGGTGTCGTATGCAATAATTTCTTTCTAGTTAATTGGTTTTGTTTTGTTAGTTGATGTTTTGTGCTTGAGTTGATCTGAAGGCATAACAGCAAAAATGTAAGTAAAGCTGAACTACAAAAAAATCGTCAACAATACAATGAAACTGTGTGGCCAGGGAATTTTTAAGGTTCTGTATTTGTAAACAAGAGTTCACTGGATTGTATTTTTATAAAGTTTATTATCATACATATTCATAAAGAGAGATTAGATATAGATAGGTAGGTACTGGCTTATCCTGAGAGGAAAATTTCCAATATTTCTTATTATTCCATTGTCTGTAGAATGCATTTTTATTCTGTTACCTTACCTATTACATAAACATATTTTAAAATAGTTTCCCAAATCTTATAGTATTTCCATAATACTATACAGGGTGCAACAATGTACCTACCAGTGAATTTGCCGACAAGAAATGAGAAGAAAAGGGTCGTAAGTAGAATGCTTTGTTTCTGAGGTACAGGATGTTGAAAATTATTTCTTAATTAATTTTTTGGGTGGGTCAGATTTTTATCTGGAAACAGAATTGTCAGAGCAATTTAAAACCAAAATAATTTCTCGTTTTGTTCATGTTTCCCGATTAAAATTTGACCCATCCCGTATAGATAGATGGGTACGTACCTACCTAGTACCTATATCCAAAAAAATTATTGTAAAAAATGTCTTTCATCATTCGGAAACTCATTAGTTACAATTAACGAAGTAAATACTTCAGGGGGGAAGTACCTGATATAGGTGATTAGGAATAAAAAAAATATTGTTATTGATTGTGCGGTTGCAGTTTAATTTCAAACGTTGAAACTCGTTTTTCTGGTTCTTGTGATTAAATAAATTTCTTATTCATTAATATAGATGTTTTTTTTGTAGTTTAAGATTTGTTTGCTAAATGGCCCCTAGTTTATAGAACGACTTACAAAAAGTCTGTACCATATGATGAAATTTTTTATTTTTGATTAAAAAACGTCACCATGTCTGAATACCTAAAGTGAATTAGCTAATAGATGAACTACCTACCTAATGATTTTTTGTTTTCCACGAAAGGGCAAAATGAAACCAAATTTTCTTCCAAATTCGAAAAATGTACTTTTAAAAAAAGAAACGAGATTGTTTGAAACAGTTTTTAGACTTAAATATGAACAATTCTTTAGGAACTAAATATTCAAAGTTCAAAATAAAAATTTCCCTATATGGTGCATATTTTTTAAGGCTTACTGCACATCATGAAGAATTTTCATTTACTTTATACGGACCCTAACAACTATAGATAGATAGATAGATAATTTATTTTCGAGAGGACAAGTTACATACATGAGAATAAGAAAGGTATAAAACAAGTTTTTTCCAAAAATTTTTTCTTGTGTTTGAAGTAAGAATATACAAGAAATAAGCTGATGTAGTTTTGGAAAACTTGCTTTATACAGGGTGTTGGTGGTTGTCCGTTCATTTTTAAAAGCTTTGATCAATGATAACTTCATTTTTTAAATGTAACATCCTATATATTTCTAGATTTTCGAATTCTACACTTAATTCGAGACATAAAAGTATAAAGGTTGTACGGTCTTAAAATTAACGGTATTATAACTAATTACATTTTTTAAAATTTAACGGTCAATCACAAGCACCCTGTATAAAATAAGTTTTTTTAAAACCATATTACCATGTTTCTTGTAGATTTCTGCGTCCACTAAAATTTGGTTTATTTTTTGAAAGAACGTGTCATTACTAAATCATGAAAATGTTTGACTCAAAGTTTTTGTATGAAAAAATTGGAAGAATAGTATATTGTAATACAAGTGCGGAAAACGCATCATGACAATACGAGTGTGAAATTTGCAATCACACGAGTATTGTCATGGGCCATTTCCGCAAGCGTGTTACATACGATTTTTTCTACGAAAACGTGGAATTCGTAAAAAAGAAAATTATTTGTAAATCTTTTTCTAATTAAAAAAAAACATCAAGTGAGTTTGTTGTCATAGAACTGAAAGCTCATAGCTGTTGACAGTTTATAAATTGTGTCCTGTCATCGAAATAATTTTGATTTTGAGATCAAATTACGTGAATATAAACATGGAGTTTCAAAACTAAAGCGAAAGCGATGAGTTAATGTGCACTCCTCCGGTTGTTAGATATTAAATAAATGTTACAATTATAACTAAATGTAAGTACTTCTTTATGTTTTTGTTTGCGTGCGGAAAGTTTAAAAAATGTGTGCGGAAAAAAATTTCCGCACTAATTTTCCGTACTAGTTTTTCAAAAGCCTACTTTCAAGTTCGATTATCTTGTCAGAAAAAACGTCATTCCGCATTTTCGTAGAAAAACATAATTACTTAATTATAGTAAATAAAATAAATAAATAAAAATAAAAAATATTACATTAAATATAATAAAGAACAAATTTTAGTCGACATAGAAATGTACAGGAAACATAGAAATATGGTTTTGCAAAACTTACTTTATACAAGGTGCTTTTGGTTGACCGTTACATTTGAAAAATCTTGGAAATTGGAAAAAACGTAATTAATTATAATACCGTTAATTTTAAGACTTTACAACCTTAATACTTTTATGTCTAGAATTAAGTGTAGAATTCGAAAATATAGAAATATATAGGGTGTTCTATTTAAAAAAATAAAGTTATCATTGATCAAAGTTTTTAAAAATGAACGGACAACCACCAACCAATAAAGCAAGTTTTCCAAAACTATATCAGCTTATTGCTTGTATGTTCCTACTTCCAACGTAAGAAAACAACTTAGTAAAAATGTGTCATTGTCAAGATTCGAATTTTTATTAACATCTATGTTTTTGTAAAAAAAAATGAAAAAGTGTAAATAAGCAAAACTCGAGAGTAAACGAATTCCAAATCTCTGTTATTTTGGTCTTTAGATCTGGAATTTTGCATTGCGAGGTGTTACGCAATGAATTCTTGATCTCATGCCATAGCGTTTCGATGACATTTAAGTCAGGACTGCTCGATGGCCAAGACAGTACCCTAATGTTATTGTCCTCAATCCCCAAACCATTTTTTGTTGTTTTTTGCCGTGTGACAGGGCGCACCATGTTGTTGAAGAATAAAATGTTGATGTTTAAAAAGTTGTTATTCAGAAGAGAACAAGTTTCTTGTTAAAATATCTTGATATTTAACTGCATTTATTATTGCCTCAACAAACTCAAATTGGCCAACCCCTTTGGTACTCATGCATCTTCAAACCATCACTTCCTGTGGAAACCTCACGGTTGTTTGAGGCAGTATTTATGGAATGCTTTATTTTTGGTACGAATAACCATTTTTCGAAAATAACCAACACAAACATCGAAGTTAGATTCGTCACTAAATATGAATTCAGCTCACATTGCCTTAGACTAATTGACTTTCGATTGTGCCCCATTAAAATTTTCTTTAGTTTACATAGTGAAACAAAAAATGCAAATTTAATATTAATAATTTTGTTTTAGCCAAAATTATTAGCAAATAATTAGTACTTTGTAAAAATGATATCCAGATTTGTGTATCCATCGACAGCAACATTCTCTGGACACATTTACAGTTGCCTCCTGGTTCCACTGCGCCTGAATTTGCCGTAAAGTTGGTGTTGGTTGTGCAAATTTTTACAAGAATCCGTCGTTCTCTTTCTGTGACAATTCGAGGTCGTCCAGGACTTTTGTCACGAATATCAACATTGGTCGTTTCACAATACTTTTTTAATAATATCCCCTACAGTACAGTTGATTTGGATAAATTTATCATTTGCAATTTTTTACTTAGATTTACCCTACCGTAATGTGAAATGATATATTCGCGTACCTTTTTGTTTGTTGCAACACCACGAGGCATTTTTAGATGCGATAATAATGTGGATACGTTAATACAAACTATAATAAGAGAGGGGAACTTAAAAAACGTCTACAATATTCTAACCATAGCATCACGTATCAAAGTATCCCGATTATTTATTTGTCGGTAATTTTGAGACTTTTTTATTAATAAATTAAGTAGTTTAGACAAATTAAAAATAAAATAAGTTCTGATAACATTTTGTACTCTTTAATAAGAGTTTCTAACCAATTCTCCAATTCATAAATTAAAAATTAATGAGAGTAATTTATAATCAACTAATTACATATTTTTTAAAATTATTAAGTGCCATCCGAACATAGAGTTGTTAGGGCTCGTATTACCCCTAATTCGAACCTCACGTTTTCGAATTACCTATAAAACAGATATTTAAAAAAAATTATATTAAAAAATCTCAAACAAAACCCTCTATATTTTTCATACACTATGTTGTACAGCAGGGGTTCCCAAATTTTATTTACATGTGAGTAAATTTTGAGAGAATATTGTGGCAAAAATCTCATAGTCAAATTTTTGAATAATAGGAGTTTTATTCGAAAATGAATAGAGCTGCCAATGGCGTTCCAAACACATCAATATATCAAAACACATTCCTTACTTTTTGTGTTTTGTGAAAGTAGCCTTAAACATGTTGGTTTCAATTCCAGATGGCTGAATCAGTATACCACGACCTTCTAGTGGAGCTAGAATGCCCCATCTGCACCAATTACATGTCCCCGCCAATCCGCCAGTGCGCCACAGGCCACAGCATCTGTGAGTCCTGCAGACAACGTCTTCCTGCATGCGCTCTCTGCCAAGGGTCTTTCACCGAGTCCCGCAATATTTCCCTAGAGGGTCTAGCCGTCAAACTCCGCTATCCCTGCGTGAACAAATCCTCCGGTTGCAACTTATCTTTGGCATACAATGAACGAGAATTTCACGAATTGAACTGCAGCTTCAAGGGTGTCAAATGCGCTATGGAAAAATGCGGCTGGGTAGGCCCTCCGGAGCAGATTGCCGCTCATTGGGCCAGTAAGAAAATCACTAGCAAACCTTACAAGTCCAGCAACGTTTGCCACACCAAACTGAAATCTGAATCGTTCTACGTGAACATCATCGACGCATATGACCAGTTCTTCTGGTTCAAGTGCAAACTAACCAAAAAGAGAATCTTTTGGGCGGTTCAACATATTGGAAAAGACACAGACGTCGATAAATTCTATTATGAAATTGAAGTATTCAAAGCTGGCAGAACTAAACGAAAGATTTTGCTGAGCGATTATTGCCAGTCGATTGATTTGGAAAATGCCGATCTTTTCAAGGAGGGTGCTTGCATTTCAATCACCACGGATAATATTGAGCCATTCGTCGGAGAAGGGCAGGAGGTGCTTTATTATATGAGAGTGCATCAACTGAAGCAGCCACCCAGTCAAAATGTGACACCCAAAGAGACGGCACAGGAGAAAACGCCGGTTAAACAACGCGATAGGTCTAAGGGACCACAAGGCAAGAAAGAACTAAAGGCTAAGAAGAATGTTCAGGCAAAGAAGGCAGACGGAAAAGCAAAGGAAGATTTTGTGGTTGTTTAATTGTCGTTGTTGTCCTAAAAAGCAACATCAATTTAGTTTCTTTGTAGTGGTTTATATTTGGGAATGGTTTAGAAATTTACTGCTTTTAGTTTGGGGAATTTTATACTTTTTACTCTATTAAATGTTAAGGTATTTAAGTAACTTCACAGTCAATTTTTCAAAATATTTATAGATAAATGGTCGAGTAAATAATATTTTAGGAAGGATATTATATGATTTATCATGGAAAAGATTAAATTATGATCAAGTAGAAATGTCAAATAATAAAATGAAGAAATTCTTCAAATCTGTTCGATTTAGATACTATTTGGTATCATAGCTGTACAGGGTAGGCAAAATTCGATGTTTTTATAGGGTAACTTTTAAACCATAAGAGATATTGAGAATCTGACCTAAAAATAAAAAGATATTTTCAAAATCTGTTAACGTCATTGCATTCGCATCAAAAAAGTGCCTCAAGAACGTGCAAACGCCATTTCTCTAAATTCACAAACAACCGAAATATAGACTCAAATCGAAATCTCAAAAAATCGAATTTTCGGCCATAACTCGAAAACAAACGAGGATCGCTAAAATTTGACTTCACCGTCAAGAGTTTCTCAAAAAAGAGCTCGACGATGCGCGGTCAGATTTTCAATATCTGTTATGGTTTAAAAGTTACCCTATAAAAACATCGAATTTTGCCCACCCTGTACACACTGGAAAAATTTGATATTACTCCCGTTTTAGATCACTTTAATATAATAATATAACTGTTTATATTACGTAAATTAAAAATAATATAAACTTGGAATAAACACTAGCAAAGTGCAATTATTTAAGAATAGTGTCAAGTCAATGGTTATTGTTCCATCCTGACACAAAAACAGTTATATGATGAGGTTAATTAAATACCAAACATTTATGTATGATTTAATGCTTTGTCTATACAGGGTGATACAAAAATAAATATGACACAATTAATGCCAGGTTCCACAAAGGTGCGTTAAACTCATAATTAATTATTAATTTTACGTCAGTCACTAATCTTTATTAAATTTCAGCCATTAAGGACATTAATTAGTGATATTTCCTCATTAAATATTTATTTGTTTGTGGAATCGGGCATAGTGTTCAAAAGGTGGAGACTTAAAATAAGTGTGCTTTCTCTACATACTGCCGGACTAGAATATACAGGGTGCTAAAATTCTAAGGACACTTTGAAAAAAAGTTAACGAACACGTGACAAGAGTACACAAGAAATTAATTGAGTTGAGATTGAATTCATATTGTTTAAAAAATTATAATGGTGAATATCACCGAATTAATCAAGAATACCCTTTTTCAGGAAATAGGAATGAAACAATATTTTAAATAAAATAGAATTCTGCTTCTACAATGAAAATTCTGTGAGTCAAATAATTTGTTAAGATTCCGTATAAAAAAGTGTGTAGTTTACACCCCAATTTTAACGATGCGAAGAACTGAACACATTTATGGTACATATTTATTTTTGGAATGCCCTACATATAATCGCCTATTTGTATAACCCTTATTCTGTTTTAGACTATATAATTTTCCACATATCTCTATAGGTTTGCCAGTAGAGTACTAGCATCTAGCAAATTCAGTACATATTTAAACTAAAACTTTGAAATTAGAATTTTATTTGTTTAAGTTTTTATATAATTTTTTTAAATGAAAACTAACGTTGACGGTCTTGAGGTCTATTTTATTGTTGTGTCTAGAAATATCGACGTTATTTAGATTGAAATTTTTAGTGGAGATTTTTCATAAGCCTGGATTATAGCAGTTGTATTAAAATTTAAGCTTTGATATCTATTTGCTTTATAAAACATTATGCCTCGAGCTTAAGTATATATGAGCTATCTATTATTATTAAATATTTTATTCATGTTCTAATCTTCGAGTGTCAAAGTTTAAATTCAAGATTTCTATTTATTATTCTAGAAGATATAGGAGTGTTTAAGTAAACACATGTATCATGTATGGTATCTAGTTTGTAACAGTTGCACTTTTCTTTGTGTACTTTTGGTTTTTTGAGATAAAATGCATATTTATAACGTGCTACTTTTCCTTGATAAGTGCATGTTACTTGTAAAGGGTAAACTGTTTTTTGATGAGTTTGCAAAGAGGGACAGAGGAATTCATCTTACGTTACTGTCAGTTTATCTGTTATTTTATCTCGACTTCAGAGAGAAAAATATTCCTCTGTATATCCATTGCTATTTTCATAGGAATATCCCACAACTTTCAAAGAACTTTATACCTAATACTAGTACAAAGAAAACGGAAATTATAATCATGATATGCATCTGTGTAAATATTTTCTGAATAATTAAGTAGAATTTCTAAACACTGCATTGTGGAGGTACAAGTACATAGAGTTTTCTCTAGGAACTGTCCTTCCAAAGAAAATGTTTGAGCTGCTGAGTGTAAGGAGCTCTCTTTATTTAAAAGAATCGTATTTAGCTGCCTATGCTTAGTAGACAAACCTTTCGATTATATTTGATATTTGCGACCCCAAAGAAGATATTCATCTAAATTTGGGCGTTAATTGTTTGGTGTGAGATTTTGCTCCATGAACTACATTTAATTTTAGAGAGTAGTACTGTTAAATACTAACTCCACATTTCTTAGTATTTTCATGTTTAGACATTTGTGTGGCTTAAGAGTTAGTACTAGTTAATATACTCTCAAAATTACGTGTTTTAATAAGATAATTGTGACGTTTAGGGCGTCTACCTCAATCTTTCGGTAACGGTAATCCATGGTTTAAGTAAATTCTTAGTATAATTTTCTCAGTAGTAGTTTCCTTAGATTATAAGCATGGGTTATAGTTAACTAAAGACTGAAATACTGGTCCTTAACTAAACTAAAACTAGAATATCAAAATACGGAATCTAGTTTTGCTAATTATTTTTTAATCAAATATAACGAATGGATTTTTATGGAGTATCCATTACGAACTATTATATTTATATGTTGACTGGGAAGTATAGTCTAAAACAAACTTTTATGCATATGTTAAAACTTGTTTTACATTATATAGTTGTGTTAGTTTATTAGAAAATAAATTTTATAACATTGTTAAAATTAGGATATCGTTATAAATCTATTTTGATAAAATCTATATTTGATACAATTATTAATAATAATAAAAATTGCGGTTGTGTAGGAAATTCATATACAATAAAAAGTAACAATTTTGTACGTTTATATAAATTAACCAATAAAATTGATGTAAAGCTAAAATCGATAGTCATAAATTATTTACATCGACTGCATCTCATCATATTGCAAAATCTAAAAAACGTTTATAAGTTAACCCAAACAAAATTCTTTATTATTTATAATTTAGTGGTTCTTAAAGCAAAAAATTGAATTAATTCAGTGACTTGTATTAACTACAAATGAATTACATAAAGTAATATGGAAGTTATGGAAATTAAAACCAACTTATTCAAGAATATTACCTACAAGGCGCGAAAAAATGAACCGAATTTAACGTTTCTTTAAATTTCCCCAACTAACGAATTTTTTTATTAATTCTAGTATTTATTTTAAGACCCTATAGATTATGATGGTAGAGGGTGACTTTTTCTTAAAATTTTCTTCTAATGGTTTAATTTCTAAAATTTTTCTTTTCTAAAGCTGTATTTTTCTAAAGATTTATATTTTTCAAAAAAATTTTTTTCTGCTATATTTCTTCTAATGGTTTAATTTCTAAAATTGTTCTTTTCTAAAGTTGTATTTTTCTAAAAGATTTTTTTCTAAAGCTTTATATTTAACAAAAAAAATTTTTTTCTACTATTTTTCTTCTAATGGTTTAATTTCTAAAATTTCTTTTTCTAAAGCTGTATTTTTCTAACACATTTTTTTAAATTTTTTTTTCTAAAATTGCTTTTAAAAATGTAGTGGGATTATTGGACTATTTGTCATACGATATTTGACTTACTTTACTGCCGATTTCGGAGTTCTTTACTGCCGATTTCAGATAAAATATACAGGGTGTTTCAACCCAAAGTGGACAACGTAAATTTTTTGAGTTATAATTTTTAAGATCTCATCGAGACTAACACTTTTTTCAAATTAATATTTTTCATTTGAGCTTTTACTTTCGAGTTATCGACCTTCTTTTGTTTTTACATAAACCTCGTTATCTTCATTATTTATGGCCAGATTTTAAAAAATTAAAGTTTTTTGAAATTGTCAGTTTGATATCTACAATTATTGCGTTAAACATTTTTTCAAAAAATATCAACAAACAAAATGGCGACCAATTTTCTTTGGAGCAGACTTAGAGCTATCCAAGTTTAAAAAATAAATCTGGTCGCCATTTTGTTTGTTGATATTTTTTGAAAAAATGTTTAACGCAATAATTGTAGATATCAAACTGACAATTTCAAAAAACTTTAATTTTTTAAAATCTGGCCATAAATAATGAAGATAACGAGGTTTATGTAAAAACAAAAGAAGGTCGATAACTCGAAAGTAAAAGCTCAAATGAAAAATATTAATTTGAAAAAAGTGTTAGTCTCGATGAGAGCTACAACCTCTATTACGTTGTCCACTTTGAGTTGAAACACCCTGTATAACGCTGTAGTAAGCATACGAAAAGATGAGGAAAATAAAAATTGAATTTTCACGACCCACTGCAATTGAAGATGCGTTAAAAATAAATCACATTATTTACTTTTAACACGTGAAAATTCAATTTTTACTAATGTTTGTAGAAAAAAATTTTTTTTCATTATCTTTTAATATCCTTTCTTTAGCGTTATATTTGTTTTTTCAAACATTAACATATTCATCTAAATTATCCGATTTTTTTTGAAAATCTTTGTTTAATGTTGGATAAATCTTTTAACGTAAAATATTTTCCGGTTTTTTGTTCGAATTTTTGTTTATCTTTAGTACTCAGTCTTCACGATGTGGCAAGTATTGAAATCGTTACCTTACTTTTTTCATGGTTGTGATCCCTTTGCCCACTATACCGGAAGGCCTAAATTTTTGACCTCCGTAATTGGATATTGGAAATGTGCAAATAGCGCATGACTGGGCCGGGATTTTTGAGAATCCCGGTTTATATCATAAAATTCATAAATATACTATTGTTGTGTCGGGATTACTGCTAATACCGGTTGTCGATGACGTCATTTGCACAAAACCGGGATTAATATGAATACCGGAGCCGGGAGCGGGAGGCTAGTCACAGCCTTTATAAATTACAGTATCGTAGAAAAAAGGTAAGTAATTAAATGGTTCGCTATTTAAATATTGGGTTAGCAAGGAAAATCAGCTATTAAATCATTTGGACAGCATACAAAGTTTTTGTCGGCATTAAAAAAATATCGGGCTCAATACGTGGACAGAAATTGTATCAGCACGTAAACACATCTTTAGTCAACTTAAATTTATGCGTATTCAAAATAAATAGTCGTGATACAAATTTATTGCTTGGTCAGCAGGATTATAAAATTGATCAGCAACAAAATAATACCATAAGTTATAATATTTATGTGTATGCATATTAAAATCATGGTCAGCTGACAAATTGAAATTAGCTATATTCTATTTCAAAGTCGGTGGACGGTGGCGACACGTGAATGGCGCCACTTTAGCGACCAATTGCATGTGAGCATTTTCATTCGGCGATTCATCGCAGGGATTTTCACATGTTTGGTGGTTTACAGACTTGATATTTCGTGAGTAATTTTGCTGTAAAATGGATAATAAAAGCCATTGTGAAGAAAACCAATTTCAAGTGCCTGAGTATCAATCGGACAGTACTAGTAGACTTAGTAGTGATGAAGAGGTTGTGGTGACAAAGAGAAAGAAGCAGGTGGACTGGAATGTAGTTAAAAGGTTTGATAACTGTAATCAAGCTGAAATAGCTGTGGCAGAAGAAGATACTTGGTCGTTGCACTATTATCATGAAACAGAGGATGGAAAGAAGAAATACTACAGGTGCAACAAATTAAAAAGACGTGGTCCACAATGCTCTGCAAAAATATACTTATTATTCGAAGCTACTTCAGATTCTGTGCTTATGTTCAGGGCTGCTGCTGATCACGACCATGAAAAAAAAATTGAGTTTTACGCGCCGTACGGTTTGAGTGATACCGTGAAAGATGAAATTAATAAATTGTTCGAATTAAAAATGAAACCTAAGGCAATAGTGCAAAATCTTACAAAGATGAAGGATATCAAAATCCCTAAAATGTCTCAGTTGAGAAACTACTTGAGTGAACTACGTCGCGCTAAATACGGCCAACTAAGCATCAGCTTAGGAGAGCTAGAAGCTTGGATACTTTCTCACACAAAGTTACCTACGGATCCTCATGAGGTTTTTGTGATTTCTTACAACATTGACGACGACGGAACTACGCCGGCTTTCCGCCTTGCCATTTCAACAAATAATTTGATTGAAGTTTCGAAAGACGTAAGTATTGTTCATGCAGATGCCACTTACAAAATCATTTGGCAAGGTTTTCCTGTTTTGGTATGTGGTACCACCGACCAAAACCGAAAGTTCCATCCGCTATGTTTAGCGGTTGCGAGCAACGAGCAAAAAGAAGATTTTAAATTGATTTTCGAAGGTCTTCGAAACAAAATACAAGAATATCACGAAATTATTTGGAAGCCAAAGGTTTTAGTTTGCGATGCTGCAAAAAGTATCCAAAACGCGTTCCTAGAGGTTTTTGGAGAAAATGTGGTAGTTCGCATGTGTTGGGCACATGCAAAGAAAAAAATACAAGAGAGAGTAGAAAGGATAATAAACAAACAACTGCGCAGAGATATCCTGGCTGATATTGATGTACTGCATTCTATAACAAGATCAAATATATTTGACGTAGCTTCTGAAGCTTTTCTGCAGAAATACAAAGACCAAACTGAGTTCGTCGAGTATTTTAAGGAGCAGTGGTTGATACAGAATCGTAACTGGTTCTTGGGAGCGGCTCCTAATTCTCCATCGACTAACAACGCTTTGGAGTCGTTTATCAAAGTAATAAAGGACAGTAATACCCTACGCGAGCGCTTTCCACTGTCTCGTTTCTTGGTAGTTGCAACAGAAATGGTGAACGAATGGTCAACTAAATATACTACCAATCCGGAAAATAATGACGTAGCGAAAGTTCCTTCCATAAGTCTCAAGGACTGGACAGATTCTTATCAATGGGCAAAAATGACAAAGGAGGTGTCTGTGCTACGTAACGATGACGATTTTACTTACTACCAAATTCCAGCCGGTCAAGCAATCACTTGTGAATTTTTTGAAAGACAGTGGGAAAGCTTTGATGATTTTAAAAAACAGTACTTCAGTAAGTGGGTGGTTTCACTACCAATTAACAAAGATGATTGGAGGCAGGGAAAATGTGATTGTCCAGCTTTTTACAAAATGTATATATGCAAACACGTAATTGGGTTGGCCATTCGTTTAAGATACGTGGTTCCTCCTGCAGAAGCGAAGAACATTCCTATTGGAGAAAAGAGAAAACGTGGCTGTCCATGCAAAGCCAAACCAGCTTTGATTATTCAATAAATAATTTTTAACATTCCTTTTAATTAATGTTTGTATTTCATATAGTTTGATTGTTTTATTTTCAATAAAGTGTTTTCTTTTTATATTTATATTTAGTTTACCAAATAAGATCCCTGCAGGTAGGTTAGTCATTATTACATTATTTTTTAATAACTGACAGCAGCAAGGAAGTTGCAAACCTATGTACATTTGTTGTTGTAGAAATATAGTTTATTAGCTGAATAAAATAAATTTTACAGCTTACCAAAATTTTATTAAATCTGCCTTACGAATTGCCTCTTTATTAGTTATTTTGCTGCAAATATATTTAATTAGCTACACAAATAACTTTAGAGCTGCCTAAAATGGCATTATTTGCTTGATCAATTTTGTTCTATTTGCTGACCACAAATGGCGGCTCAACTGACTATATTTTCAGGCAGAAAGCATTTTAGAGCTGACCAAAACCTCAATATTCAGCTGACCGTTTAAATGATACCCTAGAAAAAATAGTATTTACTAGGTACTCTTCTATCTTCATGCATGTCTTGTTATAAAATATACTATTTTTAGAAAACAAAAATTTAGAGAAGCATGTTTATTAGAAAAAATATTTATGGAAAAATTTTTTTTTGAAAAACTATACCCCAAATAGTAAATATCTAGATTTCTGATCTACAAATATATAGTTAAAATAATAATCGATATTTAGTCAGTTTCACGATAATTTAATATATTTGAACTAGAACGATAATAAAATCTGTTTGTGCTGCATCGTCCACATGTATGTACATATCTCAAAAACTAAACATTTTAGACAAAAACTCCCCACGCCACTGAACTCTACGTAAAAAACTCTATCAAGATCAGTTTTCACATTTTTGATAAGTAGACGCATAACGAAAATACATAAAAAACAAAGATTTTCAGAATCACTCTGTACATGAAAAACTAAGAGAGCCATGACAAATTTGACCCCGGAATCTTTGGTTTCGTAAAAAAGATCAAAGTAAAAACAGCTAAACTCTAGCTTTGGTAATAACTCCAATACTCCCTAGAAGTGTCGAAAATGGGACACCCTGTATAGAGGGTGCACTAAATTGCGTTTTGATAGGGACCGAAAAATGGACCACGGATCTCGATCCCCTTTTTCGAGATAAATTCAGTTCTGAAAACCAAAATTAGCTGACGTCTGTTGTTTTCGAGTTATTAATAGTACATTCAAAGTATCAAAAATAAGGGAAATAAATCCAAAAAATTTGCCCTTTTGGGATCCGACGCGGAAAGTGGTGGGTTTCAATATTCTGTGGTGTCCCCCAATTTAATTAGAGCCTGGCACCCCTAAAAGCCACCTTCAAGGTGTATGTTCGTGGTTTTCCGCATTTTACCGCAAAACGGTCACGATTTCGCAATTTTACCCTCTATACAAATATAATACTTATAAAATTCTGCACAAAAAATATATTTACCACTTTTACATATATATGTACAGTGGTCCTCAAACTACAAGAATAGAGTAGATATAGTCCAAGCAATCTATCCCAGTTCCAATGCTTTAGTCCGCAATCGAAGAGGGCAGAATAAAATTTTGTGGGCAGCTGGAGCCCACAACAGTAAGTTTAAATCCAAGTTTTAGACTTCATCTCTCGGGAGGTTTTTCCGCCATCTTGGATTTAAGAGTGCATTTGTTTTTTACAATTTGCGGCTTAACTACGCATTTTGTCGAAAAGTATGTCACAATGAGCGTTAAAAATGCCGCCGTTTTGTATAGTAAAAATGACCCATTCGTGGTTAATAACAGTTCATTTTCACCAACTTAAGAATACCAATTTTTTTCCACGTTGAATCTTAAAATCTCATTGCGTAAATTGGAACTGAGCATGCGCGATAACCAAAGAAGTAATGGATAAGTGAACTAAACTGCTGGCCAATTGAAACGTACCAAGCGAATTTTTAGGTTGAATTTAAAGTCAGATATTTTGAAAACGAGAAAAGATATCAACATGCGGTTTTCAGATTTCAACTGATAATTTCATTGGGAAAACAATAGCGTGACCCGATTTTTTTACTTTGAAGTACGTTACTATCTACAGGGTATGAAAGAAAGTCGTCTTTTTTTCTCAAACTTTACAACTACCGAGATTTCACAAAAAAAATTTTTAATTTTATTGATGTCCATTTTTTTAGTCCTTGGTTAATGGGGAAAAACCAATTTCTCAAATTTTTGATATCCCTCTTATTTTATAAGATACCGAATTTTTTATTAAATTAAATATTGTTGAACAGGTTTTTGCAATAATAATTATGCTTCCATTTTGAAAGCAAATGTCATCATGTGATATGTCGATGTAAAGGTAATTTTAAGTAGAATCTAATTATTACGGGAAAAAATGTACAGGGTTGTTTTAAAAATTTTTGAAAGTTAGTAGTTGGCACTTCCGGTGAAACCGCAAGTGTCTTTAGATTGTTTTAAACGTCAAAATAATTATTCCTTTCAACAATCAAACCATGCCAAATTTCAAATTAATACAGTTAAATGTAACAAAATGGTGGGGGGTTGTAAAACGATTTCGTAGCCACCCGGTATACACGGATATGAGCAAATTTTTGAAAAAGTGAAAAACCCGTTTCGAGGATATAAGTCACTTAAACCAATGGTGAACATAAACTAACTAAATTCCATTTTATTCCATTAAGAAAATAGCCTCAAAAAATGAATTAGAAAAATTTATCAATTAGCGAACATGTACCGATTTTTGATAAGCCACTGGTTGCCAATAAATAAATGAAAGTACAAAAAATGTACTTTTTATAAGAAAGCCATTCATAAGGTATCATAATCAACAACAGAGATGGGTTCTTACAAAACACAATACGGCCGAACGACAAAAAACAAAGAAAAAGTCAAGTTTTCAGCAAAAATTCGGTATCTTATAAAATAACAGGGATATCAAAAATTTGAGAAACAGGGTTTTTTCTCATTAAGTAAGGACTAAAAAAATCTACATCAAAAAAATATCTAAAAAATTTTGTGGAATCTCGGTAGGTATAAAATTTGAGAAAAAAAAGACGACTTTCTTTCATACCCTGTAGATACTAATGTACTTCAAAGTAAAAAAATCGGGTAACACTATCGTTTTTTCAATTAAATTATCTCTGAAATCTTGAAAACCGCATGTTGATATCATTTCTATTTTTCAAAATATTTGACTTTAAATTCAACCTAAAAATACGCTTGGTACGTTTCAATTGGCCAGCAGTTTATTTAAAATAGTGTAGGTAATTTATTGTAGAACTTTGTAATAATAATTTTATCATGGCCTTAAATTTAGTAGTAGTAGACTTTAAATACTCAACCAGCGAATGTATATTTTTTAATTTTACATTATTAACTGCAAACTTATCAAAAATATACAGAGATAATTTATTTCTATTAAATATTTTAAATTGAACGATGGAAAATTACTCTATTTAATGTTTAAAAAAGGACAATTATAATGTAAATATTTTAATGTAGTTACGTAATATCGATAAATTATACATTTCTTATATTTATATACAATATTTTAATCTTAAACAAAATGTCAAAATTGTTAAACAAAAATTGTCTATTTTGTGCATTACGCAAAACTATAAGCATTATATATATTTGCAGATAAATAAATAATAGATTATTGTTTATCCGTATAGGTTCTCCTATTATATGATATAATATAAAATATCTACGATGAGTTACACCCCAGAAAAAGAATTATATTATTCTGTGGTTATACATAGTAAACAACAATTTTGTCTTATCACAGTTACTAGATAAATATCTACACCCTTCTCAGATATCTAACAAAATTAATCTGCAAATAAGTTACAAAAACAAATTAATTTTAATAAATTCGTTGAGTCAACATCCCAATTTTCGTATCAATTTGTCCCAACAATTGTATGATGTAAGAACAAAGACAACTGGATAATAGCACATATAAGGAAATATGGATATTGTAATATACTAGAGACTAATCACTCTGCAGTTGCTGTCGTAGTGGTCGCATTACTATTATTTGATTCGCGCCCTAAAGAACTACCAGGGGAATCCGAATTTTCATTAATAAGGCGTTGCCTTTCTCGATACATCGACACACGAATGTTTTCAAGCTGGTGATAACGACACAACTTCAGAAGAGCGCAGACAGACAGCCCTACCCATGTTGTAAATGAGCCCCAAACTCCAAACTGAGCCGTGCCTAGCTCAATGTAGAAGTTTGTTGTGTTTATGCCGTCTTGCTCGTCGATCGGTTGACCAGCAGCCAATTCACATCTACAATTAATAAGTTAAATAAATTCTAGAGATTACTGCATGTGACTTACGATGGGAATCTCTGGGTCATATTGTCACACCAAACCATAAACCCTAGAGTTATCATTAGGGCGGCGATTATCGTCATGCCACAAAGTATTATCCCAGTTAGTACGTCTATGAAAGCTGATAAGAATGTGCTATCGGTTCCCTTGTATAAATAAACGGAAAATCTAGAAAACATTCCATAAAACTATAACCCATTAGATTATTTTGGTGAAATACCTGTAGATTTGAAAAACTGAGATTAAACCTAACATAACTCCAACAAAAATAGTGTAATTGCAGTAACACTGCGACGCCCAATTTACAACCAACTGCCCATCTTGTTCTAGCCATTGTCCCGTAGAAAATAGTAAACAGTGGCCCCTGTAATAAAATTATTATTTAAAGTAGTAAACAAAGACATGCACAGTTATTTACCTGAAATCATCTTGATGAAGACTCATTGGCACCACAACACATAATGACATAATAAAAGCAATTACATAGCCGGCTATTTGACTAAGTAATAAGATATTACTCAATGCCATGTTTAAAGTGAAATCTACGCGTTATTAAATGTATTTAAAATGATTAAAAGGACACTAAATATTTTTTTTACATTTGACATTTGTGACAGGTGACTGTTGATAAATAAAACAAGAGGGTCAGCGAAGTTAGCGTTGTTACAATGCTAACTTCACGCAATAGCAAAAACATTTTTAATATATCGTTAAAAAGCAAAATTTATATATTATATTGTGTAGAATAGTACATAATATTATTTACAAAGTACTTTTGGAATATTGCTGTTGAATTTTCTAGCAATTTTCGTCTAAACATTTTTTAAAAATTGGGAGTTTGATCCAATGCAACAATCAACATACAACGCGCATGCTTGACGCCATTTTTAGCAAAATCTCCATGATTAACTGTGTGTATTTCGTGCTTTAACGCTCTGCAAGACCAAATTCACACTATAAAATTTCTACCACCGGCCGGGAAAAATCAAAGTAATACAACCACTGTCATTCAAAAAAGGTACACAAATTTTTTTATTTATTATTAAGCACTAACAAATTTTGTCATACTTTGTAGTAAAAGGAAACATGGAAGAATCAAAAGAAGTAATCGTACAAGAATGCGAACTAACAGAAATGATCAGTATTAACGTTATATGTCGATTATGTGCCAATCAGAACGACAAACTCATAGGTATTTACAGCGAGGATGGCATTAATAATGATTTAGCAAACAAAATGAACATGTATTTACCTGTAAAAGTAGCTGAAACCGACGATTTACCTTTACAATGTTGCTGGCAATGTGCTTCCACTGTTTTGGCATGGCATGATTTGGTTTTATCCAGTGTAGAGGCTGATAGAAGACTGAGAAACTGCGAATTTATTACTACTAAAGTTGTTTCTCAAGATGAGGACGAACAGATGGATGCTGCCTCAGATACAACCATTCAGGAAGATTGTGAGGCTGATCTTAGCTTGGAGGAGACAGTTACAGAAGAGTAAGCAAATTGTTTTGATAATTTTTAAATAAGGTTTCGAAGTATTGACTGTTTTATTACTTTAAGTATTGTAATGAACTCGAAATTACACTTTAAATATCGCGCGCATTTTTGGCCATGGTTCTGTACTCGTCTAGTCTAATTTGGTATAAGGAAATCCGAAGTAATAAAGAATTACCACGGAATTTTCAGACGTTGCGATTGGATAAGAAAGTGTTATCATGCAGAATGAAGGAAGAGGTGGTGGAGAAAAAATAAAAGTATCAATTTATTTAACAAATAATCGATAACCCTGTCGAGTATACTATAAGTGACATGAAAAAATATGAAATTTGAATCAAACCCGAGAACTCGTTTTTGAGTTATGGTGGATACAGACAGACACACACACACACAGACAGACATCATGGCGAAAATGGTCAGAATGGATTCAGGGACCCTCAAAACGTATAAATCCATCAAAATCTCGACGTCGAAAAAGAACACCTAGTAATAATTAGTTTATTTCAATGATATTTGGTATACATGTTTGTTTAGCTTAAGACAAAAAACGATCAATTTTTCAGTCATATCGATGCATTGGTTTTTATGTTATAACGTTTTTTCTTTAAAAAACGCAAGAGGCGAGAATGGACTTTTGTACTAGCTACAGGTACCATTTGTTTTTCGTACAGTACATTTTAAGAGTTTTTATGATCTGTCATTATGCTTAGAGCGAGAAGACGTGAATTTTTTTATCAACTTAGCGAGTTTGATAGGGGGCGAATACTGGGTCTGCGAGAGGGCGGTTTATCCTTCAGAGAAATTGCCACTAGGACGAATAGGAATCTAAATGCCGTGGTGGATTGTTGTCGGGCATGGCTCCAGGAAGACCGAACATGAAGAACAAGAGGTACAGGACCTCGCCGAAGAACCACAGAAAGCGAAGATCGCCGCCTTAGACTTTTGGTTCTAAGGGATCGCTTCACTTCCACAGGGGCGATTGCGGACCAATGGTTTACAGAACATGGATGGCATATTGGGATGCGAACCGTTCATCGCCGCATAAGAAGTTTTGGACTGTTTTTCTACCGCCCTCAACTTCTGTTACTCCTCACTCCTGAGCACCGACGTAACCCACTGGAGTGGTGTAGAGAACGGCTGCTTAGGAAGCAGAAATGGAATACGGTAGTCTTTAGCTACGAATCCAGATTCTGTTTGGGTACGCACGATGGTCGGGCAAGGGTGTGAAGGCGACGAGGTGAAACGCGTGATTCTCAAAGTCCTGTGGATAGGCATGTGTACCGCACCGTTGGAGTTATGGTGTGGGAAGCTATTGCTTATGACACTAGGTCACCTTTGGTCTTCATCAGAGGCAATATGACCACCTAGCGCTACATTCAGGAAGTAGTGGAAACACATGTTATACCCTACCTCAGGATCCTTCCCAATCCATTTTTTCAACAAGACAAGCCCGACCACATGTAGCAAACGTTGCGTTGGACTACTTTCAGTGTAATCAAATCAATTTGTTGCCCTATCTACCAAGATCTCCGGATCTTTCACCCATTGACCACATCTGGAACATTATGGGTAGAAGATTGGGAAATTTACTCCATTCCCCACAAGTTCTAGGGGCACTTTGTCATGAAGTACAGGTAGCCTGAGATACCTCAGGAGGAAATTAATCATCTCATTAGGAGTATGTCCAGACGTGCTCATGAGTGCACAGCACACCATGGAGGCCCAACCCATTATTAATTTTTCTCGGGTTCTAACTGTCCGATTCTATTCATATTTTGATCGTTTACTTACCTTACCATAATAAACATGTATGCCAAAAATCATTGAAATAAACTAATTACTACTAGGTGTTCTATTTTTCATGTCACTTAGTATATTTAATAATTAATTATGTTACAATTTGTTTAAATGGGTTTTTGGAAACAAAGTCCATTCGTGTAACATACCGAGTTCATACGCTAATCAGCCTTTTCCTAGCAGGTCTTTCACCGAGTTTTCTCGGCTTAAATACCGTCTAGAGAGATGACCTGTACCTACCTATCCTACAGAATAGAACCCACGATTTACTATTCCAGTTTCCTATCTAACAATCTAAGTACAAATAAGCAAAGTTTTGCACTCAATTCAAATCATATACAGGGTGTCCCAAGATAGACGCGAAATATTTTTAGATATGATTCTTGAATACATTCTGCATTGTCCTGTATAACTTTTTTTTATCTCCAATCCGTTTATTTTTAATTTTAATTTTCCATATAAAGTCATAGCCGGTGGCTACTTAAGGAAATATTTTTAACAAATTTAATAATTAAGTACTCCGAGTAGACATCGTTTATGTTCAAAATGGAATTTAACTTTTCGATTCAAATTTCAAAATAAACCAATTTTTCATCATGTATCAAATTTTTAACTATTTTCTATACTAGTTTTCAAAATAAATTAAATGAAACGTGAACATAATGATTTATTTTTTCAAATTCCAAAATAGAATAATTCTTTAAGGGTTAACACTTTTAAAAAAATTACAAGATACTTTCGATTGCAAATTATCTCAGCTACAAATTTCATGTACAACTTTTTTGCGATAATCAAATAGTTTAGCAGACTGGCTTCTTTTTTTCAACAGTGTTTTACTTTTTCAACCTGCAATTTTCATCATTCAAGAGATGATTGCTCGAAAACTAACCCGGATTGGGAATAAAAAAATTATCCAGGACAATGCAGAATTTATTCAAGAATCACATATAAAGTATTTCGTGTCTATCTTGGGTATAGTCACAGTCAGTGCTGGGCCCCCGATTTTAATATCATGTATAATGTACACATCAAGGGAGAACACACATCCACATCATATGTTACAACCCTGCCGGAAATTCTAAAAATCTAAGTCTACAACCACTTATAAATAGTCGACTAACAAAAATGCTACAACTTGTGGTTTTTAAAATGAACTTTAACATGAACTTTTAATAGTTATTTATTGTATAAGTGTCTTAGGTGGTATATTATCCACGCAAGAATGTTTAAATACGAGAACGAAGTTCGAGCGTTTAATGTTTTTAAGTAGATAATATACAACTAAGACACGTATGCAATACAACGTTTTATCCACAACCAGACCAGAGAGTTTTTAAATTAATATTTTGGAAAATTTGTATTTGACATTTTGAAGTGACTTTTGCCATTTTATGTAGAATTAATTTTTATTAAAGATTATGTAGTCATGGGTATTAATTATAAGACACATGTGTTTTATTAATATCATAAGACGTCTCCTAATAGTGAAATTATGACCTTATAATATACTGGTTGTGGATAAACTGAATTAATTCATTTCATAACATAGTGTGAAAAATATCTTTCTGTAATTTTATTTGAATTTGATGTCTCGATAATAAGCATAAGCCAATATTTATGCTCCTAATGTTTAATTTATAGTATAATTATTCGAGCACATGATAATGTAATATATCTGAATGTGAATTAACAAATTTAAGTTTTTTATACAAATACATTTTTAGGTTTATAGTTTTAGAGCTACTTAATTTAAACCAAGATTTTTTTTACATAGGTATAGGTATTTTTAAGAGTAAAATTAATTAAACAAAAATTAGCAATACAAAGACGGAGTACATAATTGATAAATTAAAACTTTAGACTTCAGATAAATTACATAAAAACAATATTACAATAATATGAAACAAATATGGTTTTTAATGCTCTCGACTTTAGATCTCTCGATAAAATTCCTCTTCCTTTGTTATTCAAAAATATTTAGCGTCATTTCCCTACCCTCTTGAGAATAGCAGATCGCTTTTCCCTCTCACAAATATCTCAATACTGTCCTAGTCTACTCCTTTTTTATAAATAAATTATATAATAATAATTTGTCCTTCAGTTCATTACTTCAGTTTAACATTTTCGCGGTTATCCTTCAAGTCTAACCTTGCATTTTTTGTACTTGTAAAGTGGTTAAACATAAGCTTCGTTGTATCTCACAGATATTAACTAAACTTTTTGAACTTACCAAATAGCTCAAGTGCTGATTTTCACAAGGTTGCTGCGCACGTGGAAAACTGAGAATTGTCAGGAAATTTTGTCGCGGAACTGGAAAAACAGGGATTTTTAAACTTAACTGGGATGTGTTTAAAATAATACTACATTAAAAATTCGATAATTTGAAAAATACCATTAGCACGTAAACTTTATATTTGAAAGGTATTTTTCATACTTCTAAAAGCAGAAATTCATGTTGAGATTTAGTATAAACGTTGAAAATAGCAAATTCAAACATTGGCTGAATGTTTGATATTGCACTGGAAAATTTACACCGAATACTTAGAAATTTGGAAATGATAGGGAATTTCAAAATCTGTAAAGCGCAACAACCCTGTCTTCGGTTCCTACAACATTGGTTCTTCTATGCCTAAAATTTAATGTAGAATCTAAAAATGTTTCATTAAGAAAACATAAGTTCAGTCTGTCATTCTTAAGCAGAATATCCTATAAATCCTACTTAAAGATACAACTCTTTTATACAGTTTTTTATGAAAACACTACATTCTAAGTTTAAAAAAATTAGTCCTATGCCACATTTTAGAGAGCTTCTGCAATAGATTAAAACATGCATTTTGTTTTCATGAGAGTTCAGCCTCCTTAAAATACCTATTTAGCTAGAATTCTTCCCTAGTTTGTTAAGTACTTTTGTCATTGTTGGTAGAAGGCATTTATTTGATTTTTAATGATTAATTAAGATATATGTTGTTTACTTGATATGTTTACATTTTTCAAGTTTTACATTTGAGTTTTATGTGGTTTATACCTAGAAAAATTTTCAGAATTCAAAATGGGTCTACCTTGGTTTTAAGATATATTAATTATTTAAACAAATTTTCAAGTTTATTTTGGAAAGCATTAAAAAATACGGTAAATGTAAAGAATAGGGGCGCACACTCAAATTTTCGTAATTTTCACATATATCACTAATTTCTATGCGTAGATCACGAATCTAAAATTATTTTGCGTCGCTCTCTTTTACTTTTTTAGATATAACTGTTTAAAGTTGTGACATTTTTAGCATTAATTTTTGACGTTTTATTTATGATTGTCATGGTTACGAAAATTCGATAAGAGAAATGATGTATTAATTTTGTAGTTTGTAATGGTTTCTATGGTAATGTATAATTTACGTCTTTTACTAAAACAATTTTGTAAAAAACAGAAAAATTAAAAATTTGTTAATATTATTTAGTATATTTTATGAATAAAAGATAGAAAAACAAATTTAAATTATATTTAACATTTTATTAAGCTAAATTCATCAATATATATTTTTTTAATAAATCTATTATTAGTTAAATTATTATCATTAAATTCTAATTATAACTAGTAGTATTAATATTTTAATGGATAAAAATGTTTTATGTAAAGAACATATATGCCCAAAGTGTGGAAGCCAATGCAGCTTCTGTCAAGAAAGTATGCTGTTTCGGTGCGACAACTCGTCAGTGGTGATTAGTAAACATAAAAAGAAACTGAAGATGCGCTGCTACTACAAGTTTTCGGCAAAATCACGATAGTTTGCTATTCGATGGAATATAGAGTGGCAATCAACTCAAAAAATTTTGTGATCCTCTCTTCATGAGCAAAATTTCGTTTAAAAATGAATTCGGCCAAATATCCCAAGAGGTGTTCATCCGTCGTACCATATCGTGGTATATTGGCACGAACTTCTCTCCACGTCCTCTCAATATTTTGAGTATGTGCACCTGAAAAAAATTATAATAATTTGTTTGGACTGTATACTACACTATCGCACATGCGCAGAAATGGAATCTAGGAAACTAGAGTCTGGCCAGAGCGCGTCACTTTATTCCCAATATCCCAATGCCACACTTGCACAAAACGAATCATAGTCATATTATGGTACCGATCTATACTCTATTATTTAAAGGAAAAAAAAAACCTATACAAAACAACCTAACCTGGTCCGTGACCTATAACCAAACTTCAACCAAACTCAAAACTTAATCTTTTTTTTGGTTGAGGTTTGGTCAGGCTAGGCTTGGATCAGTAAAACGCGCGCGCACGCGCGCCCGTTTAACTGATCCGTTGGTTGTTTTGTATAGTTTTTTTTCCTTTAAATAATAGAGTATAGATCGGTACCATAAAACTGAATCTTTTTTTTGTTGAGGTTTGGTTATAGGTCACGGACCAGGTTAGGTTGTTTTGTATAGGTTTTTTTTTTCCTTTAAATAATATAGTATAGATCGGTACCATAAAACTGAATCTTTTTTTTGTTGAGGTTTGGTTATAGGACACGGACCAGGTTAGGTTGTTTTGTATAGGTTTTTTTTTTCCTTTAAATAATATAGTATAGATCGGTACCATAAAACTGAATCTTTTTTTTTGTTGAGGTTTGGTTATAGGACACGGACCAGGTTAGGTTGTTTTGTATAGGTTTTTTTTTCCTTTAAATAATATAATATAGATCGGTACCATAAAACTGAATCTTTTTTTTGTTGAGGTTTGGTTATAGGTCACGAATCAGGTTAGGTTGTTTTGTATAGGTTTTTTTTTCCTTTAAATAATAGAATATAGATCGGTACCATAAAACTGAATCTTTTTTTTTGTTGAGGTTTGGTTATAGGTCATGGACCAGGTTAGGTTGTTTTGTATAGGTTTTTTTTCCTTTAAATAATAGAATATAGATCGGTACCATAAAACTGAATCTTTTTTTTGTTGAGGTTTGGTTATAGGTCACGAACCAGGTTAGGTTGTTTTGTATAGGTTTTTTTTTTCCTTTAAATAATATAGTATAGATCGGTACCATAAAACTGAATCTTTTTTTTTGTTGAGGTTTGGTTATAGGACACGGACCAGGTTAGGTTGTTTTGTATAGGTTTTTTTTTCCTTTAAATAATAGAGTATAGATCGGTACCATAAAACTGAATCTTTTTTTGTTGAGGTTTGGTTATAGGTCTCGGACCAGGTTAGGTTGTTTTGTATAGGTTTTTTTTTTCCTTTAAATAATAGAGTATAGATCGGTACCATAAAACTGAATCTTTTTTTGTTGAGGTTTGGTTATAGGTCACGAACCAGGTTAGGTTGTTTTGTATAGGTTTTTTTTTCCTTTAAATAATAGAATATAGATCGGTACCATAAAACTGAATCTTTTTTTTTTGTTGAGGTTTGGTTATAGGACACGGACCAGGTTAGGTTGTTTTGTATAGGTTTTTTTTTTCCTTTTGTATAATAGAGTATAGATCGGTACCATAAAACTGAATCTTTTTTTGTTGAGGTTTGGTTATAGGTCTCGGACCAGGTTAGGTTGTTTTGTATAGTTTTTTTTTTCCTTTAATAATAGAGCATAAATCGGTACCATAATATGACTATGATTCGTTTTCTGCAAGTGTGGTATTGGCCCAAAACTTACCAGAGGCAGGATCAACAAAATTTTGAGAGTGATTGACACTCTGATGTCGATATCCCTCGTCATTTAAACAATCGTAGGCTTTCCAACAATCAGACATGATTGTGGTACCCGGATGTATCCACTCTTTGATTACCGTTAACAAAGTGTCTTTGTTTCTTTCCGGTACAGGCACAATAAAAAATGTTTTGCTCTCTCTTTCGAACCCTCCGAAGATCCACTTTCCGTCGATTATCCGCCCTCTATTGTATTTTCTTTTGCCAATCTTGGCCTCATCTATCTCAACAGTTTTCCCTTTTCCGCCGATTTTCTGGGAATTAAGGTCGACCCAGTAAATACACACCTTGAAATATACACTATGTTAAGCATCAGTTATTCTTAATTAATAATGTACAACTTATTACTTCTCTACAAAAATTACTCCAGTCAATTATTGTTGGTTTCGAAATACCCAACTCGCTAGCAATGAAATTGCAACGAGGATGTCGTATCATTAGAAAGTAGCCGATGAACATGCACACATTTTCAACTGATAAATTAGTTTTTTCAAACCATGTTCCAGTTTTTGCCGAAAACTTGTAGTAGCAACGCATCTTCAGTTTCTTTTTATGTTTATTAATTACCATTGACGAGTTGTCGCACCGAAACATCATACTTTCTTGACATAAACGGCATTGGCTTCCACACTTTGGGCATATATGCTCTTTACGTAAAAGATTTTTATCCATTAAAAATGGATACAGATTTACACTATTCACTAGAACAATCAATTCGTGTAGTTTCATTTTCGTAAAACTGTTACAAATTATTACCAAATAAATAAGGGTAACAATAGTAACTATAAATTTAAAACGTAAGTTCACTCTAGATTTTTTAAAGAAACTACAAAATTATTTAATTAATCTCATAAAGTTTTCGTAACCATGACAATCATAAATAAAACGTCAAAAATTAATGCTAAAAATGTCACAACTTTAAACAGTTAAATCTAAAAAAGTAAAAGAGAGCGACGCAAAATAATTTCAGATTCGTGATCTACGCATAGAAATTAGTGATATATGTGAAAATTACGAAAATTTGAGTGTGCGCCCCTATTCTTTACCTTTACCAAATTTATACAAAATTTACTGCAAAAAATCAAAAAGAGAATAATTATTACAATAATAAATTTTTTTTACAAACTGTAAAACTTAGAATTTATGTATGCAATTCTCCCGGATAATTTTCTAAAGTTCGTCTATAATGAAGCAATTTTTGTTAGAAACAGTTAACAATTTTTTCAACTACATACCACTGTATTAGTTTATGAAGTTTGTTATTTGACCGATAAATTCTAGAGTATATTTATTTAGATATCGTCCTACTTAACCATTTTTATTATACATTGTAAAATTTAACGATAATATAATTTGAGCATATCTCTTAATAACCAATTTTTTCTTTTGTAGGCTGGTAGAATCAAGTAGTACATTGAATGCCTTCTGCCAAAATGACATTCCCGAAATCATACCTACCTCGGATGGCACTTTTATCGAACAAAAAGAAGATATCAGTCCAGTTCCTCTAGAAGATGGCGAAGGCGATGACGATACCAAATACATAATTGATAATGCCGAAATAAACATTAAAGAAGAAGAAAATTCTAAGTGTACCAAAGGCGATAGTTCTGAAACTACAACGATGTTCTGTTGCGAAGTTTGTCCAATGGTATTTGCTATAGAAGAAGACATCATCAAACACATAGACGACAGGCATACAAACCAAAATGGAGACTACGTAAAAAAGGAGGTGTCGATGACACAGGATTCCAGAAAAGAGCGACGAAGAAACACGAAAATAGACCAAGATCTTGTTAATGCTGCTAAAGTTGTTGTTGATAACAGAGTTTACTACAATTGTAAAGAGTGTGGGAAAAGCCTGCACTCGCCCTATACTTACGTATGGCATATGCGAATACACACCGGCGAGCGACCGTTTGTTTGCGATTTATGCGGGAAACAGTTTCGTGTTTCCCAAGGTTTAGTGCGACATTTGAAAGAAACCCATCAAAGAATCAAGAACTTTGCATGTGATCTATGTGGGAGGATGTTCGCAACCAGACGTAATGTCGAGGAGCATCGCCGGATTCACACTAACGAACGGCCGTATATTTGCGATTTGTGTGGGAAAGCCTTCAAACAAAAAGCCTCGTTGTTTGTGCATAATCGCTCGCATTCAGATCACTATCCTTATCAGTGTACGTATTGTTCGCAAGCTTTTCGAACGAAACCTCCGTTGTTGATTCATATTACGAAACATACTGGAGAGAAGCCGTATCCTTGTGATATTTGTGGAAGACGGTTTCGGATTAAATATGAGTTGAAAAGGCATCGGTTGATACATTTTGACGAAAAACCCTTTTCGTGCGAGGATTGTGGAGTTAGTTTTAGACAGAAGAGATATTTGAGGAACCATAATAAGTTAAACCATCAGTAGTATTAGAATTATGATTTTATTTTTTAGATGATTTTTTTGTATGAACCTTTATTATTGCATATAAATAATTAATAAAGTAATATAAAATTATAAGTATTTATAAGAGTATTCATTTTCTAATAGGATCTTGGATTTTGGTTCTATCAATTATAAAATATGTTAGGGGAATGATTCAAGATAAATTAACGTACGTTAACTGTCCACACGATTTTGTCAGTATTAACTTGATACAGTACAGGGTGTCTCAATTTCGATGGGAATGGGGGGTTTCATCCATTTCTAGGCGAGAAAAAAAAATGGTTTTCGCAATACTCGATTTTTTTTAAAAATCGATTGGTAAAAACCACATCTTGATATCTCTAACCGTTATTAAGATATCTTTAAAAAGTGACATTTGGCCGATTTTTAAAAAGTGTCATAACTTTTTTGTTTATTAAAATATTTTAAATCTGTAAAGTGTTTGTTGTAGTAGTTTTTCACGTAGAATAATGTGCACTAAAAATTTTTGTTCTAGGTTCAATACATTTCGAGTTATTACACCTAAGTTTCTTATTTTAAATGCAAACCATAGTTGGCTATGCCATTAAAAAATTGCTTATTTTTTTATATTTTCAAAAATATATATCTTGGTATACTTATTTTTATATCTCACTGAATTATACGTTTTTATATTTTTAAATTCGTAAATTAGATGTTTTGAATATTATTAGTAGGCGTTGTTAAACAAAAATATATCAATGAACCAACGTCGAATGGTAACAACACAGCCAAGTTAATATTAATCAACATAAACTTAAGATTTTACATTTTTTTATAGAAATCATTTTAGTAAATTATAAACATGTTAAACAAATAATTGTTTAATTTAAATATTCAAATTGCTGCCGATAATGTTGCATGAATCACGTTAAAAATCTGATTTGGTTTTATATTTCTAATTATTTGCAATCTGCCTCACTCTATGCTCAATTTCTTCCTTTATGTTCGATTTATTTTTAAAAATATATATTATTCCTTGCCAAAAGTTTATGTGTTCAACAGAACGGTCAAGAACTTGAACATTTAATTCAACAAATTCGTACTATAATGTGTTTCAATTGTTTATTTATTAGTTCTCTTTCAGTTATATATTTTGTGTTTCTGTTTATTTATTGTTGATTTTTTACCTATTAAATTTGATATATTTTGATTATTGTTGATAAATGGCTTTTACTATTTGACGCTGGTTCATTGATATAACATTTTCTTTAACAACGCCTACTAATAATATTCAAAACATTTAATTTACGAATTTAAAAATATAAAAACGTACAATTCAGTGAGATATAAAAATAAGTATACCAAGATATTTATTTTTGAAAATATAAAAAAATAAGCAATTTTTTAATGGCATAGCCAACTATGGTTTGCATTTAAAATAAGAAAGTTAGGTGTAATAACTGGAAATGTATTGAACCTAGAACAAAAATTTCTAGTGCACATTATTCTACGTGAAAAACTACTACAACAAACACTTTACAGATTTAAAATATTTTAATAAACAAAAAAGTTATGACACTTTTTAAAAATCGGCCAAATCTCACTTTTTAAAGATATCTTAATAACGGTTAGAGATATCAAGATGTGGTTTTTACTAATCGATTTTTCTTAAAAATCGAGCAAAAACCATTTTTTTTTATCTCGCCTAGAAATGGGTGAAACCCCCCATTCCCATCGAAATTGAGACACCCTGTACATGTATAAAAACAATCGTACCTACGTATTAATTCATTTAAAAATTAAATAAATGTAATATGAGGATTATTTCTGGGGAGAAATTCGTACTGTTTTCTTGCAATTTTATTAGATCTCATTGATTTTAAACTGTTGCAGAAACAATTCTTTTAAATATGTACCTATACAGGGTTATTCACCGAAACTGTTGGATAGACGTTTTAAAAGATGTAATTAATATTTTTTTCTGAAAATTTGTTTATAGCCTAAATAGTATAGGATCTCTTTATTTAAAATATTTTCAAGTTTGTACGACTTCCGGTTATACCGGAAACTTCGGTTTTTAAATGGAACACCCTGTATATTATTACATTTTTAAATTGTACATTCAATTGTAATAACATTTTGTTAAAACAATTTTTCTGTAAAGCATTTCATTTAATAATTACAGGATGATTTTTTTAAAAATGTCCAAAATGGGCTAACTTTAAAATTTTATTTTCTAGCCTTCTAATATTCAAATTGAAATGCGGTTTTGGCAAGATGTTAACAAAAGTGTACTAATTGCAATTTCTTCATTGAAACATCTCAATCTTCTACAGGGGGTTTATAATTTAGGTGCCATTCAGAAAAAAATCTAAATGGCAAAACTCATTTTTTTTCAAATATATCGATACAAATTTGGATTATTCATTCAATTTAAAGGTGATTTTGTTGAATGAACTTTATACCCAACTCTTGCGGTTTCGTAAAATATCAATTTTTATGGTACTTACACATAGTATAATGATTAACGAGAGAAGTTTTTTTTTAATTAATTTTTTATTAATGATTAATGTAACGATATTGTTTAAGATGCTTTACTGATAACACAGATTGCTTGATCCAATAATCGAATTGTTTGGCATAATTTTCAATATTAACATAAAACGAAATCTTTTATTTCGGTTTTTTGGGTTTCATGAATGTGCTAAGACTAGATCTGATTTTTTTCACATAATTTTGACGATTTTGTACCATGAATAAAAATCTCCAATACTTTACCACCCCATCATGGATCCACCACTGATCTTGAAGGGATAAAATAACCGCATAAAAGTGACGAAAATAAATTTTAATGTTTCTTTTTTAAAAGTACGTACCCAAAAGTCACTTATTTCGTCACCTCGTATGTACTTATAGGCAAAAAGCTATATGGACTATTTTATTTTATTTGTTAACTAAATAAATATTTGATAATTGACTCTAAAACTTCAAAGAAATTGAAAATTACTCTAAATTACGTAACTGTCATGACATTAACCCCCTTTAGAAAAGTACACAATGAAGAAAATGATTCTATATTACATACATTTACCTGTTGCATAAAAAATCGTTGGACCTTAAGACCGGTCGTCCTTTGGATGCGTTTTCGTCCGAAATTTCTTCGTCAGAAATCAGACGAATATTTTAGTCAGATTTCGCATATGTGGTATCGTCCACTGGACAAGTTATCAGTCCTAACGTTGTGATTCATCAAACCATCATATAAATTGCTCATAATGATGATTATCTTATGGAAAATAATTATCTTGTTAGATGGCGATTAAAGTTAAAAAGAAAAAAGTGTTGGGTTAAATATATTTTAGCAAAACGAAAAAAATTCGGAGAATTTCATCATTTATTTAATGATTTAAAGACAAGAACAAGTCTTTTGGTTACTTATCGCATGAATCAGTATAAGTTTAAATATGTCGAAGTTCCGTGAAACCATTTCACTAGAAAAATTATTTTAACTTCTTACCACAATTTTCTCTGCATGTCTCTCATGTGATATGATTTTTTGATCATATCCCATAAAGGCTTTCTTTCATTAATTAGACTTATTAGTTCTTCAACATGCATTATTTCTACTCGGTATGTCACACAAATCGGCACTATCGCCAGAACAACTGCAAACAAATTCCATTTATTTCGCACCTTTTCGTCCGAATTCTGACGAAAATATTTCGGACGAAAACGCATCGAAAGAACGACTGGCCTAATGGTATAGCGGCCAAGTGTACTTCAGCACTTGCATTTCCAAGATTCTGCGTCCTGCCAGAAGATAAGAGTATTCATATTATTGATCATGCAGACAGAACATAATTTATTTCATTGAGTAAATAAGAATGAAAATTTGCTATTGTTTGTAACTTTCAACTTCCTTTAGAGTCAGTAGTTTTTGAGATATGGAATTCCATAGGCGTACATAAAATGTCCCTATCGAGTCGTCATATTTAACTGTCCTGCCAGAAGCGGCCTCATATTGTGTGTTTTAATTTTGTAAATTTAAAATAAACTCAAGAATTCAAAATGGGAAATAGGAAATTTCACGGTTACTCTCGATAATGAACAGTTTTCTAATAAATAATAACTACGTAGGTACTTATGTTCCTATAATAGCTTATTAAAAGAGATCTATCCTTGTATTTTTCAGATTAAAATCCAACAATTTGTATGCTGTTGAAGACCATATTGACCAATCATTATCCCATAAACAACAAAACATCTGCAAGGATGAACAAAGTGGAAATATTAAAACTGAATCTAATACATTATCAGGTGCAGAAAATCTCTCAGGCACTAAACCAGAAACGGTGATTAAAAGAGGTCGTCGAAAATTACAAATTGAAAGTAAAACCCAAACAAAATTAAAACAAGATCCACGGAATAAAGACAACCAATCTGATCTTGCTGCTAGTTTTAACAATTCTGTAAATTTGGACTCACTCACGTGTCTTCTTTGCATAACATCCTACAAAAACAAACTTCTACTGAAAGCCCACATGAAAACTATTCACAATCTAACTGCAAAGAAAAATCGACGGAAAAAAACGGACATCGAACTGAAATTCTTCTGTACAGTGTGTAACACCGGTTTCACTCGAAAATACGACATGGAAAAGCACATGTCCTACAAACATCTGCTTCCGAAGAAACCACAATCAAACGCAAAACCCAACTCTGAAATCATAAAGAGTTGTACGGTACTAGAGGAAGGTATCACAATGTACCAATGTGATATTTGCCATCAGAAATTTAGTAGGAGCTTCTGCTTGATAAGGCATAGAAGAATCCACTCCGGTGACAAACCCTACTGTTGTCACATCTGCGGAAAAAACTTTCGAGTTGGAAATGGCTTGACCCGTCACATCAACGAACACCACAATAAACTACAAAAGTTCGCGTGTAGCATCTGCGAAAAGAAGTTTGTAAGCCGGCATAGTCGAGATGAACACATGAACATCCACACGAACAACCGGCCGTTTATCTGTGATTTTTGTGGAAAGGCTTTTAAGCAATCCGCGTCTCTTCACACGCATAAACTCTTTCATGGTGATAATTTCAGGTTTCAGTGCAATATTTGTAGTAAGAAGTTTAGACGAGCGCGGGAATTGAAGGTTCATATGTGGATGCACACTGGTGAGAAGCCTTACAGTTGTGATGTGTGTGGAAATGCGTTCAGATTGAGTCAGGACTTGAAGAGACATTTAAAGAAGCATGAGAGGAGCAGTGCTTGTTTGTGTAGTGTTTGTGGGTCGGAGTTTACTCAGGAGCGGTACTTGAAGATTCATTTGAAAACACATGGGCCATTTAGAACAGAATAGAATAGTGGTAGGGAAATCTTTAAGTAATTGTTTTGTTGATGCAGTAGGTACCCTGTTTTTCATTTTCTTATAAAATTAAAAAGTACCTACATAGGTACCGTGCCTTCAATTAAATTCTAAATTAGAGTAGGCTGTTTTGTGTTGTAATTCCATTTTATTACATATTTATTACATACAGGGTGTCCGGAAATTAGGAGCAAAAAACTCGGGGGGTGATTCTACTTGAAAAATTAATGTGACAAGTTCCTATAACATTTTTCCGAAAGCTCATTAATATTAGGGTTACATGGCCTTATTAAAGATTGTTTTTTTAAATCAATTTTTTCCAGTAACTTTTTTTCTAGTGTACCGATTCGTTTCAAATTTGGCACACTTATCACTAATGTTTATTTGTATTCTTGCACCAAATTTGAGGTACATCCCCCAGTGTCAAAGAGTCGAAACTGACGTTGACCTTTGGATAAAGACCCAGAACTTTTTTGTTAGGAACTTTTTCTAAACTTTGATGACGCCCAAAAAATCTTCAAAAAAGATCCTCTTGCTGCATCACGATAAAACGAGTCGTTTTCGAGAAAAACGCCTTAAAAAAATTTGCTTGCATTAAATGAATACCAACTAAACTGCTGGCCAATTGAAACGTACCAAGCGAATTTTTAGGTTGAATTTAAAGTCAGGTATTTTGAAAACGAGAAAAGATATCAACATGCGGTTTTCACATTTCAACGGATAATTTCATTGGGAAAACAATAGTGTGGCCCGATTATTTTACTTTGAAGTACGTTACTATCTACAGGGTATGAAAGAAAGTCGTCTTTTTTTCTCAAACTTTACAACTACCGAGATTTCACAAAAATTTTTTTAAATTTTATTGATGTCCATTTTTTTTGTCCTTAGTTAATGGGGAAAAAACCAGTTTCTCAAATTTTTGATATCCCTCTTATTTTATAAGATACCGAATTTTTTATTAAATTAAATATTGTTGAACAGGTTTTTGCAATAATAATTATGCTGCCATTTTGAAAGCAAATGTCATCATGTCATGTGTCGATGTAAAGGTAATTTTAAGTAGAATCTAATTATTACGGAAAAAAATGTACAGGGTTGTTTTAAAAATTTTTGAAAGTTAGTAGTTGGCCCTTCCGGTGAAACCGCAAGTGTATTTAGATTGTTTTAAACGTCAAAATGATTATTCCTTTCAACAATCAAACCATGCCAAATTTCAAATTAATACAGTTAAATGTAACAAAATGGTGAGGGTTGTAAAAGGATTTCGTGGCCACCCGGTAGGTATACACGGATATGAGCAAATTTTTGAAAAAGTGAAAAACCCGTTTCGAGGATATAAGTCACTTAAACCAATGGTGAACATAAACTAACTAAATTCCATTTAATTCCATTAAGAAAATAGCCTCAAAAAATGAATTAAAAAAATTTACCAATTAGCGAACGTGTCCGATTTTTGATAAACCACTGGTTGCCAATAAATTAATGAAAGTACAAAAAATGTACTTTTTATAAGAAACCCATTCATAAGGTATCATAATCACCTACAGAGATTGGTTCTTACAAAACACAACACGGCCGCACGACAAAAAACAAAGAAAAAGTCAAGTTTTCAGCAAAAATTCTTTATCTTATAAAAGAACAGGGATATCAAAAATTTGAGAAACAGGATTTTTTCTCATTAAGTAAGGACTAAAAAAATCTACATCAAAAAAATATTTAAAAATTTTTGTGGAATCTCGGTAGGTATAAAGTTTGAGAAAAAAAAGATGACTTTCTTTCATACCCTGTAGATAGTAATGTACTTCAAAGTAAGAAAATCGGGTAACACTATCGTTTTCTCAATTAAATTAGCTCTGAAATCCTGAAAACCGCATGTTGATATCATTTCTATTTTTCAAAATATTTGACTTTAAATTCAACCTAAAAATTCGCTTGGTACGTTTCAATTGGCCAGCAGTTTACTTAACTACAGCTCATTTTCAAGATTAAACAGAAGAGCGTTTTTCTCGAAAACTATTAGTTTTATCGTTATTCAACAAGAGGATCTTTTTTGAAGACTTTTCGATGCTCTTTAATCGGGCATCATCAAAATTTAGAAAAAATTGATTTAAAAAAAAACTTTGGGGCCTTGTAACCCCTATATTAATGAACTTTCGGAAAAATGTTATAGGAACTTGTCAAATTAACTTTTCGAGTAGAATCAGTCCCCGAGTTTTTTGCTCCTAATTTCCGGACACCCTGTATAATTAGAATTATAAATAAATGCCTCATAACTTGACTTTTGTTAATAGTTTGTAAGTCTTTCGATTAATATTTCTAGGAAATTACCATCATTAATGAATAAAAATAAATATTTATATTAGCTTATGCAAAAATTTGTATTTTACTTGTTTTATTTTTATTTTCTACATCGTTATATTATCATATCTTGTCCAGAAGATTAAAAATATGGTCATATAGCGTATTCCTATCCTTTCCATAATGAAAATCGAAATGATTTAGGTCTGTTCTCTTATACCATCCATATATTTTCGCTTCCTTTGATAGCTTACTATATAATAATTCAGTATCCTGGAAAAAAGAAGTAACCAACGAGAAACACAATTATCTCGTAGAGGTACCTCAACTGTTGCACAACTGTCTTTGGTACTAGCAATAAGGTACATAGGTACATTAATATTTTCAACTGGATATTCCGGTGGTTCTTCCGACTTGTATAACTGCATATTTTTCTCCTTTCCATAGTCATACATTTGGTATCTGCCACCAGCGTTCACTTGCTGCGAATAGTGATTAACCAGCTTCCAAGACACTCCTCTAGGATTTTGCGTAAGGAATAAATTTATCAAGCTCTAAGGAAATAAAATCAGTTACAGTTCCAGCTGGAAGATTCTTGGATTTCCTACCGGTTCAAATTGATCTGGTGCCCAACCAATAAAAAAATTTAACACAATTACTACTAATCGTTTCAATGGAAGACGTTCCAATATTCTCAACACAAATCCAGAGGGACCATTGTAACGCCATAAGTAACCAATCCCAAATAAAGCAAATATTTTCTGAAAATTGAAAGGTTAAGCTATTCGAATTTAATCTAGTCTCACATACCTTTATTACAGCTGCAAAAGGTGAGATATATTTACCAGGAGATCTTACGTGGTTAAAGTATGCAACTGGGCTCATCTCGATGAAAATTTTTATTGATCCTTTTGCAACATTTGGCTGGAGGGAAGCAAATGCAATCGAAGCAGAAGTTGCCATCGAATGTCCAATAAAAATAATATCAGATCGATTTGTTTTAGATTTGATAAAGTTGATATTGGCTGGCATGTCGTACATTCCCACTTCGTGGTAACTGAAATTATTACAAATGGTTATAGACTTCTCCAACTCAAGAAGAAACAAATCAGTAACTTGAACAATATTTACCTAAAGTCCCAAAATTCCACGTCGTTTGCACTCAATTCCTTGTGTTCTTCACAGTAGAATGTACCTCTATTATTAGGTAACCACACGTCGTATCCTGCTTCGGACATTAAAAAAGCTGCAAGAAATTTTGATAGTGTTACTTAGTAGCTTTTCCACCACTTTGTATTTTCTTACCAAGTGATGCGTTACTCTGTCCGACCCATATAATAGAGTCCGTTCCTACAGGGTGGTGAAGAATGACAACACCTTTTGCATTTTCTTTTGGTATGCGAAATAGTGTGAGAATATAGCCATCTGTAGTGGTGACGTTGTAGGATTCATAACGTTCAGTGTGACGTGCCAGGATGTTTGGCTAAGAAAAGAATAAAACTAAGGAGACATTTTTTAAATATAATCGGTGTTACTCAGAATTTAGACCAGCAGAAAATATATTTTTCTGATTTGGGAGTTAAGATGTTTTCGACTTCTAACATATTATGATTATTTTTTGATAAACTTAAATTCTTCTTAGGTACCTACACTTTTTTGTGATAGAGCTTCGTACGCGTATATTTCTTACCGTAGTTGCAAAAACATCAGGTTCGTAATAGCAGGAATTACAGTAATTAATGCAGTAGTAACTTAAGTAATCCTTACAAGTATTTCTCTCGGTAGCTTTAATATCTTGTATTAAAAATGTTCCTAGTAGAGTGATATACAAGCAAATTTTGAGCATTTTAACTATAGGTATAATAACTGATTTGGTTGTAAGCACCAATTTAATTTTTTTAACAATAACTAGGTAGGTATTTTAAGTTTAAATAGTACCCGGATATCTAAATGTTTGCTATTATACGTGTAATTAATATTTGTAAAGATATTTTTACAAATAAAACGATCATTAACTTTGTTTTTCACTCCAAAAAAATGCTCATTACTTAATTTTTAATATTTATTTCAACTAGGTATGTATTTAATTATATTTTTATAATGTTACGAAGTTATATGTGCCTATACATAATTAAATTTAAATTGGACCAAGGAATTTAGAGAAGTAGTATGGTATGTAGAATAATAGATTGTAGGTATTCACATGAAATTTAATAGTTTCAAATTTTAACAAATTCTCAAATTAACCATAATTTTCATACCTAAATGTTATCATTAAACTTAAGGCGCAAATTTTTCGCCAATAAAAGACTTAAATATGCAATGCATAATGCATTTGCATAGAACCATATACCATATGATCAAAAATTATTTAGATAAAGGGTGGCTTTGGAATTCTGAATTTACCTTGCATGTTTGATTCATCGTCAGTAGGGTAGATGTACCACTTTTGACCACTTTTGCCTATGTAATAAGAATTACAAGCATCTAATCATGTTTCTGAAAGTTTTATTTATTAATTTTTATAAAAACCAACCTGTTTTCACTTTAATCGGAAAGGTGACGCTCATAATCTAAAACTGCAAACTTAAAAAGTTGAGATATGTGTCGTTACATGAATTCCTTAGAGAAATCTCTAAGAAGCACTGGTAAGTTTTTTTTTTGTATTTTTTTTCTTAATTACACTAATTAGATGAAGTTAATATTGTTATTTACAGCAGATATTTGATTAACAATATTTACATACAAAATTTAGTTACTGAAATTGTAAATATTTTTTTTTGAACTGGCCCAAATTGGTACTCGTATTTACTAAAATACCCAGTTTTGGGCATCAGTGTGGTCAAAACAGGGGGTGCCTATTTCTAGATGTGGTCACTTATTTTTTTTACATTTAGCAATAGAATGGATTACAGTTTTTGTCACAACATTATTTTTTTATAATAAAAAATACTTGTTAAGTAGGTAACTACCTACTTTAAATACATATATGACTAAAATTTTATTTAATGTTATAGCGTTGATTGAATATTGAGGATTGAAAATAAAAATGGCAAAAACTCAAAAAAAATATCCAGAGTTTTTTTTAAATATAACCAGGACCAACATTGAGACACAATAAAAATGAAGAAGAAAAAACTAAAGAAACATATCAAAACCTAATGATAATAGATGAAGAACTTGACAAAGAAAACAAAAAGACATACGACTTAGAAGCTAGTGACAAAGAAAAAAGTACAAATATGTGTAAGATGAGTGTTAATGAAGGTGCTGTGATGAAACAAAAACTAGTCAGAAAAAGACGAAGACGTCTCAAATATACTTTCCAGGAAAAGTAACTCAAGTTGCAGAAAATGAAATTTCAGTTATGGCAATGGAAAAAAGTGGACAAAATGTCAAAGAAATAATAAAAGTGCCTATTAAGAAAAATACTCGGGGCGTCTATTCTATTCCTGAGATGCAAAAATATACCGAATGCACCTTTTAATATTCATGTAGTGCATTTTAATTTTAGGTTTAAAGACATATTTCAGTTTTTTTTTATTTGTGCAATGTATATTTGTAATAAGTATTATTATTTGTTAATTTTTTTTAATACATATATTTTTTGTGCTTTGTTGTTTGTCTTTTTTAATAAAAAGGCGGGTATGGCCATAACAGGGTTGTACTGGTGTCCAAAACTAGTGTACAAGTGGCCACAACTAGATCGTGCAGATGGCCAAATCTAGTGATTAAGTGTCCATAACCGGGACAGAGTGCAAAAATGCAAAAATATAATTTTTTTTATAAATAGATATAAATTTGTCAAAAAATTTTTACATGGAATTTATTTTTAAAATAAACATGAATTTGATAAAACCCGTTCCACAAATTAAATTTCAAGGATAATTTTACATTGCAAAGCCAAAGTGGAAAATTCTCTTAAAGTGGCCAAAAGTGGTACACCTACCCTAGTTGAAATTATATAGGTTTGTAAGCTATTCAGCTGGTCAAATAAAACTTAGTTATTAATCTATGGGTTTATTTTCTATTTTTTTTTAATTATTATCTATTCACCATGGCCACCCTTTATCTAAATAATTTTTGATCATATGGTACATAGAGATGCTTTTATAAAGTTTATATAGAAGACGACATATACAAGTTTTGAAGTCGTATTTGTCTATTAAAAGAATGCCTATTTGATATTCCTGCTTTAAAAAGAATGGGTAAGATGTCGTCTTCGAACTAAAAATACTTAGATGGAAATGATGGAATTATGTAGGTAGACATTAATCGCATGAGCCAAAGACGGTCTAAGTTAGCGTATACGTAGGTTCTAAAGCCTAGTTTACACGAGCAAGTAAACTATCGCAAGTTAATGTCTGAGAGCAACTTCCAAATAATTTGCGTAGTGTAAACACTGCCCCGAGAGTTCCCTCAGCAAGTCACAAAACTGGAGGCAAGCGCTTGCGGCAATAATCACTTGCACGTCTAAACAAATTGGGACAGCCCTCTAGGTTGTTACAATTTTTTTCGATTTTACTGAAAGTTGTGTGCAAGTTGCAGCGACACGCTCGAATATTTTATACATTTTTATCAATTAACCACTTATATTCATTAATATAGCTATTTATATACAAAATAGACTTTTTGGAGACGAATCGTGAGAAGTCCCCAAAAACTATTTGCGTATGTACGTGTTGCATACAAGGTTTTTTTGCATGAGGTCTGCAAACCCCCAAACTAATTTAAAAATTTGTTTAAATATGTACATACAGACTCGTACATAATACTAACCCAGTCAAATTAGATAAAAAATTACCTAATATCTACAAAGTTGACATGATGGCCACATTTTTGAGAGCAAGTCGAGGATCATTGATAAAGCTCTGAACCGCAAGAATCCAACAAAATTTGCTTGTGTGTCACGTGATAGGGATGATTTTTTATATCTTGGTCTCTACTGATTGGATTTTAATGTAGTTTTTTAAATTTATTTGGATCTTCACTTATTAACTCTTTTAATAACATCGAAGCTCCAAGAGTAGGCCTTCTGGCTATCCATTCTTTGACCCCTATCTTTTTTCTATCCTCTCTTCGCTCTTTTTGTGCAATGAGAACAGCAACGGCTGCAGCTCTCTTTCTACGGCGTGACATTTCACACTTGAATATACTCTACCGTGTAAACGCGCATGCAATCACTTGCTGCAAGTTATGTCTAGAGAGCACTTGATGAGAGAAATTGCTTTGACAACTTGCTTATATGTAAACACTAGCGCAAGTTACTCTCACAAGTGCTATCGCAAGTTACTATCCCGTGTAAACTACGCTTTAGGATCGTCAGTTGTCCACTTAGTAACCGATCCTAGTATTTTGTTGACTAATCATGGGCGTTTGGGCTTAGAACTGTGACCTGTAAATTCGTCTTGAGCTTCGTAATCTTCACCGTCACCCCCACTCCCTTTTTTCATACTTAGGTCTAGTATTCTGCCATAGAAAGTGATATTTATTTATAAAACATATATCACAACATAATAACACCTTTTACTTTAACGTAAATTATTAAATTTAATCTTTGATTATATTGTTTTATTTTCTTTTATTTTAATCTTTCGTTTTATTTCCTCTTCGTACATCATTCCATGCAATGCAGCCCGGTACCTACCATATCCCGAATAGAGTCGTCCGGAAATTTTTGAGATACCTTCTTTTATTCTTAATTGCAAAGATTAAGCTACAAAAATAATAATAGCATCGAAAAAAGTGTTTCTTTATTGTTCAATTTTAAATTATTCCATATTAAAAGTCATAAAAATTAGTTCCCATTAAAAACACGACGTGATCGGTGGAAGGGAAGAAATTCTTTATTCATATTATTTAATTTAAAAATTATTTACATTAGTCCATTCAATTAAGATTAAAAATTAAAAGATTAAAAATTGTATATAATCTTATATATAAAAGTGAAAGTTTGTCGTCTATAAAAATCTATACACCTTTGTAGATATCAACGCCAAATTATGTGTGAATGTTCTTTCGGCTTCCACACGAATGGTAGAATAAGTAATAAGATTTTTACTTTCTTATACGTAGTATAAGGAAGTATTGTAATCGTGATTTTTTTCGACTTCGAGATTTTGATGGATTTACACGTTTTGAGGGCCCCTGAATCCATTTTGACCATTTTCGCCATGATGTCTGTCTGTGTGTCTGTCTGTATCCACCATAACTCAAAAACGACTTATCGGATTTGATTCAAATTTCATATTTAAGAGTTTGAACAAATTTGTGGGTGCCACATTCAATGTTTTTCATCTAGCACCAAAACAAGTGACAGTTACCTGAAGACATTTTTAGGTTTTTTAGTAAGATCTTGAAAAATAAGCAATTTATGAGATTTTTTTATTCTTTAACATTGATTTAGAATTGAATTTTGAACAAATTTTGTTTGAACTTTTTTTTGAAATTCCGTCAAAAAATTTTTAAAAAAACTAGATACTCTTAAAACACTTTATATTTCTCATAGCGCGCGTTGATAGTCGAATCCGATGGTCGAGATAGACCATGTGTCTCATTATATGGCTGCCAAACGGAAGGTCCCTGGTTCGAATCCCAGAAGGAACGGACCATTAGTTTTTTTTATTTTACTGGTTTCTATGGTACCGAAAACAATAATAATGAATAAATAAATGTAATTTCATACCGGGAGATTTTTTTAAGTGAGTAATAGGTCAAAAATCTAAAATAAAACACATTTTTGTCGTAAAATTCGGTTATAATGAGTGGGACAAGGACAGATTTATGCGTATTGCAATAAGTGCGACAGAGACTATTTGAAAATTGCTGGGAACCCTCAAAATTTTTACAAGAAATTTAACTTAATTTCTTTAGGAAAAGTAATTATTGTGATACTATCCGTATAAGAAAGTCATGTGTTGGGCACATCAGATATTTTCAATAATAATAATTGTTCAAATATCCAAAAAGGTGTAAATTTGTATAGAAAACAAACATTCACTTTATATACTATTATTACTATTTACCAAATATACGGCAAAAATTCAAGGGGTGATTCCTTGGGTTATATTAAGAATATTTTGTCATTTGATGATTCGGAAAGCCGCTTCGTTTCGAAGATACAGAGCGATGAAAGTTTTTCGTCAAAAACAAGAGGTATTGATATCTTAATCTTAATCTCCCAGGACTTTCGAGGTAATAATCAGACGATATTATAAAGTAACGATGAGAGAATGAAGAGCCGAAAGAAATTATATTGTGTAATGAACCAAAGAGGAAGGGTTCAGTTCACGTAAAGAAATTGCAAAAAATATGTTGATTTATAATAGTATTAAATTCCCCATATAAGTACATAATTTGTATCAGTACTGAAAATAGGAAGTAATTTAATCGGCACTAGTACTAGGCATAATAAAACCACTGAACTTTTAATTTTTATCATTTTAACTGTTATTGTTAATAATAATAATTTTATTGTGCAGCAATAATTTACATTAAATACATACCTACATAAACTGGAAGGAGTTCGGCAGGCCGTTCTTCTACCCCTCCAGGTAAATAGAAACAGATATAATTAGATTAAACCACATTCTGCTAACATTAGGTTTACATTTATGTTTTTTACAGCCAATTTAAAACTATCTAAAGAGAGATATAATAAACCCTGATTCAGAATATTATTTAATATTTTTAACGCCAAATACATAAAGCACGATTTAAACTTATATTATTAGATAGTGTGATGTATGGGAATTGAATAATTATTATCAAATCTTAAATTTACCAAATGAGCTTGCGAACGCGTCTACAATAAGATAAGTAGATTATGTGGCTTCTCGTTATGGATCAGTTTGTACATACAAATTTGCATGAGGTACTGTGTTCGATATTTGATATTCAGTTCCTCTTTTTCCTGATGCAGATAAGGGGTTACATGATGTCTGTAATGTATATGAAGAGCAAAGCGCATGCATGCATTTTGAATACGCTGTAGCTTGATTTGGTTTGCAATGGTTAAAAAGTTCAAGTATACTGTGCTACAATAATCAATATGAGGATAGATAAGATATTTTACTAATTTCAATTTGGTATCACAATTGATTTGGCGTCTAAACTGATACAAACATTTCAGTTTCAAACAAGTAATTTACCGTACATGAGTTTACATGATCAAACGTCAAAGAATGGTCCACAAGACTAGTCCCAAATTCTTTGCCCTGTCTGTCCACTCTATAGGGCTGTTATTTATGACTAAATTTTCATTTTTAATTAAAAGTCTATGTTTTTCTCCACCAATTACAGGGGCAACCGTTTTGTCCGGATTGAGTCTTAAACCTTTCTTTTTACACCATTGAGCTAAATGATCAAGATTTTAGTTAATTCTGTTAATTGTCTGCAATATTTCATCAGGTGGACATGTCATGTACAGCTGTATGTCATCAGCATACAGGTGCACGCCACAACTCGAAATACACTGCGGAAGGTCGAAAGTATATAAGCAATATAATAGAGGGCCCAAAACACTTCCCTGGGGGACACCACTTGTAGTACAAAGAGTTGTTGATAACTTTTCTTGCACAGTTAGGGTAGATGTACCACTTTTGGCCACTTTAAGAGAATTTTCCACTTTGGCTTTGCAATGTAAACTTATCCTTGAAATTTAATTTGTTGAACGGGTTTTATCAGATTCATGTTTATTTTAAAAATAAATTGATGTGTAAAAATTTTTTGACAAATTTATGTCTATTTAAAAAAAAATTATGTTTTTGCATTTTTGCATTCTGTCCCGGTTATGGACACTTAATCACCAGTACAACCCTGTTATAGCCATACCCGCCTTTTTATTAAAAAGAAAACAACAAAGCACAAAAAATATATGTATTAAAAAAAATTAACAAATAATAATACTTATTACAAATATACATTGCACAAATGAAAAAAACTGAAATATGTCTTTAAACCTAATATTAAAATGCATTACATGAATATTATATGGTGTATTCGGTATATTTTTGCATTTCAGGAACAGAATAGACGCGCCGAGTATTTTTCTTAATAGGCTCTTTTATTATTTCTTTGACATTTTGTCCACTTTTTTCCATTGCCATAACTGAATTTCATTTTCTGCAACTTGAGTTACTTTTCCTGGAATAGTATATTTCATTACCAGTCTGGAAATCAGGATTTTTTCGTGCGCGCGTGACAAATTCTCGTGGGAGGCGAAGCCGAACACGGGAAGTCATGCAAGCACGAAAAATCCATTTCTGGACGTGTAATGAACGATATTTTTTATTATACTTATCTAAAAACAACCCAAAAAGGATTAGAAGTAATTTTAGGACATTTTATTTTCAAAGTAATTATAATACATCGTAAAAATAGTAGGCAAACACGATTAACTTTTCCATAGCAACGACTTGTTTATTATCGGCGATGCTATAGTTTCTGTCATATTTAGTGCACGGAAAAAAGAATAGGAGATCGGGAAAAGTTTTCCGTGCGCTGTTCTGAAAACGTCACCTTTACGTCATTGCAAAAACAGATGAAAACAAGGTGTTTTCAGATAAGTATAATAAAAAGTATATTTGAGACGTCTTCGTCTTTTTCTTGACTAGTTTTTGTTTCATCACAGCACCTTCATTAACACTAATCTTACACATATTTGTACTTTTTTCTTTGTCACTAGCTTCCAAGTCGTATGTCTTTTTGTTTTCTTTGTCAAGTTCTTCATCTATTATCATTAGGTTTTGATATGTTTCTTTAGTTTTTTCTTTTTCATTTTTAGTGTGTCTCAATGTTGGTCCTGGTTATATTTAAAAAAAACTCTGGATATTTTTTTGAGTTTTTGCCATTTTTATTTTCAATCCTCAATATTCAATCAACGCTAAAATATTAAATAAAATTTTAGTCATATATGTATTTAAAGTAGGTAGGTACTTAACAAGTATTTTTTATTATAAAAAAATAATGTTGTGACAAAAAAGAGTGACCAAAACTGTAATCCATTCTATTGCAAAATGTAAAAAAAATAAGTGACCACATCTAGAAATAGGCACCCCCTGTTTTGACCACACGGATGCCCAAAACTGGGTATTATAGTAAATACGAGTACCAATTTGGGCCACTTAAAAAAAATATATTTACAATTTAAGTAACTAAATTTTGTATGTAAATATTGTTAATCAAATATTTGCTGTAAATAACAAAATTAACTTCATTTAATTAGTGTAATTAAGAAAAAAAATACAAAAAAAAACTTACCAGTGCTTCTTAGAGATTTCTCTAAGGATTTCACGTAACGACACATATCTCAACTTTTTAAGTTTGCAGTTTTAGATATATGAGCGCCACCTTTCCGATTAAAGTGAAAACAGGTTGGCTTTTATAAAAATTAATAAATTAAACTTTCAGAAACATAATTAGATGCTTGTAATTCTTATTACATAGGCAAAAGTGGTCAAAGTGGCCACTACTGGTGCAGTGGCCAAAAGTGGTACACCTACCCTACATACTGTGTTCTATTCTTTAGGTAGCTGCAGAACCATTTCAGGGTTTTGTCACTAAATCCTACATAATTAAGTTTGGCTAGCAGTAATTCAAAGTTTACAAGGGCGAATACCTTGCTCTGATCCAGTAGCACTAATATTGAAGGTTCTGATTTGTCCCAGTTGTAACTTATCTCAGAAAGCACTTTTAACATTGCTGTATTTGTACTACAGCTTTTCCGAAAACCCGACTGTACTGAATATCTTTATCATCGAAGCATTCTTTTTTTTACAACTTTTTCGGTATTTGATAATTAAAAATACATGTAGGTAATTAATGGCAAAAGTAATTTCAGGATTTTTATTCAAAATTTACAATTTTTCACAACTTATTTAACTCGTTCCATTACTAATAGCATAGTCTGAAAGTAAAGGTTCAGTCTGTCTTTGCCCACAAAAAAATCAATATGGTTCAATCCATGTATTCCAAGTTTTCCTTGCGCTTTTGCTTTTGGTGGTAATTTTTCATAAAGATATTCAACATCCTAATAAGTAATCACCATTCAATTAGATAGAAAGGACTATAACTGTTTAATCTACCTTAGTGGTTGCAACACTGTCAGTATCACTATAAATTAGGAATATTGGAACATTTATTTTATCAATTGGATATTCTGGAGGTGTTGTAGAATTGTATCTTAATTTGTTTTGTGCTTGCCCATAATCGTACATTTGAAACTTTCCATTTGCCTCCAGTTGCTGAGCGAAATGGTTAACTAGTTTCAAAGAGGTTCCTCGAGGATTTTGTGATAAAAGTAAATTGATCAATGACTGAAAATCAATTATATTATGAGACGTTAGTTTGATTTAAGAATGTTACTTACAGGATCCATTTGTTTTGCAGATGAACCTACTAAAAGGTTCAAGAACATTCTTATTATAGATTTAAAGGGTACATACACCAGAAATTTGTTGATAAGCCCCAATAGTGATTTAGACTTTAAAATGTAACCCTTTTGAAGCACTGTACCAATCGTCTTTAAAAGAATAGAAAGATTCTACTAGGAGTTTTTCAAAACTTGAATACTTTTACCATCAGATAGGAACTAAACAAAGAAATCTTTTTCAGAGGCGATTTCACATTAGCTAGATAAACCACTGGAGCCAACTGAATAAATAGTTTTACACTCGATTTTGCTAATTCTGGTTTTAATGATGCAAAGGCCAAGGCGGCAGATGCAGAGGTTGAGTGACCTATCACTATTAGTTCACTTCGGTTTGTCATTCGTTTTACGAAATTTATGGTAGTTGATAAGTCATTTACACCCAGTTCATGATAACTGTAAAAATAGTAAATTTAATACAAGTCTCTTATGCGATAATGTGTCCTACCTGAAATCCCAAAACTTCAGATTGTTTTTTTTATAAATTTTATGTCTTTCCGAATAAGGAGTACCTCGATGGTTTAGTAACCAAACATCATATCCTACATTATATAGTAAGAATGCTAAAACGTAAAGTAAATTTTCAAAATTTCTATGGTTCCACTTGTAGACATGGCATTCAGATGGAAAAATTTGCATCTCCTGAGTTTTTTTGTTATAGACAATACCTAAAGAATCGTTGCCCTGTCCAAGCCAAATCACTGAATCGGTGATAGCTGGATGTTGAAGTACCACCACCCCTTTGGATATTATTATTTTACTTTGTGGAATTCTAAACAAAGTTAAAATATATCCATCTCCAGTTCGTACTTTGAAAGTTTCAAAAGTTTTCGTGTGTCTTTGCAAAATATTCATCTGCAAGAAAATTGTTATCAAATTAAATTATTTATACTTATAGCAGATCTTAAACTACTGGTTTAGAGAAAACATCCGCTTCATAATAACATTTCGAACTAAAATCAGAGAACCAGTACGATGAGTAGTCTCTGCAAACATTATTTCGTTCAGCTGTATTTTCCACAATTAAAATTATTACTAGAAAAAGTTCAAACGGTATTTTCTTTGACATATTATACACGTAATGCATCAAGAACATTAAACACTGTTTATTTATTGAAGTTAATGGGATATTGTTGAATATCTTATCAGAAAATTAAAAGTGTCGCGAAATTCTAGAACAATGGTCTCATCTTATTTTTATTCACATATTACGCTGTATAATTTATTTTGGACTTTACTCCAAGAAATCGTTTAAATTGGTAATATGTAGATATTTTTTCCCCACATCCCAATAATAAACTTAATTTAAAAATAATTATAAAATTATGTAAATATGTTATTGTTATAAATTTACAATTTTACAATTTATGAAAAAAGTAACATTTATTTATTTTTGTTAAATTAGGATACAAACATACCTACGTAATAATTTAATTAGAATATGTCACCTATAAAAACTTTTTATTGAAAAATACGTTTTATTGAATTTTATAGAAATATTAAAAAAAAATGATGTGATTCGATCTAATTTAGATCGGTTTACGATGGTAAGTGAATTCGCAAGTATGTACCTAGTGGTGCGAATTCACTTATCATCATAAATATATGTAATAGACACAATTTTTTTAACCTAAAGGATTTGCCCTATGTAATCATTTATTTCAAATGATCTGTACATATAAGGGAATAATAAATATTATTAAGTAAAAGTAAGTGAGAAATAGTATATTATTTTATGAGGAGCTTAAGTGATGCTTTATGTGCAGAGGCTGGTGTTTGACTGACGAACGAAGTGAGTCAGACAAAAGCAGCCGAAGCACATAAAGCGACTTAAGCTCCGAATAAAATATGCTATTTTTTCTTCAAACGCAAACAATTAATTAAATTGTAAAATTATTAATTGAAATTTTAATAAATAAATTATGACAATTAATTTGACTTCTGACCAGGGGCGCTTAAGTAGTACTTAAGCGCCGGCGACAGATAAAGTAGAACTTTACCTGTCGCCGGCAATAAAGTGACACTTAAATATAATCAGTACAGCAGGATAATGTCACACTTAAATGACGTTTGAAGAAAATAGATATTTATTTTATTAGGAGTATAAGCGAAACTTTTATGTGACGAAGTATGGAGGTGTAAGCGCCGAGCGGAGCGAGGAGAATTAACTCCATACGGAGTCACATAAAAGTGCTTATACTCCGAATAAAATACAATATTTTATTTTCAAATGGAATCATTCTAATCGTAATATGACAATCAATTTAATAAGTAATTTTGCAACTGTCATGCAACTGTCATACATTTTTGCAGATAATGATATAACTTATACCCCGCCGGAGTATAAGTCCTACTTATACGCCGCTCAAGAGTGGTGTCATAGAAATGAAACTTATACCTTGCCTACTCAGTCTTATAACACCATGTTATACGCCGTTTGAAAATAATAGATATTTATTTTATTAAGAGTATAAGCGAAACTTTTATGTGACGAAGTATGGAGGTGTAAGCGCCGAGCGGAGCGAGGAGAATTAACTCCATACGGAGTCACATAAAAGTGCTTATACTCCGAATAAAATACAATATTTTATTTTCAAATGGAATCATTCTAATCGTAATATGACAATCAATTTAATAAATAATTTTGCAACTGTCATGCAACTGTCATACATTTTTGCAGATAATGATATAACTTATACTCCGCCGGAGTATAAGTCCTACTTATACGCCGCTCAAAAGTGGTGTCATAGAAATGAAACTTATACCTTGCCTACTTAGTCTTATAACACCATGTTATACGCCGTTTGAAAATAAAACATATTATTTAATTATTTCAACTCATACCTCATTAAGATATGTACGTTGCAGCAATATCTCGAATGTGGTTTTAGTGTCAACTAACTGATCTTTATTGCTTTTTTTTTAAGGGTTTCCCTTGACTATCTACATGTTTTTTATGTTCTGATGGTAATAATTAATATGTACTTCTCATATACGTTTTAATTGTTTTTTCTGGCATCCTTACAATATTTTAAATACACTTTAAAATGTCCGTTTGCATCGGTTCTTCTTAAGCGCTAAGTAGAGCTTATATCAGCAAAGTGATTTGCACCACTACTAAGTATTCCTTAAATATGTCTAAGGACTACATAAATTTAAGCCTCGGATTTCTTCGGCTTAAACGTATTTATAACCTAAAATAGCGGTTTTTATTTAAATTTTATAATTATGGATTTTGAATTTAATTTATTGGAAAATGATAATGACATGGATCCTTACCATTTAATTATTTTTGGTATTTCACGTCAAATTTATTTAAGATCAAACTATTTTTATTCCTTTGATGAATTAACTTTTTTTAAGCGTTTCCGAATTAGTTAACAAACTGCTTTGTATGTACTCGAATTTATGGAAAATAATTTAGATTTTTCCATACCTACGACACCATTTTAATAAATATTATAGTTTATTATATTAATAAAAACAAACACCTGAAAAAATAAAACAATATATAACTCTATAAGAAAGCAATCTCTTTAACCATAAACAATAATATTGTGAAAATAAATGTTACTTTTAAAACAGTGTCTTTAAATAAAAAATAAAAACATTCTAAAATAAAAAATAGTCTCTTAAAAATTATAAATTTTGCTTCAGCTTTCCTAATTGGTGTTTGTATATCTAATAGGGTGGCAGTTATTTTGGCGATGTCGAATTTTGTTTCACCCCCCCTAAAATCAATCAAGATACTATAAAAAAAAATTGGGTAAATTTTGGAAGGATTTGGATAATATTAACACATGCCCCAGAGCGGTTGAAATTTTATGTGGGAAAATACATGTATTTTTTGAATGTTTTACATGAATATTTCGAACTTTTATAAAAATGGACGGAAATGTCTGAAACTTGGCAGAGTTTTAGTACCTACATGATGTAGATGATACAGCACCTAATTTTTTCAAATTTTTTCATTATCAGTATCACTATGTCCCGGGCTCTTGCAAAATACACCTTGTTCCTGTTTTATGATCTATCCTGTCATAGTGATAAAAAAAATGATCATGAAAAAATTTGAAAAAATTAGGTATTGTACCTTCCATCATGTATTAAAACTCTGCCAAGTTTCAGACATTTCCGTCCATTTTTATAAAAGTTCGAAATATTCATGTAAAACATGCAAAAAATACATGTATTTTCCCATTTAAAATTTCAACCGCTCTGGGGCACGTGTTAATATTATCCAAATCCTTCCAAAATTTACCCAAATTTTTTTTATAATATCTTGATTGATTTTAGGGGGGGGTTAAAAAAAATCCGACATTGCCAAAATAACTGCCACCCTAATAGCCAATAACAAAACTTTTGTTAAATTGAAAATCTTCTTCTTCTCTTTCCTTCTTTATAGCAGTTTCTGCTAATAAATTATTATCTTTTTCTCATACCTGCACGAAAATGGCCACTTGATTTGAGTGAAATGCGGGAGCAAAGTCGCCTTTTTAGGGTAGTCGCGGAAAATAAGGAGTGGGCGTAACATTTCTCACTTGGGTAGCCATTCCCTCCCAGATATGCGGGAGTTATTTGTGTTGTCAGCATAAACAAGATACTTTGTTTATGGTTGTCAGTGTGATTTTCTCACCGCAAAGTGTCAAGCAAAAATGTCAATGTTATGCTGTTATAATTTGTTGACGCGTTTCACGCAAAAGAAGTGGCCATTTTCGTACAGGTATGAGAAAAAATAGAGTATGCTACACGGGAGGAATTGATTCTACCTCGTGTTCTTGCGCCCTCGCTTCGCTCTGGCGCAATTTTCATACTCGTCAGAATCTCTTAATTCCTACCTTGTTGTCTACAGGGATATTCACCGAAACCGTTGGTTAGACGTTTTAAAAGATGTAATTAATATTTTTTTCTAAAAATTGGTTTATAGTCTAAATAGTATAAGATCTCTTTATTTAAAATATTTTCAAGTTTCTACGACTTCCGGTTGTAACGGAAGTAGACCCCAACTTCGTTTTTTTAAATGGAACACCCTGTATATTATTACATTTTTAAATTCTACATTCAATTATAATAACATTTTGTTAAAACAATTTTTCTCCAAAACATTTCGTTTAATAATTACAGGATGATTTTTTTAAAAATGTCCAAAAATGGGCTAACTTTCAAATTTTATTTTCTAGCCTTCTAATATTCAAATGGAAATGCGGTTTGGACAAGATGGTAACAAAAGTGTACTACTTGCAATTTCTTCATTGCAACATCTCAATGTGCTACAGGGGGTTTATAATTTAGGTGCCATTCAGAAAAAAATCAAAACGGCAAAACTCATTTTTTTCAAATAGAACACCCTGTATATCGATACAAATTTGGATTATTCATTCAATTTAAAGGTAATTTTGTTAAATAAACTTTACACGCAACTCTTGCCGTTTTCGTGAAATATCAATTTTTATGGTACTTACACTTAATATAATGATTAACAAGAGAAGTTTTTTTTTTATTAATTTTTTATTAATGATTAATGTAACGATATTGTTTAAGATGCTTTACTGACAACATCGATTGCTTGATCCAATAATCGAATTGTTTGGCATAATTTTCAATATTACCAAAAAAACGAAATTTCACGAAAACGGCAAGAGTTGCGTGTAAAGTTTATTTAACAAAATTACCTTTAAATTGAATGAATAATCCAAATTTGTATCGATATACAGGGTGTTCTATTTGAAAAAAATGAGTTTTGCCGTTTTGATTTTTTTCTGAATGGCACCTAAATTATAAACCCCCTGTAGCACATTGAGATGTTGCAATGAAGAAATTGCAAGTAGCACACTTTTGTTAACATTTTGCCAAAACCGCATTTCAATTTGAATATTAGAAGGCTAGAAAATAAAATTTTAAAGTTAGCTCATTTTTGGACATTTTTTAAAATATCATCCTGTAATTATTAAACGAAATGCTTTAGAGAAAAATTGTTTTAACAAAATGTTATTATAATTGAATGTAGAATTTAAAAATGTAATAATATACAGGGTGTTCCATTTAAAAAAACGAAGTTAGGGTCTACTTCCGGTATAACCGGAAGTCGTAGAAACTTGAAAATATTTTAAATAAAGAGATCATATGCTATTTAGGGCACAACCCAATTCTCAGAAAAAAATATTAACTACATCTTTTAAAACGTCTAACCAACGGTTTCGGTGAATATCCCTGTATAGTAATACAATAAATTTTTCTGTACCTACTCTATTTGATTTAGTTTACTAGTAAGACGATAGAAAAATATACAGTGATCCAGAAACTGTCTGTCTCATTCTCTCATTTCATCCTTCACTCAGCTATTATTGTATCATTGTCGTCTAGTGGCTACCTAAAGCATGACAAAGATGGTATATTTTTTAAAAGGTGAAAGAAAAAGTAACTTAGTACTAAAGTGTTTTTACCTTTGAATATAAGGTGTGTCACTGATGGACTAATGAGCATTTAGTAAATTTTGGGTGACCAGGCGGTATTTTGAAAATGGCTTGATAATACTGACAGATTTTGCCAAGCGAATTGGTTTATTTACAATTTGAATTAAAATAAAATGTTTTATTTAATCTTTCGGAAAATAAAAATTAAGAAATAAAAAATTCGTTTGTATTAATATTCTTGAAATTTTCGTTTATGCAAGTCATAAAACGTCTTCATCTTTCATGAATTGCATTACTTCATCAACGATTCTACCTCTTCTTCATCAATCTTTCCTGTTTTTTTCTATTTTCTTGCTCTTTCAGTCAGTCTACATTCTAGATATCGTTATTTTTATTTGTTTTCTTATGCTTTGTTCTGCTAACGTGCACACAGAACAAATTTTTAGCAAGAAATATATTTCAAATTTGAAAATTACATGCTATTATAATTATTTTATTTAATGTGTCGGATTACTTTGTGACTTTTTTTCCATCATAAACCACAATTCAATGTATTTTGTCCAGGAGCTTCAGAATATTGTCGAAAACTCGCTCTCTTCTATGCTTCCCATAATGAAAATCTATATGATTTAATCCAGAAACTTCAAGCTTTCCATATATTTTTGCTTTATCTGACAATTTACTATAGAGTAGTTCTGAATCCTATGAAAAAAAAACAAAATTATCATGAAATTCAGCACAATACAAAAGATAAAACCTTGACTGTTGCACAACTATCGGCTGGACTATAAATCAAATAAACAGGAACATTGATGTTTCCTACAGGATACTCCGGCGGCGTACTTTGATTGTACAATTGCATATTTTTTTCGGTACCATAATCGAACATTTGATACTTTCCACCAGCAGTTACTTGTTGCGAGTAGTGATTAACGAGTTTCCAGGGTGCACCTCTAGGATTTTGGGACAACGCAATATTTACCAATTTCTAGAAATTAGAATTTTAGTTACAATTTTATGGTACTGTTATGATTTACCGGATCAAATTCGTCTGGTGTCCATCCAACCATAAAGCTTATCATTATTACCACAAAATTTTGGAATGGCGTTAATACAAACAATTTGAAAAAAATACCTGTGATGGAGTGGTATTTTAGTAGGTAGCCGATGTTAAGGACACGGAAAAATGTCTAAAATATACATACAAAAAATAATTGATGAGCTTTGGTGTAAATTGATGTGTTTATACAATAATTGGTACTCTAAATAGAGATATATATTGTGCTGGCGATCGAACGTCGGTAAAATAGCAAACTGGACTCATTTCAATGAAAACCTGAATACCACTTTTTGCAACATCTGGCTGCAAAGATGCAAATGCTATAGATGAAGAAGTTGACATTGAGTGTCCGATGAATATGAGTTTTGATTGCCCTGTTTTTTCTTTGATAAATTTTATAGTGGCTGGTAGGTCGTACATTCCAATTTCATGATAACTGAAACAACAAAGGGGAATTAAGTTTTCAAAAGCTTTACTGGTTTTGGCGACTCACCTAAAATCCCAATATTTCAAATCTTCTGAAGATAGAGTTGTGTGCTTTTCCGAAAAGTAGGTTCCCCTTTGATTAGGTAACCAAACATCGTATCCAGCTTCCCACATAAGAATAGCTGAAATAAATCGCAGTTTAAAAAATATCACACCTGATATTTCGCTTTCTTTTAAGTTAATCACCCAATGATTCATTGCCTTGTCCAACCCATACAATTGAGTCTGTAGTTACAGGATGCTGTAGAAGGACTACACCCTTGGGATTTTGGCGTGGTATTCGAAACATTGTTAGAATATATCCATCTTCTGTGGTTAGTGAGTAAGTCTCGTATGCCTTGGTATGTCTTTGCAACATATCTGGCTGTTAAATTGAAAATGATTGTTTTGGTTAAAATGACTACGATTTTTTGGTTTATGTCTTTGAAATTTTACCCAGGGCAGGAGAAATAGTGGATGATTTTATCATATACCTACGCACTAATTCCTAAAATTTTTAAATGTAGAAATAGAAGCAGCACCGGAATAAATATATTTTAAATTATTTGTATTTTAGTCGAATTTTTTTATAGATATACAGGCTGTTTCATTAAGGGTGGCCACCGGCTATATCTCGGGAACTACTGGCCATAGAAATCCAGGAAAAAAATTTCATTACTAAAGTGGCCATGAGAAAATCTTGGAAATTATTTTTAAGCTCCGCATTTCGCCGCAAGGGGGCGCAACTGAAAAGTAAATATTAAAATTCTAAATTTCTCCGAAAATTCCCACATTAAGGTATACCTTTGGTAACATCATTAGAAAGCTTGGATAATTCTGCTTCATTTTGGTTTAAGGCTCATTGGCGTACCGACCTTAGTAAGAGCTATTGAAAGTGTAATCATTTAAATCGCTGTAACTTCTAAACGACTTATTCGATTTTAGTAAACTTAAGGTTGTTTGGAAGAGAAATGTAGGTAGTTTTAATTATCGCATCCAATGGTACACGATAGTTCCTACCAAAATTGCTAGAGGGCGCAATTTGAAATAATTTCAGTTTTTTTATTTTATCCCGAAAACTTAAATTAGACGGTATAATTATGAGACCATAATTGGAAAGTAGATTAAATTTGTAAGAAAAAACGTGAAAACCGCAGCTCGATATCTTCATTCGTTTCAGAGTTATTGCCAAAAGAATAATTTTTAACACTTTAATTGAAGATATGATTGTTTTCATAGTTCCGTGGTCAAGCAATCCATGACAAAAAATATTTTTTAACTTTATTATGTGTATGTTTGTCACTCATTATAATAAGGGCCCAAAAACTAAAAAAAAAATAATGATGGAGAACTTCGAATTTAGGCACAATAATTATTTTAATATGGTTTTTTAAAAATAAATCTAGATATCCGTGAAACAAAATCGGCAGGTTTCCAACGAGATAAATAAATTGGAATAGTTGTCAACTGATTTAATTTTTATAGGTGTTGTGTTGACAAAAGTTTCTTCTTGATGACTATGGTTCTTTTTGAATTTCTTTTTACCTATACCAAAAATTGTGCTACATCCCCCAAAAATTCTCAATTCCTCTTCCTGGTTTTATGAACTGATGAAGCCAGTTTTACTAGCTGTGGCAGCGTTAATTTACACAATACTTATGCACTAGGTAATGGTCACAAACAAATCCTCATTGGATGCGCGAAGTGTATCACCAAAACAGGTGGTGCAAAGTTTCAGGACACAGAATTATCGGACCGTTTATTTTTAATGGCTATCTAAATGGTAAATCTTAGGTAGGCATATCGTAAGCCTCGGCATTGGTATAAGCAATTTTTGAAGGATGTAGCACAAATTTTGATACCTATAGGTAACAAGACATTCAAAAAGAATCAAGGAGAAACTTTTGTCAACACAACATCTATCAGAATTAAATCAGTTGACAACTATTCCAATTTATTAATTTCCTTGGAAACCTGCCGATTTTGTTTCACGGATATCTAGATTTATTTTTAAAAAACCATATTAAAATAATTATTGTGCCTAAATTCGAAGTTTTCCATCATTATTTTATTAATTCTAAAGAAGTTTTTGGGCCCTTATTATAATGAGTGAATAACCTACACATAATAAAGTTTTTAAAATATTTTTTGTCATGGATTGCTTGACCACGGAACTATGAAAACAATCATATCTTCAATTAAAGTGTTAAAAATTATTCTTTTGGCAATAACTCTGAAACGAACGAAGATATCAAACTGCGGTTTACACGTTTTTTCTTGCAAATTTAATCTACTTTCCGATTATGGTCTCATAATTATACCGTCTAATTTAAGTTTTTGGGATAAAATCAAAAAAACTGTTATTATTTCAAATTGCGCCCTCTAGCAATTTTGTTAGGAACTATCGTGTACTATTCGATGCGATAATTAAAAGTTTCTACATTTCTCTTCCAAACAAGCTTAAGTTTACTAAAATCGAATAAGTCGTTTAGAAGTTACAGCGATTTAAATGATTACACTTTCAATAGCTTCCCCCACTCTTACTAAGGTCGGTACGCCAATGAGCCTTAAACCAAAATGATGCAGAATTATCCAAGCTTTCTAATGATGTTACCAAAGGCATGTGGGAATTTTCGGAGAAATTTAAAATTTTAATATTTACTTTTCAGTTGCGCCCCCTTGCGGTGAAATGCGGAACTTAAAAATAATTTCCAGAATTTTCTCAAAGCCACTTTAGTAATGAAATTTTTTTCCCTGAATTTCTATGCCCAGTAGTTTCCATGATATGGCCGGTGGTCACCCTTAATGAAACAGCCTGTACAAAATATTAGCTAAAGATGACACGAGTTCGATGACTATGATATACAGAAGCGGAAGCAGTATCTATAGGTACCGAAGAAACATATTCCTTTAGCTTTTTGGACAAAGATAATTTTAGGAACTATAAATCTTACAATAAAAGATAAATTAGTGCCATCAAACATCAATAGCAATTCTGTTTAATTTTACTGAACTTTTAACGAACATTGTTGAAAGAATTTTGGAAATATAATTTGACCTTGAAGAGGAAAATAAGTGGAAAACCATCCTTACTAATTCATTTTAACTTATTAGTATTACCAAACCCATAAAATAATATTCCATTGGGCAAATAACTGCAAACGATTTTTTTTACAATTAATATGGCATTTCATTTTTGTTAATTATTTTTGGCTCAGGACTTTAAGTTTACAAAACTACGAATTATTATAAGCGCAAACTACTCACACCTACATACCGTATTAGCGAAAATATCATCTGAATGATAACAACTTGATCCCAGACCAAACAACATCAAATAGTAGTCGAGGTAATTTTTGCAAACATTTCCAGAACCACTAATTTCGTATAATAACAAACTTAATATTATAAAAACGTGTCGTGAGGAAAACATTTTTAAACACATTATGATGGTGTCAAGTGTGTTTTTATATATATTCATATGTACTAATGTACTTTTTAGCAATTTTATTTATCTTATCACATGAGGTAAGTAAGTATATACCTAACAATATAAAACTATTCAGTTAGTGTGCTGCCTAATTTTGTAGATATTGGTATATATCTATTTATAGTTAAGATATTATTATAACTTTAATTTGCTACCTTGCAATTTTATCTATTAAATTGGCTTAATTAGAGAACTAAGTTAAATTTTTATTAGACCTTCAAAAAACGTGGTGTTTAATAGGGTAAACTAATTACCTAGAGCAAAAGTGGTCCAAGGATTTTAATGTAGGAGATTTTAATGGTTTTCATATTTCAGTTATTTTATTAATCACGCTATTAAACACGCTTTTCGACTGATGAATTTTGATTTTTTCCTGATTTTTAAACAGGGTAATTTAAGCCTGTTATAAATCCTTCTCAAACAAATTCCGTTTTAGTCATTGTCCTAATATTCTTCTGTCCAAGTGTTCTCTAATATATTTGATTACCGTCATCGTGCACATCGTTCTAGTGACCACCAAGCATCAAGAGGATAATAGTAATTCATTTATGGAACCAATAAAAATTTAGAGAGTTTCTAGAACGTCAAATAAATCAACCTTCCAGGCGACAACATTTTTGTAAGTAGGTACAATTAAAGGATAACCCTTAAAAATGATGACCCCTACCAATTTCCGAGAAGTGTCCTGTGGCAGAAGTTGCCAAAATGTTGAGTAGGTATATGTGAAGAGAATGTTATATGATAGAACAAAGGCCATCGTATGATTTGATAATATTAAAATGATTAGGAATGTTGGTTCGATAAGAAAAATGTTGAGAATGTGTATGGCCCGAATATTTGAGCACTTCTGCAGAAGTCCTTAACTTCGTTGTATTGCCAAACTCTAGATAGCAATAGTCAATGTATTATGTTAATTGATTCTTGAATCGCAAAGCTACGACTTTGTACTCGTACTTACGGTACTTAGCATATTATTTTTCTACTCACATACTCTAATTTATTTATTAGACATTTACTAACTGTAGTGTAATGAGATTCATTACGATACAAGTTCATTGCCATGAACATCCGAGGAATTTCGGATTTAAAAATTGACAGTTCATTTTGATTTTTTGACATTTCTGAGTTTATGATATATTTGCCATAATATTTATTTTCTTATTTTTCATTATTTTGATTAGTACTAGTCGTAAAATAAATAGTGTATGCAACTCACATTTAATGGCTACTAAGATACTCACCTACGGCTCGTGTCGTAATTCTCTTGTCATTAAAATTAAATGCTCGTTGCATAATATCGCACGGTGGGTGTAATTAGCAACTTTCTAAGTAGAGGTCGAGATAATAACCAATTTTTGTATAAGATTGTCTGAAGGAATGTAAAAACATAAATTTTCTTTTCATGCAGCCTGAAAAGAGCCAATTAAATTAATGTATTTTGAATTTTCTATTAGATATTGTACCTAAATATAAATTGCTAAAAACGGATTGTGGATTATTATTATTTTATTATTATTATTATTATTATTATTATTATATATTTTATTTATTATTATTATATTATTATTCTAAACAGAACCTGTTCATTTTTATACTTTATACATTATAAATTATAAATATTGTAGTACGGTTATTGATACAACTATTTATAAATGTGAAAATAGCCCAATATCAAATAGATGTTTGTTTTGGGTACCCAAGTCGTTAGAACCAAATATCGTAGGATTGTCGGAGATTAGGTTACCTACATGGATACCTACACCAACCCAAATACCATCAAGTTGTCAAATTTCTACGAGTTTAGTTTCAAGTCGTTTACATGCTATCACAAATTGCAAATTCGCACAATTTATTCGCTGTATATTTTGCTCATTTACTTACTTATACAGGATGTTCGCGCGAAGTGGCTCACTATTGCTAACTTCGCTATTATTGGAGCTACAAAGTCGATTAAATTAGCAAACTAGTAGCATTTATTGCCGCTGATTACAATGGTGAAAACAGAAAAACAATTGACCATCTGGTTTTCGAGATATTCATAAAAATAACATTTTTTTAAATGAAACACCCTATATATTTTTGCAGAAATCGATGACAAATTAAATTCTGTACAAAAAATGTTCTTAATTTTTTTTATTATAATTTAAAATAAGCGAGTTATTTTGAAAAAAAGTTCGCAATTCTTTAAAATCAAGTAGCTATAAAACGGAATAGTAATTTATTAAAACCAAACAATCATAATTTTGAATTTAAGCAAGTTGAAAAAAACTTGAAAGAATTACGAAAATATTACTATTTTATATAATATTTTTAATATACAGGTGTTTGCGCAAAGTGGTTCACTATTGCTAACTCTGTTATTATTGGAGCTACAAAGTCGGTTAATTTAGCAAACTATAGTAGCATTTTTTCCGCTGATTATAATGGCGAAAACAGAAAAACAATTGGTCATCTGGTTTTCGAAATATTCACAAAAATAACATTTTTTAAATGGAAAACCCTGTTAATTTTTGCAAAAATCGATGATAAAGTAAATTCTGAACAAAGAATGTTCTTATGCTTTTTTGACAATTATTTAAAATAAGCGAGTTATTTTGAAAAAAGTTTTCAAAGTTTTAATATCAAGTAGCCATGAAAATTATAATTTTGTAAATTTTCAATATCTCCGTAATTCTTTCAAGTATTTTTCAACTTGCCTAAATTCAAAATTATAATTGTTTGGTTGTAATAAATTACTATTCCGTTTTATGGCTACTTGATTTTAAAGAATTGCAATCTTTTTTCAAAATAACTCGCTTATTTTAAATTATTATCAAAAAAAGACGAGGACATTTTTTGTATAGAATTTAATTTACCATCGATTTTTGCAAAAATATATAGGGTGTTTCATTTAAAAAAATGTTACTTTTTTGAATATCTTGAAAACCAGATGGTCAATGGCTTTTTATTTTCACCATTGTAATCAGCTGAGAAAATGCTACTAGTTTGCTGATTTAACCGACTTTGTAGCTCCAATAATAACGAAGTTAGCAATAGTGAGCCAGTTCGCGCGAACTCCCTGTATATATACAAATTTTATTGGTAAGTTTAAAATGTATTAAGTTAGTAGGTATGTGTATAAAAGTTTTGATCCTGTTGAAATTAATACCTGCCATTTTGCTACTTAGCTAAACTTGAACAAAAATTGTAAAATAATTTCTAATGAGAATATGAGTATTTATCGTCGCAGGCGATAAAAGAACAGCTATGTAAAATTGTATATTGCAATTACAAACTAAGAGTAAAATATGTCTAGTTTTATGATGAGATAATCGGAGTTGTGTAAATAAAACTCAATTCATTGGTAATTTTATAAGTAAAAGTTACCTACATATTGACAGAGTATTATTATACATTTATCAACACAAATTGACTTACTATTTTAATATTAATCTAGCCTCAGTGCAAGTCGAAACTCCATAACAATATAGTTAGTACAGGGTAGTTATAAAAGAATCTTAACAAAGGTGGGTGTGCATATTTCATGTATTAGGATTTGCCACCTCTCACAATCAATAGTGAATCAATGAATATCATTTTAATATCCTAGTAGGTACCTATCCAGTATCAGATTGGCATTTACATTTTTTTTCCTTTTGAGATTCCCTAGTAATATAAAACTTATTAAATTTCACAACCCACTGGGATGTTATATTCTTTTATAATGACTCTGTATAAGGCTATAAGAAAGATTATTTTACAAGATAGTGACCGCATACGCATAGCTAATTTTATTTTTCGAGGACTTATATATAAAGTTGGGTGACCAACAAATCTTATTTGTCAAGTCCCTGATTTACAAAAAATGATATAATAATACAGAGTGTGTCACGTAGAGGACCATTGATCTGTATGTGGAAAACTAATAACAATAGAAGAATTTTGAAAATTTGTTTACTTATCTAATTCAGCTTGCCGGTTTGAACTAAAATATTTTCACGATTCTGCTACTTCCTGTTATACCGAAAGTAGACGCAAATTTTGTTATTTTAAATGGAACACCCTGTATATTTTTGAATTTTTAATTTTTTTTTACAATAACATAGATGTGAATAAAAATAGAGTCGTCCGGAAATTTTTGTGATACCTTTTTTTATTCTTAATCGCAAAGATTAAGCTACAAAAATAATAATAGCATTAAAAAAGTGTTTTTTTATTGTTCAATTTTAAATTATTCCATATTAAAAGTCGTAAAAATTAGTTCCCATTTAAAACACGACATGATCGAAGGAAGGGTTTGTGACATCATTAGTCATTTTCTGTTCAGCTGTCAATGTCGTTTGTATACAAATTTTAGCATTGTCTGACATTTCGACACTGGCTTATGACATCACGCAACATGGCGCGCTTTTCGGGCTGTTTGAAAAGTACATTTTTTTCAATTTGAAATTTTGGGGTCAGGATAATCTTTTGGAGTTTAAAAAAAATTCTACAATGTTTTTTTACCTCTAGATTACATTAAGCAGGTTTTCAAGCGTTTTCATTTTTGACCGGATGACTCTATTCACATCTTGACAGTGACGCGCTTTTTCTAAAGTTTTTTTCTTATGTTTGAAGTAGGAATATACAAGAAATAAGCTGATATAGTTTTGGATAACTTGCTTTGGTTGTTGTCCGTTCATTTTTAAAAATTTTAATAAATGATAACTATTTTTTTAAATGGAACACCCTATATATTTTTACATTTTCGAATTCTACACTGAATTCTAGACAAAAGTATTAAGGTTGTAAGGTCTTAAAATTAACGGTATTATAATTTGTTTACAATTTCCAAGGATTTTAAAAATTAACGGTCAAACACAAACACCCTGTATAAACCAAGTTTTTCAAAACTATATCAGCTTATTTCTTGTATATTCCTACTTCAAACATAAGAAAAAAACTTTGGAATAAACGTGTCATTGTCAAGATTTAAAAAGATTTGAATTTTTATTTATATCTATGTTTTTGTAAAAAAAAAATGAAAAAGTGTAAATAATTATAATTAGGACCATACAACCTTAATACTTTTATGCCTCACTTGGAGGAAAGCACCATGTCCTGCCAGTTTATGGAAAGAACTGTAAATAAAATGAAATTAGGAGTGTTTTGTCCTGATCCTCCGAATGAAGGCGCAGTTTATCCGAATCCAGATGATTGTAAGACGTTTATTTTGTGTGGAAGTTCTGGATCTTTTGTGCAGCAATGTCCGGCGAATCTTTTGTTCAATGAGAAGAATTTAACTTGCGTCCTGCCGTGGGATTCAAATTGTTGTGAGTTTTGTAAGAAGAACTCGGACCAGCTGGTCCAAGGGACGATTTAAGAGATGTGTTTTGTTGATTAAAATATCTGATGTGTCCAACACATGACTTTCTTATACAGATTGTACCACAATTACGTTTCCCTCGACGATTCCTAAAGAAATTAAGTTAAATTTCTTGTAAAAATCGTGTTTAATTTTGAGGGTTTCCAGCAATTTTCAAATAGTCTCTGTCGCACTTATTGCAATACGCATAAATCTGTCCTTATCCCACTCATTATAACCGAATTTTATGACAAAAACAAGTTTTATTTTTTTGAAATTTTTTTGACAGAATAAAAAAATTCGATGTAGATATTTTAAGGACGTATTCGGTGCGATTCTGTAAGTTTCTAACCACCGTGTTTATTAACTACTGTGGTTGTTGCTATGATAATTACCAATCAAAAACGTCGTACCGTAGCAACAACCACAGTGGTTACATAGTCACGGTCATTAAAATGTTATAGAATCACCCCGATTGTTGGGATCAAAATAACACTTTTTTTTTCAAATAAACATGTGTCCTAAAATGCACCCCCTCCAACCTTCCCCAAAACTGGGTTTACATAATTTTTGAAGTAAAAAAATAAATAGAGTGGCTAAAAAAAGGGGGGCATGCCAATTTTCAGAAGATTTGATCCGTTATTGTGTTCACAATTTTAAATAATCGTTTTTTTTACGCAACTTACAGTGGCTGTAGCTCGGAGGGGGTGCATTTTAGGACACATGTTTATTTGAAAAAAAAGTCTTATTTTGATCCCAACAATACGTCCTTAAAATATCTACATCGAATTTTGAATCACCCTGTATAAAATCACATTTATTTATTTATTATTATTGTTTTCGGTACCATAGAAACCAGTAAAATACAAAAAAATAAAAAATAATGGTCCTTCTGGGATTCGAACCGGCGACCTCCCGTTTGGCAGGCAAGTCCCAAACTCACTCGTCTATCTACTAGTCGGATTCAAGGCGCACTATGGGAAATATAAGTGTTTTAAGAATATCTCATTTTTTTGAAATTTTTTTGACGGAATTTAAAAAAATGGTTCAAACAAAATTTGTTCAAAATTTAATTCTAAATCAATGTTAAAGAATAAAAAAATCTCGTAAATTGTTTATTTTTCAAGATATTCCTAAAAAACCTAAAAATGTCATCAGGTAACTGTCACTTGTTTTGGTGCTAGATGAAAAACATTGAATGTGGCACCCACAAATTTGTTCATACTCTTAAATATGAAATTTGAATCAAATCCGATAACTCGTTTTTGAGTTATGGTGGATACAGACAGACAGACACACAGACAGACAGACATCATGGCGAAAATGGTCAAAATGGATTCAGGGGCCCTCAAAACGTGTAAATCCATCAAAATCTCGAAGTCGAAAAAAATCACGATTACAATACTTCCTTATACTACGTATAAGAAAGTAAAAATTGATTTGTTCTTGAATTGATATCACAAGATATGGACATAATTAAATAAATATTTTAAGTATGCCTAAAATGAAGTGTAGAATCTAAAAATTCAAAAATATACAGGGTGTTCCTTTTAAAATAACAAAGTTTGTGTCAGAAACGTGAAAATATTTTAGTTCAAACCAGCAAGCTGAATTAGATAAGTAATCAAATTTTCAAAATTCTACTGTTATTAGGTTTCCATATACAAATCGATGGCCCTCTACGTGACACCCTTTTTAATGATAACTCTTACACACTTTGTGCCAAAAAAATTTAATTTTTTCTATTTTGTGAACTCATTAATTCAGATTATTACTTCTTCAAAGTTAAGAAAGTTGTTGGTTAACCGTTCATAAAGTGGTGAATAATCTCGATAAATTCTTAAAATTTATATTTAGAATTATTCATTCTCATATACGTACCTACCTAATTAAAAAATGATTTATTGTCGTTATCATATACAAGGATATATTTAATGGTTTATATTTATACTTATATTTGCTCAATTTTTATGACTATTGTCTTTATTAATAATTATAGTTAAATCAAATACATTTTTCGATTGCATGTAAAAACTTCTTCGAAATTCTATAAAAAAAATCATCTTTATTTGAAAAGTTGAACCATAATCCAAATAAGTATGAATTTAAAAAAATCAGTTAATTTAATTAAGTTTGGGTCTTCTGTTTGGAGGCAGTAAATGTTTCTCAGCACAAACTTAAATTATTCTATTTAGAAGTTGTAATATTGGATCATATACTTTCTGTTTCCTATGCTTCCCGTAATGGAAATCCAGATGATTTAATCCTGTGATTTTAAGTTTTCCGTATATTTTAGCCTCGTTTGATAATTTATTGTAAAGTATTTCAGCATCCTAAAAAAAACGTTATAAATTCTAAAGAAAAATAATGAGAAACTTATACTTTCGCCGATGAAGCAGAATCAGATGTACTGTAAATTATATAAACTGGAACGTTTATATTTCCAACAGGATATTCTGGGGGTGTACTTTGATTGTACAGTAACATATTTTTTCTGAAACCATAATCGTACATTTGGTAATTTCCACCAGAGTTAAATTGCTGCGCATAATGATCCCAAGTTTTCAAAGACATACCTCTAGTATTTTGGGACACTCCATAGTTTATCAATTCCTATGAAGGAAAAAGTAAGTTCAGGGGCAATCTCTTGATATTTTAGATTCTTACAGGATCAAATTCGTTAGGTGTCCATCCAGCAAGAATACTAACGCCAAGTACCAATATCCGTTTGAACGGTATGAAAACGGTAAATGCAAGTAAATTACTTATAAGAGATTTGCGGTATTTCATTATGTATCCGATGTTAAAACCTTTCATGAGTTTCTAGAACAACACAATAGCTCTACTATAGGTATTTTATTTGTAATACTAATGATTAATTTTACCTTAAACAATGGAAAAATTACAGCTAAATATTTGGCTGGTGTTTGAACGTGTTTAAAATAACATATAGGACTTATTTCAATGAACACTTTAATCCCACTCCTGGCGACTTCCGGTTGTAACGACGCGAAAGCTAAAGAAGAAGAAGTTGCCATTGAGTGACCGATGAATATTATTTTGGGCACTTTGGTCACCAATTTGATTACTTTTACTATTGCTGGTATGTCGTAGATGCCCATTTCATGGTAACTAAAATAATCCATTAAAATCACGTTAGAATGTTTCTTGCAGTTTTCATTCCAAAACGCCAGTGTTCAGATAGTCTCTTACCTATAGTCCCAAAATTTTAAATTCTTTGGGGACAATGTCAGGTGGTTCTCAGAATAATGTGTACCTCTGTCACTGGCTAACCAAACATCATATCCCGCTTCCCATAAGAGAAACGCTAAATAGTTTTTGTTAATACAATTTTTATTTTAGTTTCATGGAAATGGTTACCTAATGATTGATTCCCTTGTCCAACCCAGATAATTGCATCCGTTAACGCAGGATGCTGGAGCATTACTACACCTTTAGGGTACTTTCGAGGTAATCGAAAGAGTGTAAGAATGTAACCATCATCTGTGACTACCGGGTAGATTTCGTAGGGTTTCTTATGATTTTCAATAATTTCTCTCTGAAAAACAATTTCGTAAACTTTTTTTCTTAATATTCTTGGGACTTACCGTATTAGCAAAGATATCTTTTGATTCATAACATGTAGAATCTAGTCCTAAGAGAACTAAGTAGTAATCAGCATAATTTTTGCAAACATTTTTATAACCATTAATTCCATGCAGACTAATGGTTAATAGGACAATAATTTGAAGGTAAGAACACATGTTTTCATGTTTTTTAACTCATTGTTTTATTATGATTTCATTGTTATATTGTACGGTTACAATTATTTCTTAAATTTTATGTGATTTTTTTTATCAGACAATTATCACACCCCATAAACGTGTGTCTTTTGTCAATTACTAATTTTTATGTAACAAAGAATTTTTATATTGTAATAATGTATCGAGTGATCAAATAAATTTGTAATCGAGTCATCCATGGATTTGAATCCGTATGTCTTTAACTTGAACCATTTTAGCATTCAACTGACATTTTATTGTAATGCAGTTCAAGAAACTACATACGATTTCGGGTTCATGGATGACTCGATTACAAATTTTTTTGATCGCTCTTTATAATATGTTTGTTTCTGTATTTCTGTGTTTCTCGCTGTATCCACAATAACTCAAAAAAATTTACCTACCAGGATTGAACTAAATTTCAAATTTAAGATTTTATGTGTTTAATTGCCCAAGAAATATTAAAAAAGTGAATTTATGCGCTGCATAGCTTTTAGCGATTCGTTATATGGGGGCGCGCCGAAGAAAAAAAAAATTTTTTTGTCTACAGAACCCAAATTTTGTATTCGGGAATAATTTGTAAGTACAAACAACTTTACCTAATAAATGTTTTTCTACGGTGCCAAATAAGGGTACTTTATTCTTGAGTGAATTTGAAGTTTTTACCCCTCCCTCGTATACGACGCAATTTTTACTAATTCTTTTTTCTTTCTGCCGGTCACTGTATTTTATAAGAAATATATACAGGGTGTCCCAGTTTATATCGTCAGGATTTCACCAGTCGATAGTTTAGCGAAAATTAAAGGTGGTTTATCTAATAAAATATTGTCTAATTTTGCTTCCTTTTTGATGTATAGGGTGTCCCATTTTCGACACTTTCAGGGGGTACTTATACCTACAGGGTGTCCCAAAATTAGCGTGCAATATTTTTAGGACAGATTGTACTTGTCAAAATATGACGAAAAGTTTATCTTAACATGCCTCGAAAAATGCTTCCTAAGGAGGCTAGAGCCCTCCGAAAGGGGGACCCTAAAGAGGAGTTTTCTGTAATATATTTGCAACTGTTTGAGGTAGATTCATGAAATTTGTTGAGTTTGAAGCTTTTATAATTTGCCACATATTAATTTATCCAATTTTTAGAAATTTTGCCAGAGGCTTCGCAGACAGGGTTGGTGCTAGGTAAATATTGCCCCATATTTTTTGTGTGGACAATTTTAAAATTTTTTATATCAAATTATGAAACTTGGTTTATTTTTACACAAAAAAGTTCGTCTCAGTCGATCTTTGAATCTTGAACCGTTTTCGAGTATAATCGTTTTGAAGAAGTCACGACCACAAAAACTACACTAATAAAAATAATCAGAAAATTGAAAAAAAAATTTGATTTAGTTATTTTGTTTTTATTATTAATATTTGACGAAGAACTGCTAAACGAAGTAATAAATAGCTATAAATTTTAATCAATTGTCTACTTTTGATAACTTTCAATTTTGTGATTATTTTTATTAGTCTAATTTTTATGGACGTGATTTTTTCAAAACGATTTTACTCGAAAACGGTTCAAGATTCATAGATCGACTAAGACTACCTTTTTTGTGTAAAAATTAACCAAGTTTCATAATTTGACATAAAAAATCTAAAAATTATCCACACAAAAAATATGGGACATAATTTGTAACAACATTTGTAACAGTAGGTATAACATCATGCATTTTATTGTTTTTTTTTTGTTTTGAGTAAGTTATCAAAAAATTGTAAGATACAAAAAAGTTTCTAAATTGTATGGGAAATTGTCTCTGCATATTGATGTTGCAAAAGAAAAACAGAGGTGTATGTTTTATTTAATAAAATATTTTTGAGGAAGCCCGTACGCACGCCTGTGTTTTCTAAATAAAATAATTGCAACTGCTATTAATAGAGAATATAAAGAAAAAGATGCAAAATTTTAGAAATACATTTTTTTTATTATTGATTTATAGTAAAATATTTAAAATAATTTATATTCTTTAACGTAAAATCAAAAAGGAAGCAAAATTTGACCATATTTTATTAGACAAACCATCTTTAATTTTCGATAAACTATCGACTGGTGAATTCCTGATAATATAAACTAGGACACCCTGTATATTCCCTGACTGACTGACACTCAAAATTAGGGTAGAATTAAAAAATTAATATGCACGAGTCTGCAAAAAATTCTTTCTAGTAGCACATTACGTTTAGTTATTACACTATCGGAATTTCTTTTACATATTTTAATTAGAACATCCTTTTCTTAATAAATTTTACTCTATATATAAAATAAATTAAGTTTGGATTGGAAATCTCAATTTCTATATTACTTTTCTCATTTTTCTTAATTTTATGCATCTAATTGTATCAGGCACGGCACACTAAAATAGAATAATTAGTTTAGACGCAAGAAATATTATACAACGAAGTTCGGATTGTGATTTTGAAAAATGAGATATCTGTAAAAATACTTGTATCAATTTTGAAATCTCGTAACTTTGGCCCCGCGTCATGACATAGTCTAGATGGTCCCAAAAATCAGTTTTCTGAACTGATATCATCTTGGGTACATCTTACGACAAAAGTAGTTCATACAGACTCATGTTAAATTTCAATTCTTCTTTCAAAATGGTACGTTGCGGAACTTTTGACGGACCCTGTATGTAGAGTGTTTGATATTTCGTTTTCAGTATGTGTTTCCAGCTTATTATAGTAGACGAGATGAATCATGGGTGGAAAATTTACAAAGATTTAGTGCTCAATCATAACTCAGATACATCAAATTTGTGTTCTCTTGAAATATTCAGTTTGTTGGAAAAATGAAAAAGACTTTAGAAAATATCCTTTTTTGATTTTGAATCCATTAAAACTTTCTCAAAGGTAATTTTTCCTGTAAGGTATTCAATATTACTATTACGAAATCTAATCTTTATAATAATGTCTCTAGTAAAAAGGAATGACTGTGTTTCAAAATTAAACAACTTATAAAATGTACATACTTAACGCTAGTATAATTCAATTTCATGGACATTTTTTATTGTTCCTCATTAATGATTTATTTAACTCAGTACATATAACTAATTATCAAACGATAATGATTCATTTATTTAACGAAATAAAGCTTAAAACTCAACTACCTATACAAATTGCAAATGACATAAACAGTAACAGTTTCTTAATTTATTTAGTTACAGCCAGAATTTACGAGTAATTACTTAAAACAGACACAAAGTGACTTTAATTTACTTCAACCCAATTAAATACAAAGTAATCGATAAGCACATATCTGTTGGATTAGAATATAATTACAAAGTAAATACACTGAAAAATCCATTTAATAAATTGTCCTTTACACTCCTGTGCCCATGGTACTGCACATCCAGTCGGCGCCTAAACAAATCCACTAGCGCCGCGACGGCCGTCTCCACAACGACGCCACATATAGGTGTTTTCAAGAATCGCTTGGCCTAATGTGCGTTTCCCTACAACTGCATTAGAATTTATTTAGTGCTTACACAAGACTAATTCAAGAAACTAAATTTACATTTAGCCAACTTCAAAGTAAGTAAATTTGAATTATTTCTAGAATTATTGTGGAATATCCACATTTACTGCTAGCACTAAGTAGTCACCTCGCGTAGTGAAATATTCGTCAGTGATTAATACAAAAGGGGCGTTTTTTTCTTGGTACCCTTGCAATAATTTCAGAGTTCTCCAGATGAATGTTGTAGGAGTTATTTGTTGTTGTAAATGGGGTACAATCTCCTTGGTTACAAGGGATGTTAGTAATGTTGAGAGACACCCTTGAAAGATCAATACACGTCAGTAGGCGACACGTGATAGTTTCGTTTGGGGTTACTTTACAGTCTTGGACTAGATTCCTCGGTTTATTCTGTGTACCACAGCACTTTATATATTAAATTTCGTTTTTAGCAATTTATTTTTGATGCAGTAAAATAGGCCAGATGGGATGCTACATAATTTTCAGTGAAAACCGGCGCATTCGCCATAATATACTGCACAACATTATTATCTAATGAAATAGTTGTTAATTTAATGATTAAAACGTTTTAGCGATAAATTCAAGAAGTATGTAGTATTTCTAAATTATTCATCTTGAATAAATCCTTACTTGATTTAATCAATGATCTTCTTTCTGTTATCCAATTATTGGAAATGCTTCATTATGGATGTCACAAAACTTTTAACAAGGCTAAATTAACGAATGCCTGATAAATGTGCCTGTCAAATGTAAATTTGCAAGTTTTTTCTCATAGAAACTTCGTCAATTTATCGACTTAATTCTAAGATTAAAATATATGTTACAAATAAAATTGCTTTCTTATTATATCGAATAAAATAGTTATTGAATTTCTCGACGATATTATTTCATGTATTTTATCTTCTGGCTGTCGTTCCTGCATATCATTCGTTCCACTTGGATGACAGATAATTTAATGGTACATGAATACAATTTTATAAGATAATTCGAGAACATTGAGAACATTTTAATTATTTCCTTTGAATTTTGAAATCTTCGAAGATTAATTTGAACGACTTACAATTAAACTGTACGGATTTATAATACATTACCTAAATACTAGATAGTTTATTGTAAATGTTTGATTTCAACAGTTTTTAATTTAATTTTTAGGATTGATGTCAAATTAGGTAGGTATGGATGCTTTTAGTTATAAAGAAATTAGTTCGCTCTTTAATAATTCTGACCTCAACAAAATTATAATAAATTTGTAAAAATAGTCCTTATCATCAAGTTGTATGTACAGCAAAATAAGTGAAAGGATAATAAAATTATGAAGATACTTTGATGTCTTCAACTTAAGAAGAAATACACTCATTGATTAACAAGAATACGTACTAAAAAAATGTCATTTCTAATAATTAATGACAATTCTGATCTGAAAGCGCTATTATGAACCATATGATGGCAATCTTTTTGTAGAATCTTAATTGTTTACTTTGTATAACAAGAAATCTGAGAGACACTGATTTCTAGGCCTATTTTAAGATTACAAATTTTTATACGCTAATATCCAATTTTTTTTGTAATGGTTTATTTAAAATATAAAAAAGTATGTATTAAAGGTGGTGGTAATTTCCAACAGTTAGTTTCATTTTCTTATAAGTTAATATTACTATTTTCAATTTGTGCTTCCTAAATTAAATTAAAAGTTTTTTCTAGAAGTTATTGTTTCTAAAAGCACAAGGGGACAAATAGCTAAAGAAATGTTAGATACTCCTGAATTTTGATATACAGGGTGTGTCACGACGAGTTGACAGTAGTAATAAGTCTATTACTAAACACAATTTGGTTCTAAAAATTGGTACACACCCATTATACAATGTGCTCTATTCAATGAAAATATTGCCACCTTTCTGGTACTTCCGGTTATACTGGAAGTAGACACAAACTTTGTTATTTTAAATGGAACACCCTGTATATTTTTGACTTTTTAGATACTACACTTCATTTTAGATATAAAAGTATAAAGGTTGTATGATCCTAACATTAACGGTATTATAATTATTTACACTTTTTCATTTTTGTTTATAAAAACATAGATGTAAGTAAAAATTCAAATCTTGACAATGACACGTTTTTTCCAAAATTTTTTTCTTGTGTTTGAGGTAGGAATATACAAGAAATAAGCTGATGTAGTTTTGGAAAACTTTCTTTATACAGGGTGTTGGTGGTTGTCCGTTCATTTTTAAAAACTATAATCAATGATAACTTAATTTTTTTAAATGGAACACCCTATATATTTCTAGATTTTCGAATTCTACATTTAATTCGAGACATCAAAGTATTAAGGTTGTAAGGTCTTAAAATTAACAGTATTATAATTAATTACGTTTTTTAAAAATTAACGGTCAATCACAAGCACCCTGTATAAAATATGTTTTTTAAAACCTTATTACCATGTTTCTTGTACATTTCTGCGTCCACTAAATTTTGGTTTGCTTTTTGAAAAAACGTGTCATTAGTAAAATATGAAAATGTTTGACTCAAAGTTTTTGTATGAAAAAATTGGGGTGTTTATGGTTGATCGTTAATTTTTAAAACCCTTGAAAATTGGAAAAAGCGTAATTAATTATATAACCGTTAATTTTAAGACTTTACAACCTTAATACTCTTATGTCTAGAATTAAGTGTAGAATTCGAAAATGTGGAAATATATAGGGTGTTCCATTAAAAAAAATAAAGTTATCATTGATCAAAGTTTTTAAAAATGAACGGACAACCACCAACACCCTGTATAAAGCAAGTTTTCCAAAACTATATCAGCTTATTGCTTGTATATTCCTACTTCAAACGTAAGAAAAAAACTTTTGAAAAAATGTGTCATTGTCAAGATTCGAATTTTTATTTACATCTGTTTTTGTAAAAAAAAAATGAAAAAATGTAAATAATTATAATACCGTTAATGTTAGGACCATACAACCTTTATACTTTTATGTCTAAAATGAGGTGTAGAATCTAAAACTACTACTGTCAACTCGTCATGACACACCCTGTATACAAGGTGTCCCAGGATAGACACGAAATATTTTAAGGTATGATTCTTGAATACATTCTGCATTGCCCTGTATAATTTTTTTATCTACAATCCGTTTTTTTATTTTCCATATAAAGTCATTGCAGGTGGCAACTTACGGAAATATTTTTAACAAATTTAATAATTATTAAAACTTTTTCGAGTAGAGATCGTTTATGTTCGAAATGCAATTTAACTTTTCGATTCAAAATAAACCAATCTTTCATCATGTATCAAATTTTTAACTATTTTAAATACTAGTTTTCAAAATAAATTAAATGAAATATGAATGTAATGATATATTTTTTCAAATTCCAAATTTGATCACTAATAATTTTTAAGGGTTAACACTAACAAAAAATTACAAGATCATTTCGATCGCAAATTATCTCAGCTACAAATTTTATGTACCTATAACTTTTTTTCGATAATCAAATAGTTTAGCAGACTGGCTTCTTTTTATTTACAATTTTCAACATTCAAGAGATGATTGCTCGAAAACTAACCTGGACATAAAAAAATTATATAGGATAATGCAGATGCAGAATTTATTCAAAAATCACAGCTACAAATATTTCTTGTCTATCCTGGGACACCCTGTATTTGTAGACATAAAATTTGACATTAAAAGTCCTTTTCGGGCTTCCCCTGCCCTAATTTTGAATTGTGTAGGGTACATTGGGTAACCAGTGATCTTTATTGTTTCTGCTTCTCTTCCCTTTTTATCTGTCCTGGAGAGGAGTGATCGCCTGATGATAAAGTTGATATAAATCTAAATTTCGAACATTAGATTATAATCGAATTAAGACTTAACCAAACTAGGGTTATGGTTGAAAAAGAAGACGAATGTATAAGTACAGGGGTCGTTTGGCATCCGCTGCCTGCGACCGTTCCTTGGTCTTTTGTTCGTACCCTCTACTCAAAGTATCATCTCAGAAATTGTAACTTCTTGGCAAAGCCAAGAATGGTTCCGAAAGGCGCTTCTCTCACTGTTTCAGACGTTATTTCAGCACTCCTAAGATGCGCCAATGCACTGCACTTACAGAGTATTTATGCTCGGCAGGTTCAGTCTCCGATTCACATAGTTTTCAGGTCGAAATTTCCATTACATCCAGATTTTTGGGGTGGTATCTTACTCGTATCTAACAAATTTCGAACATTCTTTGTTCCAAAAATATTTTTCTAAATGCTTTTGATTACGAAATATACATGAAATACAGCGGCGGAAGCTCATAGGTCATAGGATGTTACTTTCAGTAAAGTCTGTTAGTCCTGGGTTGGAGAACTTGTAGTTTAACCTCACAGTTTGCGATTTCAAACTGAAATGTAAGTGTCATTTTTAAAATAAAAACCGGTTTTTCAAATTACGTCAACCTCAGGATTAAAAGACTTTGTGTCGGTTGTATAAGGCTTTAATTCCGCTGTTAAACTTGAATCCTTTAACATAACTATAGTGACAATTGTAAATAATAATAATCGTTCCTACAGACGTTTATTAGTCTTTTTGTTATACTGCGATAAAACTTTTATACAATCGGCCCTTAATGAACACCCGCTATATTAAACTACACTCCTAAATGTACCAAAATTCAGCGTAATTATCATTTTTCCATAATTTTTCGTAAGGATGCGAGGTGGTCGATAGTGACTGATCTCTTAATCTTAATGGTAGACGGATTTTCTTCAAATTTTCTGTTAGATCTTGTACTTTTGCTTCGTAACAAAAGCATACATAAAAAAAATAAAAAATGTTTGTTGAATATTTTCCTTTAATGAATTGTAATAAGCCGTATTTGAATTTTTTTGAAATTAAAATTATCATGTTAACTAGAAGAAAACTTGTTTCTGAAATCTTAATATTTTTGTAATGGGAACGTTTCCATGAACATTGAAATTATGTAAAAAGGCATGCTTTGAATATGCAGAATTTAATTTAATCATTTATAATATTGACTATATTATTAGAAAAGTACAATATTCATTGCAAACTGATAAATATAACATATTTTCCAGGAACTAATGCTTCGCCCGACTCTTCCCAAGACTGAAAAATTAAAACGTTATAATCGAACTGGAATCTGAAAAAATACTTAAGCAACGGCGAGCTAATATTGAATATCCTAATCGGAAAACGATGGCGAGTCCATTATTGTCCATTAGGCCCTTTGAGACCGATAGTGTGGCTTAGGTAAACAAACGTGGCGCCATTCAAGTTAAAATTCAGCAGGATGTCAAAGTCGAATTCTTCAACCAGAAGTAATTCGACGGAGACTCCTGCAGAAAGCGAAAGCGAATCAAACAGTCCACGCACTCAAGTCCCCGATGCCATCCTGGAAACGCCGGAAGGACAGGATTTTATCCCCCAAAGTCCACCACCATCCTACGAATATGTTCTGGAAGAGGTGATGACCTTGTAAGTTTTTTAATTTACGTCAGTGTGTAAATTCTTTGATTGCAGACGAGGTTACAAAAGAAAGCATCAAACAATGCGTCGCCTACGAATCCAGTAAAAGGTCCTGAGATCATGCATAAATCCAGCAAGGAATTGTACAGGGCCGTAGCGAAGCAGTTTGGTATAACGTGCAAAATGTCGGACCAATGTCGCTGTTTCGACTGCCAAAGTCATTATTTTGATTGTGAGTACGAGCAGAATGAACAGGAGAAAACTGATGGAGGGCTGGGGGCCGGCACTCCCATGTTTATCTCGGAAGTGATGCACGGTACTGCTTGCTCTATTTTGTAAAATTCTAAACAAACATGGATAGCTTCTGTATATGTATAATAGTAAAATATGATGTCAAAGTTTTTTTTCAATACAATTAGTTGAAAATTTATGCTAGGGTTAATGCTGTTCATCCGGGCAATATAATTAATAATGCACGTAAAGTTTTGACAGGAGATAAAAGTTTCATGGTCTCATAAATTTCTTTGGTTTCATTTGGCCATTGATGACATTGCCTCGGGCTAGCGACATTGATCATAACACATCTATTAGCCTATAATTACTACTTTAACTTGCTTGCTGTAATGTTGGGTATCTTGAATATTTTTATTTTATTTACAAGTTGTAGGTACAAAACACATTCATTTTAAAAATAATTCTACTGATGTAAATAATATACATAAGAAACTCCTTTGTAAATTTTAAACCAAATACTGGTTGCTTTCTGAAGATCTCATCAGTCATGTGAAATGGGTACAAAAGGCCTAAGTTTTAACCCTAAATACAAAATGGTGGAAAACACGAACAAATATTTTAAAATTATAAATATATAAATAACTGTCTTTTATTCTTTTTGTATTGCATAAATAATTGTAGGAAATGTGTAAATATTTAACAGAAAATTGCACAAAATGATTGAACGGTATTATATGATGACTATTTTATTGCTTTATTAAATATATTATGAAAAATATGTATACTAAGAAACAAGAAAACGGTACTATGATGATTGAATGAATGAATAAACCAACATAAGTAAATTAGCACAAAAAAGAATTATGGTTTTCCCGGGACAAAAATATTAATTTAGATAACCTTCAGTATTAATAACGAATTGTGTACAAAAAGAATTAATATCGATTTTGTCATCCACTATTGAAGACGTGACATTTTGGAACTTAGGGAGTGGAGGGTCATTTCAAGTTGTTTTATGATGACAAAGCAAAAACATTTTAGTATATTTAAGGAAAATTACGACGTCAGCTTTTGTCAAGCTGAGCCGAACTATAGAGCATTGAAATTAATTATTTTATTAACATTATCGTTGGAGTGAGTGATATTAGGTACAGAGTTGCTTGTTTGTATATCGAAGCCCTCAGTAGGTATACATATATTTAAGTTTCATATCTCCAGAGGTTTCGTTCTTATATAGAATAGATATAAAATAGATTTTTTAAAATTTTTAATAGTAAATTGATCAGAAAGACTTTCTTCAAACGAACCGATAACATTTTTTTTGCAACAAATAATATTATATAATAATCAGATGACTGCATTTGATCTAAAGATGCAGAAATCGCAAGTATAAACAACGTCTCTAAATTTTACGTATTAGGACTACTAAAAATTGAAATTTAACAATAATAATTAAATGCATTTACCTTACAATTTTTATTGAAGTAATTAATTAACATAAATAATCAGATAAATGGCAAAAATTTAGTCCTCGCATTCTCTGACTGCGTGCCTGCTAAAGACAACAGCACAATAAAATTGTTTTTTATAGTTTGATTGAAGTTGGAATTAATAGATAACATTGAAACAAGAACATTAATTTATTTAGAACAATAAATAGAAATTATAATGGATGAAATAATGAGAATTACCTAGAATGCGGATGAATCAAAATCAAGAACCGGACATTGTTTCAATGTATAAAATTAAATTAAAATGTATTCTCTTACTGGTATGTAGATACCTGCTGTTACATAATCATATAGATTGTATAGAAGACAAGAGAAGATAATTTTATTGACTATTATTGTACATGAAAATGTTCATATTGGCACCTACTGATGATCCTGGATTTGATGTCAAGTCAGGCTGATGTCCACTCTCTAATAATAATACACTGGCAAGCAACAAATTGAGGTCACTTTAAATATTCTGTTTTAAGCAAGAATTGTTTGTGTGAACCTTTGTGGTGACAAAGAGCTATCAGAAGACAGGCCGGATAACCAGAAGACCGGGATCCTGCCGAAAAAGAGTCACCACCCAAAGAGATAACCGTTTTTTGGTGTCTGCAAGTTTGCGGTTTCGCTACGAAATCAACTCGAAGAAGTTGGAGATGTAAATGCTAGTGAGTGGACCGCTAGAAGAAGGCTTCATGCTGTTGAATTGTCTTGTAGAAGGATAGCTGCAGGTCCAGCGTTGCAACGCCGGCATCGAACTGCAAGATTATCTTTTGCTCGAAATCACCTGCCATGGAATGATGAGGACTGGAGCAGGGTACTGTTCTTAGATGAGTCGCGTTTTTGCCTCATTGGGTCAGAGGGACGTCGACGAGTATGGAGAAGACCCAGAGCAAGATAGGCTCCAGTTTGTATTGACGAGCGACTTCCATTTGGTTATGGAAAACATAAAAATTTCAATGTGACCTCAATTTTTTGCTCGCCCGTGTAATAATAAAAATTTAAATCACAATTGAAGAATTTACTTTTAATTTTATATCAAATTTATTGAACGTATTAATTTATTCAGTAGCCACATAAATATTGAACTAATGGAAAATAAGGTTATAGGTATTGTTGGGAACTGAGTTATTCTAAGAAGATTATTGGTACTATTTATCTATTTTTTAAAGACCATTGAACTATTTTAACTCAAGAGGTTTGATCCTTTGATCCCACATGTTTGCAAATTAAAATTATTCAAGTGTACTTAAACTTTTTTCAAATTTGGACTATTTTAATTTTATCAAATATGTTAATAATTTCAATTACTACCATTAGTATTTTTATAAAGTGTTTTTGAATAGTATTGTATAATTGATAAATTTTATTATAATTTATTGATATTTTTCATAATTTTCTAAATAATTTGTACCTATAATAATTTTTTGTAAATAATTGAGGAATTCGCTAGTTGCATTTAAATAACATAGTAAAAATTGTATTTAACGGACTGTTAAAGTTAACATAGATTGGTGAGTATGGGGGTTAGTCAAATAGTTAATTTTAATTTTCCATCACAACGATACGATCACATTAATTTAATTAAAACTTAATCTCACTAAACCTAACCTGCTCTAACCTGAAATGTCGAACTAAAATGAATAATCGAGAAATTGTGTAATATTAAGATTTTTTGGATATATTATTTAATAATAATATAAAGAAAAAATTAATAGTAGACCGTTAATACTTGAGTTTACCACCTCCATTACCCCTAAAAGTACTAATGTCATCAACAAAAAGCCGTAATTTTTTGTGCTATATTATAAAAATCTAGAATAGGAGACGAGGTTAATTCTGAAAATATTTACTAAGTATCTTCATTAATGAAGAAAAACTGAAACGTACCAACATGCATTTATTGTAAATTTAATGATAAAAAATGTGTAAAGTGCTTGTTAAAAATGTGTAACAAACATTTTGTCTTATGGTATACTAAATATCTATTTTGCAGAGCGTGCACAGTATAGAGCTCCATATAAAAATAAGGAAAAAAGCACAACTACCCGATTGTATATTAACTACAAAGTAAGTTTTAATAAATATGGATGTATTTAGAGATATAGTTAGTAGAAGAAAATATGTATGTTTGATGTTCAGATACTCACTATTTTCGTACTACATACTACTCTAAAATATGTGTTGTTTGTACTATGCTACTTGTACGAACGAGTATTTAGCATATGGGCTAAGAAAATGTATTAGTTTGGGTTAGAACACCAGCAGGAATAGGATATTTGTGCAAGGGTATTTTTATTCAAGGAAGTAATTAAATTGTTGGGATTAAGGAAAAATTACTTGGGGATTGCTGTACATGAAGAAAATTATACAGTATTGCCTTATACATTATATTTGGATACAAAATTAGATACCTACAGGAAATAAAAGTATCCTTGTCGCACAAAAGATATTTCTGCAACTCTAAGACATCTGTATTTTCGTTAATCAGTACCTCAGTTTTCCATTTCCTTTCAACATAAAACCAAATTCCATTAAATAACCACTTTCCATTCAAACGTGAGATTTTCCACAAACATTTCTCGCCTAAGCACAATACATTTTTTGGGGCACATATAAACTTAACGATAATCCGATAACTGTGTGTGTACAAGGAACGAAAAAGAGTTTTAATGCCCCTTTTAGCCGGGTTCAAGGATAATCCTCTGTAAAATATGGGGGCATATAGTTTTACCGGTTTTACTGCCTAGTCAATCAAATTAATAACTATTTATGTCTTAATAAAAGCTCTTTATTGCAGTTCATTTGTAGCTTCAGCCAATCCCGGTACAGTTTCATTAAATCGTAGGTATTAATTCAACAATTATTATTGTATTATTGTTCTGCTTTGCTGTTTGATATTGATTCGGGAACGTCGTAAAATTGGACATAAAATTATAATTGCCATCAGCGTTTCTAAATATTTCTAAACGAATACAATCCCATACAAATTATTATAATCAACACTATATTGTTGAATATAACATTGATTTTATAATGTACTTGTTTTATATATCTACTTACAAATTTCGTATATAAATCTCTGTAGGTACCTACTCTATAACTGTATTTTGATATATCTTCACATTTTCATATAAAGTATGGACGAATAATCTTCAACGTAATTAAAACTTCAAAAAAAGACAGGGTGTCTTCGAACTGATTAAAATAATAGTATAGAATTAAGGCCATTATAAGTAACTAAGTTGTAGCTAACTTATAAATATTGTTATACAATTATTGAAACGATGCAGAGGTGGAGTGAAACAATTTTAATCAAAACCGATATTCAATATAATAACCCACCTTATATAATGACTTTCCTGATTCTCAAAATTAAAATTGTTTTATTACCCTTGCTCCTACACTGTTTGTAAAAAAGAAATTGATATATTAAAATAGTATCAATCATATTTCCACAATTTTATATCTGTTCATTATAATTGTATACCCACTAAACTGTATTTTGTATTATTTTTATACACCTTACGTGTAAGGAAAACATTTCAGCTGTACGTAATTGAGGGTGATGTGTATCTGGAGAAAACTGGGTAAAAAACGCTGTTTTCCCCCAGAAACTCTCAGAGGAAGCGCAGACTTTAAACTGTTTAAATTTAAAACATCATCACTTCAGCTGAATTATATTTGTACCTGTTGCGAATTTTCCTCTGTTGTTGGTGCAGGAAGAGCGTTGAATCTAAACAATCAAAACAATTAGGCAGAAGAATTTTTAACGAAAAAACAAAAAAATCAATTCCCTCTTGTACATGTGGAGATTAAATCTTACAGCCTACATGTTGTTGTTATATTGTGTAAAAGAGTAGCATAGGCGTATATTTATTATAACATAGCATAAATTAACCAAGAACCTAATATTATGTAATGGAAAACGCACCAAATATCCTCGGCACTTATATTTTGTATAAAGAAAATTGCAAATGATTGTGTGATATTTTATCTATTATGTAATATGTTTAGTCCAAAAATAAAAGAAAGCGTGCATAAATTGGTCTAGTTTTTTTCTATTGCTACCTGGAGAAACTAAAAATATGTCCGTATAGCATCTGACATGGTACCTACAAAATGAAGTTGATACTGGAATTTCTGACATAAATTGCAAAGTTATTTTATGCAACACTTATTGCTTTAATGTCCTCTGATCTACAAAGTTAAATTATTCATACTGTTAGTACTAGTAGCAACGTGGGTTATTTTAAAAAAAGTTACTTATTGGCTATAAAAAGTTTAGGTCATGTAATACGATTTCGTAATTTCTAATCACAAATTATATTCGTCAGGTAGGTACTTACTAACTTATCTACTAAAAATTAAATAGTATTTTCCAATTTATCTATAAAATTACCTACTATAAAAGGAGGTGTTGTATAAAATATTGTATTATATAACGACTCAAGAATAATTTTCCTCCCATGAATAAAATTTTACTTTACACATCACCATCGTAAATAACTACATATTATGGTACTACCACTTGGATTACGGCGTTGTGGATCAATAAGATGAAGTCCTGACTTTTTACTTCGAAATTTTGATTATTATTCTGTCTTTTTGAATCTATTTTGACTATTTTCGTGCTTCATTTTAGATTATACCTAAAAAGAAAAAACAAGATAGAAATTACTTATACAAAAACCTTTAAAAATGCTTCTTAAGTAGTTAGGTATGATATTTATTTATTATTTTTTTGGTCACTTTGAACATTGAATATACCATAGCTTAGTCTAAATAAAAAAACAAAAAAACTATGTCTTGTTGCAAAGTGCATTTTTTCCTCACCGAAGAGGAGTATAATTGACTGCCAATGCCCGGCATCCAATTAACCAGAAAATCAAAGTAATAATGCTTCAGTATGGCAGACACTGACTCATAAAAGGCAACATTATATAATGAAGAATTTTCTGGCCAATCTCTTCACACAATTAATAAAATTGAGGAGAATGTGAGGTACAAAATGACATAAAAATGCTTGATTAAGAAGAATATATTTTAACTTCAGAAATGTTGCAAACTGTTTTACATATAAATTAATTTTATGACATCCCACCAGATTAAAATTGATATTTATTCAATATTATGATTGTATCATGGCTAAATTGTAATTTTACTTTTGAAGTCCAAACCTACTGTCAAAGTTCTTTCGCCCAATAATGAGCCACATCAATGAGATTGTTGTTGGCAATAAGGCAATACAGAGAATGTCTAGGATACAGAAAGCAATAATCTGCATATTAAGAAGCAGTGCATGTCTTGTATCTCTCCTCAATAGATAGTTTTTGTTTGACTTAGAGTTTTCTTAGAAGACTATTCATGATCCTACTTTTGCAAAATTATTTGTAGAAATGTTATGCCAAAGTATTTGGGGATGTCCTTATTCTCAATTTTGATCTCAATATTATGGAAATATCGGCCTTGTATCGCTACAGACAAAAGTCGTCGGTATAAGGAAAATGTCTAGCTTTCACTGTAGTTGGTTAATCGTTGGTGTATACAGGGTGCTCTCGAACTTGAGTCTTTATTTTTAACACGACGTGATAGTACACAGAAAACTAATGCATTCCACCAAAAATTTTCTTAGTAAAAGTTTATAAATAAGTGAGTAACTAGCATTTATAATTTTCATAATATGCCAGTCCAACTCTGGCCTTCTTGAAGCAAACGCATATTTTCGTATGTGCCGACTGGTATTTAGCAGCAAAAATTTTTCGTTTTTTGCTGGAATAATATCGACTGATGTTGGAAGTTAGTTTTATGATTGCTGTGAGTGATTGTGTGCAGTTCTATAGATTGTTTTGTGTGAAAAAATCTCATGTCTACAGTAACAATGAATTGGTGGACATGATGCTTGTGTGTGGCGAAAGCAGAAAAATGCTGCTTTAGCATCTCGTCTGTACGCAGATAGATTTCCTTTAAGGGCTCATCCCGCTCTACGTAGATTTATTAACATCTGCCAGTTTGCACGAGAATCGCGAATCTTCAAGAACGTCGTTAAGTACATGGAGGTAGAGATCGGCCTCATCTCATGCTTGCCATCGAGGAAGAAATCGTAGATTTGGTTAAAGAAGATCCAGGTACAAGCACCCGTCAAATTGCAGCAAATGTGGGTGTTGCTCATAGTAAAGTGCGTCCAATGATTTTCACTCGTAACGGTATTATAATATATAACTTCCACAACACTCACATATGGGCTGTGAAAAATCCCCCATGCGTTAAAGAGAACATATTTTCAGCATAAATTCTCAATACCTAAATGTTTGGGCTGTCAGGTCCATAGTTCAATATTTCTATATAAATAAAATGGTAAGTTTTTGCTATTTTTTATTTTTGTAGGTTTAAGGTTTATTCATGCTCAGATATAGGCCAGTCTTTCAAGCAAACAAAATTCCAAAAGTTTTGAAATTTGGACACATGTTTGAAAACGCTAAAATACTATTAAATATAAAATCCGTTCGGATGACCGGAACATTGCCAAAAATTGAAAAAACAACAATTTGCAATAGCTTTTTGTTCAAAATTGCAAAAGTTACCTATGCAAACTTCGACAATTGTTAAGTGGCTTATTACAAATCTTCCTTTGTGTTTGCAACCATTTTTGCTAAACAGAACATCAATTTTTATTAAATAATTAGCAAATTTTGTTGTAATTTTTCGTACAAAATTCCAAAAGTTATGCAATCTTTATGTAATACTTATAATACAGTCCTGAACCCACATGCCAATTTGCATAAATTTTTGAGGAACGAAAATATTTTTTTTTATTTCTTTATGAATTTTTTAACAAAGGGGGGTCAACAAAATGCAAAAGTTTTCGAACATGGTTGCAAATGTTCGTTACACAGGTACAGACTGTACTTTGAATTTGCAACCTTTTTATACCGGAACTTTGTTAAATTGATAACATCTTGTAAATAATTCCAATTTCGCATATCCAAAATATTGCAAATCTCAAATTATATTTGTATCTAGTCTTCTTGGTCTATATTATTGAAAGTACTTTTCATTTGCAACCTCATAGCAAGTCCGGAAAATATTTTTCCTGATTTTTATTTACATTATAGGCAAAGCAGCGCCTTGTTCTCTTACTCTCGAGGTTGCAAATTGAGAAGTACTTTCAATAATATTATAGACAAATATAATTTGAAATTTGTAACTCTTTTGCAATATTTTGGATATGCGAAATTGGAATTATTTACAAGATGTTATCAATTTAACAGAGAGCTAATTTTTCTTGAGTGAGTTATTTGCTGTTAAGGCACGAGTGTAATACATATTTTTATCCAACACCTCTTTCTTTAACAGTTCTTAAAACATCATCAAAACCCAAAAACTGATTGCCATGTGGTTGCCATGACAAATTGTTTGCTTACTGTTTAATTATAAAAAAAAAGTTTAATTATAAAAGTACAGTTTAATTATGGGTTCATAAGACCACTAGTGTTTTATAAACCTCATTGGATATTCAAAATCGACATTATTATGACTTCATAATAAACAGGTGTTGGACAAAATAATATATATACCTACCTAAACCTACCTACATAAACAAAGTACTTTGTATGTTGTTTTCAGCATCTGGTAAAAAATAAGAATATTTAGATTTTGCTTTAGAATTTACAATTATTTTTATTTGTCTAAAAATAATAATCAATACTATCTATACAGATCTTATAGAATAAATAATATTTAATATTAAATATAAATTTAATGAATGTAAAATGGTGAATCGTTTTTATAAAACATTGATAGGTATTTATTTCAGAATTTAGAAACAAAAACATATGTAAATTATGTGTTTAGGATAATCATAATTAGGTACCATACTCGTATAATACAAATAACTTTCTAAATTGGTTTACAAACAAAATGTAATGATAAATTCAACATACTCCAAAGTTTCCATGTTTGTATTACCATGATATGTTCCAAATGAAGTAACAAAATAACCAATACAGTAAATTTAAATCTTGTTAGGATTTAAGTACTTTATTCATTTCTGAATTTCAATATTACGAAGTTCACTTTGTAAAGTCTACTCAAAGTCGGAATTCTTTAGCAACAAAGAACACGATTATAATAAATAGGTACTTATATTGTGATCTTGTTTGTACATTAAAATTTATAAAAATGTCAGAGATATAAAGTGAAAGTGGGTGAAAAGGACAGATCGGAATCAATCTGATTAGTATAAATTTTACAAACGTCGAACAAGGGTAAGAGGATATTGTTACGAACTAAACTCAACTGATGCTGCAGGTTAGTATTAATATTAAAATTGATTTTACGAATTTTCATTTAATTTAAAGGGCATATGCTACCACACATTTTAAATTTAAAGGTCATTGCTATATTCAGAGTTCAATTATGCGATGTGTTAAATCAACACATCTCTAATCCAAATGCCATAAACCGTTGTGACTCCAATTTGAAATGCTAAATATACATGTGTGAATTAATTCCTTCCATGAAATTAAATAACATAAACTAGACACATTCTAAGTTGAGGCATTTGATTTACTCGAGAATATATTTTTTGGTGAAGTATACCCTTTCAGTTTATGGCTCAGGGAACTAAATATATTAACTTGTTGGGCTCTAATACCTAACAGAAAATATATCCAACAGGGGTATCACAATTTCCTAATATTTGTCCTGAATTTATGCATTTTATGCAAATGCCTCTCCAAAATAATGCTAAAATGCAAATTCCACAATCCGGAAATAGGTACGGAAATCAAGTTAGTGCAAAGTGCCTGGACCCATTGCTCTCCGAAGCTTACACTCGTGTATTCATGATTGAGACCAGTAATAGCCGTCAGTAAAACAAGACCATCCAGTTACTGGACAATGGCGATTAATTGGGTACCCAAGCCATCTCCCTCACTTTGCATTGAGAGATTGTTATCGAACATATTGTTATAGAGGGAAAGTATTGTTCGCGAATCATTTAAGGACTTCAAATCCCAAGACGTAATTTAATAATAAAATTTTATCGATTCACGTCTCAAATAATATTGAATGAAGACGGTTCTAATAAAATTGCTGCTTATGTTTCGTTGCTATTTAGGGAATGCTTCCACGAGAAAGATGAAACAATTTAATTAAGCTCAACTGGCCCCGCGGTCAGTTAAATAAAAACGGTGTTTTATATGCGAACATGTATATATAGAAATTAATTAAAAGCTGGTTTTATTCATAAATTTGTTTTGGGGGTGCATGGATGGACAAAAGGGAATTTTAGTCGTTAAGGGCTGCCATACGCAGTTAAATCACTAGGGAATAAAAAAAGATTTTGCGCAAATTCGAGTACGGAAAGCAGAATCATGGAGTATTGTAAATTACATTAACTCCAGTCTCTTTCTAACACAACCTTATTTTTTGAAAATTAGAAACAATTATGTTCGCACATGATTATCACGTGATTGCATTTATAAAATGGATGCCTTTTACAAGATGACTTTAATTAAAATTATAATTACGTACGTATACATTTACTACATTTAATTAGATATTTCAAAAGTGCTTTAACTTTTTAATGACGCCAGATATCTTTTAATTATTTATGCATTTATCTAGTTTTAGCCAAGACTTTTAGTTTTAATAAGAATACAGGGTGAGCCAAATTTTAATCCGGAAATGTAGAAAATCAACAGAACACTTCAAAATAATATCAATTATCATATAAAGCTGAAAAATCTTAGTTTTTAAAAAGGGTAGAAATCTTAATTTATTTTCAGTTTTTCCCACAAGTTTTTACCCTTTTTAACCAAATACATTACGAGGGGGGCTCGAGGATATTATAGAAACGGTACACCATTTGCATCTCGGCTATTTTTATTGAACAAAAATATTTATTTATAATTTTTTGATAGGATGCAAAATTTCCAAACTTAATAAATAATTCAAAAATCAATAATCCCTACAGAACAATTAGTTGTTAATTAAGAGTCGTTTTAAAAATTGCGCAGATGGCTATGAAAAGATAATTATAGAAAAATAAAATTTCCATTTTAGGTAAGCCTTGGAATTTGAACGTACGCGCCGAATTGATTCATGTATTGCTGTCAGTTTCAAACAACAACCAGAAAACCTAACCTTTTTTGACATTCAAAGAAATGAGATGTAATCAAAGACATGATTTTTTTTTCCACCGCCAACTCAGAATGGAAATTTTATGAATCACACGTTATAACATTTGTATCCATTGTAACTTATTGGCAAAACCCAATAATTAAGAGTCATTGTTATAATTTTTATGTCATGAATCATGATGCCACATTTTTATTCTATTATTATTTATGCCAAATTTCAATGCCCTCCATTTTTTGAGAAAAAAGGATAAGTTTGTATAACAATTTCATATTGTTTTGCCATATCTGCCGATTGTGTAATTTGCACGATTAAAATTTGGCACACTCTTAAAAACAAATTTGAAATTATGGTGGATGCGCTGGTGTTAAAAATTAAGCATATAATTTTGTTTGATGTAACTTTGAACTTAAAAAAACAGATTTAACCTATTCTTACATAGTTGTATTATAAAAGACATGTTTGTCACTATCTGTAATAATTTTTTGTTAAAACAATTTGATTAATTTTCTACAAAACGAAATCCAAAACAGGAAATGTCTTTTTTTTTTCTACCTGATTATCTCTTAAATTAAAATTTATTTTTAGCCTAGGATATAGGTATATGCCTACATGTTTGTGAAACTTTGTGATCATTATCTCACCTAGTTTAATAAGCTTGTCTTTCTCTGCTTTTAGTAGATTTTTTGATAGAAAATTATACTTTTTAGAAAATATTTTAAATATGACTTTTCTTTTTCTAATATGTTTCACATAGAAACAAAGATAATTATAGCTACATTTGGAACTATTTCTCTAAAATTTTAAAATACTGCCATATTAAGATATAAGCTATAGGCCAAATGTTAGAGGTGTGTTTAGACAAATTGTACATTTAATTTTTAAAGGAAATACGATTTCCATAAAATCTTAAAAATTTACCTTAATCAAGCAACATACGTGGAAGTATAATATTCCTACAAATTTATTTTAAAATTTATTATGGAATTTTGTTGTTAAAAAAGTACCTAATATACGTAAATTGCCAATGACGTTATATAATAATGTTATAAATCTCATAATCATAACTAGAAGGCATATTTACTATATTAAATGGTTGCATGATATTTTTCCAATAAAACGTTGATTATCTAGCTCAAGGAAATTGATGTGAAATTGGACGCAATGAAAACACCCTAAACTACATTGAAAATAACTTTTATTAACTTATAACATCGGATACTTATGTTTAGAATATTCGTGTATATTTTTAGAATAGATAAAAACATTTTCTTACAAGTTTATATACAAGAATAAGTACAGTTAAAAAGTTGGATTAAGAGTGAATAAATTACAATTATAAACAATTGTGGCAAAGACACCGATATATTTATAATTTCCACGTTTATACTCTTATCGACATATTATACAGTTGCAAATTTAAAACAGCGGTTTTTCACACAATATTTATACACAAAACAAACAGACCAAATGTTAGACAAACAATAATACATCACATAGTGTGGGTTCTTCGGACTAAAAATTGTCAATCGTGAAAACTCCTACTCGTACTAACAAAACATTTTGAACAAACATAAAACACGGTTAACATAATACACATTATTCTGTGTGAAAAAACCATTTTGCAGTCTTGAAACAATATTACATTATTTACAAAAAACCAGCAGCAAGTTTCGCATGAAGCAAATTTATCAGCCTTAACTCGTTCGTTATTGGATGGTGCAAGACAAGCTGTGATCCACAACGTAGTCGCTTCCGGTTGGAAAATCAATTTCCTCTTCAAAATCAAAATAGTGGCACTGAAAAAGAGAATGTCATTAATTTCAGTTTTCATCTATAATTAAAGTCAGAGGGCGCAAATCTCTGTATATTATGCATGAGGAGGGCAATTAGGAAATTGGTTAAATACTTTATGGGTCACTCGACAGCCAACTTATTTGATAAATTCTCGTTCTAACTCTTTTTAAGTTGGTTTTAGCTGCATGTGTGGAGTAAAAAAATACACCACATAAAAAAACAGTCGTGATTTACTTAGTTTAGAGGATATAGGGCTTTCGCTAAGAATTTTTCTATATCAAACTGCAATACCTTAGTTTATATTTTTTAAAATAAAGGGTTGGTGAAACTTGCAAAATAGAAATACATACATCTGAAAATTCAAAATTTAGTTTATTATACAGGGTGATCAGTAATTGCCGCACTCGGAGCATACTGTGATAAACTTTACATTTTAAGAATGACGAATTTTTTTACTGCAATGCTGTAAGTCCTTTCTTTACAAAGATATGACCACTTTTGTGAAAATAAAAGTGGCAACACTGCATTGAACATGTGAATAGGTTCGAAGAGAAAAAAAAAGAGAAACGTTCAATATTTTATGATGCGAGAACTTGTCAAACTAATTTAGTACTGTCAATTTTATTAAAAAACACAAACAGCAATTGAAATTCATTATTAATATTTTCATGGCAATAGAAGGTATTTTACTTTATCCCAAGGCGAGCTTGAGAGGTTGCCAAACTTCAATTTTCTCTCAAATTTAGGTATTTTATTAAATTTTAACATTTTCAATTTCTTAGTATTAGAGGTTTTGTGAAAAAAATTAAACAAATCATATTGCATTTTATCCAGAGATTATAGTAGCATGAATTATTCACTCATTTTTGTCTTGGTTATTAAAATAATTAGCTTGTAACTTGGATGAGGGAAACTCTATAACTCGGAAACTAACAATCAGATTTAATCTTTCTTTGCAGATTATCCTTAGTTTTAATGTGCTCTATAACGCCCTGTATTCGGAGTGCGCCAATTACTGAACACCCTGTATAATGTTTTATAACCGATAAAACAACAGTAAAGAGCAATTTTTTCGCGCTTGATTTCTGCATCCATATTCTTTGTGAAATTATTTTTAATTTGTTATTCAGAATCGTGTAAAAGCAACTATTCAGGACCGTACTATTAGAAATCATGTTTATTACGAAATAAAAGCCCGAACTGCTAGAAAATGCTATTGTGTGATATATCATTGTAATCAGAATGATCAGAGGTTTTGAATTTTGAAATGAAAAATTCAGGTCCGTATTTAAAAAATTGAAGTTGATGATGGTTGTCAAATTTTGAAACATCGCATCTGATATATAATATCATATCCTAATGGAGGATAAAAAGTAGCAGTGAAAATGTGTTTTCAGTTTTTTGATATCTCTTCAAATAACCTCACAAAACGAGAAAAAAGAACTCTTTAAATTTCAGTTTTTTTCAGATATTTCAGAAACGAATGAAAATACGTTCGCTTTCTCTTTAGGATATTGTTGAACACCTAATTACGCAACTTTGCTTCAACTTAACCGAACCTGTATCTCTTCAAATAAGCGAGATCCCTGTAGTGTCCCTCGAATTTCAGCCACCCAGTATAAAACATTAATTGTTTTCGGTGAAATTAATTACAAAAAAATACCGTTACCTTTATTATTCTTATCTCATTACGTAAACAAATTTGCCTATTTTAGTCTTAACTTCTGACTTATTATAGATCCTAGTTGGTCCGTCCCTGCATCTGATAAACTTGAATTTTCTCTATATAATTGGCCAGGTATCAAAGAAAGTGCCCTCAACAAGCTGACTTGATGCCGCCCAAATTTCCATATAATATCGCAGACTTTGAATAGAAATCCCAAAGGTTGCGGTGTGCCGACATAATATCAAAAAATAAGCTTTATGCCCCGCCGAACAGCTTTGGATATTCGATCAAATAAATAAGAGGAAGAAAAACATCATTTATATTGAATTGCTTTTAAATTAGATGCAAGGAGCAAAAGAGGTAACGTGAAAGAGATGTATTTGTGGAATTCCAACATGAAAAGTTTACCATCCGTCAAAGTCAATATGACCTCTAAGATTTCTATGAGAGATATCGTGGAAATTTCGTTTGCGAATTGATTCAATTCAGATGGTAAATCAACTCTGTTGAATTCATTTCGAATGATGATGATGGTGCCGAGCGGCTACTGTGCGGCGTGGCGCGTCGTGTTTTTATTTGCTTTTAGTGTAAACGCTTTAAGTACGTAATGATGGCGATATTATTTCCACCCCGGGGATTTATGTCGACAGACACACAGCTAGCCTAGGTATAATTAACGCCTTCTTGTGTGTTTAATCGAAAACTTTTCGCCGCTCTCTAATTAAAATGTTGTAATTACCTTGATTTTTGCACGTTATATTTACAACTGTAACAAATAGAACGCGCGGGCATATATACTGTGGGTACACTTCAATGCTGCTTGTTAGTATTAATTAAAAACATAGAGAGGACTTGAACAATTTTCAAATAAAACTAATTTGTAATTATTTTCATTAACGGTGCTTTGACTTGAAACTTAAGATAAAAATAGGTAATGCCATTTTTTATTTCAGTTAAAAATATTTAAGGTTTAAATGTGCATTTAATTAAATATTCAAGTTTTAAAACCTGATTTTCAAATGATTAGTAATATCAACACAGTGTGTAGAAACTCCTAATGAGTATGAAACTAAATATGGCCACCAAGATACCCAGATTTGAACTCTTTGTAATCATTTCTACGAGGTCACGTCAAATCTCTACAGCGTATATTACGAATGGAAAATGTGGAAAATTTGACAAATCGCAATATAGAAAAATGTGAAATCATAAGGAACACTCCAGGAGCGAATTTTTTAATAGACATTTGTATCTTCACATCAATGACAAAGAATAATGGAAGCATACGTTTTATGGATATAAATAGATTATAAATTTTCTCATTACCTATGTACGCAGTGAAATGAAATACAAAAGTATAAACACACCTCGCGTCTTAAAAAAAAGCTAATAGGCCAATTCTGCTCACATATATAGTCTGAAGTTGGAAGATTTGAACATATTGTACATATTTACAGTTTTGGCGAAGGCGCTGGTTTCAATAAGTGTTTCTGAAGTGTTGTTCATATACCTTCTAAAGTTTTCAGTTCTAATGAGCCAATTCTTCCAAGCAAATCTTTACTTTCTATAAACTTACAGAAAATCTTCAATTCTGGGTTCTTGGATAAAGCCTTATATATTTTTTATGTACAACTGCATTATAAAGTACTGTTTATGACGTACTTTTGCGTGCGTGCCTACTAATAATATTCAAAACATTTAATTTACGAATTTAAAAATATATAACGTATAATTCAGTGAGATATAAAAATAAGTATACCAAGATATATATTTTTGAAAATATAAAAAAATAAGCAATTTTTTAATGGCATAGCCAACTATGGTTTGCATTTAAAATAAGAAAGTTAGGTGTAATAACTCGAAATGTATTGAACCTAGAACAAAAATTTCTAGTGCACATTATTCTACGTGAAAAACTACTACAACAAACACTTTACAGATTTAAAATATTTTAATAAACAAAAAAGTTATGACACTTTTTAAAAATCGACCAAATCTCACTTTTTAAAGATATCTTAATAACGGTTAGAGATATCAAGATGTGGTTTTTACCAATCGATTTTTCTTAAAAATCGAGCTCAGTATTGCGAAAACCATTTTTTTCTATCTCTATCTCTATCTGTACACTATAGTGTATAATGACACTTTATTTGACTATTATTGTAAAATATCAATATATCAGCTGTCAATGTCACAATAAATACTGTCAGAATGAATTTATTACTGTCGTTTATAATTTTTCTAAATAATCAAAAGGTAATTTTCGCAGTTGTACAGGGTCTTTCACGCAAAAGTAACACCCCCCTTATTTTCTTACCTATTGAGATATTTTATTTTTTCAAAATCATATTTACTGTAGTTTTTTCTGAAGTTTTCAAATATGCCATCAAAACTTTTTTAACTTGAAAAATATACAGAGTGTGCTAAAAATGGCATTTTTTCTTATGGAACACCCTATATATTTTTACATGAATCGATAGATCTTTTTAAGCTGATTCCAAAAATATATATGACTTTGACATTTGGACCAAAAGTGGCGGAGATATTAAACGTTGAAATTGTAAAATTTGAGAAAATTAACATTTGTTTTTTTTTATCTTTTAGGATATTTTGATTTTTTTATTGTATCTCCTTTATTCTACCTGTAAATGTCAAAAAACTAGAACCTGCGAATGTAGGAACATTAGGCAATCTTGTATAATTTATATTATTAATAAAATCATTTTGAATTAAAAAAAGTTAATAGTATACTTGAATACTACAGAAAAAAATAAAGCAGATAGAATTTCAAAAAATTAAAATATCCTAAAAGGTAATAAAAAAAGAAATGTTAATTTTCTCAAATTTTACAAATTTAACGTTTAATATTTCCGTCACTTTTGGTCCAAATATCAAAGTCATACATATTTTTTGAATCAGCTTAAAAAGATCTATCCATTCATGTAAAAATATATAGGGTGTTCCATAAGAAAAAATGCCATTTTTAGCACACCCTGTATATTTTTCAAGTTAAAAAGTTTTGATGGCATATTTGAAAACTTCAGAAAAAACTACAGTAAATAGAATTTCGAAAAATTAAAATATCTCAATAGGTAAGAAAATAAGGGGGGTGTTACTTTTGCGTGAAAGACCCTGTACATAAAGCTTTCTATGGAACTCGTATATAATCTGACTTTATTGACTCGTCCTATTTATTAGCCTCGCTCGCAAGCTCGCTCTGCCATAAACCAGACTCGTCAATAAAGTCATAGATTATATACTTGTTGCATAAACTACTAATAAATATTTACGAGTGTCGTAAGTGTGAAAACAGCCATATTCGTAGGTGTCAAATTTATATTGGTGTTTTGATACCTAATGGATTTCAAATGTTGAATTATTATTTGAAGATCGTGATAAATATTTAATGTCTCATATAGCAAATTTATCTTTTCTATTTTTAGATACTCTCACTAGAGTTAATGTTAGGATTTTTCAGAATTCAGTAGAAACCATCATAGCAGCTTCCTTTGGTTTTTCTTTTAGACTCATTCCACTTAGTAGAGTTTGATCTCTTCTCTAATTGTTGAAGAAATTATTGAGGTCAAAGAAGATTATTTTAGTTGTACTATAATATTTTTAGATATTGTCTGAGAAAATGGTTAAATATAAAAAAAATAATTTAAAAGGATATTTATCCTTTTAAATTATATTAAATATACAGGGTGTCCCAAAATTAGCCTGCCAAAATGAACCAGCTGATTCTACGTTGAAAAATAATGCAAAAAGTTTTAATAAATATAGGTTGAAATATGCTTTCTAAGGGAGCTACAACCCCCCGAAAGGGGGGCCCCAAAGAGGAGTTTCCTGTAATATCTCTGCAATTGTTTGAGATAGATTCATGAAATTTGGTGAGTTTGAAGCTTGTATAATTTGCCACATATTTATTTGTCCAATTTTCAGAAATTTTGCCAGGGGCGTCACATACAGGGTGGGTGTTGGATAAATTATGCCCCATATTTTTTGTGTGGATAATTTTCAAATTCTTTATATCAAATTATGAAACTTGGTTTATTTTTACACAAAAAAGGTCGTCTCAGTCGACCGTTGAATTTTGAACCGTTTTCGAGTAAAATCGTTTTGAAGAAGTTACGTCCATAAAAACTACACTAATAAAAATAATCACAAAATTGAAAAAAAAATTTCGATTTTGATATTTTGTTTTTATTATTAATATTTGACGAAGAAATGCTAAACGAAGTAATAAATACCTATAAATTTTAATCTATTGTCTATTTTTGATAAAATTTAGTTTTGTGATTATTTTTATTAGTGTATTTTTTATGGACGTGATTTTTTCAAAACGATTTTACTCGCAAACGGTTCAAGATACAAAGATCGACTGAGATTATCTTTTTTGTGTAAAAATAAACCAAGTTTCAAAATTTGATATAAAAAATTTTAAAATTATCCACACAAAAAATATGGGGCATAATATATCCAGCACCCACCCTGTATGTGACGCCCCTGGCAAAATTTCTGAAAATTGGAAAAAGAAATATCTGGCAAATTATAAAAGCTTCAAATTCACCAAATTTCATGAATCTATCTCAAACAGTTGCAAAGATATTACAGAAAACTCCTCTTTGGGGTCCCCCTTTCGGGGGGCTGTAGCCTCCTTAGGAAGCATTTTTCAACCTATGTTTATTGGAACTTTTTGTATTATTTTTGAACGTAGAATCAGCTGGTATATTTTGGCAGGCTAATTTTGGGACACCCTGTATATTTATAAATATCTAACCTGATATTAATAAATTTATTTAATAAACCCTTTATCAGTTAACGACAACAAATTTGAGTTTATATTCGATCGTAAGGATTGTAAGGAACAGCGATTTGAAGTTGCAGTAATTCAAATGGTAGATTTTCTCCCAAAGGAAATATTTAAAAAATCTTTCTCAACAACAGGTTCATTTAAAATAAACCATTTATCAACATTTTTCAAAAATTCATTGTTTAAATCAAAGATCAAATTGCTTATTTAAAATAAAGTTGAGGTTTATTTTAATTTTCAGATAAAGTAAAGTTTTAAGTGTCTTTATTATATGTATATCGTATTTATTTTCTGTTCAGAGATGGTTCGTACTTTTACTATGCTTGAAGAGGTTTATTGGCTGAACTGGAATATTTACTGCAGGACACTTCATCTAGAATAAATACTAGAATGTAATAGAATTAGAATATAATTTATGTTTATTTGTAAAATCAGCAATTCCCTTAAGTGATATGTCTATACATATGTATAGGAGTTCACCGAATTTGATATTTTCGAATTATTATTATAATTCTTTTTAGGAATGTACCTATTAGTTTTTTATTTGAAGCAAAATATCCTAATATGTCACATGTACACCATCTTGTTGAAAATGCATGATGTCTTCAACAAATTTTAATTATTCATGATATGCCATACATTTTTTGAGGGATACCTCAGGTAAGTTTTTAAGTACCTACGATAGAGACTTCCCTCCCTGCCAATTATTTTCCTGCACAATTTTCATCTCTCGTAAAGTTTTTACATTTCCTTGCAGGTAGGTATATTTAAAATGTTGAACGCCACGTTTGAGCTCTCTAAACCCTAAGTAGTCGCATTTATTTTTTAATTACAAGAATGTTATTTAAACAACAAAAACGAGTTACATTTTCACAAACAGCTATGCATCCTACACATATTTTTCATTGCTTAAATTCCATCAAGCTTGTTAAATATTTATCTTCAGACGGTGGCTTAAAATAAAGCACATACCGAAAAAAAATTTCCTTCAATATTAAACCTGCGAATTGCGCATACTAAAATATTTCAGCATAAAGCATCAAGGAACGGTAAAATTAAAATATTTTTTTGCGGTGGTAGAAGGTTCGTGTTCGTATTATATTGCATATATACGTCAAGTCAATTTTCGCAAGCTTCAAATGCTGTCGCTCGTCTAGGTGCGCGCCATTTCATTGCTCCGTCTTTTTCTTATACACCACAACTTATAAATGACAAGTTGATACCGCAGGTAAATTTAATAACATAAAACACAAATACTGCGTGTGGTAAACATCCTGAAAAACTGCTTATCAGTTATTATGTTTTGCTCGACTTCCTGATGTGGGAGGCACGAAAAAAAGTTTGACTTTGTCTTCCACTCAACTCATCAGCTTCAACTCCAACTTACTTAATTTAGAATTGAGACACAATAACATTTGAAGCGCTAAGCTGGGCTGGTCCGTCTTTATTAATCCGGTTAGTTTATTTATTTCAACTTCCTGTTAGTCTGAGCTTGAGCTATCTGTTTTTATTTGTTCCTTGACAGGATACTAAACAAATATTTGTACAACTGAATGTTTGTCCTAGTCACTCGGATTATAGACGAGATGCTCGCCTAGGATATATTTACCCGATTGTAGCCAACGATAACAAAAATCTAATCTGGAAAATGTTGTTTGGCATAAAATTATGTCGTGTGTAATAGTGGCTTATCGCATCTACACAACAGACGACAACAGCTCCAGCTCCACTCTAGCAAAACCCCAATTCTGAAGGAATAGTTTACATTTGCATAAGACAAATAAATTATGGCATGTGGAATGTATTCGGTTGGGTCTGACGTGAGCATGTATATCAGTATTTATAAGGCAAGTATAGGCATTAACAATAGCACCGAGTTGTGTCAGATGATGCGCCATCAACCGCAGGAACTTTGTGTGTTGTGTAATACCCCCTTCAACAAAAGCGGAACGGGCGCTGCATCACTACAAACCAATGAACCCAACATTCAGACTGCTAATTGTCTAAGGGAATAGTTTGCGATTTACAAGTATATTAAGTTTGTTTACAGCTAATGAAGTTTGTAACAAGTTTTATAAATAATGGATGCACTAAATCAAACGTAAAGGGTTTACTTTGTGGTCCTTTTGATTGCAATGAAATGTAGGTATACGTTCGTATACTACCTATTCCCTATTGTATAACCATATGTTGACGTCATTATTTAATTATACATATTACCTATAATTTAACACATTAATTTTAATCTTTGGTTATTTAAGCGAGTTACATCTGCTTTTTAATTACAATGAAAATATAACGTGGGGCAATATAATATAACCATATAAATATTCCAAGAAAAAAACTACTTTTCACTTTTGTAATATTTTGTTGAAAATGAAAGATATCCTTCAAAGTTGAGCGTTTTTTAAAGCATTTTTGATCGTAGCGTTCAACACTTCCACCTTATGATCTGTATTTCACAACTACTATTTTTTTTCAACTTCTCCAGTATCCTTGGCTAGCTTTTTAAATCCAGTAATATACAGGCTGTTTCATTAAGGGTGGCCACCGGCCATATCTCGGGAACTACTGGGCATAGAAATCCAGGAAAAAAAATTTCATTATTAAAGTGGCCAAGAGAAAATCCTGGAAATTATTTTTAAGCTCCGCAATTCGCCGCAAGGGGGCGCAACTATAAAGTAAATATTAAAATTCTAAATTTCTCCGAAAATTCCCACATTAAGGTATACCTTTGGTAACATCATTAGAAAGCTTGGACAATTCTGCATCATTTTGGTTTAAGGCTCATTGGCGTACCGACCTTAGTAAGAGTGGGGGAAGCTATTGAAAGTGTAATCATTTAAATCGCTGTAACTTCTAAACGACTTTTTCGATTTTAGTAAACTTAAGCTTGTTTGGAAGAGAAATGTAGGTACTTTTAATTATCGCATCCAATGGTACACGATAGTTCCTAATAAAATTACTAGAGGGCGCAATTTGAAATAATTACAGTTTTTTTGATTTTATCCCGGAAACTTAAATTAGATGGTATAATTATGATGTCAGAATCGGAAAGTAGATTAAATTTGCAAGAGAAAACGTGAAAACCGCAGCTCGATATCTTTGTTCGTTTCAGAGTTATTGCCAAAAGAATAATTTTTAATACTTTAATTGAAGATATGATTTTTTTGATAGCTCCGTAGTCAAGCAATCCATGACAAAAAATATTTTTTAACTTTATGCTTGTGTAGGTTTGTCACTCATTATGCCAAGGGCCCAAAAACTACTTTAGAATTAATAAAGTAATCATGGAAAACTTCGAATTTAGGCACAATAATTATTTTAATATGGTTTTTTAAAAATAAATCTAGACAGCCGAGAAACAAGATCGACAGGTTTCCAAGGAGATAAATAAATTGGAATAGTTGTCAACTGATTTAATTTTGATAGGTGTTGTGTTGACAAAAGTTTCTTTTTGATGACTATGATTCTTTTTGAATTTCTTTTTATCTATTCCAAAAATTGTGCTAAATCACTCAAAAATTCTCAATTCCTCTCCCTGGTTTTATGAACTGATGAAGCCAGTTTTACTAGCTGTGGCATCCTTAATTTACATTACACAATACTTATGCACTAGGTATTGGTCACAAACAAATCCTCATTGAATACGCGACGTGGATCACAAAACTGGTGGTGCAGAGTTTCAGCATACAGAATTATCGGACCGTTTATTTTTAATGGCTATCTAAATGGTGAATCTTACGTAAGCATATCGTAACCCTCGGCATTGGTATAAGCCATTTTTGAGAGATGTAGCACAAATTTTGATATAGGTAACAAGAAATTCAAAAAGAATCAAGGAGAAACTTTTGTCAACACAACATCTATCAGAATTAAATCAGTTGACAACTATTCCAATTTATTAATTTCCTTGGAAACCTACCGATCTTGTTTCACGGCTATCTAGATTTATTTTTAAAAAACCATATTAAAATAATTATTGTGCCTAAATTCGAAGTTTTCCATGATTATTTTATTAATTCTAAAGTAGTTTTTGGGCCCTTGGCATAATGAGTGACAAACCTACACAAGCATAAAGTTAAAAAATATTTTTTGTCATGGATTGCTTGACCACGGAGCTATCAAAAAAATCATATCTTCAATTAAAGTGTTAAAAATTATTCTTTTGGCAGTAACTCTGAAACGAACAAAGATATCGAGCTGCGGTTTTCACGTTTTCTCTTGCAAATTTAATCTACTTTCCGATTATGGTATCATAAATATACCATCTAATTTAAAATTTTGATATAAAAGCAAAAAAACTGTTATTATTTCAAATTGCGCCCTCTAGAAATTTTATTAGGAACTATCGTGTACCATTGGATGCGATAATTAAAAGTACCTACATTTCTCTTCCAATCAAGCTTAAGTTTACTAAAATCGAATAAGTCGTTTAGAAGTTACAGCGATTCAAATGATTACACGTTGAATACCTTCCCCCACTCTTATTAAGGTCGGTACGCCAATGAGCCTTAAACCAAAATTATGCAGAATTGTCCAAGCTTTCTAATGATGTTACCAAAGGTATACCTTAATGTGGGAATTTTCGGAGAAATCTAGAATTTTTATATTTACTTTTCAGTTGCGCCTCCTTATGGCAAAATGCGGAACTTAAAAATTATTTCTAGGATTTTCTCATGGCCACTTTAGTAATGAAATTTTTTTTCCTGAATTTCTATGCCCAGTAGTTTCCGAGATATGGCCGGTGGCCACCCTTAATGAAACAGCCTGTACAAGGAAAAATCTGTGGGTCAGGGACATTTAAATCAGAGGACCTCAGCTGCATGCTAAATTTCGAAAGTTAGTAAATTCTTAAAATTCTTGTAATTCGAACACCAAAAAGTCTGAAATAGTCCTCCAATAGTGCTCATCTCGGGACAGTGGCGGCGTTTTAAAAAATCAATTACATTTGAAATATAAAATTAAGGATCATAAATTTTATGGATGAAAATGTTAACGCTTGTACAGACCAAAAGTTAGGTTTGCGAGCAGCTCGAGAACTACTCGCAAAAAATTCGCGATCAGATCTCGAACTTTGTTTGCACAAAAGCGTTCACACTGCAAGGTATGTTCACTATGTGCTCGCTATCGCTCATGTAGTCACGAACCGAACAAGAGCTGTTCGCAAACTTTGGTACAGACCGAGTTCGCCTGTTGTTAGCTAACAGCTCGTTAACAGTTCGCGAACTTGGTCTATACGGGCCTTTATTTACAGCTAATGAGAAGATAAACCGTCAAGTTATTGGGCGCGTTTAGCGAACGCAACATGTTGAGTATCTGACTGCGCTGCATTCGCTGAACGGTATTTGCTGCTTGCGCTGCGTAGTTAGCAGCTGACGGAATCAGTCCGCGTTGGAAATTATCGCTTTTTACGTGCAGCACAATAACCTAACCTCAACAATATTTTCCTTCCGTTCAGAGAAGACGAGAGGCTAATCGCAGCAAAGTATTCCATCAAATTCAAGGTCACGTGCAAGGGCAAGGGTTATTCCGGCATCATCTTATGGTACCGATTTATGCTATTATTTAAAGGAAAAAAAAACCTATACAAAACAACCTAACCTGGTCCGTGACTTATAATCGCTCCGAATAAATAAAGCATTTAATTAAAATAAAAAGAAAGAAGAGAAATCTACGGAATCGAACCAGCACCGTGCGGATTACTAGGCAGATTCTCTTGCGCCACGGCGGCTTGTGCTAGAAGTGGTATTTGTTCTGGATAAGAAGAGTACACGGAATACTTTGCTGTTATTAGCTACTCCTCAGAGAAGTAAGTAGCGCTGTCTTGTCAGCGAAGTCAGCAAATGATTTCCGCTAACTAAGCAGCTGCACTCGCTAATCGCGCCCAATGTCACTTTTTATACAGGATGTCCCGCAATAGGATGTACATAGCTTCAGTAGGTGTTCCTGGGCTCTTTTTAAGTTGAAAACTTCCAATAAACATATGGTCTAAAATTAATCATTACAAAGTTATTGACATTTTAATGTTACAGTTACGCTCAAAGATCATAACCAAAAGATGCATTAGACAGCTTTGAAAACCAATGTAACTAAGTGTTTTGTTTATTATCTGTCATAAAATGACTATGTTAATGTTTTCTAATGAAAAATATGCCGATATACATTACATTTACGGGCATTACAAAAAAACAAAAAAAAACAAAAAAGGAAAAGCCCGTAAATATAATGTATATCGGCATATTCTTCATTAGAAAACACTCTACGGACTTCTAACTTATTTCCATATTTTAATTTTCTGTGTAGAAGCAATTTTAAAAATACAGAGCTTTGAAATATTTCTTCTAAATTTTTAATTTTATGTCTAAACATCTCGTGCATGTCGTTAAAATTGTACAGAAGAGTATTACAATAAATTTCACCTCACTTAGGTTTAACAATGAAAGTACATCCATTTTCCTTCTCCCTTGAGTTCTGATTTTTCTGCAAATATTTAAATCATACTTCAACGATAAAAAGTTATAAATGATCAATACATGCTTCAACACAGTTTATCACTGTCTCTGTTAAACAGATCACCTAGTTTCTAGTAACTGATAATTCCTTACCTTAGTTCCGGACCCGTTTAAAATTTTGTATTTAAATTTTGCACTACCTAATTGCTTAATATGTATAAAGCACATTTTTTACTAACTAGAAATAGTAATGATAAACTGTAGATCAGAAGATAATCTGTTAAAATTTAATAGTAGCCTCTTTCTTTGAGTGTTCGTATACAGGAAGATAAAAAATAACATTTAAAAAAATATCAAGTCCTAAAATGTCGCCATAGTTTAAATGTAATTAAATCTGAAGTCAGATTTTCAGGATTTTCTCTGAAAGTTTCATCCGGTTAAATTATTATCTTTATAAACCAACCATTATTTATACCCTTAATATCTAAGCCTCTTTTTCAATTTTTTTATACATTGAGTTTCTACTGCAATAGTTTAAAAATTAAGAGTTCATAAATTATAAGTAGAAGTATTGAGCATTTATGCTTGGTTTATAAAACTAACTTTCATTAACTGATTAACCCATCCATCATCAAGTTAAATACATGCAAACTTATTGATGCAGTTATACATTTCTTCTAATGTCAATTAACCAACCAACGATTATTTTTATTATTGGCTGTCAATAAGTTTCGAAAGCCCAAAATATAACTTCCCTACATTAGCGCCTCAATGAAAGATTTCATAACATAAAATTGCTTTGTGTGAAATATATTATATTTTTACAGGGACGCTTCTACGCTCTTGTGTATAGTGCTTTAAGTAAGACACAAAAATAAATATTAGCCTAAACTCTTATTTATATCATCACGATTACTTTCAGTAGACCTGCGCGCCTTTCTATGTTCCTTTCACGTATTTGTTCGCTGCTGAACTCTTGAGAGGGACAGAGAGAGAGTGTGATGCACATCTCTACTTTAAATAGAGCTATAATAAGTAGTAAATATTATATACTTTTTTATCAAAAGTTAAATTTCACCATTTCTAATGACGGATTATCACATTATGTTAATATCTACATTAAATTGAGAGACACAAGTTTCTTACCTGGCATTCTAAACATTTGCAGTCATCAGTCTGGGCACAAGTTAATCCTAGTATGGAGGCAGCTTCTTCATACAGGTCTATACTACTCCTTCTACTTCTACTACAATTTTCTATCGTCGTTGTACTACTTGAACTTGCTGCCGGACATTTGCTATCGTCTTGACAACTACTAGGTTTACTATTTGGTTCAGTTGCTACATCAGGCGAACTACTCGCTTGGCTTTGTATGAAAAACTGCAAAAAGAAAACGATATTACCACACAGTGTGAGCCCTGATAATAAAACATCGCTATATTTTTATGGTACGCATTGTGTGCTGGTGTGTTTAATTTTTTATAAATCGTCAGGCGATAAATAAAACTGTAATAATATTAAAGCTAGCAAGTGAAGCGTCAACGGTTTCAATTTCCATGATGCGTGAATGTTCGCTCGCAAATAACCTCTGGCAAAGGGGCTGCTGCTGCTGCAGGCGACAATTGAAGCATTTGTAATAATCGTTGAGTCAAGCCGTCACGACACACTTTCCATAGGGGGTATGTGGATTGAAATTATATGGTGGTTTTGTCTACGTCAGCTCCGGGATGAACCAGAAAAAAATCCACAATACACGCCCCGAAAACGATAATGTTGTAGTTAGAACGCGGATAACGTGCCTATTAGAAAAAACACGTAGGTGCGGATATGGAATTAATTTCAGTAAAAGGTCGTATATTTAGTTTGGAGGTACCGTGGAGAATACAAGTGAGCATGTTTTCTAGTCAATTTGATTTTATGGGAAAGTGTTGGGATTTAAGAAGGAAGAAAATTGTGGGGCATGCTTTTTTTGTTGTTCTACAGACTAGGTCTCGTTTGTGTGTTTTACATTAAACGAAAAAAGTGATAGCAGTTTGTTTTTCGTTAGAATTGGATTTGTTTTCAATAAATTGTTTTCCGTTATATATTTACTTTGCGACCATTTGTTGTGCAGGCATTTCGTTGTTTTCCGCGCACTTATTACCATAAATGTATTGAAAACATATTTCATCTTTGAAAACGGAATTTATTTTACACCGGATATTGTTCCACTATCTACAAATTTATTACCTTCCAGATATTGTAAAAATAATCACGTTACCCACTTACCTAGATTTATTATGCTATTTTAATAGGAAAATCTCTTGGAATATACTCATAAATTATAAACGATTTTGCTGAAACCACTTATTTAAAATAAACCAAACTCAACTTTTACACCTCTAAAATCTATTCCAACGAACAACAAACAATGATTTTCACTACGTATACAGGATGTTCGATGTTTTAGTAGTCGGACTTTCACAGACAAGAGTGTAACCTTTATTCTTAAAATGAGGTCTACTAACAGTCTTTGGCACCCCGTAGATATTCCAGCAATATTGAAAACCTACATTTAATCATACATAAAGTTTTTATAGCTGCATTTCCTATAATAACTTTATAATAAAAATAGTTCTCCCGTTCGCATGTTGTTTCTCCAACAATGAAAACTTGTCATGTTGCCTGCTTGTTCATAAAACTATAAATATCTGCAACGTATTCTGCCTTTGATGTCAATAGTAAAATGGATTTTCAACCGCCATCACTGTGTAGATATTTCGGATGAAGTTATTTTTACTACCTAAGGCGACTGGACTCACAGCACGTCCTGCTGAATATATTTGATCAATAAGTTTTTTTTTACATTGACGCTGCCACCGAATATTCCGCAGCTAGTACAACTATGAATATAATCTTATTTTGCTACGTGGATTCAATTTTATATCAAAATGCATACAGTTTTGTTTTAGGTCATGTTGTATCTACTGATTTCAATATTAATACCATAAAAATCACAGCAAAATATGTAAAATTATACTCGAGTTTAGAATGTCTTATGTAATAAATTGTTCTACAAAAATTGTACAAGAAATATGCGCTTTCATTTATTTAAGTTATTTTATTTGTTATTCTTATTTTGATTTAAATATACAATACAATGAACAATACCTCACAGGGACGAATTATATACTCTTATCTTAAACGGTTAATTATTGAGGTAAATATAATACTTCTATTATTGCTTATTATTAATTCATTACCTAGAAATTTAATATATATGCCACATTTATATTCATATTGTTTATGAAATATTTCCTTTCGATTTTGATTATATTTTACAAATATGTATTTAACATTTATAAATATTTTGCATTTATTTATTTTCTATGCATTAGTTACCTATTACTTTTTGTAGTGCGAACAAAGAAGTATAAATAAATTCGAACATTACTATACAATTATCATATGAATTGATTTAGTGTGATCAAGCAACAGCGATAAAAAAATACAAAGCAGAAAATATTTTACATAAAAAATAAAAACGTCATCACATCACATGATATTTTGAAAATCGTTATGAAAAATTTATAAAATTTTATGTGATTTGTCAAAGTATAGATACAGTCAATTATTTCCTTAATTGACTTTTACAGGACTTCATTGGCATTATAATTTTGTAACAATTATAAAAAGTCTAACATTGCTGTAGACTGTAAAATTTAATGATACTGTACCTAATTTTAAAAATAATAAACCGATACTAACGAAAAAATAGCTAGGCAATGTTCTAAGCTGATGTATAATTGGTTGCCTAACAAATATCCTTATTCTTGACTAGAAAGTAGAACAGAAAGATAAAATAATGATAAAACATTCTGAAAATGTGGTCCATTATGTGACTAAACAAATCAGTGACACTCAAATTATGTTTTATTGAACTATTGTGAGAAGCAGCAAATCCTTAAGGCACGAGAAAATCCGTCACCTGCCACGTGTACGTCTTATCACTTTTTATATTTTTGATAGAAAAAAATCAAATTATTAGCAAACTTAAAATTTTACATACATTCTCTATAATTGTATATTTTTAAACTCTACACTTAATACTTGCTATACATGGTGATTCACAACTTATCGCAAAAAACTTAAGGAGATGTGCACTCTGGCATTTTGAGCAGATATAAAAAAAATTATAATAAATAAAAAAAATAATTTGATATTTTTACCTATACTGACACACGTATTACAAGATAATGGAAATTTTATAGAATACTCTTTAATTTTTACGTTATGTAATTCAATAAGTTTATTAATATTATAATGTAGTACTGTGCATAAAAAATGTTGTTTGTTTTTCACAAAAGAATCAACCCTGAAGCTGAAAACATCTAGCTTGGTACCTGACCACAAACAATGAACTTGACGCCATTTCTTTAATCTGTTTGTATTATTTGTTACAAAACTGCACTTTAAAAATGGAATATACCTACTTATAGAAATCAACAGTTAATGGTTATGGTATTAATTTATGGTGAAACTTTACAAAGCGTATGACCAAATGAAAACTAAATGAATATTTGTTGTGGCAGCGGTAGGTATGTAAGTACAGTCGCCCAGTTTTAAAAAATTAGTGCTTCTCTAATTATTTCGAGACATTTACAAAAAAACTTACTTAATTAAGAATTTTATAAAATTGTAATCTTAACAGAAAAATATCGTTTTCGTAAAATTGGAATTGAAAAATTAAATACAGAAACTATTTGACAAATTTTTTATACAAGATGTTTGTAATTTATTGATGAATATAACAAACCTCAAATATTGAAAAAAAAATTTACCAAATTTTTGTACTATTTTTATACTATGTTATAACAATTGAAATCTTATCTTTATTCAGTAATGATGGAGCAAAATATATAAGTTAAGAAAGCAAAGGAGTCAAGAGAGGAAAAAAGAAGAAGGGATGATCAAGGAAAAACTCTCAGGAAAAAACAACATATTTTCGACAATATACTCATAAATTCAAAATTCGGTTTCTAGTCAGTGTAAAGTTTTTCGTTTATCTTACATCCAACGCCATAGGAAAAATTTTCTCGGGAGAAGTTAAGAAACTTAGCTAAACTTTTTTTTTGTAAACTAAATCAACGAAGATAATAACTTGTGAGTCCAAAGAATTGTGGCGATATACAAAAAAGCTCATAAGATTCACCAAAAATGTAAAATTTTATAGACTAAAAGTTTTTTCTCTTTCTAAGCAATGCAGAAATTCATAGGATTAAAAAACCCAGGAAATTTACAGTCTATAAAATTTTACATTTTCGTTAGAGAATATGGGTATAAAGTACGTATGTGAATAATATATAAAGGGTCAGAATATTATCATTAAATAAAGCGCTTCGATGAATTTCATTTACATAATATTGAATACATACAGGGTGTGTCACGACGAGTTGACAGTAGACATAACTCTATTACTAAACACAATTTGATTCTAAAAATTGGTACACACCCATTATGCAATGTGCTCTATTTAATGAAAATATTGCCACCTTTCTGGTACTTCCGGTATAACCGGAAGTACCAGAAAGGTAGCAATATTTTCGTTATATAGAGCACATTGTATAATGGGCGTGTACCAATTTTTAGAACCAAATTGTGTTTAGTAATAGAGTTATGTCTACTGTCAACTCGTCGTGACACACCCTGTATGTATATTGTCTAGATGAAGGATAATTTGATATTTTAACATATTTAGTTTATTTGAAAATATTTCGAATAGTTCACCAAATTAAATTCTTATTGCAATTCCTGATTTAAATTACGAAATTATCGTAGTTATTTTCTCGCTGTTGCTTCAGGAATGACTTGTTTATTTCGAATATCAACGCAGAACTAACTCACTAACACTATACTGGATAGTTATGTTTATGTGCTTTCTATTATGCATTGCCGCAATTTCATATCATATACCAGCAGCTTATTATCCTAGAATCCTAGATTATACCACAATAATATTTTAATTAAAACCTCAAAAGACCATATGAAATTCCTTTATTGTTTTGAAAGAATTTTGTTTTGATAAATTTGCTGATCCGTAAAACCATCCGGTACATTTTAATTATCGACGTATTTTCAATTTAAGTAGGAATTTCCCATCAGATAATGAAAAAATCCTTGAAAAATCTCTAAAAATAATGTACACATTCGGATAATTAATACGAGCATTAAGCGAACAAATTTAACGATGAGCTAATTGCTGCCTGAACATTGATATGTGTTGGCTATTAGTTAATTAGTGTCCTTCAAACCGGCTCAATTTACGTATAAATATAAACACTTTGCAGTGAGTGACACAGTGACAAACCTCATTTCAAACGACCATTATGAATTAAAACGGTTTATTTTTGTGGAATCAATAGAAAAGTTCGAAGTTCTTTATGTTAAATTTTGTGACAAGCATGCGTCGCAATCTGTGATCTGCTTTGTGATCCGCTTCCGCCCACCACAAAGAAAATACCAAAAAAAATCGGCACTATACGCTTTGTGGAAAATAAATACCCAAAGATTACATTTAACACAACTTGACTCTTTTGCTCCGGTTGTCATTTTGTCTTTTTTTCCGGTTGGATGCGACGTTCCCGTGACATTCAGCCATCCCCCGACTTATTCCCCTAAGTGTATATTTTGGACGACGACGATGACGACTACAAACTTGCTCACCACGCACGCACACACAGAAAATATAGATGTGTGCGAACAAATTAGATATACTACGACATTTCTTATATCATATCAGTTTTTCTTATCTCATATATTACTTCTATAATACGTGTATACTACATAAAAGTTTCGCTGTGGAGATAAGAAAGTTTAACAAAACTAATTTTGACATGCCACATGAGCTTTTTTTACGAAAAACCTGCGCGCATGTACATACATAGCGGAAATTGTTTGGTTTTATTAAAATAGAAATTAATTGGAAAAATCTTTGGGGCACTTACATCTAATGCTGGATTGAGTTTGTGTTTAAGCTTGGGCCTCGGTTTGTATTTGAACATTTCTCTACCAGCCGGCGAAGCGAATAAATTGGCTAAATCTGTACTCTGAAACAAACATGGCACAAAGTTAATAAAATATTGTTGTTGCAACTCAGAGTGCTACACACAACAGCACAACTGACATTGCTGCTTGTTATACAGTGGCACACATACACCGAAAGCAACTTATAATGTCGTCTCAAGTTTGCTAGCAGGATATACACAAAGGGATTTACTACTCAAAGCTGAATCTAGTCAATTAGTTCGGTGAATTTTTAATAATTCTGCTTCTAACGGGAATGCAGGAAATATAAGCCGACAGATGAGATTTCTTTTCCAGCTTCTAATTTGTTCATGCATGAACTAAAGGAAAAATGTTCATTCTGTAAGTTGAGATGAACTTTAATTATAAACGCACCAAAGATGAATGTATCCGTAAATTAATAAAACCCTGAAAACGTGTAAATCTATTTACTTAAATCTTGTAGTCGAGAAAAATCCTGATTCCAATAATTTCTTCAAGACTCTCTTATTGCATAAGATAGTAAAAACCACAAAATATTCGAGGTAAAAACTATCATATTGGAACTGTTGGATGCTTTGAGAATTAAATATCACAACTGCCAGCTGAATCAAGAGAGTAAAAATAAACTCAATTTTTTTTTAAATTATGTAAAAAAGGCGTCAGCGGGAATACGATCTTCAATAAGTGACTGATTTTTTGAAATCAAGAATAAAAAGAGTAGAAGCTGTAAAGTTGTTCTAGAGAAAACAAGTAAAAGTGTCTTGTCGAATCATAAAACGTATTTCTCTATTTACATTATAGGATTTGTCTTTATTTATTTTATAGTGTTTTTGATTTTTTTACTATTGGTCTAATCATTTTTATGAAAGCTGGTAGGTTGCCTAATTTTGAGTGGCTAGATAATAAAAATATTCATTGCTTCAAAACTTCTCAAAAAGAACAATCATCAACGATCAAAATGAAATAAAGAGAAAAATAGAAAACAATTTTGTAATTTATATTTGAAAGAAAAGAAGAGAAGAAAAGCAAAAGGATATGGTTGCTTTAATCGAGAGTGAAGAATGTTAAGTATATCAAAAATTATTTATTTATAAGAAAAGCTATGATGAGATTGTTGTATAAATTTTCTCCAGAAGTATGACATGGAACATTGCGTTTTATGATTGGAGAGAATCCAAATAATGAGGATATAATTTATGGTAAGAACTACTAGCCTGCTGGGTGTCGTTTGTGGTTTCAATTTTCAAAAATGGTCAGTGTCCGAGGCAATAACTATTATTACTCATAATAATAACATATTCGTCAAGATTAAATATGCAGAATTGAGTTTCCAAATGGGAATGTAAGATATGCCAGTTCATATTGGGCCCGTGCAATATAACTTAAGTACATTAGTCCAAAAATGCCGGGAGAGTGTCCAAAAAAAATCAGAAACGTCAGCTGATAGATAAATCATTTTATGAAATAAAAGATTAGTATCTATCCTGTTTGGACAACCCAATTTGTACAGTTGCAGACTTTTGAAAAAAAAATTGACGCTAATTAAATTTTGGCAATTATCCTCTACCTTCCATTTTACAATAATAATCCAGGAAACGCAGGGATTTTGGAGTCAAAAAAATCCTGCAAAAGATTTTATAATTCATATCTCTAGAAGTTGATTTATAACATATGGCTATACAATTTTGCAGTAGGTATGTTTTCCGATATTAACTTACTGATATTTTTAATCACAATAACTGGATTTTCAAAATTCTTTACAATTAAATTTGGACTTTTTACTACAATATTGCTCCCATAAGCAAGGAAATATTTCCAAAATTAGAAAAAATACTTGCTACTCTTTTCTTTGGAATATTCCACTAATTTTGTGTTAATTTTTTTTTGTGAATAACTGTTTAATAATTACTTTCTTATACGTAGTATAAGGAAGTATTGTAATCGTGATTTTTTTCGACTTCGAGATTTTGATGGATTTACACGTTTTGAGGGCCCCTGAATCCATTTTGACCATTTTCGCCATGATGTCTGTCTGTCTGTGTGTCGGTCTGTCTGTGTGTCTGTCTGTCTGTCTGTATCCACCATAACTCAAAAACGACTTATCGGATTTGATTCAAATTTCATATTTAAGAGTTTGAACAAATTTGTGGTTGCCACATTCAATGTTTTTCATCTAGCACCAAAACAAGTGACAGTTACCTGAAGACATTTTCAGGTTTTTTAGGAATATCTTGAAAAATAAACAATTTATGAGATTTTTTTATTCTTTAACATTGATTTAGAATTGAATTTTGAACAAATTTTGTTTGAACATTTTTTTAAAATTCCGTCAAAAAATTTTCAAAAAAACTAGATATTCTTAAAACACTTTATATTTCTCATAGCGCGCGTTGATAGTTGAATTCGATGGTCGAGGTAGACCATGTGTTTCATTATATGGCTGCCAAACGGAAGGTCTCGGGTTCGAATCCCAGAAGGAACGGACCATTAGTTTTTTGTATTTTACTGGTTTCTATGGCACCGAAAACAATAATAATGAATAAATAAATGTAATTTCATACCGGGAGATTTTTTTAAGTGAGTAATAGGTCAAAAATCTAAAATAAAACACATTTTCGTCGTAAAATTCGGTTATAATGAGTGGGACAAGGACAGATTTATGCGTATTGCTATAAGTGCGACAGAGACTATTTGAAAATTGCTGGAAACCTTCAAAATTTTTACAAGAAATTTAACTTAATTTATTTAGGAAAAGTAATTATAGTGATACTATCCGTAAGTATAAGAAAGTCATGTGTTGGGCACATCAGATATTTTTTTACGGTATACCATACGTTACTTAATCAGCGTCTAAAATTTCACATTTTTGGCATTTATAGTTTTCGAGATCACTTAACATAAACACAGGGTGATTCACAAGGAATAATGAGCCGGATCAAATTCTTGATGCAACCACCATTACATTTTCACAACCTACTTTGCCACCGACACTTAAAAAAAATGCAATTTGGATCCACGATGCCTATATGCCTATCATTATCACTGTCACTTTTTAACAAACGCTACAAATTTTATTCCAAACTGTTCAAAATGTACACGTATTCCAATGATGAGAAGATTGACATGATTTTAGTTTATAGAGAATGTTTCAAAAATACATCTCTTCCTGCCCGTGTTTATGCACAGCGACATCCCGAACGAAGAGCGCCTTCAGGCACGATTTTTAAAAGATTGGAGGGTCAGTTGAGAGGTACCTAATTGGCCTCCCGTTAAATTATCAAAGCGAAGGGTAGCCTCGGATGAGGAACACGAAGTAGCAGTCCATCAAATTTTTGAGGAGGAACCACATGTGGGGCAACGCGAAGAGGCAAGAAGGCTAATCTGTAAAACCAGCGATGCTTATGAGAGTGAAAGGATCTTTCTGGAACCGCATTGACGCATTGACTTCTGTCTTTCATTATTTTAATGTCAAAACTGACAAATTTAACTATGTTCGTTATGATTTCATATTTATTACAAATAATATTTGAAATCTACCTGACCTATGAAAATGTAATGTTGGTTGCATCGAGAATTTGGTCAGACTCATTATTCCTCGTGAATCACCCTGTATGTACCATGTACCTATATTTAATAAAATACAGATATGTTTACATTATTCATATATTCGAAAATGTAAAAAAACTAACAACTTAAATTCGCTATAACTTTCAACTTAACAATTTTACTAAATAAAAATATAAAAAAATTTAAGTTTGAAGGTTTCATCACCTTCAATTTTTTTAATAACTATTTTTACTTTAAATTGACAATAAGCGAGATATAAAAAACCGCCAGTCGGATGATGGGGAAAACCTCATATCTTATTCATATCTTCAACCCCAAACAATATCAATAATAAAATCTTTTTTTTCGATTTTGGTACAGCTTTTTTGTATTGATCTAGACTCTAGGGGGAAATCGCAAAATGTACCTATCAAATTGCGATTTTTTGGTATACTAGTATAGTTTAGAACCTTTTAATGAAGACATACTGGAGTATCGTACCCTTACACTAATTTTAGAAGAGTGTTAAATTTTCACTATAATTATATCTTTTAACAGAAGTACAAACATTGTAGGTTTAATTTTAACACTGGCGCATCCACCAAAACTTAAATTTTGTGCTTATTTCACAATAAACAATATATCAGATGTTTTGATTTACATTTTTCCCCAAAAGTATTTTAAAACAATTAAGGTAGAATTAAGACAAATAGATAATCTTCAAATTTAGTAAATCAGAATATTTGAAATGAAATATTTTGTCATTTTTATTTACAACCAAAATATCAAATATGTGCATCCCCTTAAGGAAAATATTTCTTTTCAATCGTGTGTGTGTTTGTGTAAAAATAATCTCTCGAGTAAAAGCGTGAATGTTGCTGCAACATATTTCAATGAAGCGTACGCTGCTAAACAAAGCACAATTTAGAAACGCTCTGCTAGAAGAAAATGCGAACAAAACTCTTAAAAAAAAAGGAAATCTCAAACAAAGCCACTAATTGGAAACAGAAACAATTAGTTGAAACTTAACTATTTACCTCATTTTTCGTGTTAGTCTCCAAAAAGTAAATATCTTTGTGTGCAGAGCAGTTTATTATTTCCCCTTTCATTGCTGAAACAAACAAAAGGTTTCATGGTATAGTAAAGTGAAAAAAGTAACCTATTGTTAGGAACCAAAACAATACCACACAACATCGATAGCGCACAAACAGGTACAAATAAGTGGAAGTAGAACATTAAAACAAATCTATTTGAATCACGAACCAACATCATACAGAAATATATATCGCTAATTACTTGGGGCTGGTTTTTGTCTGCGTTAGACTTTTGCCTCTTTTTATGATTACACTGAATGGGAGGGTTTGTTTTTAGGAGATAAGTAATTTTGTTTAGCACGGTGTGGTTGAGTTTTATAAAATATTTAAGCCAACTGCTGCTGTACGACGCGCTTTTCTTATGTATATTTTAATGGTTTTTTGATTTACACCGTGAATCGTTTGCGGGGATGGTGGTGGCGGAGGAGGCAGGAGTACGCTCTATATACGCTGCAAATTATTATATGCGAGTTTCATTACGACACAAAACGAAAAATTGCCACAGGGATTACAGATCCACAATAAAATATAATGGAATCATTTGTTAGAAAGGGAAACTCGGGTTATAGGTGCGCAAAGCCACTGATATAATCTGTTTTTTTCGTAATTTAGATAAAGTCGAGACATTAAACGAGCTTTTGTACATTAGTAAATGGTAATGGTTGAAAATCATTCTGATGCAGACAGAACGAATTTTATTTATTTCAGTGGGTAGAAACATTTTTGTTTCCACTACATCACGATTATTACCTATACTTAAGCTAATGTATAAAAATATAGAATACATGAAATTTTTCAAAATAAATATTACATGTAATTTGATTAACGAAAAAAAATTTATTTTTCACTTGACTATAATTCGTTGTTAATACATACCTTGGATACGAGATATATAAACAAATCCATTATAAAAGCGGGCGCAATGCTTATTACGCCCTATTCCTGAAAATAGCCCAATAGAACTGTCTCACTGACAGTTTTGACGGAAAAATTTTTTCGCCTGTCTTCAAATTTGTGCAGGTTTTTCTAAAGTGAAAAATAAAACGTTGTATGAACCGCGGGCATAACTTGATGTGTATAAATCTCGGGCAACTTACAAACTCTCGGACCAAAGGCCCTCGACTTTGTAACTTGGTTACCCTCGAATAAAAACGTCTTCATTATACCCTTGATACATAAATAACTATTATATAGGGTGTCCCGGAAAAAGTGGGATATCCCTTGGATTCAGATAGGGCATGAAAAAACAAGATGACAAGACAACTTAACGAAAGTTTATGATAGTATTCTGTCATTTTTTCTAAAATTCAGATTCTATCTCTGTAATTTTAAAAGGATTTTAAATAATTTTCTATTAGCAAAATCTCATTTATAAAAATGTTGCTAATACCTAAAATTTAAAACTTAAGTAACAAAAATAATGGACCTATTTCAACATATTTGTATTACCCTAAACCCGTAAACAATTATATGTTCTGAAACTTTCAGCAAATGTTCCTAATAAAGTTATATAAACTACCAGAGTGACTGACTACTAGTTTCTCCAAGTCTAAGACGTGCACCAGCACGACTTAATAAGCTTCGTTTAATTTGACCCTCGCTTTTAACTCGCCCTATTATAAAATACTCAACCAGCTAAATTCCGAACCCCAAAAAACCTTCCTACATTCAACTTCGATAATAAACAACCATTTATTTATACCCTTTGTATATACGCTCTGTGCAATTGGTATTTATTTCAGCGTTGTGTTCCTCTCCTCTTTTTTGTTAAAGTATTAAATGAAAAATATACGAGGCATTCACACTAGCCAGTATATTTATGACCCAACGATCTTTATTCCCCTGCTGTGGCATTTCGAGGTTTGACATTATTGCTGGCTGTGTGTTTCTGTCGGAATCAGATAGACAAACGGATTTATTTATGGTGGGACCTATTAGGGAGTGTTCAAGTCGCAAATGGATAGTCATAATAATGTTCGATGGAACGATGGTCATGCCAGACCCAATTATGTTATTATTCACACGTAGTTATGTATTTATGTTGTAGGGTAATGGATAATGTGGTTTAATTAGTATTCAATTAGGTTTAGAAATGTGATCTGGGGAAGTTGGTTTATAGGTGCGGATAATTCGATTTCAGATGACGGATGTACAGAATAGCGTTCAAGGATCTGGAAATTATTAGCTAATAGCGTCCTGATCATTATGTTTACTTTCGTGTATAAAAGCAATTAGTAAAGTAAATAATGTATAATCGTCCTAAGTGGTTGAAGTAACATGAGTTTATAAGAAGCCTACGATTTTGAAAAAAGCAAATATCAAACATTACCAGTGGAAGGAAAAAATGTTCACTGTAAACAGCAATTTCAGAAAATGAATAGCTAACCTAACCTAACATAACCTAAAGCAACAAGAAATCCTTTTTGTAGACATGCTGTACTAAACTTGATAACATATTTCCTTCACCAAATAGGTATTATGTAGCAATCATTTCCCTTAACTAGAAGTGTTAATTTATGTAACATAGTCCCTGATTAAGGACCTTAATTAGGCCGCCATTAGAAGTAATTAGGGGATCCTTCCTATCGTAACTGGGTTGGTTTGGCGCCTCGAAGGAATGCAATACGAGTCCACAAATTTATTGCCCTTATTTTATGCTGTGACTCTAACACAATGCAATATTATAACACAATGTGAACAAAATTATGCGTCAGATTAAAGTTTGGTGTCGATTTAGCTTAAATTGGACTAGGATAATATGAAAATTATTACGGTCGTGTATGCAATAGAGTTAGGTTAAAGTATAGGTAGGATATCGTGAGGTGGTGAACAATGTGCTTGTTTTTTATGCCTTAATGAAGATAAGGTACGTCGTTGGGATTTTATATTGGATTAAATTGGATTTATCGATTTTGTTACTTGTGGCCGACGGATTTGTTTGCTTTACTTGTAATAATTGACAGTAATTCCTAATAAAGTGTGGGAAAAACGCATGGAATATTTTGTCCTTATTTTCAACTAATTTTTCTAAGGGAAAAATATATGAAATTTGTAAACGCAAAGAGTAACTTAAAATATATGCACGATATCCAAAAACAAAATATTTTTGGATTACAAAATTAGTGATTTCTTATTTTTTGAGAACTCAATTTTCGATCAGTTTCTATAATTTTTAATTAGGTACATTACATTGGATATTTTCTAACGAGACTGGTTTTTATACATATTGTCAATAGCATTTTACGGAAAAAGTATTTTTTTTTGTGTTTTCTTAATGCTATAATAAACTGCTGGCCAATTGAAACGTACCAAGCGAATTTTTAGGTTGAATTTAAAGTCAAATATTTTGAAAAGGAGAAAAGATATCAACATGAAATTTTCAGGATTCAAGAGATAATTTAATTGAGAAAATAATAGTGTGATCCGATTTTTTTACTTTAAAGTACGTTACTATCTACAGGGTATGAAAGAAAGTCGTCTGTTTTTTCTCAAACTTTATACCTACCGAGATTCCACAAATTTTTTTTTATATTTTTTTGATGTCCATTTTTTTAGTCCCTGGTTAATGAGGAAAAAACCAATTTCTCAAAAATTTTATATCCCTCTTATTTTAGAAGATACCGAATTTTTTATTAAATTAAATATTTTTGAACAGGTTTTTGCAATAATAATTATGCTGCCATTTTGAAAGCAAATGTCATCATGTGATATGTCGATGTAAAGGTAATTTTAAGTAGAATCTAATTATTACGGAAAAAAATGTACAGGGTTGTTTTAAAATTTTTTGAAAGTTAGTAGTTGGCCCTTCCGGTGAAACCGCAAGTGTCATTAGATTGTTTTAAACGTCAAAATGGTTATTCCTTTCAATAATCAAACCATGCCAAATTTCAAATTAATACAGTTAAATGTAACAAAATGGTGGGGGTTGTAAAACGATTCCGTGGCCAACCGGTATACACGGATAAGAGCAAATTTTTGAAAAAGTGAAAAGGCCGTTTCGAGGATATAAGTCACTTAAACTAATGGTGAACATAAACTAACTAAATTCCATTTTATTCCATTAAGAAAATAGCCTCAAAAAATGGATTAAAAAAATTTACCAATTAGCGAACGTGTACCGATTTTTGATAAGCCACTGGTTGCCAATAAACTAATGAAAGTACAAAAAATGTACTTTTAATAAGAAAGCCATTGATAAGGTATCATAATCAACTACAGAGATTGGTTCTTACAAAACACAATACGGCCGAACGACAAAAAACAAAGAAAAAATCAAGTTTTCAGCAAAAATTCGGTATCTTATAAAATAACAGGGATATCAAAAATTTGAGAAAGTTTTTTTTTTCCATTAAGTAAGGATTAAAAAAATCTACATCAAAAAAATATAAAACAATTTTTGTGGTAGTTATGAAATTTGAGAAAAAAAAGACGACTTTCTTTCATACCCTGTAAATAGTAATGTATTTCAAATTAAAAAAATCGTGCAACACTATCGTTTTCTCAATTAAATTATCTCTGAAATCCTGAAAACCGCTTGTTGATATCTTTTCTATTTTTCAAAATATTTGACTTTCAATTCAACTTAAAAATTCGCTTGGTACGTTTCAATTGGCCAGCAGTTTAGTTATTTGTGTATCAAGGCCGTAAAGGTGATCTTTTTTGGTCGAATCTGTTGTTTGCGTCCGAGGCGTTAGCCGAGGCGATCGTCACGAAAGAATTCAAAAATTTGGTCACAAAACATAAAATTAATTTTTTTTGGACATTTAGCTGAAAAACATAGTTACCTTAGACAACTAAAAACCAAAGCATCTTCTGTCAAATTTAATAATAAGCGTCACTTTTTATTTCAGTTTCTGGCAGCTCTGTCCCAAAACAGTAACATCTGACAGATATGTACAAAAAAGTAACATGTGACAGATGTGTACAAAAAATTAAAACTTTATGGCGGCAAAAGGCGCCATAAAATCAACGTTTTTGTAATGATCGTCTAAGAAAACGTCTTTTTTATAAAAAAAAAGAAAAAGTCCAATACGGCCAAGGATAATAAAAGTAATAAAATAAAAGATAAAATAAATAAAAAATAAATAAAAACACATATTAGGTACCTACTAGTAGTTTTGAAACCACTGTTTAAATTTTCTACAACTTTATTTTTATGACTATACATATAGAGGATGTTAGAAAATTTGTTTATAGAAAATTATTATGAATTTTGGAATCATATAGAAACTCTCGCGGAAGGCGCTTGAGAGTAAAAATATCTCCACATGACATGATTAAATTAAAAACAATTTGTTAAGAAATAACTTCTTTAGTGCAGCATTTAAACCAACGTCATGAAGTGAGTACATCCTTATTTATTAACAACTTTAACAACGGTTTTAAAGCGCTGCAAACTTGGCCCCTACATAATGTATATAGCACTCAAACTTTTAGTAAACTTCTCCAGAAACAAAATAATTTTTTGCTCCTTGTTAAAAATGCAAAAGTAAAAATGAATTACTCAGTGGGTGGGTGGTGCGTTTTGTGGGTGCAGCACACCCCGACGTTAGTCTAAGAAAATTGCGTTCATCAAAAATTTAACTTTGGTTTTCAGATGCTCCAAAGCCAGGCTTGAATAGAAATTAATCACTTGTCGCATTAATATTCAAAAAGACAACGAAAAAACCCATGTTGAGTTTTTTCTACGTCCGGCGACCCGAAGAGTGGCAAAGTTGTTCATGACATCGGCGCTCTGGCTGCTCCTATTAATTAAGAAGAGTGGTGTAAGTAGATCGTAGGAGCCGTTTGCGCCAACTTGATTCCACATACAAACGGGCTTTAATCGATTCCGGGCACTATGCTTTCTTAATGGTAGTTGGGTTCTGGACGAGTTTTGGTGGTGCTACTTAGGAATTACGAGTTTTTAGTATGCTTAAGGGCGATTTACTTTCACCCCAGCTCGTTGGGCGGTTGTTTGTTTCCACTGTAGAATGACTTGACAGAGAAAAATTATGCAGCTTAATGCAGTGTTTTATATTCCAAGTTCTGTTGGCAGGGTTTGATGGTGGGAAGGGCAAATGAAAGCGGGGGCACAATGTGCCAATTCACAAATGAAAAGGTTCTATAACTGGGTCAGAAAGTTATGTGATTATAGGGATATTTTGTTTACAACTTAATTTTAATTTTCTGTTAAAGCTCACAGTTTATGGTTTCGTAAAGTTTTCAATCTTATACAATATTTGAAATGATTCAACAAACTTTTGTATTTCTATGATTTCAGTTCAAAATCAATGGAACAAATTTAGGGAATTTTCATAAAGGATTAAAGGTTCGCAAAGAACAAATTTATTCAATGGACATGAAATTTACATTTTTTTGTATTAGCTCTTTACTTTACTTATGTTAAGGTACCATCTTTAAATTGTAATTTAATGTGCTTTAGGTACTTTATTTCAGTGAAAGCCCGGAATTACATCCAGAACATGATGCGACAGGTAAGACGAAAATTGTGTGCCTACAAAGACAATATTTGAATTGCTTTTTGTTAATTATATATCAAGAAATATCGTAAAAAATGATATGAAGAGACTGTATTAATTTTTTTAATTTGCACCAAATTTCTTCGAAAACTTTTGTTACATACAAATAAACAAGTGTAAGAAGAAGGATGACATAAATTAAAAATAGTTTTAAATATTTATACCTATTTTACGTTTTCAGTTTTGCTGAAACATTTCTAATTATCATAACTTTAATTTTTATAATGTATTTCATTGAATCCTTTAAAAAATAAATATTTGAGAAAATAGATAATTTAACTTTTTGAGATAAGTATATGTTCATATAATTTTTTACTGTCTAAAAACCATTCCAAAAGAATGTAGCCTATATTTTTAACGTTTGTATATTTTATAATAAGGACTAGCGCACACGAGCGACTTTTGTGGTTCGACAGTTGTGTCGCTGAGAAGAAGCGACAGACGATTGTAGCTCATGCATGCAGACGAACCACACTTTTGTCGTAGTTTTTCACGTCTGACCTCAGGTATAAAATGGATTTCATTGAATTAGCAAGTGTTGCAGTATGCCTTGTGCGACGCAAAAGAAAAATTCAACGAAAACAATATAGTTAGCCAACGTTTATTAAATGGGCAATTTAATAAAGTCTACTTAGATTTGAGGGCTTACCCCGACAAATTGTTTAATTATTTTCAATAGGAAAGTAAATAATTTATGGGAACACTATAAATTTAGAGAGTTTCTAGAACGTCAAATAAATCAACCATCCAAGCGACAACATTTTCTTTAGTATAATTAAAGAATAACTCGAAAAAATGAGAAACCCTATTGAGAGGAAACAATCACCCCGTGAGTGCAGTGCATTCAGCAAACAAATACGTCGCCCGTCTGCTTAGGAGTGTTAAACCCCATCTGTTAGATAACTGGCGACAATCGCCCGGCGACTGTTCAGACGCTGAAAAATAGAACATGCTGCATCAGTAGCGACTGTCGCTGGCAGTCGCTGGTAGTTACTGGTAACCACTACAAAATAGTAGCTCGTGTGCACAAGGCTATTTAAAAGAAAGCGTTTCAGTTGTAGCGACACGACTGTCGAACCACAAAAGTCGCTCGTCTGCGCTAGTCCTAACACACAATTAAATAAAGCTCTAAAATAAAATAAAGTAACTCACTGAAATTTTATGAAAATTAAATTGGACCAAATCCGTCAACCCTGATCTTTTGAACAAGTGTCATAAAAACCACCTTTCAGCCTAAAAATCCCTCTCGACATCCTTCTAAATAATTTGTCGTTGGCCGGAAAAAAATCAATCATATCAAGTACATGAATACACCTTTATTTGTTCAAGGAGAGTGTCGTCTAATGCGTCCTGTTCGTAATCCCGTCTGGTCTAATATGTTCAGGGTCTATAAAACATTTCCCCACGATTAGAGAGGTTGCCCAATCCCCACTGGTCCTTACAAAAACCCGGTCCTGACCTCGACACCAACCGAAGTGATGCATGGGGAGTATAATAGGCTGAAGCTTTCCAGCGGAAAAATAACAAACTCCCTTACAATTTCCCCTTGCTTCGAAGCAGATTGTTACGTTACGGTTAATATACCAAGGATATTAACTTCCTTGTAAGCCGCTTAATTTTTTCACTTGCATGCACACATTTTATACACATTCACACACACAAAAAAGTATAATAATGGCGAACGAAAATAATAAAATGAGTTAGTGGTGAAAATGAAAACAGTTTATTACATGATTTGTGTGTGGTAAAAATTATGTGGGTCAAGTCACGTATTGTGTGCGAAATTAATGACTGAATAACTTGTGGGATGCTGCTGGTGAAAATAGTAATAGCGTGTGATTAAGATAAAAAGTTCATACATGTGGGTCATATTTTTAATGAGGGTAGCGGGAAATTGCGAAAGAGATGGGCGTATGCTTATGTTTGTTTAAAATAATGATCACAATTTGAGTTTATGCTAATTTATATGAATTTGTTTTGCTTTTATAGAAAACAATCCACATTTATTTCTTTTCTAAATTTGCAATGTTATTAATTTAAAGGCAATAAATGATAAATAAATTTCATAATTATTGTATAATATAAACTGCTGGCCAATTGAAACGTACCAAGCGAATCTTTAGGTTGAATTTAAAGTCTAATATTTTGAAAAATAGAAAAGATATCAACATGCGGTTTTCAGGATTTCAGAGATAATTTAATTGAGAAAACGATAGTGTTACCCGATTTTTTTACTTTGAAGTACATTACTATCTACAGGGTATGAAAGAAAGTCTTCTTTTTTTTGTCAAACTTTATAACTACCGTGATTCCACAAAATTTTTTTTATATTTTTTTGATGTAGATTTTTTTAGTCCTTACTTAATGGCAAAACAACCTGTTTCTCAAAATTTTGATATCCCTGTTATTTTATGATATCGAATTTTTGCTGAAAATTTGATTTTTTCTTTGTTTTTTGTCGTTCGGCCGTATTGTGTTTTGTAAGAACCAATCTCTGTAGTTGATTATAATACCTTATGAATGGCTTTCTTATAAAAAGTACTCTTTTTGTACTTTCATTAATTTATTGGTAACCAGTGGCTTATCAAAAATCGGTACACGTTCGCTAATTGGTAAATTTTTTAATTCATTTTTTGAGGCTATTTTCTTAATGGAATAGAATGGAATTTAGTTAGTTTATGTTCACCATTGGTTTAAGTGACTTATATCCTCGAAACGTGTTTTTAAGTTTTTCAAAAATTTGCTCATATTCGTGTATACCGGGTGGCTACGAAATCGTTTTACAACCGCCACCATTTCGTTTCATTTAACTGTATTAATTTGAAATTTGGCATGGTTTGATTGTTGAAAGGAATAATCATTTTGACATTTAAAACAATCTGATGACACTTCCGGTTTCACCAGAAGGGCCAACTACTAACTTTCAAATTTTTTTAAAACAACCCTGTATATTTTTTCCGTAAGAATTCGATTCTACTTAAAATTACCTTTTTATCGACATATCACAGGATGACATTTGCTTTCAAAATGGCAGCATAATTATTATTGCAAAAACCTGTTCAACAATATTAAATTTAATAAAAAATTCGGTATCTTATAAAATAAGAGGGATATAAAAATTTTGAGAAATTTGTTTTTTCCTCATTAACCAGGGACTAAAAAAATCGACATCAAAAAAATATAAAATTTTTTTTTGTGGAATTCCGGTAAGTATAAAGTTTGAGAAAAAAAGACGACTTTCTTTCATACCCTGTAGATAGTAACGTACTTCAAAGTAAAAAAATCGGGTCACACTATTGCTTTCGCAATAAAATTATCTCTTGAATCCTGAAAACCTCATGTTGATATCTTTTCTCCTTTTCAAAATATTTGACTTTAAATTCAACCTAAAAATTCGCTTGGTACGTTTCAATTGACCAGCAGTTTATTTAGTAGATAATTTTATTCATAGCAATTTCGACCAATCATAGTGCAGTATTGGACCAACCTACATGGTTTTCCAGCGATAAAATTTCGATAAAATTAATTGTAGGTTTTCCATGGTAACAATATAAATAACAAAATTTGTATAAGAATTAATTTGTAATTATATATTAGTATGATCTAATACTTGCATTAATATGAAATAAAATAAACTGTTGTGTACATTCATAAAATTATCTTAACGAATATAATACGTGCTTTGGATTTTCCGATGGTTAAATTCCTCAAACCTCCTGCACAACAACAAATCGTGTCAGTTTGACAGAAAAAACTGTCAAACTGACACTCTTTGTTGGAGTGCAACAAGTTATCGTAATTTAACCGGAAAATCCAAAGCACTTATTATATTACTATTGATAATTTATATTTACTATATAAACTTTAGCTGAGTTAAACTTTAGAAAAATTCTACATGCCAGTTCTCATATGTTAGATTTAATTGTTTTGATTAGGTTAGCTGGCGTTACGCTAAATTCTTAACGTCCTGACCAAAGTTCATGTTAACTTTTAGTAAAAATACTAATCAAAAACCTAAACTATTCATCTTGTTTGAAGATCATATTTGCAGTGTTCTTCTCTTTTACTTTACTGATGACATCTCCAATTTCGGAAATTAAGATCTTTCCTTTCAAAGTCTGAGATGGGGATGAGGATGGAACAAGCCGATAGAACAACGCAGAAGAAAAAGACCTCTACTACAGTTCAAAATGATGATACAAGCTAAGACCGTCGTTTTTCATTTCATGACCACCTTTGACCAAGATAATTTTTGATCTCTCGGTATAATGTTAATACCGATCTGAGGAATAAGAGCTTCAAGAAAGTCATGAAAACAAATGTAAAAAACATCTTCACTCAACGAAAAAGAAAATCAAAACAATGAACTCGTCTTCGAAGCAGAGGAGGAGGAGGGTCTCAATCATTAGAGTGTGTTCATGACATAGGAGTCTAAGTGTTAACTTTTTGAGAAAATAACTCTGGGTGGATTTATGTATTTTTTAGGAAAATCTAAATACGTCCAATTTTAAAAATGTTCATTGTAGTATTTGAAGGTTTTCCGGTATCTTATTGTATAGGTCACCTTTCCATTTCAGATTCCAATAGGAAAGTTGCAAAAAGCAGTACCTACACAGAAAAAAATTAAAATTTGTGAAATTAGAAAAAATACAAAGAATAACTACAATAAACTTTCAGGTATTAAAAATTAAAAAAAATTAACTACGGTACCTGAAAAATTACATCGTTTAAGACCATAGTCCCATTATGAGCTTTTCTTTATAAAAAAGTAGGAATGGACTCAATGCTTTAATTTATGGAATATACAAAGGTTAAAAAACACTCTGATTCAGTTTTTCAATCGTTGGTTATCTTTCACTATAACTTAACCATTATTGAGATAATGGTAACCAATATAATTAGCAGTTAAGGATAACCATCGATTGAAAAAGTGTCCCTCTGACTATTTCCATGACAAGATCGAGTGAAACTACATGCACAAATTTGAGACAAAAATTGTCCTAATTGATTCCAAAAATTTTTTTTTAATTATACATTTTCGGAGCAAGTCTACTATTCAAGAATATGACGATAGTCGAATCAATTAATTTAAAAAATTTCGAAATTTTCTTCTGATATTTTATTATAATATGATAGACCTTCAGTTTTTATGCGTTATTCTGTCATTATTTCATCGAGTGAAATAATGGACGTATTTTAACGAGTAGTTAGGTAATTATAACTGAATATCAGAAATTACTTTAGATATTCGCTTTATTTTACCGACACTAAACTTGACTTACATTTCACGATAAGCCCCATTTATCAGTATTTAAATATCGTAGATATAAGCAACGACGTTTATCCCATTTTATTTCCTTGCCTCTTAAGATAGCTCGCTTATTATGTACATAAAACTATGCAGCAGTCTGAAAGCTCCATCTACTCAAATTATTTTTTCCATCGCAAAATTTTATGGGTTTCAACGCCCCATGAGATAACTTACAATAATAATAATTAAGGACCGTTGACCCATATCCGCATTACGATGGCACCTCTGCAATATAACTTTCTTCAATTCCCCCATTCTCAATAAATTTCTATTCCCACGCCACTAAGCACGTCTCAGGCATAAGGACAGCGATATGAACGAGAGTTTAAATAATTTCGCAAAAGGGTTATAGCCGGTTAGGATGCTAATGGTAATCTACCTGGGAGGACGATTTAATTTCATGCTACATATTCTATTTTTCTCGTTATAATCAGCAGCGATAAATTGGATGGAAAATCTCCACTTTGAAGTCAAACCACTAAAAAGGTTAATTCGTTCCTATATTAGCATCAGCCATCACAATTCCAATTTGAATAATGTAATGATGAGGTGGCATTTTACCAAATTACTTTTTTCTTTGACACCTTGGTCCGAACTGTGAATTTCCCCACGTTTCCGGTTTCGTTGTCAAAGCCAAGGTTAGTCTACTTGTGCAGTTTAATTAAGCGCCTATGGAAATAACAATTAGTATTAAGAATATTTCATTAGTCGACGTATAGATAATGGTGATGAAACGGAAATGGGGCCAAAGTGTCTACGCATTGCAGCAGTGGAGCTGTGGGGAAACCGACAACGACGACAACGACGGTTAAGGGTATTAATCACGGGTGGAAGAAGCGTTGGGCGATAAGAGGATGACGGAGGATTGGCGACCGCTGGACGTGAGACGTAATGGACCGTAGTTGGGAAGATGTGACGCAACTATGTCAACCGACCAGCTACGCAGAGCAACTTTATTGGGTCGAATTAAGCCTGGAATTAATTGGAAATAGATACTGGAGGTACATCTACTCTACGACTTACTTCTAGTCTAATGTCTGACGACGCAAATCATTATCAAGGTTTCAATGGTACAACCACCAATAAAGGAAATGGGTTTGTTAAATGTAAATTAATACTTCCAGCAAATTATTATGTTCAAGGAATTTCAGGCGGAAAATTGTTATGTCTTAATTGTTGTGCTCAATTACACCTAAGCATCTCAATATCTATTATTACTTACTTATATTAGGTTGGTAGATATAACATTGTGTTAATACAAAGAAAGTTTTTTTAAAACCACGACTCATCGCCTTATTCTAACCTTCATGGTTATTAATTTTTTCCACCAAAAAGTCTTGAACAGTACTGAAACTTATAAGTTATCTCAATTTGAAAAATTTCTAACTTTTACAAAAGACTTTCCGAAGTCAACTAATTTATCTTTACCATTATATTTTTAATTACTGATCCTTTAGCAGCATAAATTACTTTTATGTAGGTACGACTGCATCATAAAGTACCTACTGTTTATGCCATAGTTTTGCGGTCATAAAGTAGCTCTTTATACACTAGTGTATAAGGTTACTCTATTTTATTGTAACTATAAATTATCTATACATCAGATGTCATTTATAATTTTACTAAATAATTAAAAGGTAATTTTAGCAGTCGAACATAAAGCTTTGTATGCAACTTTGATAAATTCTAAAATTGTCATGTGGTACTTACTTAATTTAATAAAATTTTGAAATTAATTTGACATTGACAACTTTTTTCCTAGGAAAAAAAGTATTTTTTCCATACCTACACGAAAATGGCCACTTTATTAGCGTAAAATGCGGGTACAAAGTCGCCTTTTTAGGGTAGTTGCGGAAAATAAGGAGTGGGTGTAATATTTCTCACTTGGGTAGCCATTCCCTGACTGATATGCGGGAGTTATTTGTGTTTGTTTATGGTTGTCAAGGTGATTTGCTCACCGCACAGCGTCAAGCAAAATGTCAGTGATATGCTGTTTTAATTTGTTCGCGCGTTTCATGCAAAAGAAGTGGCCATTTTCGTACAGGTATGAGAAAAAATAGAGTATGCTCCACGGTAGGAATTGATTCTGACTCGTGTTCTTGCGCCCTCGCTTCGCTCTGGCGCAATTTTCACACTCGTCAGAATCTCTTAATTCCTTAATTCCTTGTTCCATAAACTACTATTTTAACCTAGGATTAAAAATGACACATTTTTCTTGGTAACGCGACTTTTTTTCTTACGTACAACGACGTTAACTTTAGTTCTCAAAAATGGTATTAGAAATGTCATGTTTTAAGCTGGCTGGAGAATAGTAGTTTAATAAACAAGAGTGTTAATAAGAGCGATTAATAATCGAAACGATTTTAACGCGTGAGCGCAGCGAGCGCGTTTACAATATTTTTTGTCGATCGCTCTTTATTAGAATGAAAATAATCTAATTTTGTTCCATGGCAAAATCCAAATTCTGACATAATATGCAATAAGTCAAAATACCACTGACATAATTAATTAATTTCGGCAGGTGTCAATTCCAAATGCATGTTTCAATAATATAATATATTGTTGGTTACCTAGCAAATCTCATAATCTCAACAATGTTTTTAATGTGCATGTATGCATTAAACTGAGTTATTAATACACTCCTTTTATTGCATTAACTAGATCTTTAATAAACGATCGACAAAAAAAATATTGTATAGCCAATTTGTAATGAATGTCACAAAATCGTTTAAGTAATTGAGAGAACTAACTGAAGTAACCATAAATTTTCTTTATTAATATTATCACAAAATACTTCAATAGCAGAATGGGTCTAACATTTTTCTATAAATTAGCCCCCAACAAAAGACAGTTCATTTTTAAGTATAATAAATCTGTAATATGTATATTGTTTTTAGAACTCCACAATAACGTGTAATATTACACTGAACAGTACCCTTAAGCTAAAAAATCATACTCGAGATTGTAACAAAAGAAATATGAACTTGACCTGTTGATTAAAAATATTTCAGCATGTTTAAATTTTGGTCCATTGACATTATTAGCCATTTACTTTCACTTCCGACTTTAATATTGTGGCTAATTAAGCCATAAATTTCTTTTACACCAGTGTTTGTATACAAGAAACCTCATTTAAAATTCTACTACATCGAAATCTACAAAAGAGTGGCTTCATAACATTGGCGCTAAATTATTCCTGGAGACTGTTACGGTTATGGTTTGTTCAAGGACCAACATCTCGACAAGGACAAAGTTAAATAACTAACGCTTCAAATAATGCAGTAGTGGAAATTAACATTACTATAATACTTGAAAAATATAACCTAACATAACCCAAAAAGCGTATCTACTCTTGACTGCAATCGTCAATTTCTTATTTTAATTGTATGTTATCTAATTTATTATGCATAGGATTTTACTTTACAATATTTTACATACAATTGAAATGCTAGGTGTTTACCAATACGTATCTGTTAAAAAAAATACATATAAAAGTCTATAAGTAGCAAACAAGTACTTTCTCTGTATATGAGTAGGCACATATAAAAACTTTCGAAGTTATAGATATTCTAACAAATAGAAAAACCTAATAATGACAATGTATAACCTCAAGTAATCTCATCTAAAATCCAAAATCGATAGTCTAATAGAGATCTGGGCTTATTTTATGGGAGCTTCTTAAAATCTTTGTTAATTTTATTACCTGACATTTTAGAAGATTTACTGTAAGCAATATTTCACAGAAGCATTTGGAAAAGTGCCAAACTACCAAGGGGTAACTTAAAGCAAAACACTGGCAATCTTTTACAGTTGTAATGTAAAAGCACTTTGAAAATTACCGAGTTGAATAGTTCCAGTTTATTACTGTGCATCGAGAATAGTTTCCTTCATAATATAAATTCAAAATGTACGACTAGACGTAGGTAGTTAATACATGAAATACAAATTTTAACTTCCACTAACTAAACTTTTAGTGTAGCTATTTTGTTAGTTATAAAAAGCGATAATTGCTGCGATTGTACGCGTTTCTATATCTTTAATACTATCGTAATAATTTTGTATGCGATTATATTAGAAAATTGTTTACGTATATGGTTGGTTAGGGTTACGTCTACATTGTTCATATAGAAATATAAAATCCACCTCAAAATACACAATAATCCCATTAATGAAATGTTTTCCCCACTTCAAAAAAGCCATCAATTGTGTGCATTATGCGCTTCGAACCAATAGGGAATTTACTCGTTGCACAAAAACATATTACTCTTCATACAGCATTCTAATTGCAAACTACACATACCTGTAAACTGTGCATAAATCCAATGAAATAAATTTTGTTTGCTCTAAAAATACAGCCCATTCAGCTCGCATTTATTTCGGTTTTGATAACGGCATATGCACTCACACGAATACACAAATACACAAAGAAATTACTATTTGATGCAAGTAAACAATAAATGTTTTAGCGCAATATAGGATAGATATTGAATAGTGTTCAGCACAAAAGTTCTGGAGCTTTAAAACGCCGGATTTATTTTTAAGCGCAAATAGCGCATTCGGGCATAATATACGCGAAATGACAAAAAGGAAGTTTATTTTATTCTGAAACAGACATCAGCTTCTCTCTGAACAAGACATGGCTCTAAATTGCTTTAATATATGGAGACTTTAATGGATACACACAGCTAGTGCAGATGATTGTTTTTTATTTGTTTGCTTTGTGCTTATGCAGGCGTGTTTTTCTAAATTAATTATGTGCAGTAGGTCTTGAAATTTTAATATGCAAAAGGTGCATAAGCAAAAACTTGAGTTATTGGAGAAATTTTACTTTGCATTGGATAATTCTGGGCACGTTATAATTTAATTATTCGATTTGAGTAAAAATTTAATAATAAATTAATACAAAAAAAACATGTTTTCAAATGAAACCTTACTTGTAAGTGACCTCCACCTTTTTCAATACACTCGTTAAAGCAGTGGAAGAAATTAGACATGTAAACTCTTACAAGTACAATAATTTTCAGGCCATCAGACGTATTTTTTCTTTAGATAAATTCACTTCGGACTGAGTCCGTCTTATGATCCGAAAGTAAGTATTAGGTACATTTGTGTTATTATTTTTCCTAAAAATGCCAAACTAACCTTATGTGCAATTATTATCTTAGTTTGTAGTTTCTGCTTTCGATAGACTATTATCATCTCTTATATTTCCATTCCTCAGGTAATATATTCAATCATATACTTATATCACAATTATTATTACGTAACTCAATTTTCAGGATACTAACTCCGAGTAATTTGCTGTCATTAAAATTCATTTACTAAATTTTTAAAACTTTCTTGGAAAAACTGGAAAAAAATTAAGTTTCAGGAAAAAAAATCGAAATGAGTTTGTATAAATCTTATCTCTTTTAATATAAGGTCGTCATATAATACAGCTTACAATGTACAGGGTGGCCCATTTTCCAGACTCATCATAGGGATCTCGGAAAGCGTAAGAGATATAAGGTCGGTTAAATTATGGCAAAGTTGCACAATTTGATGCTTATCAAAATGCTATGTTGCAATTTTAAAAATTTCGAATACTTTCGGAAATATCCAGAAAATAACGAAATTTCATAAAATATTTTTAATTTTTTTCTGACGTTATTTGAAAACAAATTTTATAACAAACAACACTTTATCATTGCCACTTTTTATCCTCTACAATATGGCACTGTCAAATTTTTAATCCGCCGTTTTCTCTTCCAGAAACCATCGTCAACTTATTTTTTTTAAATACGGACCTGGATTTTTTATTTTATTTTTGTTAGCTTTGGACTACCTTAAGGCTATGACCCATCACAAATTTTGATTTTCAAACGTTTCGATGGCAAAAACTGACATTTTCTGTATTTTGAAAAATATTTAATACGGCACTGTTTTTAAAACAAATTATTACTTCTGACTAAATAATGTTAATAATACCTTTTCATCAGTATCACAAATTTAGATATTTATTTTTTACCTAACTAATAAATTTAGAATGTTGAAAAAATAATTTGTTTTAAAAATAGTGTCGTATTAAATATTTTTAAAAATACAGAAAATGTTAGTATTGGTCATCGAAACGTTATAAAATCAAAATTTGTGATGGATCATAGCCTTAAGGTCCAAAGCTAACAAAAAATAAAATAAAAAATCCAGGTCCATATTAAAAAAAATAAGATGATGATTTCTGGAAGACGAAACGTCGGATTTAAAATTTGACAGCCTCATATTGTAGAGGATAAAAAGTGACAATAACGAAGTGTTGTTTGTTTTAAAATTTGTTTTCAAATAACGTCAGAAAAATATAATTTTTTTTTATGAATTTTGGTTTTTTCTGGATATTTCAGAAAGTATTCGGAATTTTCCAATTTTCAACACAATTTTCAGCATTTTGATAAGCATCAAATTGCGCAACTTTGCCATAATTTACGTTTTCCGAGATCCCTATGATGAGGCTCGAAAATGGGCCACCCTGTATATTCCATTATAGGAAGGGGACACTTGAACTTTCCCATGTAATTTTGACTTTTATATACATTAAAAAAAGATAATAAAATTAATGGGTCACAGTCCCTCCTATGTTATATTAATTTTGATGTAATGAAATTTAATTTATGATATTAAAATATTACTTGAAAAATATTAATAATATTGATCTCTGAAAAATAGAATAGATATTTGTATATGAAGTTCATAAATAACGTTGCTCGCTAAGTAGAAATAGTAATTTTAAAATTAAAACTCTGTTATGCACATTTTCAATTTAACGGTTTTAAAATTATATGCTTACAAATTTTATTATGGGAATTAAATATTCGGCATTTAAATGTATCATTTTATAGCAACTAGCGAGAAAATTAATGATGCATATTCTTTTATAACTACATCATTATAGGATTTTGCAATTACATTATTTTTATAGAGGGTGATCCAGAACTGCAGCATCATATTTTAATAGCGAATTATTTAGTAAAACCTAATATTAAAATCGAAAGTAAAAATGTCAAGGATTGTATACTATTCAAATAGTAAGCGATTTATGTTTATCAATCAAATGAACTCTATCTTATTTAATTTTTATGTTTTTGTATTATAAATAATGCACAGTTTTATCAGCAGGAATTAGTTATTAGACTAAAATCGCTTATCAATCGAATACTATACGACCTGCGACAATTATTATTTTGATTTTAGTCTTAGGAATTACTCCAAAATGTCCTATCCATTCAATAAAAAATAACTTAAGGCAGTCAATTTCTAAAGCTATTCCAAATAGCGCTAGTATTCTTAGGGATATGTATCTAATTATTATTATTTTTTGAAATACAAGGATTTAAATTTTAGTTCTACTTCGTGTTCTGTGCTAAAAACTACGTCTTACTTTAACCAAAGACACATTTCCCAAGTCATTATCCATATAATTTTCCTTTAAAATACGCCCGACTTACTCCCAAATCATTTACAAAAGACTTGCATCCTGATATTAATGACGAAATAATCGATACACACGAACGAAAAAAGAAAACCTTTACGTCGTTATCTAAATTTAGTTGGGAGAGCTAACGGGAATAAAAATCCTGTAACTGACGACCCAAAAACATTTTCACACTTGGCTAAATTTAAAACGATGTGAAAGAGAGATCCCTTCGAATTCTAAATGTGCGGATTAATGATTTGAACTGTTACTTATCGCAGACTCATAAAATGCTACTTCTGGGGACACAAAGCCGCGTCGCTTTTCAGATATATTTCACCATCGCCTTTGAAATGTAGAGTACACTGGTCAAGTTTCCACAGTTGAAAGGCCAGAGCGTGATGCACTCAAGGTTTAATTAAAAGTGCACTATGTGGCGAATGCGCCGGTTCCAATTTGAAAAATTGATTCTTAGGATTTTAGATCTATAAATCGTAAACAAATTTTCTATATACGTACTAGAAAACAACTTTCTCATTTATCTCGTAAAAGCACCACCATCAGCACCACCACCCTCTTCACCTCCTACTTTTTCTTATTCTTAGCCTTTCCTTTGTTGTTGGCGTTTTTTTCTTTCTTGTCCCCTTTGCCCTTCTTTCCGGTCTTGTCTGCCTTTCCTTTTGGGACTTTCTTCTTCCTTTCAATAACAACGTCTGGTGGTGGAGTCAGCTTGTTTTTTAATTTAGGCCAACCTGCAATTTATACGATGTCATTTAGCTGTTGAATCAGAGATTTCTTTGCAGGATTCGCGCGCCCAAGCTGAGACAGAGTTGAGTTGTTGGCCGGGGAATGCTGGATGTGGCTTTGCAAAGTTCTATACCTTTTATTAGGTGTAATACGAATAGCTATTTGAAACTTTCCCTGCGTGAAACCAGACACTTGCAAATAAATATAGCAAATTAAATTAATATGAGGCCTACATTAATAAAGCTGGAAGCACCTTGATTATATTGTTTCGTTTTACTAAAAAAATAATTATTAGGAGTATGTATATCTTTAGGATTGGAAAGCTTTGTCCTTGTAAATTTATTCATAAAAGCCTGAACTTTATATCATATTATACCATAAAATTTTATTAGTTCTTCTAAAATAGGTAATAAAGATTATAAAATTGCATTTATTCTATATATGTATAATAAACTACACCCCGTATACTTATATATATATATATATATATATATATATATATATATATATATATATATCCCTTTTACTATTATTTTACTGAAAAGCGTATACAGCTAAGTTCTTTTATACCTGATGGTTTAAATTAAATTGTAAATAAATTGGATTTTACGTTTAAAAGTAATAAATGAAAACATTTAATTTATAGCAAAGATTATTTATTTATTGAGAAAATGTCTGAGTTTAAACCTGCATAGTTGTAAATAATTTAAGTGATTTATTTTATATTCAAATTGTACGTCAGTTCATTTTAATTACAGAGTGCCGTAAAAAACCGCAAATCAAGCACAGGGAATACGAAATTAACATAAAATGGTAATACCAACATTGTCTATAACATTGAATTTATCTATCTAAATATGAGGTGCTTTTCTTAACCAATAGTATTTAACATACATTTTTCACGAATTAATTAAATTACGGGAACTGGAATAAGTGTAAGAAGTATTTATTTTTTCTGTTTTGCATGTTAGGTTTTACATTTTTAATTAACTATAAGCATATAGGTTTCTATTTTCAAAATTTTTATTTTAAAGCGAATTGTCGCGATTATCATCGATCTGTAGGTAATATTTTTATATTGTATTTGTTGTTTAAATTAAAAATTTGCCACAATTTTTCTAATCAACATTCCAGTGACAAAGCTGCCATAAATTCAGTAAAATTAGACTGAAAATATGAACTCTTACCAAGCAATAAATTTATTTTTCATTTTCCGTAAATATGTTTGTGTTTTATTTGTAGATAAACGAAATTGTTTGCTTTTTAAATATCTTACGTAAACTCTTTAGGAAATTTCACTTGAAAGTTAAACTCCAGTTATCTAGGTTCTTAACCTTTTGACATTAAAACCAGTTCCTTCATGTGGAAGTTTGTTTGCTTTGCCACAACTTTTTCGATTAAACAGTGCCATAAATGTCAAGTAAACCATAAAAGTGTTCACGTCTTCCACTTTGTGCCATTGAAATAACTTTAGAAGGTATTAATAATTTTCCATATTCATATTTTTGCAATTAGTTTAAGCTAATACAGTTTCATAATTTAACGTTATTACATTATCGGGTTTTAATTATATTACATCGAACTTTCGTCAAATTATACATGTTCCGGTTATAATTAAGTTTGGTATCGATTTGATATGCCTTTGACTTTAATTATTCATAATTGATAAGGCCCGTGTACATGTCGAGATTTTACGATAGGCCAGCCTATCGAACCTTTTGGGTCAAATCCGGCGTGAATACCGCAAGCACAAAAAATTTCAGCAGAGAAATCTCAAGTAAATCTCATAGTATGTCGGGTTATTAGTAATTCTACCAGTTTCAGTAAATCATTTTGATATTTACTAAATTTCTGCCAATGGTTTTAAGTGACGAGTGTTCGTTTTCATTTGTTGTGCAGTTTAATTTCAATTTAAAATGAATTTCCCTCTGAATGAATGGATTTGGACAGGATAATCGAACATGGTAGTTTACTATTAGTTTCTACCAGTTGCAAATGAATATTATACAAAGCAATAGTTAATCCCTTGACAGTGATGAATTTTGAACAAGGTAGCTTCCAATATAGCTTCGTTGACAATAATTATTAATTTTACCCTTTGCAACATTATTCTATTTCACAAAACTGAGTGTCATCACCAACATACTTGCCAATAAAGGATTTTCCAATAAGTCTACATCAATTTTGTAGTTCGTTTTATTTTTTTGTGGGTGAACAATGCTATAGTGTTGCCTAGGTAAAAAATTGAGGTTGTCGTCTGCAAATCGATGTGTGGTTCGGAAAGAGAGTAATTGTGAGAAGAATCTACGCCGGTGTAATAGGTGTTTCTTTCGGTTCTTGTGTCTGCATTTTTTATACGCGTTTGAATCATTCACAGATTGTGTGAAGTGAATGTGAAATGTGACTGGATGTTTTTGTGTTTTTTTTCATCGCGACACGAATAAATCGTAATTACGAAAGAAATTTTTCGGAGGAAATAAATAATATAGAGGAGTTAATGAAACAGCTGAACCATTGTTGTTATTTAAGTGCTAGTTGTAAAGTAAATATACTGTAATATATTTAAGTTTCATTTTATAATGTTTATATTTTTTATATACAGTAAGTTCAACCCATCACTTTTTTTTAAATCTTTGTTATATGACATAAAATGCAACCCTTAGTTTAAAGATTACAAAATGGCAAACTAAACATATAGTCATAAATATATTTTACAATAAATTATAAACTTCTAATAATTTAAATTGCGCATTCCCTATTTGTTTGTGCATGACGAAACTTTTCAATTAAATTTTAAATTGAATATTTAATGTATAATTCTAAACAATTTATTTTTATTTTTGTCAACAATGTTTAATATTTATACGTTATACGTATATTAAAATATTGTGATTTAGACAAAATGAAATAGGTACGAAATAATATTAAAAAATAGTCAAATTAAAATTCAGTAATTATATTTTTCTGCTTAATTTACGTGTTTTAGGGTATCTATTTATTGAATTTGAAAATTATAATTTCAGCAGTTTCAATTAAAAATTTGTCACTTCACACGACAACATAATGTTTTACCAACAAAATAATTTAAGTGTTTCGAACTGCTAAAAAAATTAGCTACTATTTTTCAAATGATTATTTTATTCACTAATTTGGAGGTTGTGAATGTAACATTCGATTTTCAAACAAAAAAGACGTACCGTTTGATTGGCGCTTCTGAGCTTAACAGCTTAACAGATTTCTGCGTGTAAGAGAAAAAATAGAGTATGCTACACGGTAGGATGTGATTCTGACTCGTGTACTTGCAATTTCACACTCGCCTGAATCATCCTCTTCCTTCCTTGTAGCATAAATATCTACTATTTTATTATTATGATGGCATTTTAACTGTTTCTAATGCCTCGGTTAATTTTATGCGCTGATTTAAACCCACAGAAACGATAATACGTATACTCGTATATGTAATACAATATCATCAATAATTATAACTAGGTTGTTTTATTCATCTATTAAATTTAACTTGAATATAAGAAACCGGCCCTAAGTCTCGATTTAAATGTAAGGTTTGGTTAATACTGTTTTTGGAAGAGGTTAAAGAGATTAGTAAACACATACATTTTTTGACATTAATTCAGTTAAATCAATATACTTTTGTGTTAAAAACCAAATCAGATGACACTAAAATTAATATAATTGAAAATACGAGTAGGTACTTATATATTGAATATTTAAAATGTAAGTTACAATAAATTATAAATTTTGACATAAGAACCCAGTATCTATTTAACGAACTACATATTTTGACTAACAGACTAACAATATAGTAAGTTTGACTACATTGTAATATTTTAATATCCTGAATTTACTGTTGCGCTTTAATTAAAGACGACTGTATAATACTACTTGCTATTATTTGTACTAAATTAACAATAATATTAAAGTAAGAGACTAATTATATTATTTAATTATAGGTACGTGAAGTGTGTTTACATTAACCGATTTTTCGTCTGATTTTGAATTTGATTGTTAATAACTATGAATGTTCAGTGTTACACAAACTCAAATGGAACGTCATATGATTAGTTATTTTAAAAATTGCTTAGCTTCAATTTTAGATTTTAATATTATTTCTTTCAAAATAGATGTAATTTGTAGATTCTTTTTCGTACAATGTTACATCAAAGCAAATTTCTAAATTAAACATAAAATATCGTTACTAACTTTCTTAATATTTAAAAGTGCCTTTACACCTATTTGATATTTCATTTGAATTTTAGAAACCTGGGCAATGTATTGTTGTTAACAATCGATATCTTAAGTAACAACGAATAAAATATGGAACATAAGATAAAAGATAACAAACTAAAAATTATATAAAGTTAACTCGATTCTAGTTTCTCAAAAATGATTAATCCTATAATACAAAAATAAACACAGACAACTTAAAAAGATCAAACAATATCAGCGTACACAACCTCAGCTTGTATTTTGAATGATATATCAACATTCCAATTTTTAAAACACAAATTTTGAGAAAAAAATTGTATTCAGTTTCATGAAAACGAAAAATATATTAACGAGTGCAGATGAAAAACGAAGCACTCTGTATACGAACATTCTATAATTTCATAACTTCTGAACACTCCATTCAAGTTATTTTTTTAATTTTAAATAGATACTTAATATCTTAACAGTTTTTATCACTACATTTTCATGAACCTAAAGAGAATAAAGATGTATTTTTTGTAGAGTCTCCCTTAGTGCAAGTCGAATTACGGTGGAAAATGTATCTTTCAGAGACCCATTTGTATACAAAGTATACAATTACATTTACTAATAGTCAAGCTACGTAGCTATAAAGATAATATTTCTATTTCTCGCGAAATCAAAAACGAAACTAAAGAGACCAAAATGACAAAAATGGTATATAAAGTGCACCTTGTTTGATATACGAACATGAGACATTTTTGTCAGTAGTAAAGCGGCTTAGTTGTCGTAAAATGCAAGAGATGTTAACTACGATATAACATGTCCCTCTACTACTGATAATATATTATATATTTCAAAATGCTCCTTGTAAATTTATAACTGTAGCGAAAAGAGAATCCAAAACGTTTTATTGTATCATTTAAGAATACTTGTTTCCTCCATTCACAGCGTCTGCAATTGTTTTAGGTGATACCGGTGAATTTAGATAATAAATTTATTTGAAACATTGTAACAAAGGGTATAGTGTAGCGCGAGTGTACCAGGTAGAGAACATGCTTTCCCTTGATTATTATTCAAATTTCTTCCTTGTTTGAATAGCTTGAATTTATGGCAGAATTTCGAGTTGTTTGTGTGCTGAAGCTGCATGGCGGTGGATATTTATTGAAGGGCCTTCATGCACAATTTTCGAATCAACTTCTACTGTACATGAAGCCATACACTGGGTTATTTATACAATGTGAGGCATCCGTCACAAATTCCCGATATTTTTTTAAATATAAAATATTCCAAATTACTAGGCATCATGTTTGTCTCGCATCAAATCTCGTCACTGTTCACATTTATAATTAACTTAATTAGACTAGGGGCAATTTGTCCAGGGCCAGTATTTAATTATGTATTAGTGAGCAACCATCCAGTTTGTGCCAGGATAATGTCCTGTGATTAAATATTAGCGCTATAGTCATTGTACCTGACTGGTCGGCTTGTTCTAGTCTAAAACTGAATTGTTACTATGGCATGGATGAAAATTAAATTGGCATACTGTGTGCAGTAAACCATTGGCAGGCTGTTGCATGTGTTGGCAAAGTTGTTTAGGAGAGACACAAAAGCACCATATGCGTCGTCCCTCGCGAAAGGGATCACTTTGGGGGTGGGGTCGATAGGTTCAGGGAAAGTGTGGAAAGGATCGTTAGATTTATTTAATTAGTTACTTGGTGCTTTTAATTTTGGTATTTGGGATCACTGATTATTCTATTTCTAGTCATTATAGTTCAATCTTAGTAATTAAACCTGGGAATTGACCTGACAGGTTTAGGACATAATAATTACATCTTAATTTACATCGAAATGTCCAGCAACCATAAAGTTCTCAATTTTATAAATATTTTCTCAAGTAGGAAGATTAGATAACAAATTATGATGTTTATTTTTTTCGTAGAACATAAAATAGTCTACTAAAATGATGTTTGTTGCCGAAATGTTTCTAAAGATATATGATGTGTGCGACACATGACTTTCTTATACGATGCAGATATCTTTATTCTGATCATTAGGAAATATTTAAATCTAAATCGAAAAAATTTACTATTAGTTTACCTTCTTATTATTTTTTATAAGAAAGTAAAAAGGTCAAAGACTATAATAGTATAATATAGTATAACAGATGTTAACTTGGAAAACATAAATGTAAATATGGATAGTAATAGAAGAACTCATGAAAAGCAAATTAAATATTTGGGAGTCATATTTGACTCTCATCTAAATTTTTATGCGCATGTCGATTATATAACCAGAAAGTTCTCCAAAAAAATTAGTTTTATTGCGAGGGTGGGGAATCACTTGTCTCTGGGTACGAGATTGTTATTGTATAACAGCATAGCGGCACCTCATCTCGAATTTTGTTCTACACTCTTATACAGTTTACCTAACTTTAAAATCGAACGATTGCAACTTGTGCAAAACAGAGCAATGAGAACTATTTTGAAGTGTAATAGATATACACCTATTGAAACAATGCACAATGTATTAAATATGTTATCTGTAAAACAAAAAATTGTGTTTAGTGTCCATGTGTTTTTGTTTAAGATTAAAAATAAATTATTACCACCATATATCTGTGATAAAATACAATTTTTTAAGGATGTTCACAATTATAATACTAGAAATTGTAGTGATTTTATATTGGTGGATAAATGTAATTCTAGTCAAATGCTTAATTCTGTCCTGTATAAAGGCTTGTACGATTTTAATATGTTGCCAAATAGTATAAAAGACTGCGATACCATAAATGTTTTTAAAAAGTTAGTGAGAGCGCATGTATTGTCATAGTTCGAAATTGTTTTTGTGTGTATTTGGTTATTTATTACTATATAATATATATATATATATATATATATATATATATATATACTTTTTCATTGTATTGTTTTTCTATATAGCAGTATGCTAAATAAAGATTATTATTATTATTATTATTATTATTATTATTATTATTATTATTATTATTATTATTTATGCAACAAGTATATAATCTATGACTTTATTGACGAGTCTGGTTTATGGTAGAGCGAGCTTGCGAGCGAGGCTAATAAATAGGACGAGTCAATAAAGTCAGATTATATACGAGTTCCATACAAAGCTTTATGTTCAACTGCGAAAATTACCTTTTAATTATTTAGAAAAATTATAAATGACAGTAATAAATTCATTCTGACAGTATTTATTATGACATTGACAGCTGATATATTGATATTTTACAATAATAGTAAAATAAAGTGCCATTATACACTAGTGTATAAAGAGCCACTTTACGCACGCAAAAGTATGTCATAAACAGTACTTTATAATGCAGTCGTACATAAAGGCTATTTTTGTGTAGTTTTCAGAGCTTTAAAGTGAAACTTTATAAATAGTGCTGGACTTATTATAGTGTCACAGTTTTATAACCACTGCCCAGATTTTAAAGTAATTTACAATTTTACAAAGCAAAATATACGTTTTATTACAAAATACTAGTTCAAAGACTCCAAAGGCTGTTTTTTGGTTGTGTTTTTCAGACTTTCAAATTTTTAGCGTCATACTTTTAGAACCCCTGTTTTGATTTTAACTAAATTTATTTTTTACAAAGTAAATTGTAGGTTTAATTATATAAAAGTAGTTCTAAGGCTCTAGTAGCTCTGTATATTTTCCACACGTTTAAATTGAAATTTTCAAAATAGCACCAATTTTCGTGCAGTCGTTGTTTTAGCGAGAAACTTTTAGAACCGATGGTCAGATTTTAAGTAATTTAACATTTATACAAAGCTGAATATAGTTTCATTTCAAAAACACAAGTTTAAGGGTTCTAAATTGTCGTATTTGTAAGTTTTTCAGACGTTCAAATTTAGAATTTGAAAATGGCACCAGTTTTTGTAGATTGACTGTTTTAGTGTCACAGTTTTATAATCACTGCTCATCAGATTAGAAGGTAGTTTATATTTTTACAAAGCAGAATGTTAGTTTTCTTACAAAAAAATCAAAGGCCCTCTTTTAGTATTTCTCATATCTTTAAAATAAAACTTTGGAAGTTGAGTCGGATTTCGAAGTGTGGCAGTTTTAGCATCACAATTTTAGAATCGCTGATTATATTTTAAAGTAATTAGCATTTTCACCAAACAGAATGTAGGTTTTATTATAAAAAACCGTTCCAAGGCTCTAAGGTTGTCTTTCTATATTTTTAGACATTTAAAACTTTTAAAATGAAACTTTGATGTACCATGTACCATTTTTCATTATGCTAGTCTCACAGTTTTATAACCACTGGTTAAATTTTAAGGAAATTTGCATTTTTACAAAGTAGAATATCGCTTTCATTACAGGAAGAATGTGATAAGTATTCAACTCAATTTTCAGTTCAGTTTTTCACTGAATAAAAAAAATTTCTATACTTATTGTTTTGTTTCTAAGATAATCTTAAAAACCTAAAAATATCTTCAGGTAAGTACCACTTGTGTTGATACTAGATGAAGAAGATTTAATGTGGCACCCACAAATTTGTTCAAACTCTTAAATATGAAATTTGATTCATTTTGAATTATGGTAGATACTAAAGTTCTAGATATATAAAGTACCGCAAACAGTCCGCCATTTTCGGGAAAAAAGCGGCAAATTCAAAAATCTTACAAACCCGCCAAATTCGATGTTAACCTCAAACATGACTTTTAAGAAAAACTTTGTTTTTAATGTCTAGAACAGTCAAAACAGACCCACTCGTTGCCATAAAAATAAGCCAAAGAAAAACGAAAATTTCACTCCGTTGACGACCGTTTGATAGACTGACGCAAATGACATTGGGATCGACACTAATTTGACGGCGAAATCTGCCATTTTCGGGAAAAGAATGCTTTCTCTGTCTAACTCATAGCCTCATAGGTTGCGCTACTTTATATATCTAGAACTTTAGTAGATACATACACATGCATTTTTTTTTCGAAAATGGTCAAATGGAGTCCAGGATCTACAAACTGTCAAAATTTCGAGGTCGAAAAAAATTACGATTACTATACTTACTTATTTAGTATAAGAAAGTAAAAACAAAGCACATTTTTATTTAAAAGATTGTTAACTTATTATGGATGAGGAACATTTCGGTACAAATTGAGATACATCAATTTGCTGTGCCCTAAACCTGACATTTATAGCGGTTGCAGTGTATTAGAATTGTATATTTTGTATATTGTATTATAATATGTCTCCATTATTTTCTACCGCCACATTATTATGGCAAAATATTTCAATGTACTACAATATTAACACAGAAACATTTTGTTTCTCAGCAATATGAACACGTTAAATTCTTTTTGAAGTATCCCCGAAGGAGTATCCGCATTTATCTCTAGCTGGCACTTAAACAGACCAATCTTCCACAACCTTGCGTTTCATGATGGTGCCCTAAAGAGCAGCTAAACTTTCGCGTCTGCATCAAATTAGGAATCATTACAAATTAATTTTATATAACCAGATACTTACATTACACTTACAATCAGGGCACATTGGTTTGACGAAATACACACTTAGAAATGGCGCATCAATGTCTATCAGTCGAATTTAATCAAAATTCCATTTACTCCACCCCCACATTACATCACCACACGAATTGAAATTGTTTTGAGTATATCTATCTGGTTTTAATAACATTGGCTTCGGTGGTGCAATGTATGATTGATAAACATTAACTGACATCGGCATATGGTGCGCTTGTGGCAGTCAACTATAAAGAGCCACTTTCTGATAGTAATTATAATAATGAATTTACTTTTCTATTTAACGCTCGATTATCCAACGTACACTATCAAAATTGTTTAACGTGGTAGCGGAAAATTATTAAAACGTGATCGATCGTCGTTATATTCAATTAAAATGTCAGACGCATGCACATGTACAGGCAAAATCTTTCATCATATCCGCGGAATAATTTTGGGTTGATTAACGGTTAATTTATTCCCCATTACGCAAAAAATGGTTATTGAAAATGAACGTTTTTGTTGGGTATATTCTTTAAAAATTAATATTGTATATGGAGACTAATTGCATTAATATTGTAACCAACGTGCAGATAATTAGTGGCATTGATGGTTAATTAGGCTAAGTACAAATAAGCCAATAATATCGGTATTATTTATTTTTTTTAATTCGGTGAAAATTAGATTCAATAATTATTATTTTAAGGGATACAAAGAGATTTGTGTTACAAAAATGGAGTTTTTTAGAATTTACATTTTGCAAATATCTGGAACCGCCAATATGATATGATAGAAAATGCTGAAAGTACATCTTTTTAATTTCAAATTCTACAAGGATTATTTCTAGCAGGCATGTTGCGTCACTATCTCTGTCTCTACCTCTCGTTTGCTCCTCTTTAGAATGAGAGAGATGGAAAGCCGGAAACATATCTGCTGAAAATAACTCTAGTATAGGTATATGAGTATAGAGGGTGATCAGTAATTGCCGCACTCGGAGCATACTGTGATAAACTTTACGTTTTAGGAATGACGATTTTTTTACCGCAGTGCTGTAAGTCCTTTCTTTACAAAGATATGACCACTTTTGTGAAAATAGAAGTGGCCACACTGCATTGAACATGTGAATAGGTTCGACGAGAAAAAAAAAAGAGAAACGTTTCAATATTTTATGATGCGAAAACTTGTCAAACTAATTTAGTACTGTCAATTTTATTAAAAAACAGAAACAACAATTGAAATTCATTATTAATATTTTCATGGCAATAGAAGGGATTTTAGTTTATCCCAAGGGGAGCTTGGGAGGTTGCCAAACTTCAAAATTTTCTCAAATTTAGGTATTTTATTAAATTTTAACATTTTCGATTTCTTTGTATTAGAGGTTTTGTGAAAAAAATTGAACAAATCATGTTGCATTTTATCCAGAGATTATAGTAGCATGAATTATTCACTCATTTTTGTCTTGGTTATGAAAATAATTAGCTTGTAACTTGGATGAGGGAAACTCTATAACTCGGAAACTAACCATCAGATTTAATTTTTTTTTGCAGATTATCCTTAGTTTTAATGTTTTCTATATCGCCCTGTATTCGGAGTGCGCCAATTACTGATCACCCTGTATAAACTATGGTATAGATGCGATTCTTTTAATTGAGAGCCAACTTAGGCCACGTTTTTTAAAAATTTTGATGATACTTACATCCTAAGTTGAGTAAAAAGGAGATTCGTACCTGAAACAATAATAAGTAATTATTATTTATTAAATTATGAAAGATTAACAGTTAGGCAGGCAATTACTATTTTATTAATTTTGGAGATTGTAAACTCGATCAGTTACGAAAATTATAACAGAAAATACAAATAAAATTACGGTATACTTGAATGTTGTAATGTTTATCACTTTTACTTCTTAATAGATAAATTAAATCACTCTCAAATTAGTGCAAAATTGGTGTGAAATCAACAACAGTAAAACAAATCGTGCACGATGCCTTCAGTTCAATTAACTTCAATGAATAATTCAGTCGAACAACCGGCAACTTTAATATGGCTATATCATAATATATGCACAGTGGGAATAAATTTGTGGCAAACAAACGAGCTGTCAGAACGCATAAGCCTCTAATTCCGCGAAATCTCTCAGCTTTTATGTCGAAATACACATAGACTGACAGGAAAAACTAGAGGTATTAAAAATAAAATGATGAAAATACTTCAATCCTCTTCCAGTTAGCGCTGGTATACGTTATTAAAGGACGGGTTTATTGATTGAGTGGATTATATTTTAGGTAATCATATTTTTTGTTTTATGTAAGTAGAACGACGAGAGGGAAAAAACAAATTAATTTCGTGTTTTGCACTAATCTGTTTCGTTTAGGTGCCTGGTTTTTTCCAGTGGGTTAAATCTTTAATTTCGTCAACGCGGACAAAAATTATTCAATTTAGTTTAACTTTATAGATTCTTGTATTAAGCAGGATTATTGAAATTTTATTGCAATAATAATAAAATGAAACCGTTTTCTTTTTAATTGCCTGGGAAATTTGGACAAAAAGTAATTTTATCTTCACAAAAGTATAATTAAAAATACCACAATACTTCAATAAAGTTTAGAGACAACTCAATTTATCTTTTTTGGAGAGTCCTAAAAAATTGTAGGTATACCAAACTACAAGCAATTTTTCGGATACATATCTTATAAACAATTATATTTTCAGCTTAACAGTATTTACCAATTAAAAATTCCTCTGAAACTATAAATTTACAGAGAATTGCAACGAATTCTATCAGTGGATCATTCGAAAAATACTAAACGTATTTTTTTTTCAAAACAGTATGAAATATTTGTTTTTCTACTAAAATGCGGAATGATGTTTTTTCTGACAAGATAATCGAACTTGAAAGTAGGCTTTTGAAAAACTAGAACGGAAAATTAGTGTGGAAATTTTTTTCCGCACACATTTTTTAAGCTTTCCGCAACCAAACAAAAACATAAAGAAGTACTTACATTTAGTTATAATTGTAACATTTATTTAATATCTAACAACCGGAGGAGTGCACATTAGTTCATCGCTTTCGCTTTAGTTTTGAAACTCCATGTTTATATTCACGTAATTTGATCTCAAAATCAAAATTATTTCGATGACTGGACACAATTTATAAACTGTCAACAGCTATGAGCTTTCAGTTCTATGACAACAAACTCACTTGATGTTTTTTTTAATTAGAAAAAGATTTACAAATAATTTTACTTTTTACGAATTCCACGTTTTCGTAAAAAAAATCGTATGTAACACGCTTGCGGAAATGGCCCATGACAATACTCGTGTGATTGCAGCACTCGCTATCGCTCGCGTTGCAAATTTCACACTCATATTGTCATGATGCATTTTCCGCACTTGTATTACAATATACTATTGTGTAACGAGATAATAAAAGTGAAATTTCTACACATTCTACAGTATGTCCCCGGATCGTCTTTATATAAGAGGAAAAACTTTTTTATTATTAATTGTTCGAGTAAAATGTTGTTTTGGTTTACAATTCATTGATGAAATTGTCGTTATTCTTGTTTATTTGATTGATTATATTTAATATTAGTAATTATTAATAATGGAAACGAATTGATTTTACCATAGAAATGCGTTTTAATTTTTTGGACTTAGAAAAAATCCCAACATATTTTCATATTTTTTAATATATCTCTGAAACGGAGGGGAAATTTGAAAAGGTATAAACTGAATTAGCCATTTCGAAACAAGCAAAAACTTTTATGAAGAATGCATTTTCCTCGAAAAATTATTAATAAAAAAGTTTTTCCTCTTGTAAAGTCGATACGGGGACATATTGTTAGACATGAGATTTTTGACCGAGACGAACTAGAGATCAAAAACTATTCGTGAATGCATATCTAGCAGTTTTTAATCTAATTTTCAAAAAGTGGACTAAATTTTTTTCTATATTTTGCAACTTCACCCACATTTTCCAAATTAAAACTAAAATTTAATTACCACTTACAATTTTAAGAAGTATTTTATAATAAATTATTAATTATTCCTTGAATATTATTACGAATTTTGAATATGAAACAAATGTTTAATAATCATCTGAATGTTCGTCAATCGATATCTTCTTTAATAACACAATTAACTAGGTAGTTATAACACCTACCCCGGCGCATTCACCAAAAGTTGAACTATAAAAATTCTGTTTCTGACTATGGAATATTAATGTTATTGGAAAATTTAAACCTATCTAATTTAACCTGTCTCTATTTACTTTCGTCTTAGTGTAAAATAAAAGTTTTAATACAAAAATTGATTTCTTCTTTCCAATCTGTTTATTAATTTTCAGGTCTGACATTTTACCTAACATAAAATATCTACCCTTGACATCATGTTAGTCATAAAATGGTCATAACATTAATTAGGAAGTCATCACCTACCATTTTATTAATCTTAAGGGAGTGAGAACTATCATTCTGTAACACTTACTTTCATAAGATTTTTATTTTTAGGTAGTTTTATTGGCGTAAACTAAATATTTATAAATCTGAAACGATTTAAATACTTTAAAAAAAGTTGATGGGTTAGATACAGGGATTGAAAGTGACCAATTAACTCTTTAATTATTTAATCAGGTAATTTTCGACATTATGAACAAGCTTTGTTCTTATTCTGTTATGTACTTCACAATTCTACCAATACTTTATATTATTCCTTATATATTTTAGTTATTAGTAGCGGAAATTTGAAATCTATTGCAAAGAAAAATCGTGTCACAGAACATTTTGTATATATTAATATATTGGTATATCACTACAAACCAGTTTTTCAATCGATGTTTTTTTGTTACCATTTCCTTAATAATGATAATATCTAAAGAAATTAACTAATAGTAAAAGTGTGTAAAAAACTGAGTTAAGTAAATTAATTTATAGTTAAACTTAACTATCTATTAAAAAGTGAACCTAAAGAAGAAGTGCGAGCATTCAGGAATATCACTATAAGCAGTATTAATGTATATTGTAACATTGTATAAATTTTCAACATCATTTTCTCGAAAAAAGTTTACACTTTACACCCCATTATACGTTGAATTTCTTTCAACTATATTCAAAACTGGAATAACAGAGTAAAACATATTTCAAAGGAAATCCCGAAGAAAAAGTTGTGTCCGTCCTAATTCGAACTTCCTGCTGTCTTACCCGTCCGGCCAATTACCTTTTCCATGTGAACGTTAAAATACGGATTTGACGATATATCTCTTCTTACACCCGAAAAAAGCCACCAGTGAGAATCTAACACACCACAATGTTATGTCACATTAGTTTATGTACTGACATAATAGCATATTAATAAATTCCAAACCATGTCTAATCACAAAACAAATGTCTGTAATACCTGCGCGTTAATCCGACAGTGGGGGCTTGGGATTAAAATTTTCTTTCCTAGTAGAGTAATCAAGTCGCAGGGTGGCTCCGGCAGGATAATGTACCTTAATGAACATTTTCTCATCGTAATGAACCCTTTAAGAGTTTACTGTAACTCGGTAAGGTGATGCTGTAATAATCCCCTGTCTGTCTCCTGAAATGTTGTGTTGAGTGGAAGCAGGAGAAAGAGAGTGTCGTGGAACGTTTCAGTTTTGCCCGTCATTTCTTTTAAAACATTTAATACTGACGACGCCTAAGTGATTTTTGCCGCAAATTCCCCCTAGTCGAGAAGTTATTTAATTGTTCAGATTAGTATAATTGCAAGAGTTTGCCTCACTTTTTGTACGGTTTAAATTATTTACTGTCGCAGGGTATTAATAAGTTAGGGGATTGTTGGAAATTTACACAAAAAATTTTTGGGTATCCAAGCACGAAATATTTCGATTATTTAACTTGATATTAGGTACATTATTTCAATGTTACAGCATTTTATTTAATTATTATATGTCTGAAGAATTTTATCCTGTAATAAATTACATATTTGTAAAAATACTGAAAAAAAGATTAAAGATATTTTAGAGGGACTTGAGATTATGAAATAGCTAATAAAATACGCTTATTTTATTTATAGAATATTTTAATTAAAAAAATTCAGCTCAGATAACATAATGCAAAAAGATCTGAGACTTCTAACATCAGGATTCCTATACTTCTAAATTTTACCGTTTTCGAGACAAAAAATACTAAATCTAAAGTCTCCTTTAAAAATAGTTATTTATACAACATGTATATAAAGCGACATTTTTTTGCACGGCGAGAAAGTTTTTTAATTCTCATAAGTGAAAAAAAGCTTTGACTTTAGATACAAGTAGTATACATAATTTTTTCGATTACCACTCCTAAAGAGATTTAAATCCATCAACATCATTTCAAAATTGTAAACTCACTTCCTATAGAAGGCCGTTATGTGACAGTGACATACGTCAAAAGTGTTACTTTTTTGCACACTATGCAAAAATATTGATTTCTGCACTGTATGCAAAAAAGTAATGCCTTCTTTAGGAAGTGGTAATCGAAAAATATAATATCTTCGCTAAAAGTAACATTTTCATAATGGGGTTACTTTGGTCCTTGGCAAATTATTTCAAGATTATTTTGAGCAGGGCGATATTTAATTTATTTCGTTCTTATAAAATATCAAAAAATAAAATAAATTAGTGATATTGGAAAATTTTTTACAATTTGCTTTTATTTTTTAAGTGCGATTAGGCTGGAAATACAACACTTACTTACACTTACTTATGTACAACGATTACTTACAAAATTGTCATTATTTATTATAAAATATGATAGCGAAGTTTAGATTTGAAAAAATAGAATTAGGTATATTTGTTGAAAATATTACCAAGGGTTCCAAAATAGTTGCCTGGCATGGATCTAGAAAAAAAATACTAAACATTTTCGATTACAATTTTAGGTTATAGGTTAATACAAAACTTTCATAATTTTGACCTCTATGACTTACACAAACAACTTATATAAAATATTTTCCCAAGTGAAAACGCCTAAAAACGATTTGATTTTTCAGTTTTAAATAAACCGATATTTTTTCTTCCCACCCAACTGTTTTCACATTCACAGTCATAAAAACAAATATACGTTAGATGATTTATGGTTTCAAATTTAGTTAGTGTGAAAGTTTTTACCTTGTCGAAGCTTTTATTAAGTTTCTAGAAAGATTCATGTAAGAAATTTTTCAGAAACCTGAACATAAATCCAATATGCAACGTTTTAATTTATTTGTAACTTTCTAACAAGACGCTTTTAATTTTCTAACTGAACTTCACCCACATCTGCATATAAAATAGTTACAATAAAATAACATAAAAATTTTATACATTCAACGTCATAAAAGAACTTTGTTTATCTTATACGTCTCGAACCTGTAAAAATATTATTACAGTAATTTCGCAATAGTAACTCGTTTCTGTGTAAGTCTCCTTATATCGATATTGAGGTGTCTTTTTAAAATGTAATAAATGTAGATCGACATAAAATACCACGCCTAAGAGCTTCTGTAGCATTTCCAGGGTGTGGGGGGAAGGAGACAGGGGGTGTAGGCAGCTTTAAGGGAAAGACATGCCGGATCAAGTGAAACATGCTCTAGAAACCACCAAATAAGTTAAAGTTGATGTTCGTATAAACTTTAAAAAGACTTGATACGAGAGATATTTTTATGCAAGCTGTAAGTTGGATTCTATCGTGTAGAATAAAACTGTTTTATAGTTCTATAAAATGTAGTAAAACTGAAACTATACAATGCAATGATGAAAGTTGAGCATGTGAAGTTTTTCATAATGAGAATGAAAAGTTTGTAAAATTAATATTCTTAGTGCAGAAGAATTTATAAAATAATTTATTTTCTACTGAAACATCTATAAAAAAAGTTAAATAATATACGAGCCCTAACAACTAAATGTTTGGACAAAAGTAAATTTGATTGTCGTTTTTCCATACGCGCAAAAGTTATCTAAATTAACTTCCATAATATTGATGGTTTTTTCTGTTATAATGCCAACATTTAGTTATATAAAAACGTAAATTTCGTGAAAATCCGCTCGGCGGTTCCAAAACTGTGGCACATTAACCCAGCAGGAAAATTGTAGAAACAAAGAATTATTATTTTCAAAACGTTGGATCTAGTAGTCGGATTTTGATGAAATTTACTTTATTGCAAAGCTGGATGTTGGTTTTCTATACAAAAAAGTTACACAAGTTTTTATTTGGTGATTTTAAGCATTTATCGGAGCTTCAAAGTTGCACCTTTAAAAATGATAAAATTTTCTAGTAACTGTTTTAAAGAATCACAGTTTTGAAACCGCTGGTTGGATTTGTGTCAAAAAACATTTAAATCAAAGCTCAATAATCGTACTATATTGAAATAATCCTGAAATGTTAATATGATTTGTTTTGCATTTTTTTCGAGTTTCACGTTGACTTTTCAAAAAACGTGTTTTTTTGAGGGTGCTACCTACATTAAAATAATCACAGTTTTGGAACCACTGGTTGGATTTTGGTAAAATTTACTTTATTGCAAAGCTGGATGTTGGTTTTATGTACAAAAAAATCCCCAAGTCTTTATTTGGTGATTTTAAGCATATTTCGTAGCTTTAAAATTGCACTTGAAAAATGTGACGTAATTTTCTAACGACTGTTTTTAAAAAATCACAGTTTTGGAACTTGGGGAAAACGACATAAAGGTGCTTTCATGGCCCTCATCCAGTGCGGACTTAAATGTCATTGAAACTCTTTGGCATAAAATTAAACGTATTCTACGCAATAATCCACCAAGAACCATTGGGGACTTAAAGACCAAAATAGAAGAAATTTGGGACAGTTTCACGCCAGAATTGTACCAAAATTTGATAAATACAATGCCTGCTAGAATACAGGCAGGTATTACAGCAAAAGGAGACGTAACCTCTTATTAATGGTCCTAAATTAAAAATCATCCTAACATTTAGTTGCAAATTCATTTTGTAAAGTTTGCTAATTGTTAAGGTTAAAATATTGTTAAATCCAATAAATAATTTTCTTCCATGCATAATATTGTTATTAAGGCTTTATCTTATTGTATTGTTAGATGTTTACTAATTATTTGCGTAAAATTTCCAGTTCTCCTTTCATACTTCAAAAATTTACTTTTGTCCGAACATTTAGTTGTTAGGGCTCGTAGTTCTAATAAATAAAATATAAAATGAAAGAACATGAAGGGTGTCTGCCACTAAAAGAGTACATTTACCCTGGGGTAAGAATATAGGGAGAAATACAGGATATTCATAGCTAAATAGGTGTCATATAATTTTAATGGTATGTCGTGTAGGTCAAAATAAGTCAATTTCATCCTATGTACTTTATTCAAAATTGTACCTACTCTTATACAGGAATTAATTTCTTCAAAGATGGCAAAAATAAAAATTTTATTTTTGTTTTCTCCCACAGTGTAGAGTTATCCTGCATTTCTTTATTCTCTCAAACCCCCTATCATATTATTTGCTTCTACTTTATAATATAACTATGAAGATTAAATAATGAACAACCCTTACTTTAAAAACACGGACAGATTCACCAAGTTAACAAACGACACCTTTATCTAGATACCACAAACTTTACCTTGACCCTTGCGTCCAAAAAGTTCACTCGCATCCAAGAGGTGATTATTCATACCAGAAATGTTATGTTCGTGATGGAGTTTAATGTAACAGAATATAAAAGCAACCGCAAATGCATTTTGCCTCATATTCTATACGATAGCTTTGAAATTTATGAATATATGAAAATTCCATTTGGACTCGTACCAAAATTGTGATCTCCACTTGGTTTATCTAGTATTTTATTACTACTTTATATACATGTATGGCTCGACCTCTTATGCAAGCACACCCACAGAAAGTCGAAGAAACCCACCATTTGTCGGTACGTATTCAAATCTCTTATATATATTTTAACATTGCATTTTAAATGGACCGAACACAATTTAGTGGGGTCAAAACGGCCAATGTAATTTATTATGAAAGGCGGTGGTGCTGGTGGTATATAGGCGGATAGACACAAAAACAGAACCGAAAAGAATAACAGTTTTTTGCTGTACTCGGCCTTGTTTACAAATAAACCCTCTGAGCTTTGCTTGTGTAAATTCTTAACTAAGGCGAGATAAAACATTTTTAGAATTACAACTTCGGGTGAAGGACTGGGAAACATTGCATTAGTCTTGGTTTAAAAATCACTAAGCTATCTCAATTTTTTTTTCTAAACCTTGTAGATATTAAAAGTTGTAAATAAATTGTACAGAGTTCATTCACTACACCATAATATTTTATGGAGAACTCATTACTACAGTGTTTGCTTAATTAATTTAACTGTGTAAGTGCCTAAGGGTAAAAATAATTTGCTCAGACATATTAATGTATTGTGTCCTAACCAAAATAAATAATCCTGGCAAGACGGTTGATCTCTGGGGTATTTCGAAATTAAGCTTTCGGTGTTTAATAATTTATTAAAACCACGTACGTCGGCTTTTACGGCTGAAACATCCCGACTGAGCCATAATACAATGTTTGTTTTAGGTTATATTATTAATTATTCCATAACAAATCATTGTTTATCTTTGGAGAGTTCTATGAAAATAGTTGCGGAGTTCTGTTTATTGCAGCAATTAATTACCAGGGAATATATGTTTATTACCACGAGTGCACAAAAGTTATGATAATAGCACTAATAACTAGTTGTTAGTAACAAGATTATCCCAGATTTAATTTTTGTTTTGTCTTGCGGTTTTTAATATATTTATTATCATATAGCTTCAAGCGCAATTCAGCTTCGTCGTTTATTAATTCCGGAACCACCGCCGGATATTATGTACACGGCAAGTAATTTAAAAAGAAGAAAAACCCTAAATACCTTTTTTAACACAGTTAATCAAATTACATCTAAGGAGTAAGTCTGCTGTAAAACATTCCTCCGGCGACTGCCTTAGAGCATAAGTTAATATTTCGCTGTCCGTACTTTCTTCCGGTTCTGTCTCCTCCACAATGTGCTCACTTTCCTGTGAAATTATTATTTAGGTACAGGTAAAGCACAGTTTCATACAAAATTTAACAAAAGATTATTCACACAATAAATACTTGTTGAATAAGATAAGAAAACTATTGCATTGTAGGGTACCTTTGGTTCAACTTTCTGTTTCAAATAGCTGTTCGGATCATATTTGCTTCTATTACGCACTACTTCTGCCTTCATTTCAGATAAATCCAATGTTTTTAGTAGGGATCGTATTTCTGGATACTGTTTTTCGCAATCGTTTAGCAGTAATAATATTTGGGGTTTCACCATTAAATTAAGGGCAGTGGCCATTGTGATAAAATCGACAATTTCAATGTAATAATCATGGGAATATCGCCAGTATAATTTGAAATTCCCTTCATTTAAACTGGGATAAAGCTTGTAAATAATCTCTAACAGTTGGGTAAAATATGGCAAACTTGGGTTTTTTATTTCTATGGGATGTTCGGCCATTGTATCCCAACATTGTTTGCTGATAATGGAAATGGTTACATTCATTTTCCTTGTATATTTGGAACACTACAAATTTTAAACACTGTGAATTTTGACTTATGATGACATGAATATAATTGTCACAAAAAAGGGACAGACAAGTTGGTTGTTCAGTACAGAACTAGACAAAATATGGACAAAAAGTGATAGTAAGCTAGCAGCAGCTAAGTATAGGTTGAAATGTGTACAATATTAATAATGATTATGATTTCTCAATTTTGTAGAATAACAGCAACTAAAATTGTGTGTCCCTCTGAATCAAGTCTTAATACATAAAATTACACCTACGTCTAGAGTGTTAAGTAAAATCTTCTGTTATTATGGAGACAAAAACAGAAACTTTACAAGTAATAATTGAACAGTCTATTTGATAAGTATATTAAGTATATACTGGGTGATCAGTAATTGGTGCACTCCGAACACAGGGCGTTATAGAGCACATTAAAACTAAGGATAATCTGCAAAGAAAAATTAAATCTGATGGTTAGTTTCCGAGTTATAGACTTTCCCTCATCCAAGTTACAAGCTAATTATTTTCATGACCAAGACAAAAATAAGTGAATAATTTATGCTTCCATAATCTCTGGATGAAATGCAAAATGATTTGTTCAATTTTTTCACAAATCCTCTAATACAAAGAAATTGAAAATGTTAAAAGTTAATAAAATACCTAAATTTGAGAGAATTTTGAAGTTTGGCAACCTCTCAAGCTCCCCTTGGGATAAACTAAAATACCTTCTATTGCCATGAAAATATTAATAATGAATTTCAATTGTTGTTTCTGTTTTTTAATAAAATTAACAGTACTAAATTAGTTTGACAAGTACTCGCATCATAAAATATTGAACGTTTCTCTTTTTTTTCTCGTCGAACCTATTCACATGTTCAATGCAGTGTTGCCACTTTTATTTTCACAAAAGTGGTCATATTTTTGCAAATAAAGGACTTACAGCACTGCGGTAAAGAAATTCGTCATTCTTAAAACATAAAGTTCATCACAGTATGCTCCGAGTGCGGCAATTACTGATCACCCTGTATAAGTTTAAACATTCTTTGTACAAAAAAGTATGTTCCTTTACAGTATTTTTTGGTGAATTAATTAAATTTCCAAATGAAATCTGTAGTGATAACTCTAGTTTTATATATCAGAATTTATTGGGTTGAAAATTTCATGACAAACTTAAAAAACATGAGAGGCAGCAAACTTAGGATGTGTAGGTATTAAAAATATTGATGATCGGTAACATTCCAAAGTAATTCAGGATAATTTGGAATGTTACCGAATCTCACCTATTATAACAAAATGGCAACTATCAATATGTTGAATTTCAACTGATTCATTAAAAGGAAGAAAAAACATGAAAATCGTCAAAAAACTGAATTTTGGTCTTCCATTGAAAAATACATAAATTCGCCATTTGTCCATTACATGGATCTTCATCAATAGTAGCTTGTTTCTTTCGTAAAAGTGTCAGCTTCACTTAAAAAAATTTGAACTGAACTTATCTTTGCGATTCTTCAGGACGATACGTAAATTTTCGACATCGATTTTTACCAAAAAAAACGACTTTTTCAACTTATTAAAATCGCTAGCATCTGAACTACTGAGCCGATCTCAAAACTATGTAAAAGAAGTTGTAAAAGGCTCAGTTACCTTTAATTTGAGTGCTTGTTTTGCCAAATCGGTCAATTACATCTCAAGATACACACAAAAATGTCGAAAGAACTCCGAAAATAAAAAAAAATCACATCTCGAAAATGCTTCCATGAAAAAAATTTTAAGTGTGATTTTCGTGTTTAATGGGCCAAAATACATGGGAAAATCATAGTAAGTACATGTACAGGCTGTTTCATTAAGGGTGGCCACCGGCCATATCTCGGGAACTACTGGGCATAAAAATCCAGGGAAAAAAATTTCATTACTAAAGTGGCTATGAGAAAATTCTGGAAATTATTTTTTAGTTCCGCATTTCGCCGCAAGGGGGCGCAACTGAAAAGTAAATATTAAAATTCTAAATTTCTCCGTAAATTCCCACATTAAGGTATATCTTTGGTAACATCATTAGAAAGATTGGACAATTCTACATCATTTTGGTTTAAGGTTCATTGGCGTACCGACCTTAGTAAGAGTGGGGGAAGCTATTGAAAGTGTAATCATTTAAATCGCTGTAACTTCTAAACGACTTATTCGATTGTAGTAAACTTAAGCTTGTTTAGAAGAGAAATGTAGGTACTTTTAATTATCGCATCCAATGGTACACGATAGTTGCTAATAAAATTGCTAGAGGGCGCAATTTGAAATAATTACAGTTTTTTTATTTTATCCCGAAAACTTAAATTAGATGGTATAATTATGATGTTAGAATCGGAAAGTAGATTAAATTTGCAAGAAAAAACGTGAAAACCGCAGCTCGATATCTTTGTTCGTTTCAGAGTTATTGCCAAAAGAATATTTTTTAACACTTTAATTGAAGATGTGATTGTTTTCATAGTTTCGTGGTCAAACAATCCATGACAAAAAATGGTTTTAAACTTTATGCTTGTGTAGGTTTGTCACTCTTTATGCCAAGGGTCCAAAAACTACTTCAGAATTAATAAAATAATCATGGAAAACTTCGAATTTAGGCACAATAATGATTTTAATATGGTTTTTTTAAAATAAATCTAGATAGCCGTGAAACAAGATCGGCAGGTTTCCAAGGAGATAAATAAATTGGAATAGTTGTCAACTGATTTAATTTTGATAGTTGTTTTGTTGACAAAAGTTTCTTCTTGATGACTATGATTCTTTTTGAATTTCTTTTTATCTATACCAAAAATTGTGCTACATCCCTCAAAAATTCTCAATTCCTCTCCCTGGTTTTATGAACTGATGAAGCCAGTTTTACTAGCTATGGCATCGTAAATTTACACAATACTTATGAACTAAGTATTGGTCACAAACAAATCCTCATTGGATGCGCGAAGTGGATCACCAAAACAGGTAGTGCAGAGTTTTAGGACACAGAATTATCGGACCGTTTATTTTTAATGGCTATCTAAATGGTGAATCTTACGTAAGCATGTCATAAGCCTCGGCATTGGTATAAGCCATTTTTGAGAGATGTATCACAAATTTTGATATAGGTAACAAGAAATTCAAAAAGAATCAAGGAGAAACTTTTGTCAACACAACATCTATCAGAATTAAATCAGTTGACAACTATTCCAATTTATTAATTTCCTTGGAAACCTGCCGATCTTGTTTCATGGCTATCTAGATTTATTTTTAAAAAACCATATTAAAATAATTATTGTGCCTAAATTCGAAGTTTTCCATGAATATTTTATTAATTCTAAAATAGTTTTTGGGCCCTTGGCATAATGAGTGACAAATCTGCACATAATAAAGTTTTAAAATATTTTTTGTCATGGATTGCTAGACCACGGAACTATGAAAACAATCATATCTTCAATTAAAGTGTTAAAAATTATTCTTTTGGCAATAACTCTGAAACGAACGAAGATATCGAGCTACGGTTTTCACGTTTTTTCTTGCAAATTTAATCTACTTTCCGATTATGGTCTCATAATTATACCGTCTAATTTAAGTTTTCGGGATAAAATCAAAAAAACTGTTATTATTTCAAATTGCGCCCTCTAGCAATTTTATTAGAAACTATCGTGTACAATTCGATGCAATCATTAAAAGTACCTATATTTCTCTTCCAAACAAGCTTAAGTTTACTAAAATCGAATAAGTCGTTTAGAAGTTACAGGGATTTAAATGATTACACTTTCAATAGCTTCCCCCACCCTTACTAAGGTCGGTACGCCAATGAGCCTTAAACCAAAATGATGCAGAATTGTCCAAGCTTTCTAATAATGTTACCAAAGATATACCTTAATGTGGGAATTTTCGGAGAAATTTAAAATTTTAATATTTTCTTTTCAGTTGCGGTAAAATGCGGAACTTAAAAATAATTTCCAGAATTTTCTCATGGCCACTTTAGTAATGAAATTTTTTTCCCTGGATTTCTATGCCCAGTAGTTCCCGAGATATGGCCGGTGGCCACCCTTAATGAAACAGCCTGTACATGTACATTTTGATATTAATTTATTTTGAAGAGAAATTTGCCATAAAAATTAGTGTGAAAGTTGATGTAAAAGAATATGCATATATTTTGTGTTATACTAAAAATACATTCAATCTTTATTTGTAAAGCCTTATGCGATTCCACAATCGTGTTTTAAACTCATACTTATTTATTCTTTAATTAATTTGAATTTTAGAGACTCCTATTGGTCAGCAGGTAATCTACATTAAATACTTATTCGACTGTGGAATCGGGCATTAGATCTTTAAACCTAAACCCAAACTTGCAACTGCATAAAAAGTTCTTAATCTAATTCTGGATATATTCCGTTGTCTAGCACCTACTGCATAAATAAAGAAAAATAATATACATTGGCCAAAATAAAAAGAATTTTATTTTCATTGATAATTTAAAGTGCTCCTATAAGTGTATTTAACTTTTGATATGAAACGAAGAGATTTGAATCATTAATATCTAATATTATTACGGTTCGTAATTGATTAAAAAAATCTGATACATATTAACTATAAAAAATACAAAATTACATAAAATTTTAGGTTCGTATATTCGATAAACAACAAACCATTAATACCGACATCATCTTTGTAGTACTTAAGTTCTTGTAGGCATCCTATATGTATTTATTCACAGATTAAATCGGGACCGCCGCTTTGTTTTATGTGTTATAATATATTTACTTAACAACGGCCCTAATGCGGAGGAAATCGATTAATGATTGTATGTGTCACCACTCTTCGTATAAGTAAGAGTGATGTCGGTGCAAAAACAAGCGTTTTTCTCATGAGATCCTGCCACTAAATCGATTGCCGCCAAATTCAACATGATGGATATTTTTCCAACTCGAATAATTTAATCATTTTCAGCTCAATAACACAGAAAAATGAAAACGGTAATATCTTTTATTTCCAGCTGTTAACTACACCAAACACACATGCAATCACATCAAAAGAATATCATGAAAATTATATGATATATTATATTTCCAGTGGGTATTAAATTTTTTGCTTGTCTGCGACTCAGGGCAACTTTGAGTGTTTTTTCGTGCGTCTAGTCGTCATCAGCATTCGTAATTTACGGTAATTCCGAGTTAATTGCCGTCGACAAATAGAACTTTAATACGCTTCCAACAAAACTAACCTTTTCTCATTAATGTGCAAGTCACATAAAATCAGGATTATCCAAATCGTCATTATTAAACTGAATCAAATTAGTTCGACTAATTAAAGGACTTTGTGAGTAGTTTTTAAAGTAACAATTTGTAGTTTGTTATGTAATTTCGAGTTACCGAAATTAGGTAAGCCTCACAAAAGGCATGCAGAACTTGGGAAAACAGTGATTTAAATTTTATCTGGAGTTATGATAAATCTGCCTTTGATATTGTGGAGCAGATCCTTTACATTCAGATAGCAGTAAGGAATTTTCTGTTGGCTTGTTGAATTATTATGTTGGAATAAGTTTCAATATGAATATATTACCATCTTCAGACTGTGGTATTTGATTTTGGTTACGTAACGAACAATGTTTTCTGTAACAAAAGGTAAGTAATAAGGAATATAAAATGCAACTATTTAAAAAAATTGTTAGAATTTACCTATTTTTCTTTTTAGTTTTTAATTTTCAAAGGAAAGATTTTCTAATTATATATCTGTAAGTAAGTACCAATTATTTATTAGAGAATTGTAATTTTTAGGTTATATAGTTGTTAAAAAATTTAAATTCTCAAGTGGAAGTCATATGATATTTATTAGCTATTCAAGTACTCAAACATATTACATGAATAAAATACATATCCCAGATATAAAATTTTTATCTAACAATTTGAACAATTTGAGACAAAACTTGATGGTGTTTCACATAATAGTTCGGTTGTGTACGAATAATTGAACTAAATGTTCATAAATATTGTAATATCCACCAAAAAACAAATAAATTATGTGACTGTTATTGAACTGGCACGATTTATTATTAAAATTAATATAGGTAATTAATCAAATAAACACTAATAAAAATAATAGTTTAAAAATTAGAACCATATATTTACATGATAAAATAATAAATGGCACACAACAACAAATTATACAATAACTGCAATACAACTTTTAGTGATTTGTGTGTTTAAAGTACGATATTTCGTCCAATAAATAAAACACCCCTCTAAATTATTGGCGTACAACGTATAAAACATTTATACTTGATTAGCATTGGGTATTGATTGCGTATACACAGGATTTTATTGTTCCCATTAATTTCAGGTGCGTTATTGTGTTTGTTCCACATCTGTTTTTGTGTATGAATTGTTCGTGAAGCAAGCCAATAAATTTATCTTGCGCTTGAACTTGAGAAAAACAGGAAATTTGTTTAGTATGAAATTTGCTATGAAAAACTATTTACCTTTATTTCTTGACGGGCGGTAGAAACGACAAGAGCAGATGGGTGTCAGCGGACGAAAACAAAAGGCTCTTTTGTCCTTTCTTGGGCGAGCCACAAAGAAAACAGAAAATCTTTTACGAATTGTCTGTTTGATTCATCTAAATGAGGGCGATAAATCTACGAGAATAAATTGGCTTTTTAATTGTTTACTCTGAAAATTCTTGAGGTGTACGATGATAAAATTTAATAAAAGCAGTGTGCCTCGGAGAAAATCCACATTTTAATTAGTATTTCCAGTTTCGTTAGGTTAAGTAAATCTTAGTTGCTGTTATAAAAAACGAAACTTTTCATCCTGTGTATTAACAAGTGATTAATTATTAAACTTACTGCGGATACAAAGAACGTATATAAGATAAATAATCGCAAAATGTAAAACGAAACACAGTTTTACTGTATTATATCGTTTTTAAGACAAAAAAATCAAAGTAGAAGATTTTGTAATTAAAACTTTTTCCGCATCCCGTCTCTGACACACCCCAAACAAACAACCCCCTGTGATTTATCAATAAGAAGCTCTGATTATATTGTAAGTCGATTAATTAATTTCCAGTCACAACGCGCGTATTATATTATTATTATACAGCGTAGATATTTTGCAGCTTTTGATTAAACACGATGATGTCTTTATGTCCGCTCTGTTGTTATATAATACTTAAAATAGCATTTTGTAGTCAAGCAACATTTTTGTCTAGTAGTTTGTGTGTTGGAAAGAGAACTTTAGTAATTAGAACAAAAACTTTTATAGAAAACCGACAACTGCAAGAAATACAATATAAAGTTTTTGTTATTAAAGGGGTTTAAGCGCAAGAAATTATGAATTACTAGCCGAACGAAACTTTAATACACGCGCGCGAAAATAAACTGCAAATCTCTGGTAACATAAGCGAATTTCTCCGACTGGTTTTTGCAGAAAACACTCGGATAATTTTAAAATCCCACTGCACCCACGCAAAATTGTTCTAACACATTAGCAATGCGTGGGCAGGAAAAAAGATTGATGTGCCACAAAAGCTTGAATAATTGTTCACTAATAATATTCCATTTTCCATTATAACGTGTAGGTATATTGTTTTAAGAGCAAACTCCAGGCTTATGTCAATTTAAGACAGACAAGCACATATTCCACTAGTGGTTATCATTGCTTAAACAAGATTATATGAGCGTGTAATGAGGCTTTAAACAAACCTAGCGTCAGTGTTGTCTAATTAACTACTAATCTCAGATAGTTTACGATGCGTCTAGGACTTGATCTAGCAAGTTTTAAATAAAACTTGAGACAGTTTGGTTACGTATATGGCTCCACTAGACCAAGTTTTAATGTGTAATTATCTAACTACAAAACTTTGTTATATGTATAAACTTTCAAGTGTTTAGCAATTAATTTTTATTTGCAGTATTTTTAATACTTCTAGTACCTAATTTGTGACTGCATTTGGGATACTCCAGATATTCAATTATCTAAAACTTAATGAAGTCTCTAATACAAATAGAATAATAAGAAAGAAATTTTCGAATTAAATATAACTCCCAGAAATTAGTCGATATCTGGGTTACTATTTTTAAAATCATCCTTACTTTTTACGATTATTTAACTTTCGTGTGGCAGCACCTCAAAAACCAGATTGAATTAGTAACTGTGAATAATCTTAATTTTTATTTAAAATAAGTTTATGGCGTGCAACGGTTGTTGGTTAAAACAAACGATTGATGAGGAATCGTGCCTAATTTCGTTCGAAAAAGTATAAATTGGATCAAAATTTAACTATAGTCACTCTAAAAAATGACTTTTACAGGCTCATTTTTTAAAGAATCAGAATTATTTAGCTTTAAATAAATTCAATTTTTGTTAAAAAAAACCGATATGTGCTTCTGGAACTGTAATAATTTGAAGCAGATAACATCAACAATCATTTCTGCGGCTTTCAATGATCAAATAAAGTCAGGCGAGATACAAGAAATCGGCGCTTAATATTCAATACTTTTTCCTGATATGTTATACTTTTCAAAAAGAATTATTTTATGATCAAATATAAATGTATCACCGACCACATAAGTATTTATTAATTTCCCTAAACGGAGTCCAAAATATATTTTAAGACAGAACATCCTTAGTATAGACTAAAATAATACTGGGTGTTCCAAAACGCTTGTATTCGACTTAATAACAAGTTTGCTTCCAAAATCTGGATAACTTGCTTTGAAAGATATAAGCGAATAAAATCGACATGTCAGATTTAAACCCTTAATTATTTAATCGGGTGATTTAATACATTTTGATGAGTTCCTATAAAATTTTCAAATAAAAGCATTATTAATTTATATCCTGTTACTTAGCAACTCTTTTAAATCATATTAATCATTTTAAAATATGCCTTCCCTATTAAACGAAATTTTTCCTCAACAAAGCAAAATGATATTTGAAAACAGATTCATTTGGTTACCTGTTCCCTATAGCCTATTCAAACTAACTTGCAGTTTTTACCTCATTTCAATTTGAATTATGTTCATATTTCAATGAAATTGTAAATTTTCAAAAACTATTTCGGTAACCTTGCTGGGGTTCAGGAGTATGCATTTCTTAAAAGGTAAATTTGGTTGAATCGATTTATTTTGACCAACTCTGGGTGTCCTTGAAATTATTTACACTACATCCTTCATAGTCCAGTAAAATTAGATTTTAATTGTAAGTGAAATACACCAAGGCCAATTTTTACTTTCTTATACGAAGTAATAAGAAAGTATAGTAGGTATCGTGATTTTTTTCGACTTCGAGATTTTGATAGATTTACACGTTTTGAGGGCCTCTGAATCCATTTTGACCATTTTCGCCATGATGTCTGTCTGTTTGTCTGTCTGTCTGTCTTTATCCACCATAACTCAAAAACGACTTATCGGATTTGATTCAAATTTCATATTTAAGAGTTTGAACAAATTTGTGGGTGTCACATTAAATGTTTTTCATCTAGCACCAACACAAGTGACACTTACCTGAAGACATTTTTAGGTTTTTTAGGAATATCTTGAAAAATAAACAATTTATGAGATTTTTTTATTCTTTAACATTGATTTAGAATTTTGAACAAATTTTGTTTGAACTTTTTTTGAAATTCTGTCAAAAAAATTTCAAAAAAATAAAACACGTATTTTGGTCGTAAAATTCGGTTATAATGAGTGGGACAAGGACAGATTTATGCGTACTGCAATAAGTGCGAGAGAGACTTCCGAAGTTTATTTGAATATTGCTGGAAACACTCAAAATTGAAACACGATTTTTACAAGAAATTTAACTTAATTTCTTTAGGAAAAGTAATTGAGGTACTATCCGTATAAGAAAGTCATGTGTTGGGCACATCAGATATTTGATCTAACTTTACTGTACATTTAACATTGTAATCTGTGTAAAAAAAATTTACTAGTTTGCTAATTTAACCGACTTTGTAGCTCCAATAATAACGAAGTCAGCAACAGTGAGCCACTTCGTGCGAACACCCTGTATAACCCAATACTTGAACAGATAATATTTCCTTCTGGGTGAAATGACATTTATTTATTTTAAGTAAACACATCATTTTTCTGATTTGTCATACATCAAGAACAAAATAATCGATAAAATATACCATTTAGTATAACTATTCATTGCTTAAACATGTTTTTATTGGAAAAATACATGATGAAAACATGAATAATACGGATATATAAACATTTACTTATTAAATAAATTGTTCTGAAGATGGGCTTCCATAATTTCTATTGTATGTATGTATACTACTAATAAAATATTCATATTCCGTTCTATAACAACATACAAAATGTTAAACTAGAACAAAACCTAGTCCGTTAAATAATTCATTATATTTTAGTGTTCTCTTATTATTGTTGTTGAAGTTAAATATTATTCTTTGTTGATAAAAATACTCGTGTCTAACAATCAACTCATGTTCATATTAATTTAGGTAAACATGATTAGTAAAACCTAATAGATTGTGTTTGTTGTAATATTTGTACATAAACCATTGCGAATTTGGACCAAAACTTCAATTAAAACTCCTTTCAGAATTTTATTGCATCACACCACATCACGGCATCACTATATGTATATAAGAATTTCAAAACCAATATCAAATGGAACGTAACAAAATACAATAAGATAAATATAGTTCCTATCCAGTAGTAGTATACACCAGCGAGTGATATTAAAGTTTATAGCACGGCACCGAGACGTAGTTCTCATACTCTCATACGAATTCATAGCACCATTTACGCCTGCCGAAGAAAGAGAATTTCTGAATTGTCATCAGAACAATAGTCCATTGGAAACGTTCACACTTATAGACTGACTATCAAGTCGAATGCACCAACGTTCGTTTTCTCGCTAAGTGATTTTGAAGCCGGTACTCAAAAGTCAAGTTGGAAAATGCCGCTTGTTGCATATACGGAAAATTGCTCTCTACTCAGAGCGATAATAATCCTTGACATGTCTCTCGTCTGCTGTATTGTATCGGTACAGGTACACGATATAGACAACATTGAAATGTTCTTGGGAACGAGACCGTAACGGTAATCGAGGTTTTATAATGTTTGCAAGGAGATATTGCACTTTATATTAGAGATTATATTGCTCGTTTTTATGTACATACATATGTTGTGGATTTTTAGGATATTCTCTACAAAATATGAAATATTATGAGCACACGAAAAGCTACGATAAAGTAGATATTTGTTAAATACATTTGGCTTCAATTTACAAGAAATACATTAATGTAATAAACTCTTTTACGGTTGATATATTTACACCGGCGCATTCGCCAAATTTTAGCCTAAAACAATAATATTGTCATAGGTATTTCGATCTGACGTCATTGTTGGTATAATTTAGATTTTCGTGGTCAGTTATATTTGTATAAATGTTTTGTGGCTAGTGCCACAAATTACAACCAAAATCTGATTTGACTTAATTTTTTTAATCTATTGCGTTGTAACTGTGCTTGTATGTCACTTGTTACAAAATTGGACGGTGAAAATGGCACATGTGTATAGTAATAAAGAGTTAATGGATATAGCTTTAATTTTTAATTTATGATGAATTCTTACAAAACACATGGCCAAATTTTAGACTTAAGTACTAGACAACTCGCCCAACAACTGACAATCCACAGTATGGCGTAATACCCAAATATCATATCCAACATCGAAGCTGTTGTCGCCAATCTACACCTCCTAGATCCTAGAACAACAAGAAGAAGGAACTTTTGCAAGAAAATTGGAATCAGCATGCTCAGAGTTGCTTATTAGAGGACGGCGGACAAAACTTTAATAAGCTGTTGAAGCAGCAGGAGTTACCTATCTATGTAAGTACAGTCGACCAGTTTTCCATAGACGGCGATAGCAAATGGAAGGCGTTTTTTTTATTTCTCTTAGGGTTATGTTTCTTGTGTCGATGCGTAGTATATCTCTAAAATTTGTTTTCAAATAGTCGTGAAGTTAACTAGTCGGTAAATATACCGGGATATTTTTTAACTCTGAACATATTCCCTATGTTTAATTTAAAAAGCGAGTATTTGCTATGCAAGCAATTATGTCTGATTTAATTTTATTTAATTAAATTTTTAATAATCGGGATAACTTACTGAAAAAACGTCTTAGGCTCTAATTGGCATGGTATAATATGCATTATGTGTATTTTTTCTTCAGTTAAACACATGTTTTTGATTTATTTTATCACAATAATAATTCAAACAACTTGACATTTATTTTTTTTTACTTGTCAAGTAGCTATTTTCACGTAAAATTGGTTACTTGATTCCTTAAATGCATGCATTGAGGTGTGTTTTTTCTAACTGAACATAGGGACTATGTTCAAAGTTAAAAAAATGTCCCGGTATCTAGTAACAAATAATAACAGAAATTTTATAACAACACATATCAATTTTCCATTGAAGATATCGAATTGTTATAATAAAATATTTGTTTAGATATATTTTTTAGTATTTTAGTAGTATATGGATCTTAAGTATTAAATAATAAATTTATAATTAATAACCGTATTTTTTATAAATTTTATTAGACTACCAAACTATTATTCTAGATCATATCGTGGTAACAAATGTTCCAAGGAAAATTATAATATAATTTCTTTACAATAAATATACATTGTATTAATTTGTGAAATTTATGAGTGTAGTCAAAGTCAAATAAAATTCATCTTTCGACGAAATTTCAGTCAGAACGTATTATCGCCCATGTTTTATTATTTATTTTTTCTTCAAACGTCATTTAAGTGTGACATTATCCTGATTATGTGTCACTTTATTGCCGGCGGCAGGTAAAGTTCTACTTTATCTGCCGCCGGCGCTTAAGTACTACTTAAGCGCCGCTGGTCATAAATCATTAAAATATATTAATTTTCAAAGTTTATTTATTAAAATTTACAGTAAAAATACATTGTGAAAGCGAAGAATTTTGAAAAGTTGAACTAGATGTTGCATTATTGTTTTTGTTTAAAGTTTTCCCACTTGAGCCGGCTTCAGAATTGCTAGTGCTGGGATCGAACTTGAGATCCAAAATCTTCATAGCTATTTCCTTTTTGTTGGAGAGGGATTCTTCTATATACCCTTCAGCTACACTATTGGATTTCCAACCTCCGGGGCGCTTTAAACAGGTGCTGTCAGCGCCACCATTCACCAAAAGTGTAGCTGAAGTTCTTCTCAAACAGTGGCCTGTATATTCCTTCCAATTAACCCAGTTTCAGCCCTTACTTTCAAATATTTGCTTATGTCTACTCCATATTTAATATTCAGTAATGATTTGATCATCGAATAATGTGACCACATTGATGAACACTTCATCTTCTTTTTAGTGGCCAAATCAGAAAAATATGCTAGTAGTACCTTTTTGGAATAGTTCATGATATTTTTTTCTTCGCACCATTTAATAAATCTTCAGGGGGCGTACATGGCATTTCCTCTTGTGAATCTTCCATATCGAAGCTATAAAAGAATTTGTTTTAGCAAGAGGAATTCATAAAAATTAGAATAAAGCTTACAGCACTTACATCAGCAATCGATTTTTGTATTTTTTTGTAGACTTTGTTTACAGTCTACCATAGTAACGGCTGCTTTTGTCTGACTCACTTCGTTCGTCAGTCAAACATATCAGCCTCAGCACATAAAGCATCACTTAAGCTCCTCATAAAATAATATACTATTACTTTTTTGCATGTACTGACATGTAAGTACTTTGGTTTATTTTAGTTTGACAGTGATGTTGATCAAGTGTATTTTCATAAATTTTGAAGCTATGAAACAATTGTATATATAAAACGTACAGAAAACTATTAAAATAGTGAGGTTGGGAACCCTAATCCCGAATATTTTAGACTTTTTGATTTATGATGTGTTTCTTAATATTAAAAACAAACAAAAATTATTTGCTATTTATTAATCAATAGTTGTTTATCATTAACAAGTGACAAATTTTAAGCTTGGAAATTAGTTTGTCTTAAAGTATTTTTTCTACGAAAATGCGGAATGACGTTTTTTCTGACAAGATAATCGAACTTGAAAGTAGGCTTTTGAAAAACTAGTACGGAAAATTAGTGTGGAAATTTTTTTCCGCACACATTTTTTAAACTTTCCGCACGCAAACAAAAACATAAAGAAGTACTTACATTTAGTTATAATTGTAACATTTATTTAATATCTAACAACCGGAGGAGTGCACATTAGTTCATCGCTTTCGCTTTAGTTTTGAAACTCCATGTTTATATTCACGTAATTTCATCTCAAAATCAAAATTATTTCGATGACAGGACACAATTTATAAACTGTCAACAGCTATGAGCTTTCAGTTCTATGACAACAAACTCACTTGATGTTTTTTTTAATTAGAAAAAGATTTACAAATAATTTTATTTTTTACGAATTTTTTTTTTCGTAGAAAAAATCGTATGTAACACGCTTGCGGAAATGGCCCATGACAATACTCGTGTGATTGCAGCACTCGCTGTCGCTCGCGTTGCAAATTTCACACTCGTATTGCCATGATGCGTTTTCCGCACTTGTATTACAATATAGTATTAATATGTTTGAAGAAAATATTTTTTTACTAATTTATGTAAAAGAACTCTGGAACTTTTATGCATTTAATTTTCATAGTTTATCATCTTGTACATTTTAACTGATTAACGTTTGACATATAGGTATGTACTCTCTTATTGTTTACTACGTTTTGTATTCAATTTGTGCAATTTGAACCAATAGAACTATACTTATATTATTACTCAAGAGAGACTTTAATTTTAATTCATTAATTTCCTGGTCATTATTTGAATATGAAAATAATTATTATCCAAACCATATTTAATATTTACATACATACAAAATAAATATCTTGTTTACACATGTCAGAAGTGACTAAAAATTGTTGTTATCGACTTTGGGTCCACTTCATAAAATTAAAAAACTCCTTTTTTCTATTTCCTCTTTTTCCCATCAAAATACAAAGAAACTTTATAAACGGATAAAATACAATCCATCCTAATATCCCCTGCATGCTTTTTATTTTTCCAGGTCACATAGTACCTGCAGGCTCTTAAAGTAAATAAAAGGCAGACACACAAAAAAAGTTACAAATTGAATTTTAAATAAAAAAACTTTGCCACAAAATGGTTTAGGCGTACATTTTTCATGTATTACAAATGAGTATTTTTGCATATTTAACATGAAATCATGTAAATTCACCTCGCTGCCCTCACTCTCCATTTGCAGATGAACCAATTCAGTGTGCAACAAACAAAAAACCGTTTCAACTTTTCAGTTATATGGATAATGGTATATAGAGCGTAGGAGTCTCGACGAGAAAATATGTTTTTTAGAAATTTTATACCTACGTGGGAGTTATGGAAATTTTTATTTACGTTGGGTTGTCCTTATTTTTACCGCACAAAAATAAAATAGTTACAAGGAAACTTGTAAGGGTAATTAAATTTTCCATTTAGTTGAGCCGCTCATATTTAATTCAGTTCGTCACTCCAAGGGTCCTTTAAAATACGAACAAAAACTTCAAGGAATTTTCTGTAGGATTCATTGTCAAAAGTAAAATTACTTAAATAATTTATTTACACAAATTTAGGTATTGTATTTTGTATGGAAACCCCACAATGAGAGCATATTCATTAGTAACTTATAATTGCTTGATAAATTGTGTACCCTAATAAACAGCAAACCATTCTGAAACGAACTAACAAATAAACTCCATTTGTTACATTGACCAGCAAACACTTCCAACAAGGCCCATTAATGACCCCAACTCTTCCCAAAATAGACTAAATTTTAAGCGCCTTTATATGTTTCACTGCCATACAAAATAAGTTGTTTTTGTTTACCAGTTTAGTTGGGCAACAATATGGGATAGAAATGTGGAACAGAACTTAATGTCCTGAGGCGAATAAATGCACGAATTAGAATGGCGACAGCACCATTGCGGCCATCCAAAACGTACTGGCAGAAAGCTGTTTCATGAACATTGCACATAAATGTGTTTACAATCTGCTAATATCACTTACAAAATGTGTTCGCCTCGTTCGGACTGCTTGGATGGGCTTTTGTATAAAAGTTGCTGCGGCGACACACTGAAATAAAAAGCTTGTCATTTAGAGGACGCACATCATCAATCTTTTATGTACTGACGTTGATAACTAGGATGTTAGAGAGGGTCCATTTACTTCGTCTAATGTGTACATTTTGGTTTTTATACATTTTTATGCGCACCATCCAACACTATGTTCGGTACTGATTTTGTTTAATCAATCAAAATCAACCAACTTGGTTAATTGGGAATTGGGGGAGAAAGCAGGATAAACTATGTCGATATACTGAGACCGTCTTGATATTTAGAAGCTGGTTTCTTGTTGTTGTGATCAGACCTTTTCTGTTTTGATTAAGATTTGCTTTTTCCAAAATTAGTCATATATGTTTACATCAATGAATATTTTTATTTCTTTATAACGGTATAAACATTTCATTCGGTATAATTTAAAAAATTTTTAAACGCTGAATTACCTATGTTTAAAACTTTAATTGGATTCTTTCGTAGAAATTTTCATGTAAATCTTTGTAACATTAGCATTTGTTTACAGTATCAAGCTTTTCGTATCCTGCTGTAAGTCTGATGTCTTTGGAGAATATCAAGGATCAGTTAAGGGAATAGAGGTTAACATTTTATATGATCTGAAAATTTTACTTCCATTTCTTACTTTGTTTGAGTTAGAAAAAAAGTGTGTCTAGGTGTGAATAAAGTATAAATTTGTTATTGATATTATACTCCACTCTGTCTTGTATAGTTTGATGGGCCTCGAGGATTCTAGTTTTTTTAAGGGATCTTCCTCCTTATTTTTGAAGGCAATAACTTTTATTTTTTATTCTATTCTTCAGAACTGCTAAAATAGTATGATTAATTAACGATACATTAGTTTTAAATTGTACACACACAATTCCGTCATGACATTTCTATCATTAACAGCAGTGGGGGCTCGTAGTCATGTAGTCGGGGGAGGCAGTTAAAAAAGATGCGAGAGTAGCGAGGCTAAAAGCGCCGCAGGCAAAATTTGTTTCGTGGTTCAAGGTCATCCTTTTTCCGGGTACTTTTTGCTTAATAATCGTGCTCACGTCTCATGCCTGGTTGCCTTGATAGGAAAGTTTTTTATCATGTTTTTATGAACTTTTGGAAAAGGAGCTCTACTTGGTCACTAAAATATTTTGCATAAGTACCTACTAAATACAAACTCTTGGTTACAAAGAAAGATACAAATATCGATTAATCTGTTTAAAATTTGAATTTCGATTTGACGAGCTGAATCTAGGACGGTTATTATGATTTTGTTTGCCTAAAAGTTGTAATTTACACGTAGATCTAATCTAATATGCTCTTGACTTTTTGAATGTATCTCAATCGAGCGACCTAAATTTTTCAGGCAGTCATAGCCAAATTTTGACCAAACTTCTTCACCCCGAATTGAAAATAAAACACATGGCCAACAAAACATTTTTTTAAAATGAAACTACCCGTTAACCATTTACATTTACTGTACCAATGATTAACAAAACTACGAGGCGATTTACCCTGATTAATTAAATACTTACTTAGGTCTGGATGAGGAACTTCTAAACCTTTGACGAACAATTTATCATCGTAACACAGCCGATTAAATTTAAATTTTATTAAAAAGTCAACAATGTGTTCACAATTTTTAATATTTGTTACAGTGTCACTTCCTTCCCCTTCCATTTTAAGAATAAACTTTTGTTTGCACACAAAAAAAACACAAATACCTAACCTGTTTCACCTCACACTTGCACACGCAGACACACAAACAAACAACAACTGTTACATAAAAAACGCAGGCTTAAATGCTTGTTCCTTGTTCACAACAGTTTCTTTCGTGTTTAAAAAAAAAGTGTTTTTGCCTCCAACTTGAATGTGCAATGACAAAAAATAGTAGTAGTAACTAAAACGCATGCGTAACAATCGTAGCACATGTTCACCACAGTTTCGTGTTTAAAAATAAAATCGAGGAGCGCCTCGCAGCCCAGAGCGCAAGTGCGAGTGAGTGTGACAACAACACAGGCAGAGGTGCGATTCGAGTCGTAAGTGGTATAGAACCACAGATGAGAGAAGTTAACGAATATTTCGAGTATTTCAACAGGGTGGCGGTTAATTCAAATTGTTGTTCAAAATATTTATCTGTAAAATTGTTAAATTAGATCTATCTAGTATCTATATTTTAAGAAATTAAAAAAAACATATTTGTAAAATAAAAATAAAATAAATTAATCCCCATAGAGTAGGCACTGCCTCCCCTGACGAGCCGCCATTGATTAACAGTTAAATCGAGTGATAGTTTGGGCGATGAACATTCATCAAATAAAATTTCAGTTTCATTTGTATATCGAATATTAAAATATTCAGGACATAACAATTAAATCTTTTAATTAAGGGTAGATATCTGGATTAAATTAATTCTCTGTATATTAAATTCAAAATTAACGTTGATATTAAATTCACTAGACTCGCACAACTGTGTTATTGTGTTTGGAAAATCTAGATTTTATAAACATTTTCTTTCTGCAAGTGATACATATCGAAAATAACATATTATTAACAATCATACATAACGGTCTAAATTGGCAATAAAATGAAATGATAATGAATAAAAGTTAAATTATCGCAACAGGTCAATTTGTGCCTATTCGTTTCAAAGCTCCTGCTGCGTTATCAAAAAATTAGTATATGTTGTAAACTGAACGAAGCCGTAAATTTGAAAGCAATGTTATACATTTTCGTACTTAGATTTTTCCGTTCACTGCCTAGAATTTTTTTTTCTGGTACAAGCAAAATAAAGAAGATCTAAGTAATTATTAGTATTTTAAATCAAAAAATTACAAAAAGAAGGAGTCCTCCTTTTTTCATTTCTGCTATGTGTGAATGATTATCTTCATCTTCATCATCATCAGGATCTTTAGAAATAACTAGAATTGGTTTCATAGCCTTATTTATCAAGTTTCGCTTGTAAGTACCTACCTACATGTTTTCTGACCATTTCGAAATGATGTATGTTGATGTGAGGAATTTGTGCTCATTATAGTTTCTGAGAAATTTGTCATTCTGATGTTTTAAGCATTCGTCTTCAAAAATGTTCTATTTTCAAAGGGTTACAGAAACATGAGCATTCTCAAATTATCCCAATCGCCAGTCATTAAAAAAACTTTAAATTTTATTCATTTTTCAAAATAAAAATAATAATACAAGTTCAGATTTTTAGGGCTTGTAGGTATGTAATCCTTAAAACGAGGTATCTGGGAATAATGAATGATTTTACATGGCTTACATTTGTCTCTAGTCAAGTTTATTACATCGCAACGGACTGGGCTTGACCAAGCTGATTCTTTTTAATTTGTATCGTTTTTCTCGTGATTCTTGGTCAATATTTAAGCTAATTCACTTTTTAAATCCCTAAAATAATAACATAATTATTATCTCAGTTTTGTTTAAACAATAATTACGAATCTTTTTCTAAATTCCAATCAATCCTTGAATGAACGGAGAGGTCGCCATATTATCTCTATCTCTACATCACCTTTGCTTCCCTTGAGAACAAGAGTGACTGTATGACGTATATATCTATTGAAAATAATTCTTCTACATACTAAAAGTATACAAATTTCTGTATGTAAGACAATAATCAAAATTAATATGATTTTTTTCATATTCCCAAACTATATGTTTTCTTGTTTAAGGTCTGATTTGAAAGATTCGAGAAACACTAATTTTTTTCGTTCTCCTCCTACAACACAATATGTACAGGAATAAATCTGATTGAAGTCTGTGACACGGCCACACACCAACAACAATTTTTTATTCAACAGTAATGAATGACACGCCTGACAACACACTTTATTAATCTCCTAACAAAACCCCAGTCAAAAATATCTACTGGCAGCACGCACAATACCAAGCCGATGATAGACACCGCGCGCCAACAACAAGGCACATATACGAATCTTATCTTTATTACCTTTTTTGAAGATGTTTTTATGTTTCTGGCAAAAAGGAAAACGGTAAATCGTTGCTATAGGAACACATCGGGGGATAGCACCCGGCAAGTTAGTATTAGGGAGTCATTTATTTTTCTCAGAGAAAGATGCTTTATTGTCTATTTTATTTCTGATAATAGCAAAAGAAAAGGTCGATAACAATACTGCCATCTAGGGACTTGATTCGGAAGGATCCACATAAATATGTTTGTTATCAAGGAAAAGTAATAATGCGGAATGTTTGTCTGGAGAGAAAGGGGCTTTTCTTTTTGTTATTACTTTCACGTGAAGTGTATAGGTATGCTTTATTTTATCAAAGGGCCTTTTGTTTGCATTTTGCTATGTTGCTTCTGGGGCCAGGAAAACTCATACAGAAACTCTTAAATAAAAATGTTTTAATTACAGGCGCATACAAGGCTAAACTTGGAAACACAAACATTATCACAGAGCTTAGTCGATAATAAATCAGTTCTGTTTCTAGATAAATAATTGAATTTTCTTTCCGGTATTGCTTACTTTGTGCTTTTGCTTGGAGGCCAAATAGATAAAGTAAGCAATAAATAAGGAAAAACAATTCCAATTGAATTTGTGTCTTGAATAACACAGCATCCAATTAACATACTTGATCCGTGAGATTGCTTAATTTTAAAATGTAAATTTTAAACACTTAATTTCCAGACTTCATTTTTTAAGAATATGAAGTAGGTGAGGAATCCAAGAGAGAAGTAGACTCCAAGCAACTAAAATGTCGAAATATTCATCTCTGAGATTCAATGACGCCATTAGGCTTCTTCTCTCTGTCGTTCTGTCTGTTTTACATACCATTGAATATTTATGGCTCATATACATAGAACGTGACAAATAAGATAATAAGAACTTTTTCTTGGTCATGTTAGTTGTGTATGCAAACGGGTGATTTGTATTAGAAAAGCAACATGTTTCAATTTGAGTTTTTATAGGCGATTACAACGAAGGATTATATATTTTCCGCTAATGGATTTTTCTAAAAACAACCCTCTGAAAATCGTGCAAGATTATTATTATTATTAGGTATTATAACTATCTCCAGTGTTTATATAGCTGTACACGTAGACATACAACTGCAAACTATTTGAAAACTTCTCACGCTGTCACCATAAACTACTGAAGAAGCTTTACATTTTAAAAAGTTCTGAAATATTTACCTTGTTCGAATTTCAACAGCGACTACACTCTTTTCTCAACGTCAACCTTTTCGGTCCATTAGTTTACAACACATGTACGTACATCGTATAAAGTTTGTACTCGCAGTTTTACCAATAAATTACATTTGCACAAAAAAGTTTATCGGAACTTTTGCATTATTTAGTTGGGACACAGTGACACACTGTTGGCATGTTTAACCCACAAATGCTTGGGTATTTACAATGTATGAGTTCGAGAATCCTTAAATTAGTATAGAATAAAGGGTATATGGGAAGTTTTTTATAAATAATACAGGATTTTATACGAGTATACCAATACCTACAAGGTTGTTCAAAACAAAATTGCATTCAGTTTACTTATAAAAATTCTATAATTGAGAATAATTGTTGTAAAATTGGCTAATGATCGAAACCGTTTTTTAATCGTTAATTCTACGACTTCAACGTTAACTACTTAATTTCATTGAGTTTGTTGGCTTATATTTTTGACTTTTTTATAGAATACCTACAAGTGAAAATGCATCAACGCAGTGCTTATAAAACGATAAGAGAAATATATAGAAAATTTCCTGTTTTATTTTTTAAATAAATATTATTATTAATACATTTTCTTTTAGTTGCCCATATAAATGGTTTTCTTATCGCTTTCTCAATATGAAAACATGTATATAAAACGCCATTTATTTCCTGTTAAAATTCAGGAACAGCACATGCATGAATGCTGCTACATTTTATTAAATACTCACAGAATATCATCTTCGAATTCAATATATTCAAATTACATTATCTCAATACCCATTCTCTAAAATTAAAGTATATCTTATATAGTATACAGAATGTCCCCAGAATTAACTGTAAAGCCGAATTCTATGAAAATAGCCGAATACTACTAAATTTTGTAAAGTAAAGTGAGAAAATTTAAAGGCCATTTTTTTCAATTTGAAGAGTCTATCTCTAATCACTTTTAGCAAAAATTTAGATGTAGCTATTAGTCTGGAACCAGGACCCAGAAATTCCGTCACAGGGATATGGAGTATGCTCTCAAGACGTAGTCTTATAAAATATGTACCTATATAGGTACCTATATATTGACGGGAATGACCTTCTCTCCGCAATTGTAAAAAAGCGTAAAATAATATATATTGAGAAAGTTTTTGATTTGATGAAACCGCATTTACAGATATATTTTTAATATTCTCGACGTTTTTCCTAAATTCAAAACTTATTCTTTCTGGAATCAAACACTGTTTAATAAATATTGAAATTGTTGTATTGCTACAGAAATTGTTTATACAGGGTGAAGCAGAAAAATTCAAATTATTTATTTAGGAGGAGTTTTTTTTACTTATTGCATATAGATGATCATATTTCTATCTTATCAAATGTTAAGAAAAGACTGAAGTTTAAAAGTATAAGAATTTTCTACATTTATAATTATGATATTGTAAAAGATACGCTTTTTTACTTTCTTATACGTAGTATAAGGAAGTATTGTAATCGTGATTTTTTTCGACTTCGAGATTTTGATGGATTTACACGTTTTGAGGGCCCCTGAATCCATTTTGACCATTTTCGCCATGATGTCTGTCTGTGTGTCTGTGTGTCTATGTGTCTGTGTGTCTGTCTGTGTGTCTGTCTGTATCCACGATAACTCAAAAACGACTTAACGGATTTGATTTAAATTTCATATTTAAGAGTTTGAACAAAATTGTGGGTGCCACATTAAATCTTTTTCATCTAGCACCAACACAAGTGGTACTTACCTGAAGACATTTTTAGGTTTTTTAGGAATATCTTGAAAAATAAACAATTTACGACATTTTTTTATTCTTTAACATTGATTTAGAATTAAATTTTGAACAAATTTTGTTTGAAACTTTTTTTGAAATTCCGTCAAAAAATTTTATTTATATAGTGGCGCCATCTATCTCTGATTTACAAAGTACATGTTGTTTACATACAGAAATCTATACCGTTGAGGAAATCGATTGTAGCATTACTATTTGAAAAGATCGACGGCTACAACGGCTACGGTTTTATGTTTTGGATATCATGGCAACTCGATTAAAATTTTTTCTAATATATACAATAAAGTCGTGAAATTGTATTATGCATGCAAATCTACATTAAAGATATCGACGCCAAATTTTTTGTGAATGCTCTTTCAATTTTTAGACGTGTCGACAAAGTAACAAAAGTGTTTTATTTTGCGCCGTTTTTTAATAATTATAAATTATTTATATATTTATATAGTGTTGCCATCTATCTCTGAGTGGCTGTTGTTCACATTACAGAAATCTATTTGTTTTTATACTAAAGATTCTATTTGCATTAAACACACGAAGAGCTCGAATAAAGTTATAAAAATTTAAAAAGTGAAAACCAATTAATCCAATCCTGGTGAGAGTGGCTATATCGCCAAACACCAAAAACTTGACATTGCTTTGCAATCCAAGTACGAAGAAGAAGAAGAGATTGTTAGTCAAACAATTGTCAAAGGCAAAAGATCGAAATATTTTGATGAGGAGGATTATTGTGCACTGTACAGTTTGTTTGAGTGAAACGTTGACCAAAACTGAGAAGTATTTTATAAATCTTCAAAGTTTAGCTACAGCAAATTCAAAGATATCAAGCATTTTTCGCACTGTGGAATTTTGATAAGTATTCTGTTATTTATTTGTCCTAAAATCTGGTAGTAATGAGTGGGACAAGGACAGATTTATGCGTATTGCAATAAGTGCGACAGAGACTATTTGAAAATTGCTGGAAACCCTCAAAATTTTTACAAGAAATTTAACTTAATGTCTTTAGGAAAAGTAATTACTGTGATACTATCCGTATAAGAAAGTCATGTGTTGGGCACATCAGATATTTATTCAATAGTTCTCCGTTGCGTAAAGTAACAGTTTACACCAGTTACGATTTTTAGAAGAAATAAAGAGTTGATATTTTGGGTATGGATTCTCAATGATTCCAGGAATTGTAATCTGAAAAGTGGATATGAAACAACCCATTTTCTGCAAAGAATAACCACCAGATGCTGATTTACTTCTTTTTTCTGCAAACCGTTAGTCCAATCAAAAAGGGAATGGAGATGAAAATATTTATAATAATATTCTGCTATAAAAATAGGTGCTTCAACTTAGTCCCTCAAGATCGTCAAAAATATTTTTTGTTATTAATCCTTAGTATCTAGTTAGTGCCTTTTACTGCTTTCCCTTATTTCCTTATAGTCCTTCAGCTAGGGGTCAAAAGGTAGGAAGTAAAAGAGGGATGAGACGACGCAGTGTTTTTTGAAGGTTTTTTGGTCGCTGAATCCGAATCCGTGCGTCGTTTTTCAATAAAGTGGTGCTAACAAAAGTTATTAACAATTTATTGTTTAAAACGCAATAACTCGAAAATTATAGATTTTACCGACCATTTTACCAAAAAAAGTTTCAAACAAAAGTTGTTCAAAATAAAAAGACTCTCCGAAAAGGACATGTGATATTTTGTCATAAAGTCGCACGGACAAAAGTTATTAACAATTTATTGTTTAAATGTTTAAAATGCAAAAACTCGAAAAGTATAGATTTTACCGAGCATTTTACCAAAAAAATTTCAAACAAAAGTTGTTCAAAATAAAAAGACTCTCCGAAAAGGACATATGATATTTTGTCATAAAGTCGCACGGACAAAAGTTATTAACACTTTATTGTTTAAATGTTTAAATCGCAATAACTCCAAAACTATACATTTTACCAAAAAAAGTTTCAAACAAAAGTTGTGCAAAATAAAAAGACTCTCCGAAAAGGACATATGATATTTTGTCATAAAGTCGCTTGAACAAATGTTATTAATAATTTATTGTTTAAAACGGAACAAAACAAAAAGCATACATTTTCGGAGTCTTTTTATTTTGCACAATTTTTGTTTGAAACTTTTTTTGGTAAAACGTACCTACACTTTTCGAGTTATTGCATTTTAATCAATAAATTGTTAATAACTTTGGTCCGAGCAACTTTATGACAAAATACCATATGACCTTTTCGGAGAGTCTTTTTATATTGAACAACTTTGGTTTGAAATTTTTTTGGGTAAAATGTATACCTACCTTTCGTTTTCGAGTTAATTTAAACATTTAAACAATAAATTGTTAATAACTTTTGTCCGTGCGACTTTATGACAAAATACCATATGAATTTTTCGGAGAGTCTTTTTATTTTGAACAACTTTTGTTTGAAACTTTTTTTGGTAAAATGCTCGATAAAATCTATACTTTTCGAGTTATTTCGTTTTAAACAATAAATTGTTAATAACTTTTGTTTACACCAGTTTATTGAAAAACGACGCACGGATTCGGATTCAGCGACCAAAAAACCTTCAGAAAACACTGCGTCGTCTCATCCCGCTTTTACTTCTAACCTTTTGACCCCTAGCTGAAGGACTATAGGTACTTATACATACATTTATTTTTAAAAAATTAGGCCAGCCCCCATAAGTGGTTAAAAAATGTGGAAAAATTGTTATTGTCCTAAAATTAACGTTTTGAAATAAGTGAAAATCTCTAAAGGGTTAGTTTTTCATTCAATCGATAGTTAACCCTAACTAATATAACTATATACTTTTACCCTGTCGGGGACATACATATTCATTTGCCTTCAATACGTCTACCAAAACATGGAAAAGTTCAAGAAAAACAGCGACTGCCACAGCTTTAATACACGAAATAAAAATGATCTCCAAGTCCCTCTTCACCAAAGGAAGTCCACCCAACAATTTGTCGATTATTGGGGGGCGAAAATTTACAATGTATTACCAGAAGAAATAAAAAATTTACCATTTCGACAATTCAAAAGTTCCTGCAAGAAGCTGCTGCTAAATGGCGTCTTCTATACCAGTGGTCTCCAAACTTTTTTGATCTCGTACCCCTAAGGTAGAAAAAATAAATAGCGCGTACCCCCAACTAATTGAATACAAATTTACTGTGTTAAGTACCGTTACTAGGAAAAAAATTACACAGTATTTTATTTTATTAGGAGTATTATTTTAATCATGTCGTACCCCCATGTATCGACTCGCGTACCCCTTGGGGTACGCGTACCCCACTTTGGAGACCACTGTTCTATACCGTGGAAGAGTTCTTGGGCTGCAAGAACTTTGTATACTAATTTTGACTTACCTTATGATACTTAACTAGTCTTCTTCGTTTGTTTGTTTGTAACTGATTTTCGTGTCTGTTATATTTTACTTACAATTCTATGTTCACTTTGACATGTCATGTATTTTATTGATGATAATATAAATTTTCTATTTTCTATTCTAATAGTTGATTGTCTTACTTATCATTGACGTAATAATGGATCTAAGGAAATGAACTTATAGTAAAAGTTAACTACTGATTAAAGATCTGCGTCTAATACTAATTTTAATCATACCATAGTTATAGAACTTTATACTAAAATTTAAAAAGGATTCTACGTATTAATATACAGGGTGCACTATTTAAAATAGAAAGTTGACGTCTGACCAGACAAGTTGAAAATCTTGTATTTATATTTGTTACAAATGTAATTATTGTGTAGAATATTTAGTAGCCAAAATAATATAACTGAAAAAAAGTACTATTTCTATATAAAAATGTCTTTTGATTATGATTTTTCGTAACCTGTAAAATTCATTGTTATTAAGAATCAAATACATATTAAATGGAAAATCCGATAAAAAATCGGATACCGTATGTAGGTATACATACTTTAATGAATTTGTAAAAGTTTCAAAAAAATAGTTCATTAAAAGACTCTTCAACCTTAATACGGTCCTGTGTACATTTTAAGGTGTTCAATTTAAGGGTCAATTCTTTAAGTAAACTGTTAAATTTTAACGTCGGCTAAACAGGAAAACAAAGAGAGGTTATTATAGAATTTCATAAGTTAAAAAGAGACAAAAAAATAAACAGGTGTTAAAATGTAACATTTTGCTTACAGAATACACCCTTTAGATAAATAAATTTTACAGTGATATTCTGTAAATATTTAATTCATTTTAAGTATGCTCTCTCCATAGATGAGAGCAATTCTTTTGGAATAATCCTTTATAAACAGGATCCATCAATAATAGATAAATTGAAGGTTCCTTTTGATGGAACCTATTTTGCTTTAACTTTTTTAGATCATTAAATATCTGATCAGACTCTATTAAATTTGTGTAGCAGTTAAAAATCTAATATAATTGATACAATACTCAACAAAATATAGATCTAAAACAGAACTGTAATCCCAAAATTTTATGTCAGTCTTCCGTAACCGACTGACACACAATTTAGTTTATTCTTATGAAAATTTATTTCCATCACATTATGTTTTTATTGTTATGTTAACATTTCAGTACATTCTACTGTGCAGTTATTTCTACCGAATTTCACACATTTTCTAGTTACCCATTAGAAAATTCATTAAACAGTATCGGCTTTGTGACGGTCCAACCCCAAACTGGTTGTTTACAATGTACATATTACCTTTCCATCCACCAAACACCAATGTTACTTTACTTTTATGGAATTCTTCGTTAGCTACTATCACATTATTAAGTCACTTAATCCCCCACTAACCCAACTTTTATTACCCAGTGAACCTCATTTGACCATTCACTAATGTTTGTTGTTATTAGACAAAAGGGTGTGGTGGTTGTGATACCATTGAAATAAATGTTTACAGTTATATCCTTATACATATTGTAGCATCGCCAATGCGCCAAATGTATTTTGTGGAATAAGGGCTTGTTGCATATAGGAAGCAAATGGCCCTCCAGTGAACTATATTGCACAGGGGCAATCTCTGTCAGGGAAAATGAAGTCCTCGACCCTTCCTTCGTCGGTCTTGTGGTATTGGCACATCATAACTAATATAAGGTAATTTAGTGTGAATTTTACGGCGTATGTAAGGTTGGTTGCTTCGCCGGAAATTAGATTTTCTTTGGGGATGTTGATGTACAAGAAACATCATCATCGACATTGTGCTTTTGTATTTTAGAATTTCGCAACTTGAAACATTTTTATTATTATTGTACTGTTTGAATTACATGATTTTTTCCTTTAGTGCCTTTATGATTCAGACAATATTTCCCTAATTACCACATATTTCTCTCTTAAACTACCTCATTAAGGTTTATGTTTAGAAAATCTTTCCCGGTACATAATTTAAAGTTTTCAGAAGTTTTCACTGCAGTTAAGAATGGACATAAAATTCATATAAACGCTTCCCACTCTCGAGGTTTTTATTGTAAAACTTTAAAGTATAAGTACATGGAACATACCGTTGGAAAATTCATAAACCGTTCTATTATTAAAAACGGTAAAATGAAAATGTATAACAAACCGTCATATCTATTCGCGAATGTGTTTCAATTCTTAGTTAAATTAAATACAATTTGTATGTATAGCATCTTGGCCAATTTGAATTCAAACGAGATGAAGCGGGGAAATAAAGTAAAATTGCTTCTCTTTGTATTTTTTTCGAATCGATTTCATTTGCTCCAGCAATAATCCAATCTGCTGGAGATGTCATTGAAGAGGCCATATGCAAACAACAGAGGCCCCACAAATTAAACCGCGTGGAAAAAATAGGGTAGAGAGATACAGTAAGTATATGACTTAAATGTTCGCCAATTTATAGACAAGAACCTTTAGCGAAATTAGTTTTTGCTTTAGTTGGAGTTGCGTCCCTCATATATAGCGTCCGATTATCACGTTTTAGTTAACTTTCAGTCACGATTCCTCTAGGTACCTGCCTTCTCTCATCAATTAATTCCGAATTCCACGTAGATCTGTTATAGGAATAATAACTTGATGCTGATTCTTACGTGTTCGCTTGGGAATTCCGCATCCATTTTTGCATCCATGAACCATAATTTAGATTAATATGAATATTATACTGCAAAGGAGGATTTAAAAAGCAAAAAAGAGTCTGAAGGGGGACATTATATTTTATCCTCAATATTTCTGGTAAATTTGATCCAATTTAAAAAAGAAAATCTTGATAGACTTCAACGACCCTTATCATTCTTTATTAGACAAAATTCATTGGCTTTGAAATATTTGTGCATGCGAGAAAAAGGAAGATGTGGGATTTTCTTACAAGAAAAATAGGGTTGGAAAAGGCAGTCGCAGACTAATCCCGGCGATTTGTTAACCGATTTGTACAGTGAGCTATTTCAAAATTTATGCCGCCCATTATTTATTTTAACCCGGATTTTACGTATGTTTGGTTCCACAACAATTCGCCTTTCGTGCGCATCGACAGCAAATAATCAAATTGATGCAGTAAACTGTATATGAAGTAATTCATAATTCAAGTTGCAACACAACCATGTAATATGCGACAAGGGATTATTGTTAAAACATCGAACTATGGAACAATTGCGGTGCTCATAATGAGGAACTTCAATTATTAATTATTTAATTACTTGGAAATCGACAGATAAGTAATTTCTACATTAAGGATTAATGCAGTCGGTGCACTGTCAGAGGTTGTGATGTTAACAGTAATTTGTCTTCTTATAGTTAATTTGATTTTTGATGTTAGTTGAGAATATGGATCAATAATGATGAATAAATTAGTAAGAAAGTAAAAATACTGGAATAAGCCACGTTAATAAAATTTTTAAATCACGATAAATTTAAATGGTAATTGGACGCGCCAAAATCTAATGACTTATTTCATCTCAAAAAGTTAGCAACAGGCAATTGCAGTTGGCAATAGCCAGACTTGAACATATTTAAGGATGTTTGATAATTAGGGTTGTCGCTTTAAAAATTGGAAACTTTATTTATTTGGTTTGATTCTTGAATTGTGCAAAAATGGAAGTGAATTTTGTAAAAGCTGTGATAATTTACTCAGTATAAACAGGGATATGATCCACAATAATTAAATATGAATACATACATGGTGTGTCACGACGAGTTGACAGTGGACATAACTCTATTACTGAACACAATTTTGTTTTTAAAATTGGTACACGCTCATTATACAATGTGTACTATTTAATGAAAATATTATACCTTTCTGGTACTTACGGTTATACGGAAGTAGACACAATCTTTGTTATTTTAAATGGAACCCCCTGTATATTTTTGAATTTTTAGATTCTATACTTCATTATAGACATAAAAGTATTAAGGTTGTATGGTCCTAACATTAACGGTATTATAATTATTTACACTTTTTCATTTTTTTTACAAAAACATAGATGTAAATAAAATTTCGAATCTTGACAATGAAACATTTTTTTTCAAGTTTTTTCCTACGTTTGAAGTAGGAATGTACAAGCAATAAGCTGATATAGTTTTGGAAAACTTGCTTTATACAGGGTGTTGGTGGTTGTCTGTTCATTTTTAAAAACTTTGATCAATAATAACTTTATTTTTTAAATGGAACACCCTATATATTTCTAGATTTTCGAATTCTACACTTAATTCTAGACATAAAAGTATTAAGGTTGTAAAGTCTTAAAATTAACGGTATTATAATTAATTGCGTGTTCCATTTAAAAAAGTAAAGTTATTATTGATTAAAGTTTTTAAAAATGAACGGACAACCTCAGCACAATGTATAAAGCAAGTTTTCCAAAACTACATCAACTTATTTCTTGTATATTCCTACTTCAAGCACAAGAAAAAATTTTTGGAAAAAACGTATCATTGTCAAGATTTGAATTTTTATTTACATCTATATGTTTTTGTAAAAAAAATGAAAAAGTCTAAATAATTATAATACCGTTAATGTTAGGACCATACAACCTTAATGTTGTTGCCTTGGTGGTGCGGGCCCCGAGAGCGAATCCCTCAGTTCCCACAGGCACTGAGGCCAAAAAGGCCCATTGTGCACAGCAACCTTTATACTAGTCTTCGTCCCAAAGGCCAGTCCTAGCTACTAGAGCCAAGATCTTGCCCAAGGTCAATGTACTAGCGTCCTCTGGGGTCAGATATCTGACTCCCAGTATTAACCTTAAGCTTAATACTTTTACGTCTAAAATGAAGTGTAGAATCTAAAAATTCAAAAATAAACAGGGTGTTCCGTTTAAAATAACAAAGTTTGTGTCTACTTCCGGTATAACCGGAAGTACCAGAATGGTGCCAATATTTTCATTAAATAGAGCACATTGTACACATGTGTGTACCAATTCGTAGAATTAAATTGTGTTTAGTAATAGAGTTATATCTACTGTCAACTCATCGTGAAATTCATTTTGTTATAATTAATACCAACATAACTCGATTTTGAAATAATGACGAACGAAGGAAAAAAATGAAATACTTCTACCCCTAATCTGTTGATATTACTTTCAAAAAATATGCATGTACCCTATTAAACAGAACATTGATGATTTTTATTTTGATTATGGAATTTTACTAGGTATACCAAACAGTAGAAAATTATCATAATTTTAAAAATTTAGTCACATTTTAAAAAGAAGACCCACAATTGTAGATGCGGAACACTGTTGACATCAGTAGATCTAACTAATAATAATTACAAAATAAATAGTTGTCTTTGTTGCCATCACAAATGAGACAACAAAGTTAACTTCATTGTACTTCTAGAGCCTGGCTTTAAACAGTTTTGTAACAAATACAAAGTATCTATTTTGAATATTAAAAAAGTTATTTAGAGCGTACTTAATGAGTTGTTGTTTTAAGTTGTTTGCATTTTCTCTTGGGGATTAATAAACTATGAAATCTATTAAAGTTTCATTAAAGCACAAAATAATTAATTTCCTTTACTTTACATCTTCGTTGTGTGAGCAGAGAAATGCAAATTAAAGTTGGAGTGAATTGTTTGTGACGATTATTAAATAATTTATAAGTACTGTATTTCGAATGAAAATTTATTAACTCGCATGGGAAGCAAATTTACATATAAATTATTATACTATATTATACGAGTACGACTGTTTCGAGGGATGACTTTAGAATGAAGTGATATAAGAAATCTGAATAATTTTCTTCCGTATTACGACTACACCCCATCAGAAAGTTTTTGTGTCTTACAAGTCGATGATTCCACTAAATAGAAAGTTTCCATTGTTGCATATCAATTTTCACGAGTACACAATACCACCAGTCACTCACTTAACATCTTAATGCAACAGTAACACGAAACTACAAAGTGTTCGGGGGCAATGCGACCTCTTGAACCCAACCAATTGTATTGTGATTGTTAAATTTGCTGGAAATATGTGTTCCAAACATCTAAGACTGGATTACACCCAGAACAGTGCGCTACTGATTCTGTATTAACTCCGTCTTTCAGTCAAATTGCGAAAAAACACTAACAGGAGATACACTTCAGGGCCTTGTACCCTTCACTTCACCAAGATTGATGATGACAATTTTTCAATTCGACCGCTTTTTTCTGATGTTGCCAACCAAACACCGAATTATTCCATACACCGGAAAGCATTCTAATTTATTTTCTAGGCACCCCCCGCTTATGTCGATGAAATATACATGACTGTCCTGTTCATGAACTTCACGGTTAGCTGCCTCCTGGATAGTGATGCATGGGGGTTATGTGGGGAGAAAAGTTTTTCAGCGCACACGATTTTACTTATGGCCATAACAAATCAAAATTATATTAAGTGTGAACTTGGGGAAAAGTGTCGTCAATTGATTTGGACGAAAAAAATTAAAAAGAAGTCAATATTGAACAAAATTAGAAAAATTTCACAAACTGGAATAGAATAATTTCATTTTTAATTTAATAACTGGTTATTGTCATTATTTTCTGTATGTACAGGGTGGGCAAAATTCGATGTTTTTATAGGCTGACTTTTAAACCATAAGAGATATTGAAAATCTGACCGCGCATCGTCGAGCTCTTTTTTTGACAAACCCTTGATGGCGAAGTCAAAATTTAGCGATCGTCGTTTGTTTTCGAGTTATGGACGAAAATTCGATTTCTTGAGATTTCGATTTATTTTTATATTTTTATATATTTTATATATTTCGGTTGTTTGTGAATTTCGAGAAATGGCGTTTGCACGTTCTTAAGGCACTTTTTTGATGCGAATACAATCGCGTTAACAGATTTTGAAAATGTTTTTTTATTTTTAGGTTATGACATACATTTTTATTTTTTTATATGGAAGTCGTAGTGGGCTGTCACTTTATTGAAAAGAGCATTTTTTTCTCTTTTCAAATATATATAATATGTAGGGTCTATTCCTTCAATTTCTTCTTAAAAAATCAAAAAATCTAAATTTTTGGAATTATTAATATGTATTTCGCATATTTATCGCAGTAGACCAATGTCATGATCAGAACCCTCGGCGCGCCATTGAGATCCAAAATCAGGGTTGGTTTGGTTTTAGTGTTTGGTGTGCCTTAATAAAATATCTGATGTGCCCAACACATGACTTTCTTATACGGATAGTATCACAATAATTACTTTTCGACCCTCGGATTCAACTATCAAAGCGCGCTATGAGAAATATAAAATGTTTTAGGAATATCTCGTTTTTTGAAATTTTTTTGACGGAATTTCAAAAAAAGTTCAAACAAAATTTGTTCAAAATTCAATTCTAAATCAATGTTAAAGAATAAAAAAATCTCATAAATTGTTTATTTTTCAAGATATTCTTAAAAAACCTAAAAATGTCATCAGGTAACTGTCACTTCTTTTGGTGCTAGATGAAAAACATTGAATGTGGCACCCACAATTTTGTTCAAACTCTTAAATATGAAATTTTAATCAAATCCGATAACTCGTTTTTGAGTTATGGTGGATACAGACAGACAGACAGACACAGACAGACAGACAGACAGACAGACATCATGGCGAAAATGGTCAAAATGGATTTAGGGGCCCTCAAAACGTGTAAATCCATCAAAATCTCGAAGTCGAAAAAAATCACGATTACAATACTTCCTTATACTTCGTATAAGAAAGTAAAAATTAAGTTTGGCATATAAAATTTATGAGGGAAATCTAACTACCAATATTTAAATGAGAAAATTGTTGATGAAAATTTGGACAATTTATCGTTTAGAGATAGAGGTCAGTTCTTCTTACAACACGATGGTGCACCACCTCATAATACGAGATCAGCTAGAGAATTGCTTAACTCAAAATTCAGATATAATTGGTTTGTTACCAATGAGCCAATTAGATGACCACCAAGGTCGCCTGATTTGACACCTATGACACATATTAAAGATAATTCATATAAAACTAAAAGTAGAAATATAGAAGAACTCAAAGCCAAGCTTACGCAATGCCTTAACTCCGTGTCAAATATTCACATTTCGAATGCGCACAGAAGTGTCATGAAAAGTGTATTGCAGTTAATAGACGTAATTTTGAACTTTTTCTTTGAGTTGTTTTATATAGATATTAATTTTAGATAGTGTCGTGTTTATATGTATGTCGTTTGTTGTATTTTCATTTTTATTATAAGATTTTTTTAAATTTAATTTAAAAAATTTAGATTTTATATTTTTCAAGAAGAAATTGAAGGAATAGCCCCTACATATTATATATATTTTAAAAAATGCTCTTTTCAATAAGCTCACTATGACTTCCATATAAAAAATAAAAATTTATGTCATAACCTAAAAATAAAAAGACATTTTCAAAAGCTGCTAACGCCATTGCATTCACATCAAAAAAGTGCCTTAAAAACGTGCAACGTCATTTCTCTAAATTTACAAACAACCGAAATATAGACTGAAATCGAAATCTTAAAAAATCGAATTTTCGGCCGTAACTTGAAAACAAATGACGATCGCTAAATTTTGACTTTACCGTCAAGGGTTTCTCAAAAAAAGAGCTCAACGATGCGCGGTCAGATTTTCAATATCTGTTATGGTTTAAAAGTTACCCTATAAAAACATTAAATTTTGCTCACCCTGTATATTCTCTACTCTTTTAAGCTAACTTTAAAATTGATTCCTTAAGCTCTTTTTTAAAAGTCAGAATTCATAACTATTTTAAGAGCAGCAAATAAGTAATTAGTCAATCATAATTCAAATAATCTGCGGCGGCTTTGAGGAATGCCTACTGCATGTCTATTTGACAAATTGTTTGTTAACATGAATGTTACTTCATGATATTACGGAAATAAATTGAATTAGTTAAAAAATAAATTTTGTTATAAAAGTACCACCAGCAGAGGTACATGCTATTAAAGTCTGAGTAATGAGTATGTAATTTACTCAATAAAAATAATTTCAAATTTTAATGTCAAGAAAAACTGGGATATAAATTTATGCTTAATATAGTCATTTATATAACAAGTAGTTCAAGCAATATTCGACAGGACGACAGGACGAGTAAGCAAGTTCCAGTAGGTATAGGTACTAGTACTAAATAATTCTCGACAGAATTAGTATCGCAAAAATGTAATTACAATATTACAAAAAAATTAACTTATTGAATATCATCTTTTTGTAAACACTTTTTATAGAAATTTTTTGTATATGTAGTTTTTTAGTTTAACTGTAAGTTAGAACCCAAATCGCTGTTGTGACTGATTTAATTATTAACTTTTTTAGGGGTGTGATTAAACAAGACAACGATGTCGTATTTGTCTTAACAGTATAAAATTTCAGCATGAACTGATTAATAGTTTTCGAGTAATCGATTATTTTTTGCGATTATTATCTGTACATTTTAATAAAATTTCCCCAAACGTATTTAATCGTAAGTAAACAGATCTATAGCATTATTTCATAATTACTTCCTAAAAAGGCCATCACAGTAATTACCGTTAATTAATTTCCTAAAATAAACATCAAACAAAGTAACCTCGCGCTAATAATAATAAAAAAGAAATCCCCCTCCAATCCCTATTACCCTCTGTATGCAGTTATACGGCTAACACTTCAACACAAACGCTATGTAGGTGGGTACATAATGTATGTGTGTATGCAAAAGCAGCTTCTGTTAGCTTAGTTGAATTCGTGTGATGCTAGAAAATTACATAAGAGCATAATATTTATTTTGTTAAAGAAAATGCCCCCAGTGTAATAGGAAGTAATTTATTGGATAAATAATGAGAGAGCATTTTGCTGTGATGCTCTCTGTGTATGAGAGCCAACAGCATTATTTCAAAAGCTTATTAGTTTAAAAAGGAGATCTAATAAAGGAAGGCTGTTATTTTTAAATGTATCTTGCAAGGGATTTTTAAATTGAATGTTAAATTATATGTTAGAATATACTCTTGTATATAATCGTATTACGTGGGAACGAACTGATATCAGTAAGTTTATGACATGAAAGTATTTTCGTTTATATACACAGTAAATAAATTTAATGTTAAAAGCTTCTATTTCGAGCAAGCCTGTGGTATTATTTAATACCATTATAATTGATGCGTAAATATTTCAACTATAAAATCATTAATCATTTATAAAATTAACAATCGATTTAATGTGTATGGATTATATTGTGTTTTTTGATTACGCGAATTGGAAATAATAGAATTAGAGTAGCATATGAATTGGATTGCTTCTAATAACGAGACCATAATCATAATATTCTGTGACCTTGTGGATTGATACATGTCTGCTACAAATACCCTGCAATAATTCAAAACCGTCGAGTTAATTGGCAGGATTACAAAATTATTTTCAGTAGACATGAACGTCAGGCTATCACTTTGTCTCTCGTTCGCATCTTTTGAGGGCGAGAGAGAAGGCGGGTGTGACGCACATCAGGTCTACTGAAAATAATTTTATATAATATATCTACATTTTTTCTATAACATTACCGTTGCTCTTGAAAACTGATTATTTTGATAATAAATAACGTTTTGTTTTTGGCCTGTACGTAAATGCATCTAACATGATAGATACCATTTTATACAAATATTTACTACTTTCAAATTTGTACTCATAGTAAGTTTGTTTTAATTTCGTTAACAATAAGTAGTAGATATATTATGCTACAAGTTTTATAAACGGCATTTTAGTAACGATATTTATTAGGCACGAGCGAAGCGTAGCGGAGCGAGTACTAAATTATCGAGTTTCTATATAGAGAAGTTTATAAAATGAATTGCGTACTATACTTTTTCTACGACCACACACACGAGTTTCACTTGACTTAAAATAATTCTGAATGTGAAACTACTGACAAACGTCAAATTTACGTCAACAAAATTCAAGCCGTGACTAATGAAACTTCGAGCGTGCCGAAAACATCCGAAGCGGCCCAAGCCGTGACTAAAACGCACAAAGCCACGGGTGTGTTTAAAACATCACTTAGCGTCATGGAAACATATGCAATAAATAGCATTTTAAACATGGGAGTAGAAAATTTTTTTTAATATAAAGTTTAAGGTATCCAACCCACACAAAGTATTCGTAGTTTCCTCATGCAATAAACATTTTTATTGTTGAATTGTAACCAAAAATTAGCTCTAAATTCTCTACAAAGTATATATTTAACAAAAAATCTCTTCCTGTGCGAAAAATTAGATCAAAACTTTATTAGCTACTAAAAAAGTACAATAAACTAGAACGTCATGCTGGGAAATTTTACGGCTCGTTGTAAATTACGGTCCAGTAAAAATGCATAGACGGCTGTAAATTAGTTTTTGTATTTAATCAAAAGCAACTTTCTGTTGGTTATTGCGTATACAATTAACTTTAACCAACTTGTGTCGAAAAACAACACTGTACGAATTCTGTTAATTGTCAGCCAAACAATAGTTTCTCCTACAACTAAATTAAGCTCTATAAATGAATTATAAAATCTTTAATTTGGAAAATATTGTTAGGGATTTTAGTAATTGAGTATTTTTTATTCATATTTTCATGAACCACCGAATTAAAGAAAAATCATTAGCCTTGTCGAAACTTTAATAAAACCACACAATAGATCGAATAAAACACCGAAATTGAAATTAATATTTAACAACTTCCATTCACATCCTTTCTAATAACTGCCGGTGACTCTATTTATATCTGGAAAAGGCGACTCGTCGTCATTGCCTTGACAAAAGAGGTCCAAAGGAAACTTGAACGTTGATTTCAATTTCCGGTGAAATCAAAAACCTTTCATAAAAATATTTTCTCTGGCTTAAGCTTCTATAACGCCATAAATAAATTTCGTAAGAAATAAGGCATCTCCGTCAGTAAATTTGCTTCTATATTTAGACACCGCATTTCTATTGTTGAAAAAGTGACGATTTTGACATCTTTTGTTGGTGTGCTAGTCAATTATAGACAGTATTTCTTTAGCATTTGATTTCGATTCAATGATATAAAATCAGTTATAACTTGTTGTATCTACAGGATGATACAAAATATTTGTAATTTGCGTATAATACTTTATTAATATCTTGAAATAAGTTTAAGTGTTTTCTGAAAATACACATTTAATTTATAATATTATTAATATAATATGAGACGTCATTGATTTAGCAAACTACGAAATTATTATTTTGAGCTCCTAAATTCTTAAAAAAAATGAATGTTGATGTTGAATGTGATATAATATCATTACTTTTTGGTTTAAAGTCATTATTATTTTATCCTATAGAAATGTATGTAAGTTTTTCAAGTTATTAATATGCTTTACAAAACTGCGTATAGCTTCGCCCTAATTAACAAACTCATCAAAATATTAAACAAACTTATTAGTCACACTTTTATTAATTACAATTTCAGAAAGAACTCGTTTTATCTACTAATATCACACCCCTTACTATGTTCCTAACTAATCACCCATTGTGAGTTCACACGCTAGCTTTTATTGCTGAATGTCGTCTTTTTTTGTTGTAATTATTTCAAGCCGTTCTATTTCTCACACAGAACCATCCTGTAGTCATCAGTTTTGAAAATAGGCTTTTGGAATTTATTTGTTTTTATTATTAGTTTTGTTATTAGCACTTAAATAAAAGATAATACATTAAACAACTTTTAGTTGTAAACATAAATTGCACAACAAAAGTGAAAAATCTGACCAAAAACAGTTTTCAAACCATTTAAAAAGAAAAAAAAATTGCCATTATGGTGTGTTCTCATTTTGGTGCTTTCCCTCTCTTTATATTGTAATGATACCTCGAATTATACATAATTAATATGATTATTTTTTATATTCTATAATAATACTATATTAATAGTAAAATTACAAAATACCTAAATTCTTTGGTTAAAAACTATACCTATGTTAGTTTTAATTTAATTTTTGAAATTATTAGGAAAAATAAATGAGGTTCAATATATTTCATAACAATTTGCAATTAAAGTGATTGTAATATGGATTTATAGTTTAAGTTTAGGTTAAGGCAATTCAGAACTGGAAAGCATAAAATCTATTTATATTAATTTGTATATAGTATGTATTACAGGGTAAATCAAATGATGGATAAGTTGAGATTTATAAAATTCAAAAAAGATCATCAAACTAAATGTACTACTTAATTATGCCAAATGTATACAAATATACAGGGCGCTCCGTGTGAAAGTGACAGATCAAAGTGAATTTTTTGTAATGAGAATACTCTTTATATTATAATATTTTTGGATCGTACATGCATTTAATTTAGATATAAAGTTACTGAAGCCCCATATATTCATAAAATAAACAATAAAAATTTTTGATGTTACCAATCCATGACTGTCTTATACAGGGTGTTCTGCAAGCTCTATGACAAACATTGGCAGATGATATAGCTGGGTTAATTCTAAATATATGTATTTTTTAATCAACATGGGTCCGATTCCTTTTTGTTTAGAAGTTACAAGCATTTGAAAAAAGTTACCTCCATATTTTAATTTAAAGCTTAGTGTTTTTTATTGACTATAGAAATTGTTCGAAATGTCCACCCTCGGCTTGAATACAAGCCTCACATCGACGAACTAAAGAATCGGACCCATGTTCATTAAAAAAAAATGTTTAGAATTAAAATTAACCCAGCTATCAACTGCCAAAGTTTGTCATAGAGCTTGTAGAACAACCTGTATATTACTAATAGTTACTTTGCTATGCAAAATCAAGTAATTATGCAGTATGTTTTCAATACCTATACCTATGTGCAAGAGATCCATAATGATAAATTTTCTTTATTTTGGAATTTTCAAATTGTATAACTGTGATAGTACAAAAAAGTTTTCTAATTTTCGATAAATTACCTACAATATAACTATTTTTGGCATATGTTAACTCGGGATACTTTTAAGAAAAACCGTGTTTTCTATTTTGTCGTTCGTGCGTCCTCTAGCGGTCGAGTTAGAAATTTAAAAATTATTATTTTCAGCAATTTCTCTTGGCCAATTTTACTATAAATATTTTTTTCCGAAAGTTGTACGATAAATAGTTTCCGAGATACAGTCGGCGACCTTTCTTAGTTGTACACCCTGTACATATGAGTGTTATTAAAATTACAAAATTTTGCATTTTCATTAGACTACAAACCAACAGAAGCTGGAAATTTCATAACAACACTGTTATGACCATACATGCTGTCATAAATATTCTATTCATGTTTCTGGTCCTCATGTAACCTTTTAACTTTTATAACTTTTATAAAACATAATTTAGCATATTATTCAATATTTTTAAATATCCGTATTCTCTATCAAAATACAATACAAGTAAAAATTCTGATTAAATTTCTTTTCTCCTCATCGAATATTCGTATATAAAAGTAAAAATATTAAGTAATAAATATTTAAAGTAGTCTATAGAAAGAAGAAATAAAATTCGTTCATACTTTTAAATATACGTATGCTAAATTAAAAAACTTTGCTTTAATAATTAACAAAGAGACCATTAGTCAAACTTAATAAGCAACTTGTTTTTTATAATTTTGTTTTTTTACTTTCTTATACGAAGTAATAATGAAGTAAGGTAATAGTGATTTTTAAAAAATAGTTGTTTTCAAATTCGGATTCGATCTACATATTTTTGATTGTTATTGACTTGACAACTCATTTAAGAAATACTAATTTGGAACAAAAATATCTTACGGAGTTTAACGCTACATTTTCAAAGAATTATCTTTGAAATTGTATAATTGCTCAAGATCATGGTTTTATATTTTGTTTAAAAAACTTGTTGCTTTTTAATACTTGAACTATAACAAATCATCTACCTAGAATAACTTAAAGAGAAAAAATTTGTTCTAACGACTTCAGATATTTTTATCTCACCTTTGGCCTTTCTATTGAATTACAATAAATGTTCGAAATATATCAATGACCCATGCCGAGTAAAAGATCGACGGCTGTGCTATGAGAAAAAATGGGCACCTTTAAAACTACGCTTGTAGTTCCCACAAATTATTACTTTCTTCACAAAAGTATTAACGTCTTAATGATTCTTTTTGTGTTGCAAAATTTAATTCGATTTGTTAACAAAATTGTCGATTTGTTTGACTTCAAGATAAACGTAATTGTATTGTTCAAACAAATGTAAACCCCTTGTAAAACATTCCTCATGCATAATTTGCTAAATAACTTTTCGTCCTACCTGTTTTTTAGGGATATCAGCTGTAAAACACGCCTTTTTATCTCGCGCGGTGGAAAGCCGCAAAAACCACGTGAACGATGTTCAGCAGGATAGCAATTGCAGCCCCAACACAGCAAAATCCATATGTTAATAATGAAAAGCGAACGTGCCAAAATGGGAAAATCAACGTGGCAATGATCGCCGGTTGAGCACGCTGTCACAAATCGCGTGGGCGTACAGAAGCACTCCTGATTGCCCAGATACGGTCCCAGATGAAACTGAGCTTAAATCTCCGGCGTGCGAGCTTTTGGACGTACGAAGGTCATCGGGCATCTCCGGGATGGTCCGAAATTCTCTAAATATTCTCTCGCCCCGGCAAAACCTCCCATGTACTTGTTTCTGTATGTAATTTTAACGCATTGGATGCGGAAGGAAGGACAACTGGTTTTGGGGAAGGTAATGGTGAATTTTATTAATGGTGTGTTTTTGTTAAGGGATTAGACCAGAGGATTTTTTACGCTTTTGTGTACACGGGGTGTTTTAATTCGCGGATGCGCTTTTAATGGTTTTAAAAGGATTTGTCGGAGGTTAATTGTAATTAATGTTTGATGCAGCAGAAGGCAACAAATTCGTTATGAAATAATATTCAGATGCTAAATTATTGGCGACTACAACAAAAATGTATAAGTATGCTCACCTTTATCAAGAAACTAAATACAAAATAGGTTTCTTAACTATTTTATATTTAAAGTAAAACCAGAGCTTTGCTTTCGCTTTTACATAAAAATTTATTCAAATGATTTGTCTAGATCTATAATTAATGGGATATAACTTAAAAATATTGCTGAACCTTGTACAAAATACGATAAGTAGTAATAGAACAAAGTCTCATGTTAATTGTCGACATTTTTTCAGAATCTAATATTTAATTTCTATTTTGGGTCTAAAAACCGGCGCCTCCGCCAAAATTTCGAAAGTCTGATTTTTATTAAGGAATAAAAATAAAATATCTAACCTACAATTCATATGATTATTTTAATTCAAACCAAGAAACAAGATAGGCGCCTCGCGCGAAAAAACGTTCCGTATACAGGGTGTCTCACGCCTGTGGCCTATTAGAAGTATTAAGAGAACCAAATGAGATAGAGAGCTGAAATTTTGCATGCAGGCCTAGCTTCATATAATCTATCAACTGAAAATATTTGCAAGATGGCGGCACATCCGGTTATACCGGAAGTTGATACCAACTTCGTTATTTTAAATGGGATACCCTGTATTTATATTTTTTTTCTAATTCCCCAAGAAATTCTGAGTCTTTTGACATAAAAAATCCTATATCTAAATTTTACCTTTTTTGAGAAAAAAAATATTAACTAAACTTTTTACAAAAAATCAAGTCACATTTAAATTGTAATATCTTCGTTAAAAGTGAAGATAAAAAACTGAAATTTTCACAGTAGCGTTATGGGACTTTGTGGCTTCTGTCCATGGTAAATTATTTCAAAATTATTATGTACAGGGCGATATTTAATTCATAACATTTCGTTCTCATAAAATGTCAAAAAACTAATTTTTCTTAAATGGGACAGTATGTATTATTCTACATCATTCGATAGAACGTGAAAATCTCCATCTATTCAAATCAGGTATTTCTATACCTAACTTTAACTGTTTTCCAGTTATTTGCTATTTTATAAATTAGTTACAAATCTATCATTAAGAAATTATTTATACCTAAACTATTAAAAAAATATCGAAGTTGATACAAAGCATCATCTGATATGATTCTTAAGATATGAAAAAGTAGCATGCATGGCCCCCCCATGTTATGTTGACAACCAATCTGTCTACTGTTCTCTAAATCGTGGCTTACTATTCGATTTCTTAATGATAAATATGTAACTAATTTATAAAATCGCAAATAACTGGAAAACAGTTAAAGTTAGGTATTGAAACACCTGATATGAATAGATAGAGATTTTCACGTTCTATTGAATGATGAAGAATAATACATAGTGTCCCATTTAATAAAAATGGGTTTTTTGACATTTTACGAGAACGAAATGTTATGAATTAAATATCGCCCTGTACATAATAATTTTGAAATAATTTGCCATGGACAGAAGCCACAAAGTCCCATAACGCTACAGTGAAAATTTCAGTTTTTTATCTTTACTTTTAACGAAGATATTACAATTTAAATGTGACTTGATTTTTTGTAAAAAGTTTAGATAATATTTTTTTTCTCGAAAACGGTAAAATTTAGGTATAGGAATTTTTATGTCAAAAGACTCAGAATTTTTTGGGGAATAAGACAAAAAATGTAAATACAGGGTATCCCATTTAAAATAACGAAGTTGGTATCAACTTCCGGTATAACCGGATGTGCCGCCATCTTGAAAACATTTTCAGTTGATGGATTATGTGAAGCTAGGCCTGCATGCAAAATTTCAGCTCTCTATCTCATTTGGTTCTCCTAATACTTCTAATAGGCCACAAGCGTGAGACACCCTGTATACATATAGTCGAAGAGGTGGGTGGAGTTAAGACACACTTACGCCCTAGACTCTATTTTCTTTAAACGTACGTTGCTGGGTATACGAAGTCGCATATCCTGTATCTATAGATCCTTGATTCAGACTTGAAGCTTTATTACAATAGCAACAAATGTTGCTATAGTGTATAAGTTGCACTTAGATCATGAGCTTAACTTAGAAAATATGGTGCAATTGGACAATTTAATTTCTTCATATAAAAAATCAATTTAAAATCATTATCCATAACTTTATTTTCTATGAAAAACGTGAAATTAAGCTTTTCAAATTGCATTATTTATGAACCAACATATATTATAAAATAAACTGTCCTGAAACTAAAAAGTATATATTAGGAAGCTCTGAAATTACGTGAGTTTCAAGTTATGATGTGCTTAATATCCTAAGATTTTATAGCTTCTAGGTAAGTCCACCACAATAATTATATAAAGGGTCTAATATTGCATACTTTATGTACCGCATCCTTAATCCAAAACATAATTTTCTTGAAGATATATTTTTAAAAACCCGGCGCATCCGCCAAAAATTAAAATTATTTCTACCTTTGTTAATTCAGTTTATTTTACTATTACACTTAAAAAACACAAATTTTCTGCATTAATTATATGTATAATATAACATTCAACTGACCACATCCTAATTTATTTAACCCAAAATTTGGATAATGTTTCACTTAAGCATTCAAAACGGTTAACCGGAACTATTTCAAACAAATAGTAAAAAGTTTGTTGAAATATAGCCTATCCCTTACATTTACATATTAATTGCGAACTCTAAACTTTGGAATAACTGTAATTAAAATAAATTTCAACTGCTTACCCATTAGAAGATTTTAATTAAACGTAATTACAAAGCGGCAGTAACTAGACTGTAATATTGTTATCTACATATTTTTGACTGTTGAGCTGTGGATGACCGCAACAAAATGTACATATAAATTGTATATAGAAACGTGAGTGTGGGTGGCGCGTTTTGTTTTAACCTTTGAAATTTGTATGTATTCAACAATTTCTGTGAATATTCGATATTCGATGAAAGGAAAGTTTTTAGTTAGCAATAAGACTATCTAATAATTCCACACGATCCTCTTAAGTGTATTTTAAAACTTTCTCGGATAATAATTATAAAAACCCACTTTTAAATCTGAATAAAACTTCTCGACGATTTCAATTTTCCTGTTCTACTTACCACGAAGAAATAGTTTCGCAGCGAGTAAATTTTTTATTGTGCATGTTATCTTTGTACAAATTATAAATCCCTTTGGACAACGAATGTAAATGGTCGGATAAAATCCGCACACACACACATATCAAAGTTACTACGCAATAAAAACTCCTTTGGCTCCCAGTAAAAAGGGATTTTAAAACACGACACAAAACATTGCACACGTAATGTTGAAATAAAGATGTAAAAGGTGAATGGAAAATTTACGTGATAATACCAAAAGGACCGTTTCAGTGCAACAGTGCTTGACAGTATGTTTAGTAGACTTAAAACATCACCATCTGTGGGAGGATAATTCACTTAAATAAATATTACCCACATTCAGTTGTGTTTCTTTTTATTATTTATTTACACTAGAAAGTCGGCGGTTGGATAGGTATATGTATATGATGTACTTTGTAATTTTACCACAAGAATTATACTTTAGAATAGAGTAGATTTATTTTAACATCAAATATTACAATGTTTTTTTGTCACAAGAAGAATATTCTATAAACAACTATAACAAATAGAAAATCATGTGATGACTTAATTATTTACTCAGATGAACCATGAACATTAGAAAAGTATAACCTAGAAGGTCAATGAATAGAGATCAAATAAAATCAACAGAGACGCTTATAGTCCAGTCAATCTGTCGAAATTTCTGAAAAAAATTACCCGGTAAACTTTCTCTTCATAAATCGTTAGGGCGTCATGTGGAAAGCTTAAATTCAAAAACTCGGGAAAATCCTCGGACCCATTTTTTGGGAAATCCAAGAAGTGTTTGGATTTGATTTTACGCGAGAACGGTGAGTTGCAGAAGAAGATTTTGTTAATAAATATTGTAGAGGGCAACATTTTCTACAATTTATCTCAAAGGATCGATGCGCTACGACGAAAAGTGCTAAAAGTAGAGGGCGATAAAGTACCCAAAATGATTTTTTAAATTTTTTTAGATCGAAAAGAATTTTTTTACGCACAACTGTAAATATAAATGTTGACAAGCGAAGAAAAACACACAATTTTTATATAAACGTTTTTTCTCTACAATCGACCGTTTCGGAGATACAGCAGATTAGATGTAAATTTAGAACATTTTATTTTCAAAGTAATAATAATACATCGTAAAAATAGTAGGCAAACACGATTAACATTTCGACTCTGCATGCTGTATCTACGAAAGGGTGGATCGTAGAGAAAAAACGTTTATATAAAAATTGTGTGTTTTTTTTTGCTTGTCAACATTTATATTTACAGTTGTGCGTAAAAAAATTCTTTTCGATCTAAAAAAATTTAAAAAATCATTTTGGGTACTTTGTCGCCCTCTACTTTTAGCACTTTTCGTCGTAGCGCATCGATCCTTCGAGATAAATTGTAGAAAATGTTGCCCTCTACAATATTTATTAACAAAATCTTCTTCTGCAACTCACCGTTCTCGCGTAAAATCAAATCCAAACACTTCTTGGATTTCCCAAAAAATGGGTCCGAGGATTTTCCCGAGTTTTTGAATTTAAGCTTTCCACATGACGCCCTAACGATTTATGAAGAGAAAGTTTACCGGGTAATTTTTTCCAAAGACGACCCTTTTTCCAGACAGATTGACTGGACTAATGTAAATTTAGAACATTTTATTTTCAAAGTAATAATAATACATCGTAAAAATAGTAGGCAAACACGATTAACATTTCCACTCTGCATGCTGTATTTACGAAAGGGTGGATCGTAGAGAAAAAACGTTTATATAAAAATTGTGTGTTTGTCTTCGCTTGTCAACATTTATATTTACAGTTGTGTGTAAAAAATTCTTTTCGATGTAAAAAAGTGAAAAAACTCATTTTTGGGTACTTTGGCGCCCTCTACTTTTGGCGTTTTTCGTCGTAGCGCATCGATCCTTAGAGATAAATTGTAGAAAATATTGCCCTCTACAATATTTATTAACAAAATTTTGTTCTGAAACTTACCGTTCTCGTGTAAAATCAAATCCAAACACTTCTTGGATTTCCCAAAAAATGGGTCCGAGGATTTTCCCGAGTTTTTGAATTTAAGCTTTCCACATGACCCCCTAATGATTTATGAAGACAAAGTTTACCGGGTAATTTTTTCCAAAAACGACCCAGTAGTTTTAAAGAGACGATAAGTGAATCTGTACAAATTAGATATACTATTAAAATAATCTTAGCAGTTTAGAAAATTGTATATTAACCAATAATACGTATTATACAAAGAAGGCAGTTCCCCAAAGAAAAATGGGAAGGCCCAAATTGCAAACCTATAAGTATAGATATTCATCAAAGATTGAAAATAGAGGATAATTATTGAACAAATTTGGAAGTTTTTTGTAATATTGGGGTTTTACTGCTACAAATAATTTTAAAATTTTAAATCTAGTTGGTAGCACTTTGCGTTGAGCCCTTGAATAAGTATTTCAAACTTGGATTTGGAGGCTGTATGATACAGTGTATTTCGACAGCTTTTTAGGTCAATAATTTATTAATTGTCAAGCGTGAGTTATAATTTTCTTGATGTAATCCAGTAGAATCAACTGAATTTTAGCCCTAATTGTTTCCACTTTGTCAATATGCGTTTGAGTTAATAAATTATTCGCGGATCTAGATTAATCCTAATTTGACTTTCTCGTAGGTATTGTAATTGCTGGTTGTTGAGTCGAACAAGTCTGTTTTAAGTGGGAATGTAACCTATTGTATAATAACTTATTTAATAGGTTTCATGTGCTTTTTTCATCCAGGTTATCCTGTAAAATATTTACCTTCTAACATCTGACTTATTGCAGATATAATTCGATTCTATAAATGTATTTCTCCAATGAAAACACGCGGTTTTTGCCTAAAATAACCCAAATTGGTGGTCAGATGAGATTTTATACTGTCCGGGCTTGATTAATTTATTCCAAAAGTTTATTTTAAACGATTATAAGTTGGCTCTTATCGGGATCTTGATAACTTCTAAGGATGGCAAAATTGTATGATGTATTTAATTCTGAATCCGGTAATTTCTTTATTAATCAATGTTGTTGTAAGAACACAACATGGAGCTCCTTTTGAGACTATTTTGTTTATTCATGATGTTATTTCCTTTGCTGTGAGAAATTTAACTAATAATTTCAATTGCCTTAAAACTTCGAACTTCAAGATATTGTTATATTTTATATTGCTCATTTATAAAAATAACATTATTAAAAAAGTTGAAATATTTTCTTAAGTGTTCGGCTTTGCGCCTTTTCTTCTTTAATGGTTATAAATGTTTCTTGTTTTTACTTATTTGGATTCAAGTATTGGGCCGCTTAGTGTTTAGTCTACTCTTTAAATTTTTCATAGTTCATTTTCATTGAATAAGGATACCTACTCTGCTCTTGCAATTAACTTTTTAGTCAGGTAACGATCACAGGAGAATGGCCTGAAGATAACTGAAGGCATTGAAATTTTGTCACGCTTTATATTTTTGTGCATATAAACGGAATCAATTGCCTTAAGAAAAGCACCGTTGTGGAGTTATTATAAATTTTGTAGAGATGCATGTACTTTTTTCCGACAGGTTGAAACTAAAACCATCATCTTAAGATTACAACTTATGCTACATATTATGTAAGATGTTGTTTGTATATGGTAAGATATCAAGAAACTAATTTTACACTTATAGTGTTAGTGATATCATCGTCAAGGTGTGCAATTTTATTAGAACTTGTCTAATTTTTTTGTGGACGAGCTTAATATTTTCCGAGAATTTTCTGAAATATTCTTATCTGCAACTTCTGTTTTTGCTAAAAGTTCTCAAAATTCTTCAATTACGTCGCGCCTGGAGAACACATTGTTGATAACGTAATCGTTTTCATGGTTTAATTCTGTGATAAACTCGGAATAAGTTAACTCGCTTTTACAAACTGGGGATTAGTAATTAAATTTTGGGGCTTAAATTTTTGTTTCAAACTTATGTTACATAAGTTAAAATAAAGCTTAGGTTTTGTATCTTCAAATATCACTATCTCAGGGTACCATAATTAACTTATAGCCCAAATACCAGCCATTTAAAAATTACAGTTTATTTGAAGAAAAATTCTTCTATTATACAATGTGTCCCAGTTTATATCGTCAGGATTTCAGTCGATAGTTTAGCGAAAATTAAAGGTGGTTTGTCTAATAAACTATGGTCGAATGTTACTTCCTTTTTGATGTACATGGCATTAAAGAAAATAAATTATTCTAAATAATTTGCTATAAATCAATAACAAAAAAAGTTAGTCTTCTGAAATTTTGCATAGATTTTTTTTTGTATTCTCTTATTAATAGTGGTTGCAATTATTTTATTTAGAACACAGAGGCGTGCGTACGGGTTTCTTCAAAAACATTTTATTGAATAAAACGTACGCCACTGGTTTTTTTGCAGCACCATTCAATTTAGAAACTTTTTTGTATCTTATAATTTTTTAATAACTTAACTCAAAATAACCTAATAGTACTGTAAATAAGGGAGAAAAAAAGGCTTCAAATAGACTTTTTTTACCATACAGCCAATGAAAATTTAAAACTTTTTTGTAGCACCAATATGCAGAGCATCAGTACAAAGTTGTAGAGAAAAATATTTCCTACAACTTTCCTTTTAATATTTTTTTGAGATTGTCAATATTTAAAAATATATTCAACAAATAAGTTGCAAATTTTAGGGAAATTTTTCTCTAGTTAGGTACTACTTACTATTCTTTCCCCAAAATTTTCAACTTATTTGTTGAATAACTTTTTAAATATCGACAATATCAAAAAAGTTTAAAAGATAAGTTGTAGGAAATATTTTTCTTTACAACTTTGTACTTACTCTTTTTTTCGAAAATTTAATAGGAAAAAGTTATTCAATAAACAAAAAAATCCTACCCTTAATTGAGGGCTGGTGAAGGAAGGGCTGGGTCTACGATTACAAAAACTAAGTTTTAAATTTTCATTGGCTGTATGGTAAAAAAAGTCTATTTGAAGCCTTTTTTTCTCCCTTATTTACAGTACTATTAGGTTATTTTGAGTTAAGTTATCAAAAAATTATAAGATACAAAAAAGTTTCTAAATTGAATGGTGCTGCAAAAAAACCAGTGGCGTACGTTTTATTCAATAAAATGTTTTTGAAGAAACCCGTACGCACGCCTCTGTGTTCTAAATAAAATAATTGCAACCACTATTAATAAGAGAATACAAAAAAAAATCTATGCAAAATTTCAGAAGGCTAACTTTTTTTGTTATTGATTTATAGCAAATTATTTAAAATAATTTATTTTCTTTAATGGCCTGTATGTCAAAAAGGAAGCAACATTCGACCATAGTTTATTGGACAAACCACCTTTAATTTTCGCTAAACTATCGACTGGTGAAATCCTGACGATATAAACTGGGACACCCTGTATTATTCAAATTCTAAAAATATTTGAACGACGTCCGATAGATTAAAATAATGATTGGCGATTTAGAATAAACATCACTAACTTCGGAAACTCTTATTAAATTCAATAAAAAATATCGTCTATATTTTTATGTAATATATTGAATATAAGAAATAAATCAATGGACTTCCGTCGTAGTTGTCCTATTTATGACATTATTTTAAACCGAAGTTTTCAAGTTTGAGTGCGATGTTAATTTTTTGTGCGTCGAGAGCTTTCGACAATAATGCAAAAATTTACTACTCTGGAATCGCGTTTCCTTAGCTCTGGTTTATTATTGGATTATGTATAGTCGTTGCCCTAAATCAGCATTTTTATTTCCAACATAGTTACACTATGAGGACGCGCGCTAAGCCGGGAGCCGCCCATGTGTAGTAAAATAACATTTTAAAATTCCACTTCCTGAACCGCATTCGATTCAATTATACGGGTACAAGCAGTTGCCACATTTAAAAATCTAATTTTCTTCAATACGTGCATTCGACCAATTTACTTTACTATTGGCGTACAACTATTTTTACCGACAGTCGCCTAATTAAATTGGAATTTTCCTGATGGAGTAAATTTGCACTTTCACACAAATTCAAATAGACGAAAACAAAAATATCCCAATACCTAACCTCAATATGCTGCCGCTTGTAAACAAAATCGTATATTTTATTCCCAACGCTTTTGTTTACCTGTCTAAATTTTATTTTACGTTTTTAAATTGCCATCAACGTATACCAAACAGAATTGTACAGTATATAATTTGAATAAATCGTTTTAAATACACTCAGAGAAAAATGGTGGATTTTATTCAATGCGGTTTTCAATTTTAAATTAATGATGTTGGTGGAGAGATATAAAGTAAATTAAGTTTTTTTCTTTGTTTGTACTAGTTTAAAGGTTCATTTCCAATAACTACTAGGTATAGCTTAATTTAAAATCTCATTTTGCTGAAAAGCTCAATGCTGGGAATTAGGAAGAAAAATTACGATAAAAGAAATGTTTTAGTTAGCTATAGGTACCTATGTAAGTAGTGTATTGTATAAACTTTTGACTATTTCCAATGTTAAAAACTATTAAATTTGATTTAGGACAAAATTTTTTTAATACACGTTGTCAAGACAATTTCCTACTAATTTAAATGTCAGCTTTCCATGTAGGGGTCAATGTAAGTTAATTATAAAGAAAATAGCCCAGTCAAATTGGATCAAAAAGTACCTAATATCTACAAAATTGACACTATGGCCAAATTTTTGAGAGCAAGTCGAGGGTCATTGACGAAACCCCGAACCGCAAAAATCCAACAAAATTTCCTTGTGCGTCACGTGATAAGGGTGATTTTTTATATCTTGGTTTCCACTGCTTGGATTTTAATGTAGTTTTTTTTAATTTTATTGGGAAAATATTTCAAACAACTTTTGTTTGAAACTATTTTTGTTAGTTATAAGCAAATGACTGCTCTTTTTTAGGGTGCGAGTTACTTGATTAAAATATATGTATTTTCTATTACAATTATGAAAAAAATATTCAAACAAAAGTTGTTGAGGATGTTACTTCCTACAACTTTTATTTTATGTAATTTTTTGTGACACAAAAATTACATAAAATAGAGGGCGCAAAACACTGCACTTTTTTAGTGGGTGAGTTTATTCAATAAAATGTATGCTTACGCCTTTCTATTACAATTACGAAAAAAATTTTTAAACAAAAGTTGTAGAGGATATTATTTCCTACAATTTTCGTTTCGGGTATTTTCTTATAAAACTAAAATTACATGAAGAAGACGGCGCAAAACACGGGTCTTTTTTACAATGTGAGTTTTTTCAATCAAATATACATAATATACATTACTATTACAATTAAAAAAGAATTAATAACGATGATTACCAAAAAACGCGAATTTTACCATTACAAGTAATATTTTGTATGCGTAGTTGACTTTGACGCCCCTCTACCTCATGTACTTTTTGCATCACAAAAAAATATCCGAAATAAAAGTTGTAGGAAATAAGATCCTCTACAACTTTTGTTTGAAGGTTTTTTTCATTACTGCAATAGAAAAAAATATACAGGGTGGTCCGAACTTTACCTTCGATAATTTGGGAACCCAAAGAAAACCTTAAAAAAACATCAGTTTTTTTAATAAAATTATATCGAAAACTCAACCGTTTTAGAAAGAAGTTGCACATTTTTTTTTAATAAATTTATTATCTCCTGAATCAAAGGGAATATTTTGTTGAAATTTGGTGGGTAGTATTTTCTTAATAAATACCATATTTAATCACCATAATTTGTTTTCCTACTTCAAGCAGTGGCGTAACCACGGGGGTGAGATTATTTTTTTTTTAGAGAAAAAAGGTATGCCAATGATATAGTATATTTTTTCGACATATCTGAAATCGTCAGTCGATTTATGAAAAAAAAGTCCTCTTGTAGTTTTTTGGTAAAACTTATCATTTTACATTTTAATTAGATTTCATTGTAGGTAATTTATAGCAACAAAACATGCCTTTCAAACAAATAAATTAAAAATAAAACAATTTAATTTATTTTAAAACAGAAACTTAAATCATTGAAGGAAATGTTCAAAATTCAAAAAAAGTTCAAGAGATTAAATTTATTAAAAAAATATATATAATTTCAACACACTGTATTTCTGAAACGGTTGAGTTGTTGAGTTTTCGATGTAAGTTTATTAAGAAAATTGATATTATTTTAACATTTTCTATTGATTCGCAAATTATCGAAGGTTCAATTCGAACCACCCTGTATACTTGGTGCTTGTCTTATTGCAATAAATTACCTACTATGAAACTTAATTAAAATTTTACTGTAAAACGATACGTTTTACGAAAAAATTACAGAGGACTTTTTTTCGTAAATCGACTGCTGATTTCAGAAATATACAAAAAATATACTATATCATTGGCGTACTTTTTTTTCTCTAAAAAGAAATAATCTCACCCCTGTGGTTACGCCACTGCTTGAAATAGGAAAACAAATTATGGTGATTAAATGTGGTACTTATTGAGAAAATACTACCCACCAAATTTTAACAAAATATTCTCTTTAGTTCAGGAGATATTAAATTTATTTAAAATAAAAAGTGCAACTTCAACACCCTCTATTTCTAAAACCGTTGAGTTTTCGATATAAGCTTATAAAGAAAATTGATGTTTTTTTAAGGTTTTCTGTTGATTCCCAAATTATCGAAGGTAAAATTCGGACCAACCTGTATATTTTATTAAGTAAGTATATTTTATTGAAGAAACTGACCCCCTAAAGAAGGGCAGTATTTTGCTTATAACTTTTTTCTTTAAGGAGCTATCAAAGAAAGTTTCAAACATAAGTTATTTGAAATATTTCCCCGAATAAATTCATTAAAATCCAACCAGTAGAAACCGAGATATAAAAAAACACCCTTATCACGTGACGCACAAGGAAATATTGTTGGCTTTTTTGCGGTTCGGAGCTTCATCAATGACCCTTGACTTGCTCTCAAAAATTTGGCCTTAGTGTCAATTTTGCCATTTTTTTATTTAATTTTACTGGGCTAAAATCTGAAAGGTTTAACTAAGCTCAGAATTATAAGAAGATTTTTTGTTATGATTGATATATGAGAAAATTCGATCAAGATTCATTCTAAAAGTAAAAAGGTTAGAAAAAACATAATTTAATTCTCCATAAGCCAATATAAATGGTAGGGTGTTCTCTTTAAAAATAAGGTTTTATTGTTTAGTGTTTTCATAAATTAACGGTTAATCACCAACAATTACATCAATTATGTGTTGATGTTTTTTCACAAACATTTTTGCCAGACCGATAAAACCATGTCTCTCTCCAAACTTGAATCTTATACATCAATTATTACTATCCTAAACACATTCTTAGAATCTTGTATTGTTTGATTACGAACCCTCTTCAATTTGAAGTCTACATAATAGAATAATGAACCCCCGCTTTCTTTATGCAACGCCACTGGTTCCAATATAATTTATAATCTAATCTATTTTACTTTAAAAATGTTCCCAGTGATGTTGCAGACCAATTTCGACTAAGTATAAAAAATCGCACATGATTTCTCTTTTTATTGATATGCCTCCAGCAGGCCATTAAATAGGAAAAAACGCCATATAATATAAAAACTATAATATTTTTCTTGTGCCAAGTTTCTTTCAATTGCGAAGCGAAATACCAAAACATCCTTTTGTTCCTGCAACGTTCCTCACATTTTCTTAACAAAATGTCTGGAATTTCTTATGTGGTGTTCGGTTTCGGCTCTAAGAGGCTCTATAAGATTGTCTTTGTTTAATACAGAACTTTGTGTCTGCAATATCCAAACCCCAAAGGTGTTTCTATATTTTTTTGGTTTTATTATATAAACTGACCACTTCAGAGAATCACATTTATTATACACAAAGTTTTTCTATTTAGCACATTCTGTTTTGAACCAACATTCTGCTGACTCAATTCCATATATGACTAAATTAATTGCTTTTTATCCTCCACAAAGCATATTATCCCGAAATATCCCATGTATTCAAAGTGCAAGGATTATGAGTTTTGTTGGATATTTTAATTGAAATAAATTTGCATAAAATAATAACAACTTTATGGTGATATTGCTGCACAATATTACTAAAAGCTGCCGTATTCGTCAACCATTTATTTAAAATCCAACTACAAATAGTTTCGTATGAATGTAAATTAATTAATATGCAACCGGTTGTGTCTGATTAGATGCTGCCGTTGCTGTATAGCTGTTTACAACACAATCTTAACCACGTACTTAAATCTCGTCTCTGTTTCGCTTTAATTTTGGGAGCCCTGCGTCGAGTTTAACCGGTGCGTAAAATTATCCACGACGAGATTTGTTGGAATTTTCGTAATATACGCGTATGCGATACATTGTTTGGTCGAATTGCCTTTAATTGTGTTTAAATTATTCTGAGAAATTAGTTTTTCAATTAAAATAGAAGTGGTGTTTGTTCAACACACGCGAAACTTGGGACTTTAAATTTAACACAATGTAGTTCACATGTAAATGAGACTATCTAAGCATGAATAATTCTTAAACTTCCAAAAATAAAAAATTGGAAAAACTTATCATTTTATTTATATGGAAATATTGAACTACGGACCTGACAGTTATTAATACCATTACGAGTGAAAATCATTGGACACCAAAACGCACCTATAATTTTCTTCCGCGATATTTTTGCGCAAGAGCCACTCACAAAATTGAACATTTCTTGGGGCATCAAAGCTTGCACAAGTTGGACATGAAATGGATACAATTAATTTCCACGTATCGTACGGCAAACTTTGCTAGTAACACCCACATTTGCAGCAATTTGATGGGTACTTGTACCTGGATCTTCCTCGATGGCAAGCATGAGATGAGGCCGATCTCTACCTCCATCTACTTCAGGATGTTCTTGAAGATTCGCGGTATCTCGTGCACTTTGCCATTTTTAAGTCTAATTTGACTGGATTGTTAGGCCAAGAAAATTAGCGATTGAAAAAAAATTCCTGGCAAGCTGATTTTCAGTGTGGAGTTAGTACCCCTTCAGAGAAGTTTAAATTGAAAAATGTGACGTCCATCTCCTTGCGATTTAAGTTGGCGACTGACTTGTAACAGAACGTTGTAATGTAACGTGTTACAACACGAGCATTTGCTAGTCAGTGCCGGTTAGCGAGCAGCGAGCGGAGCCGCTCAACTCGAGCAATGGTGCTCCATTTGACTGTCGGTTTTTTGACGAATCCTTTTGATTTTAGAACCAACTGAATAGTAAAGCACTGCTGAGCCAAGCATTCAAAACGAGCATTCGCTGGGTCAAGAAAAAGGAACAAAGATCGGCTCAAGTCAGTCGCCGGCTTAAGGTGTCATCTTGAATTGAAGGATTGCGTTCGTTTTTGTATCACAACATGGGGGTTGCAACTTAAATTAAAAGTATTAGGGTTAGTCGATGTTAGACTTCTCGATATCTAAGTCGACATGATTTCTATTAAAATCGTATATAAGCTCATGAAATTTTCATACGATTTCAAAGAGAAAAAATTACCTTTCGAAGATGCCCGACATACATACATGACACAATTCTGTAATTCTAAAATATAACACTTTTCCGAAATTGCTTTTCAACCCAGTGGACATTAAAAAAGAAAATACGTTTTTTTTAAACATTTTTCAGTCGCTATGTTAATATAGTCTAGTCAAATTAGATTTGGAACTGATTATAAAGCATTTTTTTTATTTTGTGAATGAACTACCGAGAAAGTATAAATTCATTTCCCAAAAAAAGTTCATCAGTACTTTGGATAATTTATACTACTAAACTAATATTTATTGCGAAAATACTCTCAAAACCGATATTACGACAGTTTTTCGTAGATTCCCCTATTTGCTATTATAATAATCATCTAAACAAAAAATTTTTTATGATTTTAGTTGCTAAACCCGATCTTAGCAAATTATTATCGTCAATGTAGCTCAACTACGAAAATACAAAAAAGAGATAGGTCAGAGATTACAAATAATTTGCCATTGCCCTTGGAGTGTGTGAATAATGATAATATAATAATACTTACACCTTCCTAACAATTTTTAGTGAAGCAGTTTTTTAGACAAAGTTCGGAACATAAATTTCGACAAACACAAAAGTTGGATAGATTATCCGATAGTAAAAATGATTACAAAATTTATGTAAATAAAATACTTCCATATTGTGATTTTTAGTGACTTGAATTATTTTTTTATATTTTGGGAGTTCCTATCATTGAATATAAGAAAATATTGTTGACTTTAATGCATTTTTTACGAACTTTTTTTTATCTAACCACATTACTATTCCAATGATCAAAATTTTGAAACGGAACTTTGTTTTAATGTTATTAAATTTAATAACTAGCTTACCTAATATGTAGAATCACATTATTTTAAGCGCATAGTTTTTATGAATATATCCAAATTTACTTTTTATGCAACTCATTTATATGAAATAAGCCGTTTCTTAGTTTTGTTCAACTTTGTACCACTCTTTCAAAACGATATTAACAATGAAAAATAAAACCCAGTTCTAGTCGTTATCGGTTTATTAAATTAAATTAATTGAATGCAGACTAGTTAAAATGTTATTTTCATACGAATTGTGCTCGATTTTACAAAACTGCCTAAATATACTTGTATATTATGCACAAATAGATAAAGAAACAATAAAAACTACGTAATTTACGTGTAATGAAAGTCACGAACAAGATTTAACAGTTTCACATTAAACAGTTACTGCGATACTTTGGAATTTTCAGTGTTTACAAAATTTTATAAAACCGAGCCGTTTTACTGTTTTGCATAATATAATAAAAGTGTTACTTATTGAATAATCTAAAATAATGAGAGAAGTAGGTAAAAGCTATAAAAATTAATTTTTTTTAATTGTGTTATTATGTCATTACATTATGCAAAACTTTGTAAGGTGGTGGCATATTGTCTGAATTTATTATTTAGATAATGTATATTTAATGGCCTTTTAATTAAAACATAAGAAGCTGGCAGTATATTAACAGAAATATTCAAATTAGTATCTATGATGAGAGAAATAGGATTAAAATAATTATATTTTATAATTATATTCCACATAAATTAGGTGCTGATCGGTAAAATGACTAAAATTGATAAGGTTTCTTTTCAAACATACAGCACAAAATTTAGGTAAAGTGTACATGGTTAATGTAACACCGAAAAATAATTCCTATATCCGGCGCAATTTTTTATTATTACAGTTACAAAGCAATCATATTTTTCGGCATTAAAACATTTTGTACAGGTGGGTAAGAGATAAAAAATACAAAAACGTGCAGTTTGTCTACTAAATCACAAAGTAAGAGCAAGAAAAGGGAGACTTAAATATTTTTCTTCGTGTTTACGAAACGTAAATGTTATTATCACAGACATATTTACAACATTCGTTTAAATAAAAAAAAATCATTACAAATAAACAATAATATAATTTTGAGCCTGCACATGCCAAAGGGAACACCAAGAGAACAATTTAATTAAATAAATGTATAAATTACTGAAATATTAATGCACAATAAGTTAATGAAAAAAAAATACAAAGTACTTTTGTTACTTTACGTTACAACAGTTTTTTGTTGTGGTTCTCTCGTTGTTCCCTCATTACTACTAAACGTTCAATTGGAAATATTTACACAAACAACTTGACAAAAGCTACAAGCAACAGCATCACTTGAGCACATTGGTTAAAATTGGCTGAACTTTCCACAATAGTTGTTTCGCTGCTGATTACTTCCGAATTGGCATTAACAGTTTTGTAGAACCTTTTGTCGTCCGTCATTTGATTACCAACTATTAGTTTTTTATTGTTGAAGATTTTCGTTTGATTCTTGATGACCTCCTCGAAGTTTTCCTTGTCATCATCGTAATTCACTTTTATGAAAGATGTGATGGTCATTTCGAAAACTCTCTTGGGGTCAGCTGACAGGGCTGGAATGGCGCGGCGTCTTCGCCGACCGAAGCCGATTTGTCCGTCACTGCATTCGACCTGGAACATATTAATGGTTATTTGGTGAATTCGTGATTATAGAATCAGTTCTATGCTTTTTTATTACGATACAACATAAATCATTGATTTTGTTAAAAAAATATGTTAATTATCAATTTACAACGGGATTAGTAGATTTGCCGGAGGCGCCGGGAGTATTGATTTATGTTTCACTTTTCAATAATATATTCTTGCATAAGTATGCAACTGCTTTTAAACTAAATCCAATGTTTTAACAAATTTATGAGCAAAATATCGTGCAGAAAAAAATTACAGTAAAATATGAAAATGAAATCATGTCTTGGATTATTGATAACTAGGTCTACACTTAGGTCTATATACACTTACAATTTAATAATTGTCAGTTAGGCGGTTTTAAACAGATTTCTATCTATAAAAAAGCATTGGTAATCTTTTTCAATCAACTATATCTTCATTAAAATACGTGGATGATGAAATTCTCTGTATAAAACGCTTGAATACGTTTTAGTGCAATTTTGTTTTATTTAACTTAACTTTTTCATGGTACAAAGCGAAAAGCGTAATAAAAAAGAGGAAATTATTTGAACAGTGCTTGATTTAAACTTACCCCTTTGCATTTGTCCAGGCATACATTGACAGTCCCACGGAATTGTACGTATGTAGATTCGGGAAATTTAAAAGCTCTGAATTTTGCTGCCAGAAAATCTCCATCGACTGTGTTGAAATTTTCAAATAAATAAGGATCCACCGAACATCTGAAAAATAGAGGCATAAGAGGTAAAAGTGTGTTTACACTATCTGATTTTCCGTCTGATTTTCAATTCGAGAAATATTTAATTTACAAATTTCAAAATTTCTCGATTGTATTCTATTTCAATATTTACACTATCTGACTTAGCTTTTAAGTTTTCATTCATAGTGTAAATATTGAAATAGAATACAATCGAGAAATTTTGAAATTTGTAAATTAAATATTTCTCGAATTGAAAATCAAACGGAAAATCAGATAGTGTAAACACACTTTAAGAAAAATAATAATGGTTGAATGTCAGGGTGTTAATGTTACCTATTTATTTCAAATTTTAATATGGCAAATTGTCATAAAAGCTTTTAGTACGTATAAGAAATTTATGTTATTCCATTATTCTTTGTGACCATAAAAGAGTAAATCGGATTGAATTAAAGTTTTCATGTACAGTTTGAAAGGATACATTTAGATTTTATTAAAATTGCGTTTCAGCCATACTTGCGAAGATCAATATAGTGCGATGAGAACCAAATTTGTAACAGTCTGTATAATTTTAAAATTACCCCATAAAAGGATTTCCTACAAATTCAAGATTTTTAATAAAAATTATATTTTCCGTTTTAGGGTAGTCGCGGAAAATAAGGAGTGGGGTTAACATTCCTCCCTTGAGTAGCCATTCCCTGACTGATATGCGGGAGTTATTTGTGTTTGTTTATGGTTGTCAAGGTGATTTGCTCACCGCACAGTGTCAAGCAAAATGTCAGTGTTATGCTGTTTTAATTTGTTCGCGCATTTCACGCAAAAGAAGTGGCCATTTTCGTACAGGTATGAGAAAAAATAAAGTATGTTACACGGTAGGAATTGATTCTGCCTCGTGTTCTTGCGCCCTCGCTTCGCTCTGGCGCAATTTTCACACTCGTCATAATCTCTTAATTCCTACCTTGTTGCATAAACTACTATTTTATGTTAATAACATAAGACTATACAAGGTGTCCCAAGAGTAATGTGAAATCTCTTAAGTGGTGATGCTTGAGAGTATTTCACATATAGCCCTGTATACATTTTTTACCTCCAATCCAATCAGGTTAGTTTTCGAGCAATCATCAGTTTAATGTGTGAAAATGTATTTTTCAGAATACAAATTTTGTTCTATAAAATCGCAGCTAAGATAACTTTTTGTTAAATTCGTAACCGTATAAAAGTTACATGCGTTGAAATCCAAATTTTTGTTAAGTTTTCATGATTGTTCATATTTTATTCAAATTTTTTCTGAAAAATTGCCACATAAGCTAAACAGTTAAATAGGGAGGTAAAAGAAGAGTTCATTTTGAGTAAAAAATATATTTTCCAAATTGCCGCTAGACGTAAATTTTTAGAGTACCTAATTATCGTTCTTCGAAAATTCTAGTGCTCAATATTTATTATTATTATTAAATATTAAATATTAAAATTTATCGCCGGGCAAGATTATGTTTAGAACAAAATGGCAACAATTTTGAACAACTACTACGTTAATTTTGAAATGTTTTTTCTATTTTTTTGAACTATTTTAGTGCCTTTTGTTTAACGGCCGGTTTTTCAATATGCAGTTAACGACATTCAAATAGTTAAAATAAAATAAATGTTTATTAGGACAATATTGACTACGATTATTATTTTATAATTATTTTTTTGTTAAACCAATAGTTTAACTGAAAAGTACGCTTTTAAAAAACAAAAAACAGATGCAGAAGAATTACCATTACAAAAATCGTAAACAAAATGCATGTCTGTATATTCAAAAAATAGAAAAAATATTTAAAAATTAACGTAGTAATTGTTCAAAATGGTTGCCATTTTGTTCTAAACATACCTAATCTTGCCTGGCGATAAATTATAATATTATAATATTTAATAATAATAATAAATATTAAGCAGTAGAATTCTCGAAAAGCCATAATTACACCTAAAAATTGACGTTTATTGGTAATTTGGAAAATAAATTTTTTACTCTAAATGAACCCTTCTTTCACCTCCCTATTTAATTTTTTACCATGAAAATTTAACAAAAATTTGGATGCCAACGCATGTAACTTTTATACGGTTATGAATTTAACAAAAAGTTACTAAACCACCTTTCTGATAGGTAATTTAATATAGAAAAGAAACTAATTTAACTATTTTTTTGTTAAACCAATAGTTTAGCTGAAAATTGCGATTTTATAGAACAAAATTTATATCGTATTCTGAAAAATACATTTTCAAACATTAAACTGATGATTGCTCGAAAACTAACCAGGGTTAAGGGTAAACAATGTATACAGGGCTATATGAAATAGTCTTAAGAATCACCCCTTAAGAGATTTCACATTTCTCCTGGGACACCCTGTATATTAATGTTGCAAATTGGAAAAATATTAATTTTAAGAAGGTATACATACCTAGTAGCTACGCCCTGTATACTTTACAGAACTGGACGAAGAATTCAAATTTAATAATATACATGGTGTTCCATTTAAAATAAGAAAAGTTAATGTGCACCTAGCTCTTAATATTTGAAAATTATTTTAAGTTATGCACATTTAGTAATAAAGAACAGTTAGTCTCGAAACTTTATTGCTAGGAGGGTAGGAATTGTAAAAAAATATAGAAGACTAACAAACTTTGTGGGGATCCTGTATTTCTGTCACGATGAAACATTAATTAAACTGAAATTGCTACTTATTTGTAACCGAAAAATATTTTTAATATTTCTTAAAGTAAGTACTACTTCTGATTAACGGTTTGTTCCATATAATTTTATTGTAATGTCATAATTCAGAATCGTGCATAAAATCATAGAATCGATGAAAACTGGGACACAATTAACGTAAAATCGTGCGGTCGGTATTTGTAGCTATTCTAACACGAAATTTAGGTCACTTTTTTGAAATTAAACAAGATTCTACAGAATTCGCACAAAATACTTACATCAATTTTTATGACCTTGATTAGAATTTATGATTTGTAAGTCTGTCGTTGAATCTTGTTTTATATATTTTCCAATTCTTTCAGGATAATCAAGAAATACCATCTACTTTTCCAACAATGCAGCAGTGCATTTATGTCTGAAATGTTTTAAAATTAACAATACCGAGGGATATATTGCAGGTTGTGTTTCTCAACATGCCTTGATACTTTAGAAGTAAAATATGTTGCATTTCCCAAGTAATTTTTCAGTATTTTAACAGTTTTACGAGCTCACGACGTGCAAACTTTCTTTTACTGTCATTAATTTTATTAGATAAAGTTTTTCCTAACTTTTTTCACTCATCCGCACAAAAATATTTAGACGGCTAGTGTGATATAAATATACAATCTTGTTAAGACAACGTTTCAACCCAATCATTTATTATTTTTGACGCGGCCTAACAATCTCCCATGATAAAAAACAGAAGTTTTCTAATTAATCATTGCGATGGCTCCAGCGAAATAACTCAGTAAATGTTGAATATTTACCACACAATTAAGTTTAC